>JAPXFQ010001198.1:0-601944 GCA_028564705.1 Apricaphanius iberus
GAATAGATGAATCAATAGGCCTTCCTATTTCAAAATGGGAGATGGACTTGTCCATCTCAATAGACCAAAACCTCTGGTCTCAAATTTCATTAAGAACCTTCAAATTTCTTAAGAATCCTAATCTACGATTAATACAATATAAAATCCTTCATAGAGTGCATTATACAGGGCAGCGGATGTTCAAGATGGGTTATACGCCGTCGGATACCTGTTTACAATGTACAAGCAATCTACCAGACAATTATATTCATGCTCTTTGGTTCTGCCCACCTGTTAAGAAATATTGGTACCAGATATGTGAAGATCTATCAAAGTGTCTGAAATGTAATATCACACCTGCTCCCAGAGTTTGCTTGCTGGAAAATATAGATGAAGTTACCATGGATACAAAGTCTATGCAATTATTTTACATCGCCTTATGCATCGCTAAGAAAAATATCCTCTTGAACTGGAAAAATAAAAATACTCTGAATATTAATCAATATAGAGACCTCCTTCTGGATTACATTGGTTTAGAAACGGCATCTGCCTCCACATCTGATCAATCTTTCTGGTCACCCTTGATCAGTTCCATCACCTAGTGGGGTCGGGCCCTTGATTCCGTTCTGTGGGACACGGTTGCCGATGTGGAGCTCAGGGTTGGTGGTGACTGCGGGGAGGTCCTTGGGGGTGGGTCCGCTTGCGGTTCGGCGATAGGTGCCGAGACCCTCGCCTGGGGTGGGACTTTGGGGTCTTTGTGTGGTGACTCCTAGTGGCTGCATGCGGCGCCTTAGAGGGGTCGTGCTGGCGGACACGGGTTACTGGCCTGGTGCTGTGCTGCTCTGGGGGGGTCTGGACTGGGCCTGGGGCTCGGGGTTCTGGGGCGGCGCGCCCCCCGGCTGGGGCCCTGGCGGGGCTTGGCCGGGGGGGGCCGCTGCCGTCGGTGCCGGCTGGGGGGGGCTGTGGTCAGCCGGTGGTTGGCGGGCGCTGCTGCCCTTTCCATCTCCCCGGGCTGGTTCCTGTCGCTTGCTCCCCGGTGGCCGCTTGCCGCGTCCGGGCGTCGGAGAGGCCGTGGCGGGTGGCCGGCGTCTCCGGGCCCGATCGGCTATATTCACACTGGGCATGGCTCCTGGGTCTTGGTCCTAGCCCTCGCGGGGGTGCTGGGGTGGGGGGCTCTGGCCGTTGTTGGTCGGCCTCCACAGTGACAGACCAGTTGGTGGGGTGTGGGCTGGTGGGTGGACGTGCTGGGTTCTGTTGCCACCCGGCCATCGAGCGGTAGAAGCAAGGCTGGAGGATGTCGGCCTGGGGATTGGCCGCCCGGGACTTCGGTCTGCTCACGGCCCTGGCGCGGCATGTCCGGGGTACCCGAGTCGGTGGTGCGCCGGGTTCCGGCCTTTGGCCCGGGGGTCCTCGGACGCTGGCGGTGCCTGGGGCGTCTCTTATTGGCGGGGAGGCTTTTTACCATCTAGCACAGGCGCTCTTTTTAACGGGGTGCGCTTGGGACGGGAGGGGGGAGGGCGTTGAGGGTGAGGGGGGGCTAAACTCAACCTGGGTGTCTAGTGACATGTGTTTTGTTAGCAGTGTGAATGTTGGGGAGGATGTAGGTATGCCCCTGGCATGGGGGCTGGTGGATTGCCGGGGCCCCCATGGGGCTCGGCGGTACCGCTGCCGTGGGCCCCGACTGGACGTGCTGGGGCCTCCCACCCCTGGTGGATCGGGCCGAACGGGGGTGCCTATTGGAGTCAGCAGGGGAGCTGGCTCCCTGGGGTTGACAATGGTCACCCCAGTTATTTTCTCCCCATCCCCATGCCTCTGTCCACCTGCTCCTTCATTCTACCATTCACAAGGCCTTGGGACGTGGGCACGTCACTGGGGTGCGGGATGGAGCTTCCGTCTTCTCTACCCGGTGTCGGCCTGGGTCCCGATTTTATTGAGCAATTTAGACACTACACTTGCAACATTTACAGGGAACGCACATGTAGGGACCTGGCGGTGTGGCGCCACAGGCGAGACCCCCCCGTTGAGGGGGCCTCGCCTGTGGTGCCGGCACCCACTGGTTAAACGCATCTAGACACTGAGGGCCCGGGGGGGGGAGATGGGGGTACCCGGCAGTATTCCCATGTCCCCCCCCTCTGTTTTAAGTGCACATTAGAACAACACGCAACAACACCACATTGAGCTGGGGGAGAGAGGCTGGGGGGTCTTTCCACACACCTGTTCGTTGGACCATCAGGGGTCGGAGCCCGGATAGAACATCACGCCGTCTGGTCGGGGTCCTGGGCTGGTGGGCTGCTCTTGCCGGTGTGGGGCCTTGGCGGTCTACTTGTCCCCGTCCTGGTGGGCAAAGGGGTCTGTCTCCTGGGTGCAGGGGCAGGGTTCTCTACTGGGGCGTCTGTCCCTGGGCCTGGGAGTATGGAGTATAGTGTACGTATGGGGGGTATGAATGAGGGTATAGCGTCCTTTATTCGTATGTCCTGTATTTGTAAGAATGTGTACACATAAGAGGGAGGGTACGTATGAGTGTCTCTGTCTGTCTATGTCTACCTGTCAGGTTGGGTGTTTGGCTGCTCTCTGGCCTGATGCATCTTCTTCCCTCCCCGTCACTCCCCGTCGGTGATGGTTGCTCCTGCCCGCTGGTTGATGATGACTCTCGACGCATGGGGCTGGGGGTCCCGGTTGCGGCCCGGCTCGGTCCTGGTGCATGTCGGGCGGGTCCTGGGTGGTCCGGTGTGTCGGGCGGCCGCTGTTTCGGGCCGATGTCCTCCTTGGATTGACTGGGGCACCTCTTATGGGGGTGCCGGGATTGTAGAATAGGTTGGTGCCGTCCGGTGGATGGGTGGGGACCGTGCCTGGCGCCCAATCCTCCTGCCGGTTCCAGGACTTCAGCTGGCTGGTCTGTTCGCCTGGTGGGGCTGTCCGGCATTGGCTGGGGCCCTGATCTTGGCGCCCCACGTGGGGCGGGATCTGGACCCTGGAGCTGGAAGATCTGGATGTCCAGGTGCCGGCTGGGCGCGGCCTGGGGAGGGCGTACATCCGCTGTGGCTCCCTGGCGTGTGGATGTGTGGAGGCGGGCCGGGTTGTTGGCGGTGGGTATGGTCCGGAGGTGGCGGTCGATGGATGTGTTTTTGTCCGTCGGTTGGCTGCGGGTCCTCCTTGCCTGCGGCGGCGGCGGGGGACCCTTGTCGGCTGGTCTCTGGTTGGGGCCCCGCTGGGGGGTGGGGTGCCCCTGGTCCCCGTGGCCTCCGGTTCCTGGTCCGGGCCCGCCCTGGCGTAGCCGGTTACCGGCGGAGCCCGTGGGCTCGTCACTGCGATCTCTCGGGCCCCAGCATCGCGGGCTGGTGGGTGCTCCCCTGGGGCTTCCATCTGTTCCCCTCTTGGCGGGTGGTCGACCCTGACACAAATTGCCTTTTTCCCGTTTAAAGTTCATAACTCATAGTTGATACATCTTTGCCTTTTCAGTCTGTGCGATTCCTGATAGGACGGATTGCAGGTTCCTTAACAAACCTAGTCTATAATCACTTGCATGGGGAAACCTTATTCAGACCTGCATGCTCGCACACACATAGGTGTGGGGACATTGGTGAGGACGGACATATCTTAAGCTGAGGTTATCTTCATTAGTTAGTTGTTCACAGGAGCTTACCAGAAACATTTGTATTATGTTCATTAATCAATGCTTGTGTGTAGTGAATGTGTAATTCTTTGTTTATTCTACCAGATCCGAACTATTGGTTTGGTTCTGTACACTTTGTTGTTTTTGTATTACTGTGTCTCTGCCGTCCGGCAGAGGTGGAGGACTGGGATGTTTTGTGTTCTTTATTTACCTCCCTGTCGTGTGTCATCGGTTCGCCCCTCTGTTGGTCCGGTTTCTTTTCTTCACCTTCTTCCTTTCTCCCTTCTTGTCTCAGTTTAATGTCCATGACGTCAGGAAATTGAACCCACAGTAATCACTAATAAAGATTTTTCATACATATACATCAAGTGGCGTACTACAGCGAAGCTGTAATACTCTGCTTGGGAAAGTAAAACTGTTGGGCTTGTACTTGGTACTCAGACACCAATTCTGAGTAGCATACTGCTAGACAGGACACGTTAAAAAAAAAAAAAAAAAAAAAAAAAAAAAAAAAAAAAAAAACCTAAAGTTTCCTTTCAGAATCAACATTTTCTATGAGATACTATACTGCAAAATAATCCCACAAATGTGGCCCATTGATCGCAAACGAGATTTGTTCATTTGCGCACACAGAAAAATGATTTTCCTAACAAATTCCTTCTAGCCTTTGTTGCAAAAGGGAGTACACTACAATTATAGTCTTAGGATAAAAGCCACACTTAAGACTACAAAATTCTAATAAACAGGCATTCCACCACAGGTGAGTCTAATGATTCATTTAAGAGGTATCCAGTAGACAAGTGACTATAAAGGACATTAAGAAAGAAAAGCCTTTTTCATTTCATGCTGTCAGCAAAGGCTTCCCATGGAAATGTCACAAAATCTGAGACAGGAAATAATTTCTTTACCCAAAAAAGGTGGGGGCTACAAGAAGATCAGCAAAACTTTACATATCAGTCAAAATACTGTTGCAAAAGTGATCCAAAAAGGTAAGATAAATGAAAGTGCAACCATTTTACAGAGCCATCCAGGCCGTCCACGGAAGTTAACTTCTTAACAGGAGCGTCTTCTGATGAGAAGTGGTGAAGAAAATCGCTGTGCAAGTTCACTGCAGCTGGCTAAAGCAGTAGAAGCCAAACTGCAGTGACTGTTTCCCGTGACACCCATACGGCAAGCACTGCAGAGGAATAGCATGCATGGGTATCGTGTACGAAGGAAGCCTCTCCTAAAGCCCATGCACAAAAAAGAATGCCTAGAATTCGCTAGGGCCCATGCTGAAAAAGATTAAGACTAATGGGACTCTATACTCTGGAGTGATGAGACAAAGATCACTGTTTTTGGAACTAATTGTTTAAAAACTGTATTGCGTTGTAAAGGTGAGGATTCCAAAGAAAAATGCAAGGTGCCTACAGTGAAACATGGTGGTGGCAGCGTCCTTATGTGGGGCTGCATGAGTGCTGCTGGTGTTGTTGGTGAAATGCATTTCATTGATGGTATCATGAACTCAACAATGTATTGCTCTATAGCAAAGGAGAAGATGCTGCCATAACTCAGTGCACTTGTCGTCGTGCACTTTTCCAACACGATGATCCAAAACACACAACTTATACTACTCTACTGTTGCATTTCTGAAGAAGAACAGGGTGAAGGTGATTGAATGGCCAAGGTGTTATTCTTGAAGAATGCATAGAATGCAATTTTGTGTTCTAAATTAGATTATTAATCTTGATTTCATGTTATGGAGTTAATTAAGTGTTCCATAAACTCAAGCTTGTGAAAGTTTGGAAATGGTTCTTTTGTTCATTGAGCCACTGATTCAATTCATACTTTTTTAAAGAGGGTGTATTCACTTATGCTGAGCACTGTAACTGCCTGCTGAGGAATCCATTTGACCATTTGATTTAGGTGTGTTGGACCATAAACAGATCTAAAGGTTACTGGACACTGGCCCTTAAAAAATATGGGTGACCATATTTTGATTTCCAAAATAGAGGACAATTCGCCCAGTCCAGGAAACACTTGCAGGATTGGGACTTTAGATTTTAACATATTTTAAAAGTGCAATATCCAATCTTCATCTTCATCTCCTCAGTCAATTAAAAGCTGAACTTTTTACTGTCCACAGTATGATTATACCTTATTTTTCGTTTATATATGACCTATAGGATCTTTGTCACTTTTGTCACACACAGAAACACTTATGCCAGCTGTCTTTTAAATAGCTGCAGTGCAGCCCACTGTCTGATCCGTCTATGAATGATTCAGAACCACCCACTAGGCAGCAGCTTTGGTAAGGTGTCAGATGAGGGAAAGGTCATATTCCATTGACCACACCAGTCAGTTTATATGCTTACTTGCTCCCTAAAAAATCATGAAAAATCTGACATTTTCATCAATCTATGAAATCCGCCTGGATTCCCCGGATAGCACATGAAAAGTGGACATGTCCTGGGAAAAGAGGTAGTTGCTCACCCTACTATTTGCCCAAATGCACTGAGTAGCTACTATGGCCTTTGCTAACAAGCATTTAAACAACTGCGTGGATTTGGCAGGTGCTTTTATCCAATGCTTCTTACAAATAAGGATGTAACAAGGCAGTGTCTCATGGTGTTTCTAACCGTGTCATGAAAAGTATTTTTTCTGTTACACAGTCATATCTACACTGAACAGATATATTTCTGATTAGGCTTAATATGAAAAACAGACATAATGTCTACTATAAAAAGGCCTTTTGTTACAAGCAAAGAGGATGAAACAGATAAATGTAAAAACCCTAAGCTTAGTGGAGAATGAAATTAAATGGTCTAATGCTTTTCCCTCTCTTGGTTATCTTTTGTCTTTTATTATGCCTTAAATTTAGATTTAAAATTTTAGAATTAAACTCATATATTTTATGCATATTTAGCTTTTACACGCCTTATGTCATGAAAGCCATATGTTGCTCATCACCACTCATCAGGTCTGTATTTGTAATTGGCTGGATGACACACAGCTTCCTGCGCTGTCCCATTTTGGCTGACGGTGTCCTCTTCTACAAAACCAGTTTCCTCTAGTGTCCTATAGTGGTCTTGTGGTGAGTGAATAGCGTATTTCTGTGGTGAATGACAGTATATTACTGCCATTACTCTTAGCATCCCAGAAGGTCTTCAGGGGCCGTTGATAGTTATGTAATGACTCCTTTAGGTTTCTGCTAATTGATACCAGTACATGGTGGGGTATAAATCAGCCAGGCAGTGGTCAGATAACGGCTGCCAGGGAGAAACCGACACGGTAAATCAGTCTCCGATCCTATCTAATCTTACCCGGGTGTTTGCCATAGATGGATTTCATTTCAGAATGATTTTCAACCACCCTTTTCTCACCACCCAGAAGGTTTCTCCGCTGTTTTATTCACAGTATTTATCTGCAGGGAATTTAAACCTGTACATTTGATTACTGACAAGTCATAAAATAAGTCATGCAGTTGTAATAGTTATTCATTTAAAATATATGCATAGGTTTCCCAAAAAAATAGTAAAAGATCCTTCTAAGTTTCAAAATATCTGATGTCTTCGTGACGCACAACATATCTTATATAGGATACAAGTCTTAAATGCAGCCAGACAGGGAAGTCCACTCAGTCCGAAGACATGAACCTACATGCTGTGGACAGTATAAAACCTGCCATAGTATAAGATAAACTATATATTAAAAATAAATACTAACCGCTGAATGAGGAAGCAAATTACTCATAAATGCCCATAGGCGCATTTCCAGTATTGTCACTTTAGGGTAATTTTACAAGATCTTTTATCTGATGAGGTAATCTGTTGGCCTGCTCCCCAAAGCCATTATGTCCCCATACAAAAATGACTCTTTAGGGTATTACCTAGCACATCTGCATATCAAGACTATCTTAGCCGTGTGCAGCGTCACTCATTAGTGCCAATATGTGCCCACAGTAACAGAAATAACAAGAGGTGGACATGAAAGATGCAGGGATTGCTGTTGTGTTTCTGTTTGCTATTGCGCTTTTTCCACTAGGGGCAACCGTGGCTCAGGCAGTAGGAATTCATCCTGTAAAATTCCTGTGCTGGGTTACCGCTTTGTATTCCAGCTCTGCCCATTTCTGTCATTATATTGTTAGGTGGTCAGAGAAACCGGTGGAGCCTGTGTCCAACAGCCTTGCTTCGGTCATTGCGCCCCAAAGCAGCTATGGCTACAATATAGCTGCTTGCCACCATCAGTATGTGAATGACTGGGTGAATGTAGTGTTAGGCCACCAGCACTAGTGCTGACGGCTCATGTGAGACCTGTCAATCAACTATCAAGGACACATCCATTATTATTCATGATTTTGAGCTAAAAGTACATCTAATGGGATGATCTGATGGGAAAAAATTCACCCCCCACATAGTTGCCATAGCAGTAAATCTGACCTATTATACCCAAAATGTTTTTTTAGAACGAGGGTGTAAACATGTTAATTTTTCTGCTGTGAAGTTTCCACTTTTTACATGGGAGTCAAAAAGAACTTGCTCATTTCTGGAGCCAGCCCCTAGCGGATGAGGGGGGAACTGCAATTATTGTCACTTCAGGGTTGGCTTCCATTTTGGCCATCAGAGTTTGCCCCCATGATGGCAACGCATGGCTTCCAGCGATTTAAAACCAATTCTTTGGGAAACTAAAAAGACGAAAGTGTGAATATCGGGCAATGAAGGACCACAACTGTGAAATTTGTGGTGAAAGGCCGACCAGTAACGGTCGGATAGGAGTGAATGATGACATATTTTTACTGGAACTTTTGGTATGCTCTACCCCCGCTCTGTTCCTGAGATGGCAATGGAAACACAACCAGACTGTACTGATCCAGGCTGACCCAACCCAGCGCATGTCCTATGTTGTTGTGAAGTGCTTCACTAGCAACTCCTCCTATTTTACAAAGCTGATTGTTTGGTGACGTCTGCTCATTTCCCTCTGAGTTATAACCAATCAACATGACTTATTCACAGCTGCTGCCCAGCAAATGTACCGGAATATTTTCCGAGTCCTAACTCCAGGACTTGCACTCAGTATGTTCTGAAACAGACCCCGAAAACGCCCCTGTTGTCTCTGTATAGTGGAGACATGAGCATATCGTAAAGAAATGGTCAAACTAACCTGAAGTTTGGACAGTAGAAATGCTCCTTATGTTACCTTATAAGCTATTTGACAGTCAGGTTACTAGCCCCTTGTACTCCCTACCCCTAATGTGTCTGCAGGAAAGAGGCTTTTTCTTCCTCTTTTTAGCAATATGATTTTTTTTCTCATATTTTAATTTCTTACTTTTACTTTTGTCTCTGTTGTGTTTTAACTGTAGTCACCAACGTCATCTTATAGACCAAAACATTTATATTAAACTAATTTCCGTATGTTGTGTGTTTGTGTGCACGGTTGTTTGTGTCTGTTTTGGCCCTGAGCTGAACTTTTGAGTTTTACATAGCCTCCATACATTCAAACATGTGTAGAAATAGAGAAATGAATAGACTTGTACTGTAAGACGTCCGAAGGCACTACCTACTCCCCTCTCTAATAGTTTTGCAATTTAAACTATGTTTTGGTCTACCAGTCTTTTGGCTGTGACACCTTTAAGGACAAAGCTGGGGTGATAGTTTGTTCATAAAAAGGAAAAACAGATATGATGGCAGATAGGATGGAGAAATTTGCCTCTGACTGTTATTTAGCTTGGAAGGAAGAATAAAGTTAGAAAGAAAGGGATTCCCCTCATTAAAACCACTCCCAGTTTGGTTGATTATGGAGCGTACTGGCTGCTGCTGCTGGCTTTCGCACCAGGATGCTGCGGTCAACTGAGCTGTAAATGACGCACAGTGAGACAGGAGAAACTGTTTTGCTGCTCATTGCGCGTGTGAAGGAGAATGTATGTGTGTGAGTATGTGTTTCCACTTGTTCACCTGGGTGTGAAGTCTGTTTGTTTTTACATCTGTATGTCAAATGGCCAGCCATTTGGATGTACTTTTCTGTGTTTGTGTGCCGATGGGTGCCTTCGCTTAACCTAAACTTGCTTGTATATACATTTGTTAAAGATTCTCGATCAAACAAGCCCGTTTGGGAGTTCCCTTGGGCTGTCTAATAAATCCTGCCCGGGAAAATAAGCCCAATGTCCAAAGTCCAATAAGTAATCCAACAACTCTGTCTGTGCTGCATTACCAGGAGATATTAACAGGTAAACTGCCAGCTTATATCAACATTGTTTTTCCTGAGAGAGATGAGTCATCCCA
Source organism: Apricaphanius iberus (assembly GCA_028564705.1). NCBI lineage: Eukaryota > Metazoa > Chordata > Actinopteri > Cyprinodontiformes > Aphaniidae > Apricaphanius > Apricaphanius iberus. The sequence continues at coordinate 9,850 of JAPXFQ010001198.1, forward strand.
ATCTAATATTTCCCCCAGATTGTTTTATACAAGCAAGGCCCTCTTTCACTGGATCACTCATGTTGTCTTAGTGCACTCTTATGTTTAGTAAGATGTTCTGAGTCAATCTACCAAGCCTGGAAAGATCAGAGTATCCCTGTGTGTCATTTCATCATGTCATACATCACTTCTTTTTCAAACCCTGTAGATTTGTCCCTCACCATTTTTCCCACCATCTTTGTTTGTATCTGTTGATCTGGTCATTTATCACCTCCTTCCTCAGCTCCATTCTCCTTTCCATTCTCTCTCAAGCCCTATTTATCCTCCTTTTACCCCAAGTGAACCCCAAGCCCAGCATAGTCGCTCATTCCTGAATCAGTAAGGTTTAGCGATGTCATGTATGTCAGTATAAGAAGCAATCTTTCTCTGGAGGTCAACTCATTCAGGTTCAACAGGCAGTTTAGGCAAGATTAGATTTTTCTATTAAAACTTTTACATACTTGCTTTCAGCTTTCTGCACTTCAGAAAATCAATCAATACATTGTTTACTTGAAAAAAAGGGACTTTTCAAAAATTGTTACAGAGCTGTCTCTTTAAAATATCAGTATCAGTTAAATCTAAACAGAATGACATGTCATTTCCTTTTTTAGAAGACAGATGTTTTTCTGCACATTTCAAAATGCAACATACGAAACCCTACAAATAAACAAATCTATCCAGCTTGACATCTGTAAAGATGTGTTGGAAGTTAAAGCATTCAATTATTTGTTTTAACAATGCAGAAGCAGTTGGTGTTACACAGCTCTGTATACAAAGAAGATTTTAGTATGATTCATATTAATATTGAGGATCTTCTATTACTGATTGAGTAGATTAGCAGGCTTAACGAGGTTAGTATTACTAACAGCAGTCTGTGTGTGTCTTTTCTTAGTAAATAGACCCTCGGCTATGCAGACTTTTGAAGGACTACCAAAGTTTCACATCATTAAGACGATAAAGCAGAATAACTTCGCTATAACACACACAACTTTGTGTATTTTAGCTGAAGTCTTTCTGTCTTGAGCAGCTGACGTACTTCCACAGAAAATTGTTTTCTTTCTTGAAGCTTATTCAAACTTTTATGCTTCCAATTAATTTTAAAACACTCTGATACTGAAAATTACCAATACTGTATCTCCCTCCCCCAGTAACTACATCCACACTGAAGAGTGGTGTTGTCGGCAGGTTGAGTTATACCAGAATATTCTTGACATTCTTCTCTGACATTCTGATGTCTTTTTATATATTCTTTAAAAAATGTATTCTGAGCACTAACAGGGGTATCATTTCCAGTCTGCTGATTTATATTGCACACAAAAACAACCTGTCTTAATAATGTTTTGTTTTTTTAACCAAAATTAGAGAAAATCTGATATTTTTCTTTCTCTCTAAATTGTCTTTTTGTAGCCTCCTGATTCTTCCTGAATGAGTGGATGTTCAGTTGATTGCTGGTTGACATCCACTTTTTTATTTTTAACTGTTATCAAAGCTAACTTTTCATTTTAGAAAGTCATGTATTTCATCCAGTGGTGACACATTCTTGTTGTTCTGTGAAACAAATCATCCTCTAACTGGGTATTTTTATTGTACTACAGTCGTGGCCAAAAGTTTTGAGAATGACACAAATATTAGTTTTTACAAAGTTTGCTGCTAAACTGTTTTTAGATCTTTGTTTCAGTTGTTTCTGTGATGTACTGAAATATAATTACAAGCACTTCATACGTTTCAAAGGCTTTTAATCGACAATTACATGACATTTATGCAAAGAGTCAGTATTTGCAGTGTTGGCACTTCTTTTTTAGGACCTCTGCAATTCGACTGGGCATGCTCTCAATCCACTCCTTTCCAGGCCATGGACCCAAAATTTCAACGTTTTGGTCCCCGAGCCACTTAGTTATCACTTTTGCCATATGGCACAATCCTCCATTGTGCTGGAAAATCCATTGTTCTTCACCAAACTGTTGTTGGATTGTTGGAAGAAGTTTCTGATGGAGGGTGTTTTGGTACCATTCTTTATTAATGGCTGTGTTTTTGGGCAAAATTGTAAGTGAGCCCACTTCCTTGGATGAGAAGCAACCCCACACATGAATGTTCTCAGGATGCTTTACTGTGTGCCTGACACAGGACTGATGGTAGCGCTCACCTTTTCTTCTCCGGACAAGCCTTTTTCCAGATGCCCCAAACAATCAGAAAGATGCATCATGGGAGAATATGACTTTGCCCCAGTCCTCAGCAGTCCATTCACCATACTTTCTGCTGAAGATCAATCTGTCCCTGATGTTTTTTTGGAGAGAAGTGGCTTCTTTGCTGCCCTTCTTTACACCAGGCCATGTTCCAAAAATTCTTCGCCTCACTGTGCGTGCAGATGCGCTCACACCTGCCTGCTGCCATTCCTAAGCAAGCTCTGCACTGGTGGCATTCTGATCCCGCAGCTGAATTCTCTTTAGGAGACGATCCTGGTGCTTGCTGGACTTCTTGGACGCCCTAAAGCCTTCTTAACAAGAATTGACAATGATCTCAGTACATCACAGAAACAAGTGAAACGAAGATCTGAAAGCAGTTTAGCAGCAAACTAATATTTGTGTCATTCTCAAAACTTTTGGCCACGACTGTACATTGCAAGAACCAATGCTTTAAAAACAAAGACAATTAGTTGTACAACTTTTTTTTCTTGTCAAATTGAATATTTAGTAACTGACTTTTAGTTTCTATGCAAATACTGTAAAAAAAAAAAATCTGACATATATACTGAGCTTTTTTTTTTACCACCAAAATAGATTTCCATAAATATTTGTCCGCCTTTTTATTCCTTTAGATCCAATGGAGTCTGCTTCCGTGTTGCTGACTGTGAAAGATGCGCTTGTGAAAACAGGACTTAAGGACCGCAGCCACGTGTTCCTGGGACCATTTTCCTGCAGCAGCTCCCTGGAAGCTCGGTGGTGCCGACACAGCGGCAGCCCTGGACCGGAGCCCGGCCCCCCCAAACTGCTTCTGGACCTAAAGGGAGGTTTGCTGCAGGTTTGTGTGCCAATGACATCAGTTTATCCCCCTCAATCTTCAGATTTATTTTCCAGCCTAAATACAGCTCATGGGGATTAAGGTTTGATCAGTGCCTCTGCACCTGGTAAAAAGTGAGGGTGAGTGAGAGTCACTCAATGATTCTGTGAGGTTATTCTAGCTAAAACTGTCTTCTTTCCAAAAGATAAATCATATGTCAGATTTGTAAGCTAACAACTCCTAAATCTGCTGTTACAATTTGTTTCTGCAGTGGCTTCTGTCTTTTTAAGACTGAAGTTGGGACTTTAGTTTTGAGTCACATTTTCTGGTTAAGTAGTGGAATATTGTAAATCTATTTATAGTGTGAGGTTATCTTCTCTTTTTTTACTGTATGAAGTTATATAATGCACACAGTGAAAATTCCCCTTTCAATGTGACTAACTGTTCACATTTTTCTCCACATATTATTCCACATTACATCCACAGGGGGAACACCCTTGCTCACGTTCAGGTTTCCTTAATGCTTTTATTGCATGTCCATTAACAGGAAAATCACTTCCAACTGAACACTTAATATATAATCATACATTTCCCTCTCCAAATACTACAGTTTGTGGTGTTTTGATCAATTGCTTTACCAAAACCACCGGAATTCCTTCCATTTTTTTTTCTTTCAGTGCTCCAAAAACCTGAGGAAAAAAATCCCAGAATTTTCCTGTTTTTAGATTTTAGTTTCAACCCATTCTTCCAAGCTAGTAAGTGGTGGGCAAGTACGGAGGCAGCTTTGTGTGTGAAGTCCTTGACTCAAAGATTCCTAACCATCAGATCAAATCTCAGGAACTTCACATCACTTTGATGAAGCATAGAAAGGGGAATGCCATGGGCAAATGAGGAGAATATCAGGCTGTGTTGTGTAATTTCAGTGAGGTTGAGTGAGGCAATGCGGAGGCCGACCCTAACTGTTTAACTTCTTCATTTGGCAAAGAACCAATTGCTATTGCTTATGAAAACGAATATTTTTCTTGGTTATTCGTTAACTTTGATTATCAGAACAATTCCATTTCCTTCTTTGGTACCTGATGCTAAATTTTAGCAATGTTTTTGCAGCTGATAACCTCTCTCTTGTTCTTTCGAAACAGGTTTTTTGGGGTCAGGAACATTTCAACTGCCTGATGCTGGTGGAAGAGCATCTTCGTAAATACCTTCATCTCCACAAAGAAGATTCAAACAGTAGCTGGTCTAAGGGAAAGGCCTGTCACACCCAGCCTCCTCCCTCTCCTGTCGCTCCCTCTCCTAGGACAGAGCACAGCTCAGATGACTTGCGCACAGGAAATTTTCAATACATTCAGGACTCAGGTAAATGTTCATGCACTTAACAATAATGGTAACGTGCCTTGCAACAGTAATGATACACTTTTAAACTTTTCACATTTGTTGATTTCATAACCACTATCATGGAACAACAAAAAGTGTATACCGGTGGAACTAAAAAAATTAGAATATAGTGCAATACATTATTGTCTTTCATGTCAAAAAGTACTCTGCATCAGTTATTTTTGTTACTTTTCTCTGTCTTCTCGAACCCTTAGATGGTCATGGCAGATGCCAGCTTGTACCGACCCAGGTTTTGGTTCCGCTGGCATTTTCTTTTTCTTAAGCCTAGTTAATGCTTCTCAGACCACATATTTGCACTCAGACGGAAACGTATTGACAGAGATGTTTTGTGTTTATGGTTCCCCCTTTTTTTTTTTCTCCACTCTCCATTGTTTTTTCAGCATTGCTTGACCAGGACAGCAGGGACTGCTAACTTTCATAGCGTCTCTGCCTACTATAACAGTGTCGTTTCAGTTTTTTTCTAAGCTTGTTAATGCATTTCCCCCTCAATGAGCAATGGACGACAGAAAGTAAGTTTTGATTAAGCTGTAAAGCTTTTTACTAGAAGTGCAGCTCATAGAATACTCTAAAAACACATGGAAACAAAACACAGCAGCTTTTTTTTCTTGTTTTCCTCCACCTCCTTGTGTTCAAAATCGCCAAAAAAACAGATTAGATAAGTTATCCTTTTAATATAAAGCATGTAGTTCCCAAAAGCTGCATTAACTACTGAGTGCAGCAACTGTAGAGCACCATTCTGGTGAAATTATCTATGGCTTTTACTGAAACTTACCAATCAAATGCATACACTCTCTGTTGACGGAGACGAATAGTTCAAAAATGGGGCTCTACTCAGTGTGTCCTTGCGTAGATGACAGAGAGCCCTTGCGTCGACGGATAATGGCGTTGCGTTAATCCCTCTCCGTCAAAACGGAGAAGCATAAACTAGGCTTTAAAGGGGAGTTTTTCCTCTTCGCTGCTTCATATGCTTGCTCAGATTTGGGGATTGCTGTGGTTGGAGTCTGCATGTACACTGTGTTCCAAATTATTATGCAAAAAGTGTTCAGGAGTGATAAGGTAAGATTCCTTTTGTATTTTAGTTGAACTTGTGGATTGTCATGTGTGTCCAGGCTCTTTATATCACTGAAAGCAATTGCAGACACCTGTGCTAATTAGTTTGGCAGGTGTGTCCAATCAAAGGCAAAACTACTTAAGAAGGCTGTCCCACATTATTAAGCAGCCTACATTTTCAACCAAAATGGGAAAGAAAAAAGACCTGTTGGCCGCTGAAAAGTAACAAATTATTGAGTGTTTAGGTCAAGGCATGCAAAGAAAATCAGCATTGCCAAGACAATTCAACGCGATCATCGCACAATCAAGAAGTATGTAGCTGATTCAGAGCACACACGTGTGCGTGCTGATAAGGGAAAACCGAGGACTCTTTCCAACAGGCACTTACATCAGGTTAAAAGAGCAGCTGCAAAAATGCCTTGTCTTAGCAGCAGACAAGTTTTTGAAGCTGCTGGTGCCTCCAACGTGCCCCGAACAACAAGATGCAGGGTCCTCCAGAGGTTTGCAGCTGTACGTAAGCCATCCTTTTGACCTCCCCTATCCACGGCAAACAAGCAAAAACGTCTCCAGTGGGCCAAACAATGCATGAAGACTGACTTCAAAACTGTTTTGTTCACTGATGAGTGCCGTACAACCCTTGATGGTCCAGATGGATGAGGTGGTGGATGGCTGGTTGATGGCCACCCCATGCAAACAAGGCTACGGCGCGAACAAGAAGGAGGTGGAGTAATGTTTTGGGCTGGAATCATGGGGAGAGAGATTGTCTTTATTTAGGATCGCTGATGGGGTAAAAATGACATCCATAAAGTATGTGGATTTTCTCAAAGCGCACTTCCTGCCATGGTTCAAAAAGAAGAACCGTGCATTCCGCAGCAAGATCATTTTCATGCATGATAATGCACCGTCTCATGCTGCAAAGAACACATCTGCATCTCTGGCTGCTATGGGAATACAAGGGGAAAAACTTATGGTGTGGCCCCCATTCCCCCCTGACCTCAACCCTATTGAGAAACTCTGGGGCATCATCAAAAGGAGTGTCTATGATGGCAGGAGGCAGTTCACATCCAAGCAACAGCTCTGGGAGGCTATTCTGTCCTCATGCAAAGCAATTGAAGCAGATGCCATCCAAAACTTGACAAATTCAATGGATGGAAGAGTTCAGAAGCTCCTTTCGAACAAGAGGTCGTATGTGCAAATGTAACATCACCTATAATAAAGTTTTGATTTGAATACTGTTTGATTTCAGTTACCTTTGAGTTTGTAATAGCCTGCTAATGCTTTCAATTTCAGAAATAACCATTTTTTGCTCAAAATAAAAATGAAAGTCTGTTGTGCATAATAATTTGGAACATACATTTGAGTGGATTTTAAGCGTTTTATTTTTAATAAATATACTGTTATCATCAGGCAGTTTGTTCAAAAACCTTTCAATTGTACTCTAATAGTTGATGAATAGGAAATTACAATGACTGCAGTTCATATAGGTAATTTGGTAAATCTGATAAAAATATCATTTGCATAATAATTTGGAACACAGTGTACAGGGCATAACCTCACGTCAATGACTTGCGGAATCTGCTGGGATTGCTTAAATAGAAAACTTTTAACTGAATAGAATATCTGTAAAATTGTATTGAAACTACTTTTATTATAAAGTGTCTTGAGAATGCTTTTGTTAATTGGCACTATATAAAAACGTAAATTGAATTGAGCAATTAATTTATTTCAATAATTCAACTAAAAAAATGAAACTAATATATGATATATACACTTATTACAAAGCAAGAAATTTCAAGCTTTTATATGTTATAATTTTGATGATTATGGTTTACAGCTTATGAAAACCTTAAATTCAAAAGCTCAGAAAATTTGAATATTGTGAAAGGTTTAATATTTTAGACTCAAAGAGTCACAGCTAGGGATGCAACGTTACCACTTTTTTCAAAACCGATACCATACCGATACTTGGATTAGAGTACTTACCGATACAGAGTACCAATGCCGATACTTCTACCACACAAAAAAGTGCTATCAATTGGGAGTCAGGTTTTATTTTCTTCTCTGCTTGTTATAAGAAATGATGGTGAATTAGATTAAAAATAAAATATTAATAAAAATGAACACAGAACTTAAATTTAAAATTTAAGAACTAATGTTTTCTGTGAAATTATTGGTGCATTTCTACATCTTAAGTATCGGTTCCTGGTATCTGTTAACATCAGCCAATACCGATCTGAGTACATTAGGCAATATCGGGGCCGATATCCAATACCAGTATCGGTGCATCGCTAGTCACAGTCTAATCAGCAATATAATCCAAAACACCTTCAAAGAGTTCCTGAGCCTTTAAAGAGTAACTCACTCCCAAATCACCTTTTTTAAGCTGATAAACTGTATAAATGACTATCTAGTAGTTCTGTCCACATTTCTAATAATTGTTTTTGGTATTTCATTACATTTGAGTAAAACTATACATTTTATACCGAAATCCATCAGTGTGCAGCGCTCTTCAGGTTCAAACTCTTCACTGCACTTGAATTTGAATCGGACATTGCTATTTGCTCTGCAGTGAGGCCTGACGTCTGCCACCCTGCCGCTGTGTGGGATAAAGAAGCCTCCTCCACAGAACCTCCCTCCCTTTCCTTTCCTTCCGGTGAAAGAGCTTGAGAGAAATCGTTCAACTGAAAACATCACTCAGCCTGGAGAGGATTGTCAGGAAAGGGCCATTCAAAATTGTTGGGGACCTTCACAAGGAATGGACTAAGGATGGAGTTAGTGCATCAAGAGCCACCACATACAGTACTGTATAGATGATCATGGAAACGGGCTTCAAACGTCTTATTCCTCTTGTCAAGCCATAAGTCCAGTGTGAGGTTTTCACAGTCTGTATTGATTTGGGAAGCCTTGTTATCTGCTGGTATTGGTCCGCTGGGCTTTATTAAGTCCTGAGTCAATTCAGCCATTTAGCAGGACATTTTGGAGCACTTCATGCTTCCTTCCACAGACATGCTTTTTGGACATACTGACTTCATTTTCCAGCAGGACTTAACACCTGTCCACACTGCCAAAAGTACCAAAACCTGCTTCAATGACCGCAAGATTACTGTGCTTGACTGGTCAGCAAACCCACCTGACCTGACAGCATCCATTACATGCCATATTGAGGCAGTAACTGATGCAAAAGGGGTCCAAACGAAGTACAGAGTACATATGCATCATTATAATTTTCAGAGGTCTGACTTTCCTCTATTTAAAATCCTATTTTTCTTGATTTTATGTAATATTCTCATTTCTGAGCTTTTGAGTTTGGAGTTTTCATAAGCTGTGAGCCATACTCATCAAAATTATAACAATAAAGGCTCAAAATGTATTGCTTTGCATGTAGTGATTCTATATTAGTTTCACCTTTTAAGTTAAATTTCGAAAAATACTTTTTGCGCAATTTCAAATTTTTCATATTTAACCTGTATATATGAGGAAAAGGGAAAATGATACACAGTTTTTGAATTTAATTTTAAAATCTTGTCAGAAATCATGAATTGAATTTAGTTCTCCTCCTTTCATTATCTCAGACCAGCTTCCTTTTCTCTGCTGAAGAAAAGCATCTCCACAGCATGAACCTGTCACAACCTATTTCTACAGTATATATTAGGGGTGTAACGGTATGCAAAAATCATGGATGGGTACATATTTTGGGTTTAAAAGTCACTGTTCGGAACATTTTTGGCCCTCTTTTAACAAGTAAATTCAGTCAAATATGTATTGGACTTTTTTTTTCTTTTTTTTTACTTTGATCAGCATTAAAGTTTGAAAGTGTTGTATTCACAATTGCCCCCTCAAGTCAAACATGTAATTGCAGCCTCAGTTGTAAGATTGTGCATGAAGTGCCCAACCTGTACGAGCACTCACAAGCTAACAGAACAATATGCAGATTTGCAGGCAACTGAGATAAGAAATGTTACAGTTGTTGGTTGTTTTAGTTTCGGTTTCGAGTGGAGTTTCTCCGTTGCTTGAAGCCGCTATCTTCTTCCACTGAATCCATCCTTCACAAGTTACCTCTCTGTGGCTCCGCTCTGTGGTTTTTGATGGAGTTAGTGAACGCTACATTTGAGCGTGAACACGCATGACGTCATTACGCTGGAAAGCACTTGGGAAATCTGCTCGTTTGACCCAATTATTCACTATTCAAGGGAATTTACAGGCATACAGAGGCAACCCCGGTGAAATGGCAAAGGCTCATTCTACTGAGCAGGGCATTGCTGGAGCGTTTATGAATAAGACATTTAAATTGTTATATATTTGTGGTTAAAGGCGGAGCTGGGACCGCTACAGCGGGGAATTGGTAAACACCGGCCACTCGCTGCTTTTGCAAGCGCAGTTTGAGGAGCCGGTTTCCATCGTCGGTCCAAGCTTCCCCCGCCGAGTCACCAACCACAATGCTGAGAGGCTGTCCGTCTGTCTGCGGTTGGTAAAACGTTATAATATAAGATGTGAGCGGTGTGGGGTCTACTGTGGTGAAGCTACTGCCAGGCATGGGTCGTGTTTACTCCTCCAGAGAGGCTGACCGGATGAGGAAGCTGTTCATGGCTCACTTTGCGGCGGAGGGAGTGGTGCATTTGTAGCCATAACGGCTCTTTTAAGAGCCACCAACAAAAACCTCTTAAGAGCTTTCCTTGCTAAATAGTTTGACCTCTTTATACTGTTTTTTTTATTCGTGTCCCTGTATCAAAAACAGTTGGTGTCATGTAGCTCGATGTGATTAGCCACAGTATTTATCAGTATTTCCTCCATGTTGTGCTGATGCCGTTACTTTGTGTTAGTCACAGCTTACAGTACTGTTGTATCTTCAGTTAGCCTGACTTTTTTTTCCCAAGAAGGCATTGTGCAATTAGGAAAAATAACTACGTATTTACTGATTTCCACAGGTGATAGCTGATTGCTGTTGACGTTCTGTTTTTGTGCTTGGAGAGGGAGGGAAGGCTTTTGAGAGACCGGGTCGGTAATCAAAATGTATAGGCTTTGCTGGGAGGTGAGGGCATACCTGGGAGGACTCAGGCGTTCATAGTTCAACATGGCAGTCGCGAGAGTTCTAAAAGATTATTCAAGCATACATAAAGTAATCTAAGAAACACTTTAGGCATGTTTTTAGGATTTTAACAATTTTAACCCCCCCCCCCCCCTATATATTAATAATTAGCCAATTTTTGAGAATAAAACATGCTTAAATCACATTAGATATTTCATCATTTTTGATATTTCGTCAGCCTAGTATTCCAGCTGTACTTTAATGCAGCATGGACAACTGTAGAAAAAAATCCCTTCTCATCAATGATTCTGCCAACTTTTGGCTGATTGGATGCTACTCGTAGCCATATGAACGTCGGCTGTGTTTTCTCTCTGGTATCCGTGTTTCTATTCAGCTTGACTTCGAGTCTTTCAGTTCCGTGCAGAGCGTGTTATGGACCTTATTGCTGTTGAAGGATGCGTCCACTGACCAAGTTTAGGTTCTATGCCTCCTTCTTATTCTAATATAGCTGCATGAGAAACCATTCATGTTCCCAAATAAAAGTGTTACTCATGTACCGTTACACCCCTGAATTATGGTTCTGTCAGGGGGATGTGCAACCACATAACATTTTACATGTAGACCAAGAGGTTGTACTTTTGTCTCATCAAACCAGATCACCTTCTTCTACTTATTTGCTGTTTCCCCTACATGGCTTTCTTTCAATCATTATTTTCTTATTGCTACTCCTACATAAAGGCCAGATTTTTGGAGTAGCCTATTTATAGTTGTCCTGTCAACACCTCTCCCACCTGGGTTAGCGCCTCTAGAATCACCATGGGTTTCAAAGTTGCTCATGTGATTAATGCTCCACTTGCCTGGCCCGTCAGTTTAAAAGAACTGGCCATGTCTTGGTAGGAGTGCTGCTGTGCTATGTGTTCTCCATTTTTGGATGATGGGTTTTTTACTAACTTCGCTATCCTTAAAATTTCTCTCCAACTTTACCCCTGATCTGTCTCCCGTTCAGTAGATGGAGTAATATCAGTACAGCAACATTCATTTCACGTCATTTCACTTTTAACTAAAAAACAATTATTATTAGGATTGCCATTAAAGGATCTGAAAATGGAAAAAGTAAAAAGCTAAAAGCCATTTAAGATGCACATTAGCTTAAAACAGAGTTAGATCAAAGCTCTCTGGTAAAAGAAGTTTCATCAGGCATGTCGGCCTGTTTCCACTCTAAGTAACTTTGTGTTTATTCACTTTCTTTGTGCTTTGTGTTCACACACACAGACAGACACTCAGAGCAACATACACAGAGGATCAAACTTCTCTCTGGCTAAAGACCAGCCATCCACTCTGTCAGCTGTGGTTGAGGCTTTGTTTGTTGCACTGTTCCACTGCTCTTTGATGCATTTAATATTCTGACTGAGGCTGAAGAGCGTACAGTGGTGAACTGGAACCAAAAGGACAGTCTGTCTGCAACATGTTTTCAACAGTGAGAAAAGTCAGTGGCTCAAAGTCAAGAGACAGGCTTTGGAACTCCCCAGGGCCCAATTCAGAGATGGCTGAGTTACATTATTAAAAAAAAGTAAATGAAAGGTAGTCGAAGAAAACGGGGAGGGTTGCATCCACATTTTTTAACCAGTCAACATTCATACTGACAACCCCCAAGATAGACGAGCAAAAACATTAAATTATACTCTCCATAACTTTGGTCTAATCCAACATGTCAAACAACCAACACACAATCAAGTAAACACTTTCGACCTAATTATTAGCAAAGGTTTAAAAATCTCCATAATCACTGTCGTTGATATTGCGTTATCTGACCGTTATTGCATTTTCTTTGAAAGCACAATCCCAGCTAAACTATTTGATCAAAGTGAGACCGTTATAAAAAGCATTCTCTCTGGGACAGCTCAACTTAAATCTTTAAACAAATCTTATGCTCTGTCTCACCCCTGTCCCGTTCATCTTCCAACACAAACTAAGTAAGCTAGTAGATAACACTCTCTCTAAAGTTTCAAGTTAAAGTAGTCTCAGGTAAAATAAGTCTACATGGACTAGCGATCCACTTGTACATAATGAAAAAAGGGAGTGTCGCCAAGTACAGAGTAAACGGGGGAGAACTCACTTCCAGGTTCACTACGAGATCTACAAAAACAGCCTGAACAAATATAATGTAACTTTGAAAGATGCAAGGAAATTGTTATTTTCTAAAATCACTAACAGAAACATGAATAATGTGCAGAATTTATTTGCACCAGTTGAAAGACTAATCCTCCAGTGACAGCAACACCAGGGTCTGCAATGAATTTGCCAGCTTTTTACTGAAAAGATTCTGAAAATTAGAAGGTCAATCTGTACAGCAACACCAAACCCACCACCAGTGTCACCCCCATATAAATTCATACAACTAAACCAATCGCACCTTGATGAAATTATTAAACAATTTAGCTCATTCTCTTGCTTCCTCTATATCTTACCCACAGCTTTTCTAAAGAAACTGTTCCCTGTCATTAAGTTTGATCTGATTCTAACAGTTAACTCATCCCTCCTGTCAGGTGTCATTCCCCAGGCCTTCAAAACAGCAGTTATCAAACCCCTACTAAAGAACAACAACCTGGACAATACATTCATGCAGAACTACAGGCCAATCTCTAATCTCGCATTCAACAGGATAAGATTATTGAAAAAAGTGTGTTTCAACAATTGAATAAATTCCTAACAATGACCAACCACTTTGATATTTTTGAGTCTAGTTTTCCTGCTCACAAAAGCACTGTGACTGCCCTTGTCAAAGTTTTCAATGACATTATCATAAATACAGATTATGGTTGAACCAGAGTGCTATTTCTGTTGGACCTCAGTGCAGACTTTGACATTGTTGATAATAAAATACTACTGGAACGACTGGTTTGAGTCTTACCTCAAGAACAGGAAATTATTTGTGTTAATATGCAATTTTTTCATCAGAACAAACAGAAATCACATGTGGGGTCCCCCAGTGCTCCGTCTTGGGACCCCACCTGTTCCATATGTACGAGCTCCCACTAACCCAGATTATAACAGCCAATACGATTAGTTGCCATAACAACGCAGATGACGCTCAACTGTACATCACAATGTCACCAGGTGATTTTGATCCCATCCAGACCCTAAATGAACAAACCCCATAGAACAAATCAATAGCTGGATGTCCTATAACTTTCTCATGCTGAAAAGAAGCAAAACCAAAGTATTTATTCTTGGACCAAAAGATGAACAAGCAAGCACATGATCAGCACACTGCTTCAATTAATCCAGCTAGAAACTACTGATCAGGCGTGTAATCTAGGTTTAATAATAGACTCTGGCCTGAACCTCCAGGGTCACATAAAGGCAATAACAAGGTCAGCCTTCTATCACCTGAAGAACATTTCTAGGATTAAAGGACTGATGTCACAACAGGACCTTGAGAAACTTATCCATGCTTCTATCTTTAGTCGGATTGATTACTGCAACAGGTCTACCTAAAAATTCAACAAGACAGCTGTAGTAAATCCAGAATTCTGCTGCTCGCGTCCTAACCAGAACCAGGAAAGTAGAACACATCACCCCAGTTCTAAAGTCCTTACACTGGCTCCCTATAGCTCAGAGAATAGATTTAAAATACTCCTACTACTTTATAATTAATTGAATGGCTAAATGCTAAGTATGTTTAAGATCTGCTGTCTTTATACCCCTCCCAGACTACTCGGGTCTTCCAACAGTAACTTATTAAAATCTCTAGAATCAGAAACAAACACGGAGAAGCAGCTTTCAGTTGCTGTGCTCCCCTTATCTGAAACAAACTTCCTAAGGACGACGAAGCTGCCCAAACACTAGCCAGCTTTAAAGCAAAACTTAAAACTTATCTGTTTAAAGCTGACTTTGAGTACACCACTATAATTGCTCTCTGATGCTTTCTTTTATTGATTCTCATGTTTACTGCTTATTTACGGTTTTTAATTTTCATACTTCTATGTTGTTTTTGGTCTTATTCCTAATTTCTGTTTTTACTTTTTATGCTTTTATCACTTGTTTTGGCTGTTTTTACACTATGCCTTTATCATATGTTTGGTTTCTTTACAACTGAATCATGTAAACCACCTTGAATTAGCTTGTGTCAAATTTGTTCTTTAAAAATAAAATTGCCTTGCCTAGTCTGCAGTTACCTGTGAAAAAGCCTTACTGCCCGACATAAAGGTGAATACTAGCTGCAGGCCGACGGAGTCAGACAAAGCACCAGTTCCCTATGTGCCTTTTTTTTTTCCTCATCCTGAATAAACATGAATCCCAAACAGCAGCTGAGATTCAAGTCAAACATCACTCTGGAGTTTAGATCCTGTGTTATCCAGCTGTTGCAGGTGCTTGGCACAGCGTAATCAACTTATGTTTACAGAATGGCAAAAATGTTTACTAAGGTACTTTGTTTAGCAGATCCTCTGACACGCATTAACCTTCAAGAAAATGCAGATATATGGTTTCCAGATTTTCTTTTTCGTATTTCCAACAAAGTGCAACAGTCTGGACTATTCTGATTACTTGTTCAAAAAAGGAAATACAGTTTGTTTAAACATTCAACCAGAAATCTAAATAAAATACTTCTGAGTTTTTAGGGGATTTTTAGATCTTTCAAATGTACAGCCTGTACTTACTTGGTTAAGATATTTTTATTTTGCTTGAGAAACAGCTCTCAATTCTCCTCTGTGGATCTTCCAAAGCTCAAAAGGCCATAAGTTTCCACGCTGTCTGTAAGGTTGAAATTTGCTCA
The DNA here is from genome assembly GCA_028564705.1 of Apricaphanius iberus. Classification (NCBI taxonomy): domain Eukaryota; kingdom Metazoa; phylum Chordata; class Actinopteri; order Cyprinodontiformes; family Aphaniidae; genus Apricaphanius; species Apricaphanius iberus. The sequence continues at coordinate 25,113 of JAPXFQ010001198.1, forward strand.
GAAGAGAGCTCTCTATGACTGATAGTATTTCAGTGCGTGTATTTTTCTGTTCTTTATACTGTTAATAATTTGGCAGTCTGGAATGATGATTGTCTTGCTGAAGAATAAAGCGCTCCTTTCCAGTTCATATTCAGTGTTCAATCCTGATAATTTTTTTGAAATTCCAAACACATTTGGCCTAGATCTTAAGAAAGCTTCAATCTTTACTGGTTTACTGTAGAAAGTCCTGTAGAAAGTCATTGTTAAATGTGTTCCCTGATGTTTCTATATATTTTTTTCTGAATTGCTCAATGAAACAAATTACAACAGTTTTTTCCTCCGCAGTTCTGTGTAAATTGGCATACACCTACCTATTCTCTGTTTTTTTCCATGTGGTCGCCGATGCTATTTTTCAAGAGTCTTTTACAAAAGGTAGACTCAAGCACAAAGAAGTAAAGTCATAGCTGATGGATCTGCTGCATCTCTTAGATGTTCATGTATCATGTCTAAAGTTGTGTTTTGTTCTTCTGCACCTCATAAGCCCTCTGTTTTTTCTGGCACATTCAGTTTGTGTTATTTCTATCTATTATCTCTCAGGTTCACAGAAAGTGCCAGGACCCCATGAGGTGGTGTTTTACAGTGAAACAGAAGAGAGCCCCGGGGTAATGCTGTGGAGATACCCTGAACCTCGTGTGCTGACCTTTGTCAAGATAACGCCTGTCCCCTTCAACACCACAGAGGACCCTGAGATAAGCACGGCTGACCTAAGTGACGTCCTCCAGGTAATATGAGCTCACATGTGTCACTAACACAAACACTTGTCTTCTCTTTTTCTGCTTTTCATGTGCTTTCTTCATTTTTTAACTCCCAACAAAGTGAGGCTCGTGATATATCAAGCAGCTACATTTTGCATGTATATCTTTATTGCTTCAGTTGTATTGGGATGTCTGCTGCTAGGTTAGGGTTATAAGATGTAAGATGAGAAGAGAATGCACACATCCCTCTCCCCGATCCCTGCCTAACATCACCTGCACTGAAAGAGAAGTAAACGGTTTTAGATCTGGGCTGTAAGCCATTGTGATTCCCTTGTCAGGAGTCGTGTTACTGAATGACCGAGACCTCTGCTGTCTCTCCAAACTTGTAATACATGCTCAGACAGCTGTGGAAGTCATTCCATGCTCTAGTGTGAATAGCCAGGTGCCTTCAACCCCAGATGAGGTTATATTTTGGCAGGTTGTTGCGGCTACTGAGCCTGTAGGGCCTCGGTGGGGGCTAGAACATCTTCGTTTTCCTCCTATCACTCATCTAATGTCTTTCTACCCGTTGCCTCACTGTCAGGATAATTGCTTTGAATAAAGGATGGAACTATATTTGTTCTTTTTAACTCCACTCTATACTTTTCCCCCCTACTAAAGCCATAACATCATGCTGTCATAGCAACAGTTTTTTAACCTTCAATTTTTGTAATTGTCTTTCTCAATATTGTAAAGTATTGTATGCAAATCCTGTTTCATCTAAGTAAAAGTCATTCTCATTGTTGGATTTATGTTATTGTTGTTGCTGAATTCAGCTCTATTTATAAGAAGCAGCTGCTGTCCAAGAGATGATTGATCTACATCTGTTGTTGCGAGTGATACAAGAATTCATTAAAAGCGCAGTAAAAAATTCGTTAGGAAAAAACAATGCATTGTTGCAGTGTTATGTTTCTCAAGGGGTTTGACAGTTAAGGAGTAAAATTCAATAACAGTTTTGTTTATTATGGCTCAGTTGTTAATTCTTATTGATGCATATTATTAATAAAAATGGCTTATTGTTCTTATTTTGTCCAGAAATGATATACAGACCTGACTTTATTACTTTTTCAGCTTCTTTATAGTTATTTTTACACAAAATGATCTGTCCTTAATGTCAACTTACATCCCCTCATTCTCTCCTTCTGCTTTTCATCATCGCTTATCTCTCTCATTCTTTCTGGACTCCCACAGCCATTCCACCTACGATGCAGATGTTCACTATGTTTATGTGTGCTGGCCCTGGGGAGGCAGGACAGTGGAAGGTGCTGCAGCTGTGTGACTTTTGAGCGAGGCTCCCACAGCTGTAAAGACTGCAGTGAGCTATTCGCTGAAGCTTCTATAGCTGATTGGCCACATATTGAGTTACAGTGAGGAGGGAGATGATGTGTTCAGATGTGGGGGCGGCCTAGAAGATGTAGTGATAGACAGTTAGATAATGTGAGTTGATAACAGGAAGGAAGAGTTGAAGAGATAAAGATACTTATTTGTCTTCTCCAAGACAAACAGAAGTCTTGGTATAAGATCTATGAGAGAATTTACAGGGAAATATTTTTGACACACCATTGAAATGTGAAATAGTGTGGTAGTTCAGTGGTAGTTTGTTTTTCTGGCTAGTGATGTAGTGAGCTGATACTAGACCATGCACACATAACGTCTGCAACATTCAAACAGTTCATAGCACCAGTCTTTCATTCTTTTCTTCATCATTTGTTTATACTTAAAGCTCATGCCTTTAACTCTCCGCTGAGTTAAAACCTGACCAACATTCTTCTATGGATGTCCACATTAAGGCAGCAGGAGTATTGGAAACAGGGTCTTGTTAACATGTGGTTACAGCCTACAGCTGGGTGATATGGCTTCATAAAAATATCACAATATTTTGAGCAGTTCATCTCAATAACGATAAACGAAAGAGAACTAACCCAGCAACTTTTTTTCTTCCTTCACCAGTTCTACCCCCTCTTCAATGTTCAATTTCTCATAGTCGACTCTTTTAAATAATGTGCATGAAATTGTAATATATGCTGTAAGATAAAGGTATAATTTTTAAGTAACAGTTTTTGCAGAATCTTTTAAAATAAAAAAACATTAATGGCTGTGTGGTTTTGGTGGAACTGTAAGATCAGCCAGTGGTGACTTCGAGTGTGCGCGACTTATTAATTCAGCTGAACCCAGGCAGACGGGCAGAGCTGCAGTACACAGACTGGATGCCTGCTGTAAGTGCTCTAGGCCCACTGCAGCATCGCTGCTCAGTGAGTAGCAATGATGCGTACCTCTCATCAGTCTCTCCAAAGATCTCTAATTGCTAGTTACTTTAAACAAAAAAAAGATTTATTAGAGGAGTCTAAAAACTTGCTGAATTCAACTATATTGGCAACAATTTTCTCTTCATTTTACAGACTGGATGGAGTGGAGTCACTTGACTGTATCTGGTCACACGACTCCACCTCATCCAGTCTGTAAGCTACTACAATCAGCACTTTAAAGGGACATAAGAATTGCTAAACTAAAACAGATCTTTTATTTTTTTTATATATTACTAAAAATACCAACATTAGCAAAATGACTTGCTAACTATCATAAATTTTGTTATTTGTTACATTTCTGTATATTGCCTAGCACTACTGTAGCCTCATGGAGGGTGGGTTTGTACGCTGTTGGGTGACCATATTTTGACTTCAAAAGAAGATATTTGGTCCAGTTCTGAAATACTTCATACTCTGTTTACATAAAGAGGGCTTTTAAGATAAACATATTTAAACTATTCCTTCTATAACTGTAGAAGTTCGAAATAAATGCTTCCAGGATGCGTAAAATGTCAAGGACATGACTAGTGGACATGTCCTTGAAAAAAAAGGATACTTGGTCATCCTACAGAGGACAAGCAGACAAGAATAAAAAAAGAAACTGTTTTCTCTCCATGATGTCAGTGCAATTTTGTGTCCTTGTTGCTCCTGAGAAAAAACTATTCTTTTAGGTAAATCAGCAGATTTCCCACACTTTAATTCTTTAAAAAAAGCCCCATGTTTGTTTTCTTCTTCTCACAATGTGAATCATCCTCATCACGAGGTTTGAATTTGGTCTGAGGATTGTTACATCCCAGTCTAAAGTGTTTTGTAGCCTCTAATACTTTTTTTCACCGCTAAGCCGCAGAGACTATAGTCAGTCAATGGCCAACTCCCACAGACGAAATCCCAATGCGCCACAAAGCACCAAGAACAAATGTCCAACCAAAGCCAATAAAACTTACCAAAACACTCACCAAGGACTAAGCAAACAAAACAAGCAAATGACCAGAGATGCTGGACCTAACCTTTGCTGAGCCACCCGACAGCTACCACCACAGAATAAACCCCTAGCAACCCATCAGCTCATCTGACCCGACCCGAGTCCATAATAAACAAAATGAATACTAAACATCCTAACTACTACAACCATGTACGCAGCACAGAAGTGCAATGAATCCACCCACCAGTGCATCCTCACAGGGATCCCTCCATAAACAATCCTCTCATAAATTACAAACCAAATCACCATAGCCAGACCGTAAAACAAAAATAAAACAACCTCCCCAATGCCGCACATGCAAGGAAAGCTCTACATCCTCATCAGCCTCCAATACCCCCAACCACCAGTGCCCAACAGACAAAATACAGTCCCCCACCAGAACACGCCACCAGACCAAGCCCTCCTCCCATCACACGTGCACAGAAAGAATGGAAAAAACACAGACACTGTCCCACATGCGTACAGACAGATCACCATCCCCTGCTCCCCCTGCCCGCCATGCAACGCCCAACCAACCGCCAAGAAAACAAGTGGACACCAACTCCAGACTGGTGACTCAGAGAGAATCACGAGTCTAATGCAGCAGGAGAGGGGGCAGACCAAGATCCAACCTGATGGATAAACAGGAACACAGACACAATCACATTTTCCTTCCCTCCTGACAGTTAAGAACCCAGAAATCAGCAAGGACACAAAACTGCCCCGACATTCCGAGCATGGCCCCCCGCAATATTATATAATATTGCCTTGAAGTTTCTTTCTATCATAATTTCAGTTTCTTCTTACTGATCCCTTTCTTTAAACTGATGGTGGGCTAAAAAAAACAGAAAGAGTCCATGGAATTCCAGACACAGCAGTAGCTGAGCTTTTGTTCCAATAGAATTTCATATATTTAACATTTTGTCTGTGTAGAGAAGGAACCTGAAGAGAAAGAGACAGCACTCAGAATTTCTCAGGCCTATAAAGTTACCATGTAGCCATGTGGAGATGGAAATTGATAGCTATGAAGAAATGGAAACTGTATAGGTAGGGAAGGAGATGTAATCTGTAATAAGGAGAGAGGAAATTAACATTAAACTGTCTGATGATTCTTTGTCATTTAGCAGAATCTTTTGATGATTTATAAGTAGTCGGGTCTGCGCATGAACAGTTAAATGGACACGGATTTTTTGTGCCTACCTTCTGGTCACCTGTTTTTCCGTTTTTGTTATTCCTGACACTGCCTCTGCTTCTTTGTTGAAGCTCTTCTCTCAGCGGTGTGTAATAGATGAGCAGGAGAGGGGCTGAATGGGGGGTTTCGCTCCTTGCCTTGCTGTATGCTTGTCCCCAGAGCAGATCGTATTAACATTTTATAAAATCAAGATTTCCTGCATTTAAATAGCTGTGGTTTCCCAACTGGTTCCAGTATCTCGAAGGGGAAATTCAAACCAACCCTCCATTACTCAAAGTCAATTTTTAGCCTGTGCTGTATTTTTGTATACAGTATAAAGGAGGCAATATCATAGCGTTTGGCTCATTTGGGTTCAGCCAACACATCCACAGGTTTTCACCTGTAGAGTGTATTCAATTTTTCTTAATCGTGAGCAGGCCACTGATGGACAAATCGGCTGAATCAGCCTGATTCCACCTTGGGGAAAGAGGAGAAGAATCAACCTGAATTTATAGAATAAACACAATGTACACACGGTTCCCATTTAGATGACTTACCCACACCAGCTTTGTTCAGTAAACAAATAGGTTAATGTTAAAATCCACTTGCTGTTCAAGAAAGTTTCCAAAGTGCTCTGACTTTTTCAGACCAACCTCACACCATCTGCTCCCCTGCTGCTGATTTCATGCATGGCAGCGTTAGAATTGCTTTTTATGTGCCAACTAGGCTCCTTTGCAATAGAGGCTCTGCTGGCCTGAGACAAATGTCATAAAAATCCCCTGCAGTGATTGACCTGCAGCTAGAACCAATACTGAAGCTGTTCCTCTTATGGGAAACACACTTAACCACCTAAACCACTTTTTTTTAAGTTGATGCTTGCTTTTTATCAAGTTCATAGGGATGTTGTGCTTGTTGTCGGGAGTTGGAATCTAATGTGAGGTTGTGGGATATGTCACCTCAGATAAACACACTTAACCAGAATGAGCAAAATGGTATTAGAGCCAAGATAACTATTGTTTTAGAAGGACAGTGCTCAAGCAGGCCTGCATTAGGCCCAACTAATGCACTATAAAAATAAGACTTTCCATGTGGTTAATTTGATCTGGAGTTTCTACACCTCATCCACCAAAAACTATGCTTCTTTTCCAGTTTCCAGTTTGGCTTTAAGGAGGGAAAAAAATACTTTAAAGATCTCAGCATGGGCTTATTCCTGATTTTCCACACTGATTATTGTTAAGATATATCAGCCCATATGAGACAGCAAAGCTGGAGTCATATTCAGAACAATTTTCATTGCATTTGCTGAATAAACATTTGCTCAAGACAATGTCAATTCAATTTGTCTTCTAGCTGATAAGAGGTAGCTTGCTGTGGATTTTTAAAGGCATATAGGAATCAGTGAAATAACATAATAGCTGTGTTGATATTATTAATAAAAATAATGGCACCCAATGCTGTGCCTGTCAGCAAGCACAGCCTCAGAGTGAGCTGAGGGAGTCTTCAGTTGCAGAAACATTTTTTTGAAATTTAGCAGCAATCACACTTTGGCCAAACTCAGAACCTGAAATAATGTATTTCTGTTGTGTATTTGCTTTAGAGTGCCTGCCTTTAGTTAACCTTCTGAGAAACGGGGATTGTTCAAACAAATCGAGAAAAATAAATCCCCGCCGAGTGGTAGGTTGTAGTTTTTCCTAAATAGAGCCGGGTGTCAGGAATGGAAAGATTTATGCGAGCTGCCAACACTTCTGAGTCTAAAAATATTTGTAAACAGTTTGGAATATTTAACTACTTAAAAATTCCTCAACATAGTGTTCAAGGCCTTTGAACCACCCAACCCAAAACATTTCCTACTTCATTTTGACTGATATTTTGCCCAAGGTCTAGCTGCCAGGCTCACTTTGTTGAATGTTTGAGGAAAACACAGATTGGATTCATCCAGCTGGGGGAATTTCAGCTATTCAGACGTGCATATTGTTTTTCAGATAAGGTACACACACAATCAGGCAGAGGAAACCGACACTGCGAACGCTGCATCATGTGCTTCCATACAAACGCACACCTGTGTATACACATATGATTACCTTTGTCTTCCACAGAGTTGGAGCAGTTCTGCTCTTGGATATACAATCCATTGGATGTTTGACAGGTGTGCTCACCTCTTGAAGCTTTTCCTTCTTCCTTCCAACCCTGAATTGGTTGTCATTCAGCTCAGCTTTCTTTCTAAAGCCAGAACTCCAAGTGGACAGGAACATGACGCACATGCATACATGCACATGTATTTCACTGTACCATATATGCCTCAAATATCCATTTCTGCATGCCGTCATCTGTATGGGACATCACAGGTGCATAGAACGAGTGTACGTGGTGTTTAAGTAAACCAGCTCTGGGAGTTCTCAAAAGGGATTCAGTGAGTTTCCACTCTAGTGGCTCAGTGTTGGGATTGTGGGTGCACAACTCTGTCAGGTGCTATTAGGAGGAGTTGATGCTAGGAAAACCTGTGTGACAGTTCCTACATGATGTAAGCTTCCACTTACCTCATCCGCCTGACAAATGGACGTGCACACAGTGTTAGTGTGCGTGTATGTGTGGGTGGGTATGTGGGACATTCCCAGGTTTTTGGTAGTCGTCCAAGTAGGTCTACACCTGCGGTGAACAATTCACTTGTTAACCCACATACACACGCTTATTCATGATTCTCTGCCTGCTGTTCTTCAGGTGCGTTCTCAGGAGTGCTCTGCCACTTTTGATCCATCAGTAGCAAAGTTATGCAGGCGGTCAAGGGAATGGGAGAAGCTAGTCTGGTTCACACCGCAGAACAGGGACACATTTCTGTTAACTTTGGAATGAAGCCCTAAGATTCATCACATCTTCTTAAAAGAAGCACATGAGCAGAAGCAGTTGTTATTCAGTGTGAAAACTGGCCACAACTTTTCAGTGCTGACGACTGTCATACTCTTGTCAAGTATCAGACATCTGGCCATGCATTGTAACGTATAGATGAGTTGCAGTCCTACTAAGCTGGTGGTCTGCTATCAAACTGCTATTATTGTCCGACTAGATTAGAAACTTGCAGATATTTTTGGTTTGATTAAGTGGAAAATTAAGGCTGTAATTGAAACCACCTTGATAATCTTTTTTTATTACACTCAAACTGAGAGCTGATCAAGTGTTGCCAGGTTCAGTAACTGGGCAATATGGAGGTAGAATGGTGTAAAATGCAAAAAATATAATGGCTTATTGAGTTTGACATCATCTTCGGTTGTTATTCTGACCGGAATGGTTCAAGCTCTCTTTTCAGCAGGTACTACTTGGTTACAGTAAGGTGATTGGTTTTCAACCCATAATTCCTATGTACAAATTTAGCCCCTGTTTAAATAAAGAGAGTGCAGAGGAAAAACTCCCTTGAACTGGAAGAAACCTCCGGCATAACCTGTCTCAGTACTAGTGGTCATCTGCCACGACTGACTGGGGGTTTAAGAAGACAGAGCAGAGAGACAGAAAGAACAAAAGGAACAGATGTAACAGTACTTTCCTTATCAAAGAAAGTTGAGAGTTGCTAACAGGACATGAAAGATGTTCAGTCACCTGGAACATCATCTGAATCGAAAATTTAGTTTGAAAGGAAGACATTTCTAAAAAGTTCTCTGGCAAACCGATGATAAGTATAAGGCTATGTAGGAAGAGTAACACTTTGTGTTTGGATTAAAATTATAGATGTATTGCTGATCTTGCAGCTAATAAATTTTTTATGAAACAAAAGGAAAGCTCAGTTTAGCCTCAGTGTTTAAGGTTGTTCCTCACTATAGTCCGAAACCTACTAAACTGCCATCTTAATGTTTTTCTGTATGGATTAAAAAAGGGGGAAAGGAATAAGTATGGGAGACTATCATACTAAGTAATTATATCTTCAACTCTTATAATGCAGGTTGAAATATAGTCAAAACCATGAGGTGAGTAACTCACTTGAGTGCACTTTTTCAGACATTCAGCAGCCATCGATTAGCATAGATTCTTGCTTGTACCTAGTTAAAGGTTTTTTTTTCATTTTGTCCATAATTTCTATGAAACTATTAATTATTTTGTTTGTTTTAACTTCTTTAAAGGTAGTCTTCAGACCGATAAGACATCTGAAATGATCAACGTTCATACGTTTAATTAGCTACAGAGAATAACAGAAAACCAAATGCCAATCTTAAAATAAACAATGAGCTTATAGAAACATCCAGCCCTTAAATAAGATGCATATTTAGGAGTTGCTTTTCGAAGTTATGTAAATTACTGTGTCCTTGCTTTCAGGTACCATGCAGTCTGGAGTACTGGGATGAGCTTCAGCAGGCCTTTGTTCCTTACCGAGAGTTCAGCCTGTCAGAAAGCTGTGCTTGCCAGCTGCAGCTGCCCAGCCTCAGCCTCACTGATCAGCAAAAGGAGCTGGTGGCCTCCGATCTCTGGAGGATCGTGCTCAACCATAACGGAGAAGCAGGAGATGAGCAGAGGTGGGGAAATATCTGTTTTGCCATTAAAATAATGATTATATTTTGACATCTGTGGCTCATTGGTACGAGTTGTCATCAGGGTAGTGCATCTCTTTCCCTGAGAGAAAGCATTTCTGAATAACTGTCATAAGTATGTTATGTGTTTGTTTTAAAGGGGACGTACTATGAAAATGTCACTGTTTTCATTCTTTTGTGTTGCCATCTGGGTCTCTGCTGCTCCTATGAATACTCCAAAAAAGAATAAAAAGCATCCATCCATTTTTTTCCTAATTTTTGCAGTCAGAAATCTTGTGCTGCTATGACCTGTTGAAAAGACTGCCTTAGTGTGACATGATATGTTAAACCCTGGCCGCCATTTCCACATCCATGCCATTGTCAGTGTGGGACACCTGCAGCCTAGTGACAAGATGGTTGGGCTCTGTCTGTAACCTTGACTTGCGTAGAGGGGGGGGGGTGAGAATATAAGTGGTAAGATTGCTTGATGTGAAAGTGATTTTGTGCAAAGAACTTCATTTAAATGTTTTGTACAGACCATAAACCTATTATAACTTGTTCATTCACTGAGAGTATCATCCCAGTCGACGCCCCCATCCAACAAGACATTGCAGTTAGGCAGAATACCAGACTAGGTGTAACTTCCCTGGAGAGAAAAACACAGAGAAATAACACTAAAAAATACATTTGATGAGGGGTAGATGAGAAAAGTAGAACAGTAAAGAAAAGTAGTCAGTCTGCCCTCCAACAGTCTAATCATACTCCTAATCGTACTCCACCAGGCAGAACCTGGCTCAGTACGAGCGGCCACCTGCCAGGACCGACTGGCGGTTCGAGAACACAGAGCAGAGACACAAAAAGAACTGATATAAGAGTAATTTCTATATCAAAGAAAGTAAAAAGATAACAGGACACAGAGGATGTTCATTCACTGAGAGTATCATCCCAATCGATGCCCCCATCCAATGGGACAGTGTATTGAAGCAGAATTCCAGACCAGTTGTAGCTTCCACGGAGAGAGAAACACAGAGAAAAAAACAAGAAAAACAGCTGGAGAGTAATAGAGCCATTCTAACTATAAGTTTTATCAAAAATGAAGGTTTTAGGTCTAGTCTTAAAAGTAGAGAGGGTGTCTGCCTCGTGAAATAAAACTGGGAGCTGGTTCCAGAGGAGAGGTGCCTGATAACTAAAACTTCTGCTCCCATTCTACTTTAATGATACACAAAGCATACAAGACAAGATAACATATGATAGTGGCTTCTTGAGAAATTCAACGCAATTCTGATTGTATTTGGGGAAAACTATTTGTCACTATTATCAGTTTTCACAAATAAAAGTTTAATAAACTGAAGATGCCAATTTTAGCGAGTAGTGCCATTCTTTTTTTATTCTGCCATTGTTTGCTTTTCCCCAAGAATGCCTAAATCCTACAACAAACCATATTTAAAAGTGTATTAGGGTGTAATAATCAACTCAGGGGCTACTTTATTACTTCAAAATAAGGGTATCTTGCATAGAGAAAACATGGTGTCAAACCTAAAGAACACAATTTGAGAATGACTTTATATTGTTGTAAAGATTCACGGCTGAAGATCTTTTTGCACTATTGGTAAAATCAGGATTGGGTAAGACTACAACAGTGCTACATAAGAGTACAAACACACCTACTATTTGCATATCTCGCTGTTGTTGATAAATAAATACACCCAACCTTAGAAATAGCTTGTTAGAACATACAGCAAGTATGTGAATGGATCTACCGAGCCTGTTACTGTCGGGTGTGAGGAAAAACAGAGGCAGAGGGCTCCCAGACTATAGAGCGCAAAGATCTAAACTGTGTCCCTCGCCCCACATCTGGTGTGCAGGAGCAGGGAGCGGGCTTGGAAGGCGTTCAGTTAGGCCTAATGAGATTTCCCAGCACACCAAGTGCCTGTCAGGGCCCATCCGGATTCCTTCCTGCTTACCTTGAGTGTATCTAATCGAGTGGAAGCTCAGGGGAAGCACGAGTCAAACCCCCTTTAGGTTGGCTGGTGAGCTGTTAGGCCTTTCTTAGCCCAGTTTGGGCTGGGCTGGATCCTACCAAACTCTAAAACTTCACAGAGCTTGTTCTTACTTCATTCTTCTTTCTGCCACTGGTTTCTCCTCTCATCTCGCTTGTGTCTCCCTTGGCCTTCTGTTACATTTCCAGGGTTTAGACAATTCTCTAAAACATTTTAGTCTGGCATATTCTCCTCCGTTTCTTATCTTCCTTCATTCTTTTTTTTTTTAGTTTTGTTTTTGTTTCGGTATCTAGAGAAGCTTTTGTGTAAAAGATTTGCCAAGCCCACATTCTATGTGGTTTTAGACAACTTCAAAAAAAGAGATGGGACGGAAGGAAAAATATCTAAAAGGAGAAACAGAACTTTCTTTAGGACCATATACTGTGTGAAGTCAAATAAACATCTGTTTTTCATTACAATCATACCCCAAACACTACATTTCCTTTATGTTTAAATTATTTGTCTTTTTTGATCAAAACTGATTCCCCATTCCTTACTCCCACATTTCAGCTGCCATACTTTAGTTTCCACCAGAAAAATAACTTGGCCGCCCTGCCAACTGGAAGTAATGAAAATTGTCAACATATGATTGTTATCTTTTTAAGGAGCACTCCATTGGACTCGCATTTTTCACGTCTTGAGATTTTTCCTCCCAAAGTGGATCATGGTAGCAGCAAATTATAGAACAAATGGTCATTCATTTCAATTACTTCCAGTTCAACATCATCAACCGTGACGTGCAATTAATGTCCACCAAGGGGTTTTCCTGGAATCTGTGGCTGTAATAATTTACCTAACAACCCTGGACAGTAAGGAGGCCCTCTCTACGTTATTGTCTCCTTCATTCCAGGTTTCCGAATAGTCCTGGTGTTTGTCTCGATATGGATTTATATGTAGGTCTCACACTATTTTTGAAATGCGTGTGGATTTTATTTCTTTCATCTTCTTTTATAGATAAAACCGCCGGCTGTTTTATTGAATCAATATTTTCCCCCTCCAGTTCAGACAGTGATTGTGGGTCCCAGCTCCCTTGTGATCAGTTGGTGTCCCCAATGGTGCTGGCAGCCTGTACCCGTGTGGACTCCTGTTTCGCTCCCTGGTTCGTCCCCTCTTTGGGTGTATCCGTGCAGCTTGCACAATTGGAGGTTCATCTCTGCCATCACCTTGAGCAACTGGGTACAGGTAAACTGGAATAAATACTGTTTCATCCCAAAGTCTCAGTTCTCACCCAGAAATTAATCCTAGTAGTAAAAATCTGTGGAAAGACTTTTACAACCTTTGGTCATCTAGACTGCATTACCCTAATTACAACTGAAGCAGTCTATAAAAGTAGAGTGCTTTGCAAAAGTATTCATTCCCCCTGAGAGGTTTCTACAGTCTGTCATGTCATAACCAAAAACCTCAAGGTACTTTATTGCAATTTATTTAATTCAGTTTATTTATATAGCATCAATTCACAACTGAGACACAAAAAGAACTGATATAAGAGTAATTTCTATATTAAAGTAAAAAGATAACAGGACGCAGAGGATGTTCATTCACTGAGAGTATCATCCCAGTCGATGCCCCCATCCAACAAGACATTGCAGTTAAGCAGGATATACCAGGCTAGCTGTAACTTCCCTGGAGAGAAAAACACAGAGTAAAAAACAAAGTTAACAGTTGAAATAACAGCCAAAAATTCAGCTGGAGAGTAGAAGAAGAGAAAAGTAGCAGAGTGATGAAAAGTACTCCGTCTATCTAATCCTATAGCAGCATAACTACAGAGATAACTCAGGATGACTTTTTTTTATTTTTTTATTATGGTTTTAAGTCTAGTCTTAAGCTGATTCCACGGGAGAGGAGCCTGATAACTAAAAGATATGCTTCCCTTTCTATGTCTAGCAATCCTAGGAACTACCAGTAAACCTGCAGTATGAGAGTGAAGTGCTAACAAATGAAACAATCAGATTTCTAATTTCTGATGTCTATGAACAAGTGATTAAAGCATACAGATTTTCCCAAATCTCTTTGCTAATAAAAATCTTAATGTAAGGTCGGGATTTGTATTCTGCCTTCTATACTGTAATAGCCTTAAACAAAATCCAGTGTGATCAATTACGACCAGGCTAATTAGTAATAGAGTCTATCTGTGAGTAAATTATTCTCAGTATAAATCCAGCTTTTCTATGAAGGCATCAGAAGTTAAACAGCACCATGAGGACAAGGTAAAACACCAGGTCAAAGATGAAGTTGTAGAGAAGTTTAATTTGGGGTTATAAAATGATATCTAGAGCTTTGAACACTCAGAGCTCTGTTCAACAAATTATCCAGGAATTAAAAGGGGGTGGCATATCAGCAAAACTACCAAGACATGGTCATCTCTGTAAACTGACTGGCAGGGAACAGAGATCATGAACCAGAAAAGCAACCAAGGGGCCCATTATAACTCTGGAGGAGCCGCACAGATCCTATGGAGCTATTGGAATTACAACTATTAGTCATTCACTCCACAAATTTGGCGTTTAAAGATGTGCTCTTGTAAGGAGAGATCAAAATTGAAAATTTTACCCATATTCAACACAATCTGTGTATTACAAAACTAATACTGCACATTGCACTGAACATACCAGTGCCATGGTTAGTTATAAAGGTGTCAGTATCCGTCTTTGGAGATTTATTTTTTTCTGATCAGGAAAAAGAAAGCTCTCAAAGTTGACAGGAAAATGAATGGAGGTTATATAAGCTGTTTAACACTTGCCATAGGGCAGAGGTAGAGACAGTGACCTTTAACATACAGCCAGAGCTAAAATATTGTGACTTAGACAAAAGCATATTGTTATGTCAGGCCTATTAATGGCCTTCTTGTGTATACACCCTGCCAGGCTCCATAGGTGGCTACAAAACTGTTATTCATAAATATGACACCTATGTTTATAGCGTACTTTCTTGCAGTAACCCAAAAAAATTGTGTGGCAATTTGCAAAATAATGTCGTATTCGAACACATGGTCATCGCGGTAGGAATCCTGCACATTAACCACTGGACCTCCTGACACGGTCACACAATTGAATAAACGGAGGGCACAGATTCCTACTCCCTGCGTACGGTTTAATCAACCTAGGGTACGGATTCTTACCCCTCTGAAATTATTTCTGCACCTGACCCCAGCCAGGCTGTGTAGCTTCGTGCTTCCGCCTGTGTGAGAATTGCTTTATTGGTTGGTGGTTGTTTTACGTCACTACGACTACACTAGAACTTGTGAAAATATAAAAAATTGTCGGATTCAAAAGACTAGAGAAAGACTGGCACAAATCGGGTGGCCGACTGCAGATTATAACCTTACATTTAACGATCAAGACAACGGGAGCGTGCTGAGACTCCAGCAAGACTTCTAAAGACTACCAGTCTTTAGTCTGAGACTGGTAAAATCCTTTGGTGTACGCCCAGTATTACAGGTGTAACTTCAGTGAACTCTGATTCCTCATCTTGGAAAAAACATGAAGAATCAGTTAATCATTTAATGAAGAACTTTTAACTGATTGGAATGTTTGTATGATTGTATTAAGTGCCTTGAGATGACATCTGTTGTGAAATCTAAATAAACTGAATTGAAAGTTACGCAAATGACATAATTATTACCAAGCTTATTTCATAAAATTGCATACTTATTACTTTTATTTATTTATTTTTAAATCTATTAGTTTCCTACAACTTCCTAGCTATGCCCTGTGTTGGTCTGTCACATAAAATCTCAATAAAGTCTGTGGTTGGAACGTAGCATAATATAAAAAAGTTAAAGTGGTATGAATACTTGCAAGGCACTGTGAATTAAAGCCTTTTGCTTGGCTCTCTAGAATGTGTTCTCATGTTGTCCCCCAGAGTGCTGCCTTTGGGATTGATGAGAGTTCCGATGGGTAGTCAGTTAAATTCAACTGTAATTTATTTGAAACATGTACAGTTAATAACCTTTTTTTTATTTATACATTTTTATTGCTGAATATTTGTTTGATTATTTTTCTGTTAAAATATTTTCATTCACCAGTTCCATTAAGGAAACTTCATCCCTTCCTGCCAGACAGGAAGTTACCTCAAGAACAGGAGTTCATGGTAATTGGTTCTCGGGGGCCCCAGGTCTTCATGCGTCAGTGGAACAATGGACCTCGTCACTGTCAGGAGATTAGCTTTTCCACCCAACTGGACTGCAAACTACTAGAGTACCGAAACTTAACCCACCTTCAGCTTCTCCAGCCCTGTGCACTAAAGGTTTGCTCGGCAAAACTCTGCTCATGAATGTTCTAGAAAAAATGAAGGAATGGCGATGTGAAACTTCATTTGATGTGTCTTTTAGGGACAGGCCACTGCCATCAGATGTCCCCAGAACACCTCTTTAGCTGTTAATATGTTTGTGGATCCCATGTTCCTCAATATCAGCCAGTATGTCATCCATACCATGGACACCGCACTGCTCAGTTGGCAACAGGTACAGTTTACAATGCATCCCACCATCGATGGACATGGGCTCTAAACCTAGTCAACCCTACTAAGTGGTCTCTCAGAGAACTGATTTATTTTATGGTTCCCCACCTCAGAATATGTTTATTGTTTGAGGATGTAAAAAAGGAGACATTTTTTCTTAGGTAGTGTGGTCAATTTACAGCAATAACTTTTCATAAAATAATGCTTCATATTTCTGCAGTTATTCTATACTCGATCTGAGTTTCCTTTTTTTCCCCGCTGGTGAATTGCACAGTCGAATAGTGGTAAAACTGTTGCCCTGCAGCAAGAAGAAGCAAATCTAAGCTTCCTGGGATCTTTCTGCATGCGGTTTGCAGGCTTTCCTGATGCGCATGCAGGTTGTCTCTGGGTGCTTCCAACTGTTAGTCTCACTAAGATTGTCTTTAGTTGTATTTTAATGTGTGTGTACATGGTTGTTTGTCCTGTGTGTCTCCACGGTGCAGTATTAAGGCCATGATTTAGACTACTTCCCTGCCGCAGGACGCTATATCCATACTGAAGTCAACAACTGATCTGACTGTTGATAGGTCAGCATCAGTAACTGAGAGACCGGCGCTGGCAACTGAGAGGCAGACAGCTCACTAGTGTTAGCATTAGCTATACTGGCAATAGCAATGGATAGGCTAGTGACTAGCATTATTAAGCTAGCCACCTAATGGATTGCCTGCTTCCTCTGCTGTCCATTAGCATTGATTGGCTGGCAATGGCATTAGATAAACTGGCAAATGGCATTTCTAGGCTGGAGCCCACTGGATTGTCTACTTATTTGTGACAAAATAATTTCTGATTAGGTTTCTTTGGTTCAAAGTCAATTCTTAACTCTAAACCTTCTAGATTTGGTTACTGGATTCCCTGAGAAAAGCCTTAGGTCTATTTTGTAAGGCTTGTTTAAAACAGCTCCATATGGCACTAAGAGAAAGCATTAGAAATCATTCAAAAACGTGCGCACAATCAGAGAATATAGTAAAAAAAAAAAACGTGTATGTCCCAGATGAAATATGAGTTAATTTGACAAACACAGTGGATTCCATGAGACTGGTTCAGGTTGTATGTCAGCAGTAATACAATTTTCAGAAGGGAATTGCCTTTGTGTTTGGTATAAATTGTGACTAAGAGGATACCAGTGTTTTGTCCTTCTCATTTCCCAGATCTCAGCTCTCAGCACTGTTTCTGGTAGCCAGGATACTTGTGTGTGAAGTGATGCCCATGAAAACATGGTAAAACTTGAGTGGTGACACCTGCCAAGACTTCATCTGGCCCTAGTTCCCCACCCAGATGTTTATTCTCTGTACACACGTCCATAGACACACACACTGGCTTCAGATTCCATATCACGGTTCTGCGTTGCTTAGCTGTGCTGACTCATATACTGGTCTCAGGAGACACGAGGTTCTCTCATGTTTTTACATGCGTGCAGAAACTCAGTGCCAGGTGAAAAAAATAAGAGCTTATGTTTTTCTAAAAACAGCTGTGGTCCTTTACCTGTGGAAAATAAAATTAAACAAGCTGTATAAAAATACACTATGAAATGACTGTTCTGGCTTGCAGTTCGTTACCTTGGTTTTCACTCAGTGACATCACATAAGCTTGACTGACTGTTTACAGACTTGCCAAGTTTGATCCGTGGCGTCATCATAGCACAAGTCATTGTTCCCTATTTACGCCGGTTATTTTAGTCGTAAATAAAACTTATAACTGTGGCTAATGTTAAAGTAAAATGCCATTTGAGGCTAATTTTGAGTGTATGGCGCATGTTGCAACTTACTATTTTGGTTAAAAGAAATACCAGATTTTAGGACTGACATCCTCTCTTTCAAAGTCAGTCCTCAATAATCTCTAATACATTAACTGCAGCTTTAAAAAGATGGGGCCATTTTTATTCCTTCAGATGATCTAAAAACAGCGGAATAACTTTATGGCATTCACCAAGCTGTTTTTAAAATTCTACTTGGAAAAAAAAGTAAAAAAATTTTTGTAAAAACAGTTCTTTCAATGTATTGTTGTTGGGTGTGAAGCTTATCTGGGAGCTGGTAAACACAAACTACACAATTGATAAGGACGACATGTTTAAAATATAGAGTTATTAGTATAACAGCCTTTTTATTCAGTAGAAGTCAGAAATGTTAAGAGTCTCTCTGTTGGAACATATGTTAATTTTTTTAGCAATAATTCTCTAGTTTCTTTGGGTCAAGGCTAACAGGCAGGCCTGTTATGGAGTGACCTGCTGGGCCAAAACTGAAACAAAGCAGATTCCGTAATTAAAACTCTGCTGCAACCTTACAACCCATGCATAGTCATAATAGACCACTACAAACAGAAGAGATGGACCTCTTCCAGAGGGACTTCTATGTATAGTAATAAAATACACTTTTTATGACCCTAACATGCAGTCACTTAGCAGTCTCCACAATACACAGCTCTTGTTTTTCAAATAAAATCAGCATCCATTATTTTGCACAGGCCAAATTCTTGTTATCAAAACCAATTTATGATTCACACCATAAAATCAAAGACATGGCTGACCTGTATGATTGCTGTAACCTTGAAGTCCTCACTCACATGGAGTAAAGAATAATTAGGTTCATGGGTTTGGTAAAATGACAGTTTTCCAACCTGTAGGGATCTTAATTCCAACTTTTTTGTAAATATTTACTTCATTTCCTTGCACTCAGTGGCCTCATGTGGCCCCAACCCCTGGACCCCATGCCTCCATTTTGAACTGTTAATACTGAGTGCCATTCTCAGGTCCCTTCGGTTCCTAACTCAAGGGAAGTGGCTTTGGTGGACAGCCACACAATAGCCCAGTAGTATTTCTGCAATGTGCTTTCTCACAGAACAGTCACTGGCTGTTCAATATGCAACTGAGACAGCAGGAATTTTCATCTTGATAATTGTATTGTTGCTTAATTTAATTTTTCTCTGTTCTTCCCATGCTTCAATAGGTTTTTTTGATTGTTTTAGGGTTTTCTTGCAACCAGAAAGAAAAGATTTCAGATATGCCCCTGGCTATATCAAAAATGTTTCCTACTTGGGCCTTTTTCAGATGACTATATCACTTTTTGTAAATACCAATTGGGTTCAGTATCCCGTTTACAATATTACTGTGACATCCACAGTGTCCTATTTTAAATGCATTTTGTCTAAGGCCATTATTTACAATCAGTTTTGCAGACATTTTATTGTTATTTTCCATTTTTATGAGGGCCATTCAGCTGAGTTGGAGTCTAGATGGATTAGTGTAAGAGGTGGTTTGATGCCTAGTAGGACAGTGTCTGAAGAAGAAGCTGTCATTTTGTGCTCTTTTACAAGATTTATGAGCTAAGTGTTTAAATTTCTCTGTGTTAGTGTTTATCCCCTTTAAGCCTCTACATACTTAAAGAGTGAGTATGATTATAAAAAGCAGCTTTCTGATAAGTGTATCACATTAGCTTGTGAATCAGGCCAGAAAGACGATACGGTCTGAAAGTGGGCTTAGCAATGGCATCTTAAGATGGCAGCAGGAAGTTTGTAAATCGCAGTGTCACATTCAAAAGTGGCACAGATAGTGTTCCACTATAAAACTAGAAATGCCTTTAAACCCCCTGCTGCAGCTGTCCCATCTATATTTTACTCTTTAACTCTCATACACACACACATACATCTATCGTCACTTGTTCTTTAAGTGGTGTAAACTTTCCCATCCGTTTTCAATCTAATCAACCACCCCAGGATCCTGAACGTGCTTGGCAGTCAGAGTCTGAGATTTTATTGCCAGCCTCTTTTAACCATCTCTGTTTTTCTCTTTAGAAAGAAACAGCCTGATTACTGTATTCTTTGTTAGCATATTTGAGTAATTATTGAGAAGCTACATTTGTGCTTCAGAAACTGAGAAATGAATTTTTGAGATAGACCCCTTCGGGTTTATTGGATTCTTAATAAGGGGCTCAAAAAAATACTGTGCCCAAATTTAAAGCAACAGTATATCTCAAATGCAGACTATTGTTTGGTCTTATTTAATGCAGAAGAGTTGGAACACACTAGGCGCATTTCCATTATCGGAAGTGCAGGATAATTTTACAGGATCTTTATCTGATGAGGTAAATCAGTTGGCCCTGTCCTCTTAGCCATTGTGTCTCCATACCAAAATTGGCTCTGTAAGGAATAGATTTTCGCATTTGACAACCGTTTCAGCAGTCAGTGCCATCAAAATTGGAAGAATTAGGAATGTTTGCAGCCTTTCGGTGGATATATGTGAATATAAACTGCTTCCCAAACAACCCTTCCAATTTCACAAAGCCAGTTGTTCGGTGATCTCTCCTCTTTTCCCTTGGAGTTACAACCAATTACTGTGATTTAACCACAACTCCTCTCTGGCCAAGTACAGTTGCCCAGCGACTCTACTGGGCCATTTTAAGTACCATACCCCAAGACTGGTATTCGCTTGGTTCCTGAAAAGGCCCCAAAAAGGGCCCTATCAGGCTGGCCCTATAGTGAAGACACACGAATACTGTGAAGGTCTGGTATTATTACCCTGAAAGTTAGTGAAAATAATAATGATAAAACTATAGTTCCTATACTTTTCTTCTTGAGAAATTTGTGTATTAAGAGCAAGAAAGTAAGCTCTCCATTTTTGCACACAGGTTAATGTACACAGCTCAAAAAAAATAAAGAGAGCACTTAAACAACACAATGTTACTTCAAGTCAATCACACTTCTGTGAAATCAAACTGTCCACTTAGGAAGCAACACTGACTGACAATCAGTTTCACATGCTGTTGTGCAAATGGGATAGACAACAGGTGGATATTCTAGGCGATTAGCAAGATACGCCCAATAAAAGAGTGGTTCTGCAGGTGGTGACCTCAGACCATTTCTCAGTTCCTCTGCTTTCTGGCTGATTTTTTGGTCACTTTTGAATTCTGGCAGTGCTTTCACTCCAGTGGTTGCATGAGACGGAGACTATAACCCATACAAGTGGCTCAGGTAGTGCAACTCATCCAGGAAGGCACATCAGTGCGAACTGTGGCAAGAACGTTTTCTGTCTGTCATCGTTCCGTCCAGCACACGGAGGCGCTTCCAGTAGACAAGCCAGTACATTAGGAGATGTGGAGGATGCCGTAGGAGGGAAACAACCCCGCAGCAGGACTGCTACCTCTGCCTTTGTGAAAGAAGGCACAGGAGGAGCACTGCCAGAACCCTCTAAAATGACCCATAGCAGGCCACAAATGTGCATGTGTCTGCTCAGATGGTCAAAAACAGACTCCATGAGGTTGGTATGAGGGCCACAGAGGGGGATTGTGCTTACAGCCCAACACCGTGTAGGAATTTTGGCATTTGCCAGCGAATAACAAAATTGGCACATTTGCGACTGCCGCCCTGTGCTTTTCAAAGATTAAAGCAGGTTCTTACTAAACACATGTGACAGAGTCTGGAGATGCAGTGGAGAATGTTCTGCTGCCTGCAACATCCTCCAACATGACCGGTTTGGTATGGCGTCAGTAATTGTGTCAGGTGGCATTTCTTTGAGGGGCCGCACAGCCCTCCCTGTGCTCCCAAAAGGTAGCCTGACAGTCATTAGATACCTAGATGAGATCCTTGGACCCAGTGTGAGACAATATGCTAGTGTGGTTGGCCCTGGGTTCCTCCTAATGCAAGACAAAGGTAGACTTCATGTGGCTGGAGTGTGTCAGCAGTTCCTGCAAAATGCTATGAACTGCCCTTCCCGTTCCACAGACCTGAATCCAATTGAACACATGTTTCGCTCCATCCACCAATGCCGCGTTGAACCACAGACTGTCCAGGAGTTGGTAGATACCTTAGTCCAGGTCTGGAAGGAGATCCTCAGGACACCATACAACACCTCATCAGGCCATGGCCAGGCATGGTAAGGAGGCTATACAGGCACATGGAGGCCACATACAGTCTCATTTTGACTTGTTATAAGGACATTACATCAAAGTTGGATCAGCCTGTAGTGTTTCTCCACTTTAATTTTGAGTGTGACTCCAAATCCAGAGTTCCATGGGTTGATAAATGTGATTTCCATGGATAAGTTTTGTGTTATTTTGTGTTCATTTCATTCATTCAGATATAGGATGTGTTATTTAAATTTTTCCTTTATTTTTTAAGCAGTGTATGAGTGAGTATTTACCTTGCTCAAGGCTTTCTGTAAGATACTTTTCATTGCACCAGTACGCTGCGACGCTTGGTCACCATCACATTAGATTTTTTCCTAGCAAGCACACTTAGCACTGCATGTTAGTTACCAGCAGAATAACCTTCAACCAGTAGGGGATCACCTTGTCACAATATTGTCAGAATAAATTGGAGAAAAATAATTCTAAAGAGCTTTCCTTTGAAACCTGTACTTGCATAAGATACGGTATTCACATTATAGATCCACTTACCAGTGTTTATAGTTAATACGAACCGTATTCCGGGTTATTCCAAGGTGTACCGAGGCCAGACAAAATATATAGCCACTCCAGCGACTTCTTGGACAACTGCATCCAGCTTATTATTTCTTACACATTTTTTTTTTTTTCTCAGAATGGGATCCATGACGCGGAGGAGTCACTCTACAGTCACTATGTGATATGTAATGACACAAATGAAACACTGCGCTTTGGCCAGGTGGACACCGATGAGAATATCCTGCTGGCCAGCCTCCACAGCCACCAATACAGCTGGAGATCCCACAAGACTGCTCAGGTAATGGACACATGCGCATTGAAAGCCCAGAGGATGGAAGATTTTCCTATCTTTGTGGTTTTGGTTAGTTTAAAAAAAAACGCACAGTCCTAAGAATATCCGTAGATCTAGAATGCTATTAAAATTTAGAATCAAAACTTTCTTTTTTTTTCTCTTTCTATTCTATTTTATTCTGTTCTATTCTAATGAAACTTACGATTTATATGTATAATATGAAATTTTTCGAAATTTCGTTTTGAAATCTTTTTTTTTATCACATATAGCTGTTTCTCCAATCAACTGAAATAATTCAGAATTCATGTATGGATCTAGTCTGTTTAACAGAATTTCCATGGCATAGAAACAAGAGGTACACAGACCATAGAAGTTTTCCAACAGAGTGGATATATGGGAACATGTACAAAAACATTTGCTCATGCATATGCTTTTATTGCATGTGTTGAATGGCACACAGGAATTTGTTTGCATTGAGCATAGCATTAACATCTTCTCCTAAGAGGTTCAAACACACAGACACACACACACCTTCATCGGTGCGCAGCAACTATCAGAGTGTGCCTGTCAGTGTTCTCAGACCGTTCCTTGACAGCATTGTTAAAGAAGATTGATTATATTTAACCCTATGTGGTTTTGAGGTTGAGTGGAGGGTGGGCTGGTGATCTGTGGCATGTGTGCGCAGTGTGTGAATGTGTATGTGGTATGCACATGTTCCAGGACCCCCATGTGTTCCACAATGAGTGTGAGAAAGTCAGGCTTGAGAAAAGACATGGCCATAATTGCTCACAGTAAGTCAGTAAGTCAAGTTGTATTAATCATCGACCACGGTTAATCTGTGCTCTTACCTCACTCTCACTCTCACACTCTGTGAGTGGCAATCTGGCATATCGGCGTAGCGAATACCACATCTCATTTTAGCGGTGAGGCAAAATGACCTCTGGATTTTCAAGGATGTTTTGGATGAAAGATTGTCAGAGTGAGCCAAATGTCATCATGGATGAAGAATGTGATTCCAAGCTGGTTCTGTCATGTGTTATTCCATCATGTGATTTTGCAATATAAAATGTGTGTTCTTAAGATGGACATGATTTGCGAAACTAGATAAAATAAGAAATAGTAATGTTGCCAGAACAGCTTAGCTAACTTTAAGTGTGGTGATAAAACCCCAGCCAATGTGTCCGCCTCAGCAAATTGTAACAAACACTCCTAATTACATTTTGAGGTTATAAAAATAGTGACACAGATAAGCGCAAGGATTTTATTTTTTTAATGGTTACACGGTCCTGCAAAGTGTTGTTTGAGCCCATAAAAATCCACCTACAGGTGGAATTCTAAATGCTTGGTCTGTTCGCTGAAGTCCCTTGATGCAGTTTAGTCCTGAAAACAAATCTGATCCCTCCGCAGCATTATTCCTCTGTCTTTCACAGCCTGACTTATAGGCTTTCTGTGTGTGGGTCTGATGTGTACTTTAATACAAGGTCTCTGTATCCTCCGACCTCTTCGCTGTGTCTCAGTTATATTTTATGTTGCTTTATATTTTCATATATTTCTCAACCTCACATTCTTGACTTTCATGATACTTATCTCTACTGTATATTGTTTATCTACAACTCAGGAGCCATGCACTGGCTGGTATTCGGTCCATTGCACTTAATGTCAATTATCTATGTTTGAATGTTATCTCAGAGTCCCCAGACAGTGCCAGCCACATTCCTTGTTGTATAAATGATTACAATTATATTGAGATAGTCCTCTTTCTCTGTCTTAATATTTGTCCAGCCAGCAAACCTTTGTCGCCATTTTCAGTTTGTCAGAGTTCCATTCAAACTACAGCCAAGTCATGTTCCCATCCACTTTTCCTCATACTTTTATTCCCTCCTCATCTCCCATTATTGTAACTCTTCCAAGTCCATCAGTAAACACTTTAAAGCTTGGGACCCATGGTGCAGTTACCTCACTTATGCTCTCATGAGTTATTTGAGCCATGCACTGTAGGAACCAGCTACAGGTCATAAACTCATTTCAGACCTCACACCTGAAACATAGGTTAACACGTAGCTGTACAGCAATGTTGGTTTAGCCCTGTTCTCCCTCTTTTTTCCCCTGGTTTATCAGCTCAGTGAGATCAGTATACCTGGCTTTCTCTTACATCCACGCTAGTTTTGGGTCTGACATGGGCATTTTTCTAATTGCATCTTAAACCTGTTCAGTTACTACACACAGCTTTCTTACATTGTTCTGGTCTTTTTCTGTTTCCTGTAGCGAAGACATGTGTTCTGTTGTTTAATGGTCCTGGCAGATTTTCTTTGTTCTGTACTTTTTTTTGCCATCTATTAAACTTTTTTTTAGAAGAAAAAAATGTTTTCAGGGACATTTACCTTAAAAATATATATATCTTTACGTCCAATATTGTAGACTTGCAGTCCCCTCCCAGCTTCCCCCAAAAAACACCCAGACAGATTAAAAAAAACCCATTAAATCTACTTTAATTTTATATAGTTGCTCCCTAACTTCTAGTATTCACAGGCATACTGCTCAGTTAGGTGATATTCTTTCACATCATCTTGGTTTTTCTGATTCATCTCCAACTTTTTTTTTATTGTGTCATCTTGTGTTTTTTTGTACTGACCACATATTAGTTTGCATCTTCCATCTCAAAGATTTGTTTTTGCTTTAACAACCAATTAATCAAATAATTCAATATTTTTCTCATAATCTTAGGAAAAATGTTTTATCTTTAATAAATATCTGCCATTTGGAGGTTGCTTTCTTATTTAAGTTTTATCAGTAGTGAAACTACTACTACTATACGAAATTTTTCGTGAGTGAGAATCAGAACCAAAATAAATCTATTGATTAATCATCCTAGCCAACCACCTGACTACATGCTTTTTTTTTTTTTTTTTTACTTTTTTTTTATTCAGTTTTATCATTTTAGAACGAAAAAACAAAACATAAAATTAATACAGTACATAGAACCTAGAACAGGTAGGTCACCAAGGGAGGGAGACATTGATGGATCGTACAGGTGAAATAGTAAACACAGAGTCCTGAATAGCAACGGGTTACCATGTACTTAGAAGAGATGACAAGAAGTGTGAGGGAGATAGAGCTTTGACTCGAACCCACCCGGGTGGAGCACAAGGCTCCCCCCTGAGTAAGTCCGTTTGGAACATCTTAAGACCCAGGGATCACATGGGACCATAATTTTTACATAGATCAGACAATTCGTATCAGAGAGTTAACAGGTAGGAAAGACTTGCATGATTCACAACTAGTCCTGCCGGACCGACACCAAACTACATTTACCACAGCATATACAGGTGGTGGGCGGGGGGGGGGGGGGGGCACATACTTCACATTACTTTTGAATTCACATACGTTAACCATTTTGACCAGTAATTTTGAGCCTTGTTACTATATAGCCTTAGGGAGAAGGTAAGCATTTCCATTTCACATATTTCGTTTACAGTGGCTGACCATTCTCCCATTGTCGGTGGGCCCCTACAAAGCCACCTTCTTGTTATCGATTTTTTCCCTGCTATCAGTAGTATTTTCAAAAGGTACTTGTCCTGAGAGTTTAAGTCATTTGGTAAATTACATAAATATACAGTTTGAAAGTTATGTTCAATTTCAAAGCCAAGAATGACTACATGCTTTTATTTTATTTTATTCTAGCTTTTATTCTATCTGAAATAAAATGTCCAGAAAGGAAGGAAACAACTTTCTCCCAAATTACACTGTTTAAACAGTGTTCCCAGTTCAGATAGAATATTCCCTTTAACAGGTACTATGTCTTGTTCTCATACTCTTCTCCCAGCTTGATACACCTTATAAGCCTCAAAAGAGTGGTACCTGAAGGCATCCTGATGGGATTGGTTAAACCATCTCAATGGACTTCTTTCTAATAGGGATGTAATGATATCACTTTTTTCAGACCGATACGATACCGATACTTTGATCTGAGTACTTGCCAATACCTAGTATCAATGCCGATTCTTCTACCACACAAAAAAGTCCAATGAATTAGAAGACAAGTTTTATTTTTTTCTCTGAGTGTTGAAACAAATTATGGTGAATTATGGTTGAAAAATAAGATATTAATAAAAATGACCACAAAACAAAAAATTCAAGTGAAAAATAAACGCTTTCTGAGAAATTATTGCAGAGTTTCCACATGTTAAGTATTAGTTCATGATATTGGTTAACTAACCAATACCAATACAAGTACTTAAGAACGGTATCTGCCTCACTACATGATATCAGTAGTAGTATTGGCGCATTCACTTGATACAACACAATGTATGGGATGTCACACCCTCAAATGTTCCACATTCTGTACTTTATGTGTTGTACCTTGCTCCTCGTCTTCAGAGACTTCAGTTGTGTGCATAACCTGCTATCAAAACGTTATGTAAAATTAAATTTGATTATTTAGAAAAGTTAAGGAGATTTTCATTATCACTGTAATTAAATGCTTAGTGATAAAGAAATCAAAACATGCTGAGGTGCAATAATTTTAGTATATGGATAAATAATATGGGTTCACTTGTAGCAAAAATTTAAATAGGAATGGACAATACAGCAACGTGCATTGTTGAGGCAAAGAGTTGATTTCAACCAAAGCTACTCAGTCAGTAGTTCTGGGTTGACTCTTTCCTTTCTGCTATGTAAAGAATGGGTCTGTTTTCCAACCTCACAATCCCAAAGTATTTTTAATGCCCAGGCCTTCCCTAAGGTTTTAGTTTTTGTACTTTCTAATATTTACCCTGTTTTCCCTGTTGACCACCCTTTCCCCCGCCCCTTTCACATGGGGGCAGGCTAATACTTTGAAGTGGAGTCCCTTCGTGATGTTTAAAATCAATATTATCTATAAAGTCTGGGGCCACATAACTGGGCAGACCATCGGCATGTCTTGTCATGGATCTGGTATGATTCAAGTGTCCCATCTGATTTCTCCCACAGGCAGTCACTCACTCACACAGGCCAAAGTTACTAATTTGCTGTTGTAAAGTTATCTGTCCCTGTTTTTCTCTCTAGAGCTCCCTGGAGAACTCAGTGGACATGAGATCATCCTAAGGGGAGGCAGATGGGTCAAAAAAGAATAGAAAGAAGAAAATAGGAGAAATTTGAAACAAGGGTTTCATAAAATTGTCATGAGGGACCTTGCACAGCTTTACTTGAGAAAAACAAGGCTATTAAAAGGGGAAACAGGGGCAAAGACTCCATGAGCCATGCGCTTAACACTCACAAATTGGCTTAGAGACCTTGACAGTGGGAACAGACCCTTTCAATTTTCCTTTGCTTGTTTAAGAGCTCCAAATAGATCAACAAGGCATCAAGGATTTTAAAATGATTGTACTGTATGGCTTCTTGCACATACACACTCTCAGTAATAGATGCTGAAATAGTCGGAAAATAACCAGTTGTTGTTTTAGGTTAAGAGTCCAGAATTCCTTCAATATCCTGTGTTGGTCTGTGTTCAACTGTGAAAGAAATATCTGAAAAGATGTGTAATCCTCACCTATATAACAAATGTACACTTCCCATTATGTTGACATACTTTGGACTATCTGTCACTTTCTGAAAGAAAAACACTTAAGGCCTAATATATCAACTGTCTGCAGTTGTTAAAAACCGGCGCAAACTGTACAGCGTTGCATAAACAAGCTTCAGCTGATTTACTTACACAACACTGAGAGCATTGCACCTATTAAACCCAGAGCAAGACGCACGCAATCCATTTAGCGCTTTTTCTCATGCTTAATATGCAATATGGGTGTTTCTGTAAGAAAACCCAAAATATTGTGAGGAGAACAAGCAAATAATTAGGCGCTCTAGGCGTAGTGTGATTTAGTAAGCATAAAAATGTTTATGGCAGCAATTTTAGCACCTATTTTTAAAGCTTCTGAAAGGCACGTCTTAACTTTACACCACCACATAAGTAAATAAACATAAGTTTATTACTGACAGACAAAAAATGTCATCCACATACAATATAACCTAATAATAATCAACACTCTAATGGCCATAAACCTGACAGTTATGTAAATATTTACCTGTTTTTCCCAGAAAGACGCATCATAACTCATTGTGCGCTCAGCGCGTCTTCAGAAGGGGCTGATACACAGTGAGTTGCGATCCTCATGGATCCTCGTTAGTTTTGCACACAGTGATTAATCCTCCAGGGTTCCAATTAATAAAATGTAGTAATCATGTACACTACCGTTCAAAAGTTTGGGGTCACATTGAAATGTCCTTATTTTTGAAGGAAAAGCACTGTACTTTTCAATGAAGATAACTTTAAACTAGTCTTAACTTTAACGAAACACACGCTATACATTGCTAATGTGATAAATGACTATTCTAGCTGCAAATGTCTGGTTTTTGGTGCAATATCTACATAGGTGTATAGAGGCCCATTTCCAGCAACTATCACTCCAGTGTTCTAATGATACAATGTGTTTGCTCATTGGCTCAGAAGGCTAATTGATGATTAGAAAACCCTTGTGCAATCATGTTCACACATCTGAAAACAGTTTAGCTCGGTACAGAAGCTACAAAACTGACCTTCCTTTGAGCAGATTGAGTTTCTGGAGCATCACATTTGTGGGGTCAATTAAACGCTCAAAATGGCCAGAAAAAGAGAACTTTCATCTGAAACTCGACAGTCTATTCTTGTTCTTAGAAATGAAGGCTATTCCATGCGAGAAATTGCTAAGAAATTGAAGATTTCCTACAACGGTGTGTACTACTCCCTTCAGAGGACAGCACAAACAGGCTCTAACCAGAGTAGAAAAAGAAGTGGGAGGCCGCGTTGCACAACTGAGCAAGAAGATAAGTACATTAGAGTCTCTAGTTTGAGAAACAGACGCCTCACAGGTCCCCAACTGGCATCTTCATTAAATAGTACCCGCAAAACACCAGTGTCAACATCTACAGTGAAGAGGCGGCTGCGGGATTCTGGGCTTCAGGGCAGAGTGGCAAAGAAAAAGCCATATCTGAGACTGGCCAATAAAAGAAAAAGATTAAGATGGGCAAAAGAACACAGACATTGGACAGAGGAAGACTGGAAAAAAGTGCTGTGGACGGATGAATCAAAGTTTGAGGTGTTTGGATCACAAAGAAGAACGTTTGTGAGACGCAGAACAACTGAAAAGATTCTGGAAGAATGCCTGACGCCATCTGTTAAGCATGGTGGAGGTAATGTGATGGTCTGGGGTTGCTTTGGTGCTGGTAAGGTGGGAGATTTGTACAGGGTAAAAGGGATTCTGAATAAGGAAGGCTATCACTCCATTTTGCAACGCCATGCCATACCCAGTGGACAGCGCTTGATTGGAGCCAATTTCATCCTACAACAGGACAATGACCCAAAACACACCTCGAAATTGTGCAAGAACTATTTAGAGAAGAAGCAGGCAGCTGGTATTCTATCGGTAATGGAGTGGCCAGCGCAGTCACCAGATTTGAACCCCGTTGAGCTGTTGTGGGAGCAGCTTGACCGTATGGTACGCAAGAAGTGCCCATCCAACCAATCCAAATTGTGGGAGCTGCTTCTAGAAGCGTGGGTTGCAATTTCTCCCAGATTACCTCACAAATTAACAGCTAGAATGCCAAAGGTCTGCAATGCTGTAATTGCTGCAAATGGAGGATTCTTTGATGAAAGCAAAGTTTGATGTAAAAACAATCATATTTCAAATAAAAATCATTATTTCTAACCTTGTCAATGTCTTGACTCTATTTTTTATTCATTTCACAACGTATGGTGGTGAATAAGTGTGACTTTTCATGGAAAACACAAAATTGTTTGGGTGACCCCAAACTTTTGAACGGTAGTGTACAATACAACAATGACAAATGGCTTTATGTATGACATTTAAAAAAAAAAGTATACATTTCATACATAACACATACAGAATTTCAAGATAAAATATTTATACTGCAACTTGACATTTAATAGAGACCATGATGCAGAGCAATGCATTTCAACATTATTAGTGGAATGGGGAGCCTAGGTTGCGCCCTTCTACTGCCGGATCATGGGTCCCTTACTGCCGGAAAAAACAAATTCGAGTCAATGGAGCGATACAAGTTATTGTCTGATCCCGTTTGAAATGCAGCGTGGATCGAACATATGATGTCTATGAATTTTAAAGACACATTTTGATGCAGAGAAAACGCTGATTATCGACCCGCAAAAGTTACTTTAGGTCTTATGTAGAAACACTTAGTGGATTACAACTCAAGACGGAGGAGTCAAAGGGCTGTAGCCACCAAGACGAAGGGAGGTGCATTAAACATGGAGTAAACCTCTATAAATCTGGCTCTGTGGAAAGTGACAGCTATGCTGGGGGAGAAATAGTTGTGAGAGTAAGTGAGAGCTAGCATGCGGTAGAAGCTCTACAAGGCCTCTCGGTGAGTGTTTTAAGTGCAACATTCTAGCCTGATAGTAATTAACTCCTTAATAGCTATAGAATTGAAACATATGTTGTTTTTTCCCCCTACATTTTGCCAAAGATGCATCATGATACCATGCACATCTTCTCTCTAGCTGTTTTCCAGCTCACATCAGCAGCCACAAACACCTTATTTGAACACTGCTCCTTGCACCTGTTAAAAATTGTTCAGGCAATCTTAGTAGAACACCCGCAATGAAGGAACAACCACAGGCACAAAATGCTATTGGCACACATAATATTGTAGTCATTACTAGCTTCTGTCAGAGTAATGACAGGTTATTATGCATTGTTGAGTACTAACAATGGGCGACTGTGGCTCAGAGGTAGAGTAGTTGGCTTGCAATCGGAGGGTCGTAGGTACGATTCCAGCTTCCTCCAGTCACATGTCGATGTGCCCCTGGGCAAGGCACTTAACCCCCCCAAATTCTACATTGTCCTAACGAGCCATGTTGGGTGTCGGTGTATGAATGCGAGTGTGAATGGGTGAATGTGGCTTCAATGTAAAGCGCTTTGAATGGTCACTAAGACTAGAAAAGCGCTATATAAGTTCAGTCCATTTACCATTTACCATTATTAAGAATATTGATAAATCAGGCCCTTAATGTTTTTGCCTTGAAAGTTAAACATCAGCTCAGGCCACAGTTTTTCTCAGTTCTCCTCTCTACTTCCATTACCACAACGTTTCTTCTTTTGGTCAGAACCATAACACATTTTAAAAGGCTCAATTGATGCCGTCATGTCCAAACCTCAACCCCATAGAAAATCTGTGGAGGGAGTTGAAAGTCGGTGTTGCTCGGCAACAGCCCCAAAACATCACTGCTCTCGAGAAGATCTGCATGGAGGAATGGGCCAAAATACCAGCTACTGTGTGTGCAAACCTGGTAAAGACCTATAGTAATTGTTTGACCTCTGTTATTGCCAACAAAGGTTATATTACAAAGTATTGAGTTGAATTTTTGTTATTGACCAAATACTTATTTTCCACCATAATTTACAAATAACTTATTTTAAAATCCTACAATGTGAATTCCTGGATTTTTTTTCACATTCTGTCTCTCACAGTTGAAGTATGCCTATGATGAAAATTACTGACCTCTATCATCATTTTAAGTGGGAGAACTTGCAAAATCGGTGGCTGACTAAATACTTTTTTGCCCCACTGTATGAGGAGCATAGAAACTGAGAGCTGCTTCTCCTTGTTTGGTTCTGGTTCGGGGGATGATCAGTAAACTAGAGCCTGAGGACCTGAGTGATTTGGATGGTTTGTACCATGATAGCAGATCTAATGTACCCTGGTGCTAACCCATTCAATGATTTATAAACTAATAAAAGCACGTTGAAATCTATTCTCTGAGCTACAGGGAGCCAGTATAAGGACTTTAGAACTGGGGTGATGTGTTCTAATTTCCTGGCTCTAGGTAGAACACGAGCATCATCGTTCTGGATCAGCTGCAGCTGTCTGATTGATTTTTTTTAGGTAGACCTGTGAAAATACCGTTACAGTAATCAAGGCTGAGTGTCATCAGCATAGTTGTGGTATTTAACATTATTGGTGGTTATAATCTGTCTTAGTGGGAGCATGTAGAGGAGTGATGTTGGGCTGACCAGTTGTAGATGTTCGCTCTCTGTTGCATTTGACAGATAGTTAGAAAATTTGACTCTACTCTGTTCGGTCTTAATATTTCACCCTCAACCGTGCATAACCTAATTTCAGGGCATAAAGGAAAAAAGTACAAGCCTAAGCTGAACAACCGTGATCTCTGATCCCTCTGGCAGCACTATATCAAGAATTATTATTCATCTATAAGCGATCACCACTTTGTCAATTACCATCCACAAATGCTAGTTACAACTGTACAGTGCCTAAAGGAAGCCCTATGTTAACCGTGTCCAGAACCGCTGTGAACTTCTCTGGGCTCTGAGGCATCTGGGATGGACAATCACAGAGTGGGAACATGTACTGTAGTCAGAGGAATGAGTGTATGAGGTATTTTTTTGGGAGAAATGGACGCCGTGTGCTCCGGACCAAAGAAGAAAAGGATCATCCAGACTGTTAGCAGCAACAAGACTAAAAGCCCCAGGGTCTGTCATGGTATTGGGTTGTGTCAGTGCCCTTGGCAAAAGTAATTTGCACTTCTGTGATGTCACCATTAATGCTGAAAAGTACTTAGAGATTTTGAAGAAAACATCTTTTCTAGGGACGTCCATGGATATTTCAACAAGACAATGCAAAACCACATTCTGCACACATTACAAAGTCCAGGCTGTGGAGGAAGAGTGTACGGGTACTTGACTGGCCTTTATGCAGTCCCGACCTGTCTCCAATAGAGAATGTGTGGCGGATTTTAAAGTGCAAAATGCAACAATGAAGACCCGGTATTGTTGTCCACCTTAAGACTTGTTTGCAGGAAGAATAGGACAAAATTACTCCTAAAAGACTTCATCACTTGGTGTCTTCAGTCCCAAAATGTCCTTTAAGTGTTGTGAAAAGGCGTGGCAACATTAAGATGTGGTAAATGCTTTACTGTTCCAAAGGTTCTTGAAATGTGATACAAGAGCCAAAATTAGAATACTTATTTTGAAAAAAACAATAAAGATAACGAGTAACACATTAGATAATGTGCTGTTGTATTGTTTTAAATGTAATACAGGTTAAAGAAAATTTAACAAAGTACTGTTTTCAATTTGATTCTAATTTAACTCATACTGTTCCAACTTTTTTTAAAATTATTGTATAAACTAGACTTGAGAGTCCTCATACAATGTCTCTCTTTATCATAGCATATCTTCCAACCCCGGTCTTTAGCAGCCATTGTAAAAATTTACAGGCAACTTTGAACAATCAATGTGTGGTTCAGTTGTGCAGAAAGATGCAATAGATAAAAGGGAAATACTTCATGATGGATTAACTCATCAAAAATAATAAAAAGCATCATCATTTGTACAACTATGCAAACTTTTAAGGTCCTGCACTAAGACACGTAGCATCCCCACCCTTCTCTTTTTCAGGGCTCTAGCATGTGGTGTGGTGTGGATAGTTGAAATATCTGGCTGCTCAGTACAGGATGGAGCCTGGCTGATGGAAATCCCAGTGGTTAGTGTGGTTAGAAGGGAGAGGGGCGTAAAAAGCCCCCTGGATTTGGAAAGGACTTTTTAAGTATCTACAAGAAATATTACTGAGTTTAAATAAATTTTAATTTGTTCCAGAAACAAACTTTTACTAGAACTTTCTCTCTCTGTAAATGTGTACTTGCTTTAATGTACATAGATTTGGGTATTTGGTATCTGAAACAGGTGTCATTTTTTGATATCTTATTGTTTTTATTTTTCTGGTCCTCATGAGGACAAAGGGCAAGAGCTGGAGGCCTGACAGGGGCCAGGACTGTTAGTTTGTGGTTAGAAGGACTGTGTTGTTGGCAGCAGGCATGCCAGAGTGCTAATTGGTATGAAACTGTTTGTTGAGGAGAGGACTGAAAGGGAATGTTTTTTCCTTGGCTGAGGCCTTTAGTATGCAAAACTGAACATATATGTAGCGATGTTTGCCGCTCATAATGACTTGAAAAAGAATTTGTTTTGGTTCATTTACCTCTGCCGGAAGGTAATGTTTTTGTGCCCGACTGTCTGTTAATCTGTTGGCAACATAGCTCGGAAGGTTATGGGCAGAGTCCAATTAAATTTTCAGTTTATAATTTGAAAAATTATGTATTTAACCATCTTTTTCTTGTGAGAATGCTGTTTTCAAACTCAAGATATAAAAAGGCATAGTGTGGTTGTATCAGTAAAAAACATTTTATATTGGAAGCCCACAGGGTTAGATTTTTGTTATAAGTTTAGTTAAAGTTGAAACTAGTATAGTATAAACTAGTACACTTTTTTATTAAATCTATAGGGAAGAACAAACAGAAAAAGGTCATTTTAAACATAAGGCCTACCAGCTGATCTGAGTAGGAGTAACAGTCTCCTCACTTGACTGGTTTCATGCTTATTTACATGAACGTACCTTTTCTGCTTGACAATAGCATTTTGTCATCCCCACTTTGCTGGGGGGGGGGGGTCCCACAGGGCTCCATCCTAAGACATCTTTTGTTTTCTCTATATATTCTCCCCCTTGGTGATTGCCAGATCTCTGTTCCAAACAAGCCTCAGGTGTCCCTACAACTGCAAAATTTTCAATTTGGTTGAGCGCAAATTTACTACATTTAAATAATTTAAAAACTGAGGCTGTTCTTTTCAACCCAAATAGAAAAGGTTATGTCTCTCCATTAGGTCTGTTCTATAAGCGTTTCCATCTTAGCCACACTGTCAAATATTAAATTGGACTCTGCACTTAAAATTCACTCTCAGGGTAGTTCCATTGTCAAGTCATATCTTATCTATTTTTAGGATTAAGCTCTTGGAATCTGTTATTTATCGCTATATTACTTTCCGATTAGGTCTAATGGCATAAATTGATAAGTAAAGAACCTCTGTTATTTTTTACGAAGACATGACATTCAAAACCAATATTAAACAGGTTTTTAAAATTTTCTTCTTTCACCTCTAGAATATTGCTAAAATTAAAAACATACCTTCACAAATTACTGTGTGCTGAGAAACTAGTCTGTGCATGTGTTACTTCATTGTTGGACTACTGTAAATCTCTACTATCAGAAAGTCTACAAAATGGATTTAAAAGCCTTTAGTTGATCCAAAATGCTGCAGCTTGAGTTCTGATGAGTATTAAGAAGAGAAAAGCCATTTCTCCTGTTTTAGCTTCTCTCCATTGGCTCCTTGTTAAATCCAAAATAGAATTTAAGATCCTCCTTCTTACATATAAAGCCTTTAATAATCAAGCTCCATCATACATCAGAGATCTAATTATTCCACATGTTCAGAGCACTTTGCTCTCAGACTGCAGGAGTACTTGTGGTTCCTGGGATTTCTAAAAGTACAGAGGTGATTATGGTTGCATTTGGTGTGTTGCTGTGTATGTGATGGGGGGGGGGGTTCAGGTGTGTCTGGTGTGTTCATTTTGCTTATCGTGGGCTGTGGTGGGGATGGATGCTCTACGGGGTACTGAAGTTTTATTGTTTGGAGGTAGCTACGGACTGCCTTGGTGGAGGTTTGGACTGGTCTTTCTACTTGATTACCTGTTCTGTGAATTTCGTGCTTGGTTTGTTTATCATAGGTTTGATTATCTTTGGTTGAATACTTGGTCTTGGTGCCCTGCTGTGTGCTGGACTGAGAAACGGGAGCTGGTTGAGTTTGCTGTCTGAGTACTGCTTAGACCTGCCTTTGGGATGTTGTCTGTCCAATATGGCTGTTGGTGTGGGGCTTTGACTTGGTGCAGAGGGCCTTGGGGATGTCGGCTGTGGGGACTGCCCAGGTTGGCGGAGGCGCATGTCCGCCGTTGCCTAGCCATGGTATCTGTAGCTTGAAGGCAGGGGGCCCTTGTTGCTGCTGGGGATGGGGTGTCCTCAGGTTTCTGGGTCCATGGCTGGATCTGCTCTGCCATAGCTGGCTGCCGGTGAAGCCCATAGGCTCGTCATTATGGCCTGCTGGAGCTTCTGCATTATAGCTGCTGGATGTTCACCCGGTGCTGTTCTCTGCCCCTCTTAAGTGTGAGCACTGGGTTGGTCCTCTGGGGGTCTTTTAGATATCTATGGCTCCGATCTCCTTCGTATCTGCAAATATTCCTGAGAGACGGATCAATGCTTCCTCATACCAGCTATTAAAAATAAAAAATGGAAAAACCTTATATGCACCAGCTTGTCCATACACACACACACACACACACACACACACACACACACACCCACACACAGAGGTGTAGGGATTCTTTTTTTTTACTCATGCAGTCTTGGGCTGAGGTTACCCAAATACATATTGTAATAACTGGTGAGCTTTTCCTTGATGGTGTTGTTGTATTTATATATCTATTTGTGGGTTGTGGTTGTGTAGTTCTAAGTTCCCATGGTTTGTTTTGTTTTATCAATATTTTATTCCCTCTTTCTTCCGTCCTTCAGGTGCACAAGCAGACATGTATTTTCTTTTTTCCCCTTCATCTCAGTCTTCAATTCACCATCTCCCTCTTAGATTTTTTTATACCTCTCTTCACCTTCATTCTTTTTTCCCCTTTATTTTCCATCTTCATGTCCATGATATCTGAAAAAAAGCATTAATTTCTAATAAACATTCCCCAAACACATATATAAAGCGGAGTAATATAGGAAAAGCCTGAAAAGGACTATATCATGCTACTTTACAGCTTTCCACTTCCGGGATAGACATATACTTGATAAAATGTTCCTGCTGGTGTTATAAAGTATCAATTTGTCGTGAAACTGAACTTGTATCCTGTAGGTAATGTTGGACCACAAAGTAAAACGTCTGGTTTCTCTATAATCCCGCCTCCTGCACTCCCACCCCCCGCTCCCCTCCTCTTCTCCACAGAGCTACTCTGACTGAGACAAACAGCTGAGCCTCATCTCAAACATTGAATTTGAAGTGCACCAAGTACCACAATGAAACTGCATTATTTTAAGGGCACAGACGTTTGCTTTATTTATTTATTTATTTTTGTAAAAACAAGAGTCAATAAAGCGTATTTCAGCTTCTAAATCTACTAGGCTATAGATGGAACCCATCCAGGCTTTAGACGGGGCCCAAAACAACACAGCTGTGTCTAGCAAGCAATCTTTCCAGCCCAGTATATAAAAAAGCTGTGGGTGTTGTTTGCACCCATTTACTGAACGTTCTGAGATTCTACAGATCTATTAATTAACCACACAGTGCTGTTATAAGATCACATAAGCATCTTGATAAATGGCTAACACACATTAGCATTAGCATGTTGCTACTTACTTCTCTGTCCATCAGGTAAGCATGCCTTGTGTAAGCATCTGATTTTATCACAATCTATCTGTGTTGTCTGAGCTGTTTATGGGTTGTGCTTCTTTTTGTGGTTGTCTGTTTATGTTTGTCTATACTGATAATGTTCCATGAGCTTCTTGCAATTCGCTTTCCAATGTGGTTTTATCTCTAAACTACAAATGGCAAATTATCTATCTAGCTAGCTAGGTGTATTTGTTGTTGGAACTGATCCAGCTGCTGTTCTTTAGGAATGTAGAATAAATTCCTGTAATCTATGCAGCCAAACAAGCGTTTTCACAGAGACATTTTTGTAAAATTACAACAAAAAAAGATTGTTTCTTCTGGTATAAGCGGTGCGGCTATGAGCTTTGAGAAAGGGAAGGTGTGTTTCTAACTTTACCAGAGGTAAGCTGCTCTGTCTGCAGGGGCAGTGCGGCTACCTCTAGCACTAACTAGTTGTAATATAGTGACGTAAAATACATCACTATGTTACCACTTCCTGGAGAGGACGGTGCAGCTGCTCAGAGGGCAGGATTCAGGAGGAATACTTAGCAATGTTGGACAAGTTACAAAGAATAGTACCTGCAAATAGTAATTGTAATATATTTGGCATTACTAGTTACAATGTCAAAAATTTAATGTTTGCATTACATATTACTGTCTTAAAAATGTAACTGAGTTACACTACTTTAATTTACTTTTGGCAAAATATCTTAAATATCTAACACGACTTCTAACCACCGTAACTTATCAATTTACATTTTACACAAGTGTCACACCACAAATATTGTATTTTTAACACTATTTTATTAAAATTACTTCTCAAGTTCCTATGCATGCCTTCTATTTCATGGTAATGTTTGTTAAATCTAATCAAAAGAAGGTGCTGAAAGTGCTCATCTCAAAGATGGTTGACAAAGATGAGACGCCGATGTCTGAAGTCTTACAACAGATGGTTTGGAAAACATTGTGAATAATGCCGCTGGTTAAATGTAAAGTTGATCTTTTCCTCAGCCGCCCTGATTCTCTGATGTTTTAGTTTTGAGCAACAGGAAGTGGATGGTGGATCTTGTTCTACCATATCCACCTTGATTTGGTCTGTTGCATTGGTTGGCCAGAAAAACTATTCAAAATGCATTTGTAACTTGAGTTACTGACATTGTAACTTGTAATATATTGCTGTATATTTTGTAAGTACTGCATTACATTACTCAGTTACTGAAAAAAGTAATCTATTCGTATAACTCATTACTTTTGTAATGCATTACTCTCAAACACTGATCTTCAGTCATGCTTGAATTCAGCCAAAAACTACTTTAGTGTGGTTGTTTAAAAGAAAGTTGCATTACCTAATGATTGAAAACTCCAAAAACTTGATTTTGCATGATATATACCCTTTAATGTTCCACTTGTGAAAGTAAATCTGTTTGGCAGAACATTTAAAAATAAGTAAAATGGGAGGCAGATCTTTTGGATATCAGCCTCCTCTCCTGTGGAACCAGCTTTAGTCCGTCAGGCAGACATGCTGTCTACTTTTAAGACCAGGGTTAAAAATTTCCTTTTTGATAAAGCTTTTCGTTACTGGCTTAGGTTATCTTAGGCTATTGCTGTAGTTATTCTGCTTTAGGCCTATACTTTTGGAGGATAGACTGATCCATTTTTTTCACTCAGTTACTTTTCTCTTCTTCTACTCTCCAATTACAATTTTGTGTTATTTTAACAGTTAACTTTACGTTCTCTCACTATTTTTCTGTTCATAGAAGCCACACCTGGACTGGCATTCTGCTCAGCTGTGATGCTTTGTTAGATGTGGTCATCAGCTGTGATGACGATACCAGTAACTGAACGTTCTCCCTCCCCTGTTATTAACTTTTTACTTTCTTTAACATAGTAAGTACTCTTACATAACTTCTTCTGTTCTTTTGTGTCTCTGCTCTGTCTTCTCAAATCCCAGGTTGGCAGTCATAGCAGATAATAATACCATTGTCAATTTAAAAATAGTTGTGATTTTTTAATTACATTTCCATTTTATTAACTTATGCCATGGCAGACATTACTTATTATCTACTAAACACTTAAAGGTTAAAAAAATACAGAGGGATTAGTGACTCGGATAGTTACCTCGGCACACAACACCTGTATGAACCATTAATCGAAGTAGTTCTACTCACCAATAAACAACCACAGCAAGATGGACAGCAGCCACCCATCAGCCAGTCACACTCAAAACTAGTGCTGTGTGTCATGGTGCAACTGGAGGGTTGGAGAGGCAAGCAGCCTCAGTACGGATACAGCGGGACGAGAGAAACTGAGTAACAGCGGTTGGGAGTTGGCTTTAAACTTTGGAGAGAGTGGGGGTGTTGAATCCTATCCCACAAAAGTGTGAGGGTTACAACACCACATTCCCCAAGGGTGTAATGCCCATGCCCTAATCTACAACTCCA
This sequence comes from Apricaphanius iberus, assembly GCA_028564705.1. Lineage (NCBI taxonomy): Eukaryota > Metazoa > Chordata > Actinopteri > Cyprinodontiformes > Aphaniidae > Apricaphanius > Apricaphanius iberus. The sequence goes on from JAPXFQ010001198.1 coordinate 65,792, forward strand.
TCAGTAGATGCCCTCTGAGATGAAAGTCAGGACTCTGCCAAGGCAACACCAAAGCATTGTTACTTCAAGTTACAGGAAACATGTTGGTAAAATTAAAAAGTGCTTAAAACCCAAATCTACCAGGCTTATGAATTTTGGGCTTAACAGAATATAGGATGTTGTTACAGCCAAATTGCATTGTGTGTAAGGCAGGAAACCAACAGAAAACCAGATCCCCAAGCAGATATTTTAATGTCACGAGAATGCGCTTTGCTGAGCTCAGGTTCCTCAATAACGGACAGTTTCATTGAGTTCAAAGTTCACCCATGAATACAGTCACTTGGACATACAGTACTGAACAAAAGTTTTAGGTTGGTGTGAAAAAATGTTGTAAACAAAGAATGCTTTCAAAACCGAACGTGTTAATCCTTTTTTCATCAATCAACAAAATGCAATGAAGGAGCAAAAGATAAATCAAATAAATATTTGGGGTGACCACCCTTTGCCTTCAAACCCACATTAGATCTTCTAGGTGCTCTGCAGACAGTTTTTGAAGGAACTTAGCTGGTAGGTTATTCCAAACATCTTGGAGAACTAACTACAGATCTTCTGTGGATGTAGGCTTCCTCATATCCTTCTGTTACTTCAGGAAATACCAGACACACTAGATTATGTTGAGATTAGGGCTCTGTTGGGACCATACCACAGGCCTGATAGCGCTCCGGCACCATGCCGGATTTCCGGCTTACCAAAGTGTTTGAGAAGAAAAAAAACAGGTTCTGAAAATTTCCAAGATCTGAGAGGTGCTTTCACTCTAAAATCACACCACTGTAAGCCAACTTGAAGTAGAACTGTCATGAAATTCCCTGCAACGTTTGGGCCCTTTTTACCCACACTCTTAGTACCTTAATACTATATCAAAGGATCGCTTTCCGTAATTCAGCCTTGTTGTAGAATTGCAGGTGTGACGAGGTAGCCCTTCTTTGAGCATTAGCACAGAACGACCGGATTTCGGAGGGCGGGGCCTAGGCTATCAGCTTCTGTGGTCAATGAGTCTCTAACTATATTTCAAATGTTCAACTATAATATATAATATTTTTCCCCCAAAATAAAAGCATACTAGCACCAATAGTACATAAATAAACTGGGGTATTAGCTGTGTAGCTAATTCTGAATGTTATTTATGAAGCTAATTGAAAAGCGAGCAACTCAAACAATGCCATCATGTCTACTAACAGCTGAAGGACATTATTGAGGAAATATGCTTACTTGTACAGGGATATTTGCTGGTTCACGGAGAGTTGGTATTAATCTTGGTAGAAGTTTAATACGATCTGTGAATCCACTGCTGTATTGTCCAAAGTTGGAAAAACAGTCGTCCTAGAAATGTTTGCCAAAACTACCACACGCTTCGGCAGTCGATCGGGCACATTCTCTGCATACATAAAGTCTATCCACAAGCTTTTCAGTAGCTCAGAAGTGGGGAGTACAAAAAGATTTATGTTCTCTTTTGTACACCCAGGTACAGTGCAGTTTGAATGCGGTCTGGACTCCATGCTGTTGGTTTGTTTTTTGCCTGTTACCGTAGCTCTCCGCGGAGGGACTTGCAGGGTGTAGTTCGGGGAAGGGGATAGTTTGCTGTAATCAACATGTAATATGCCGAAACGGGTCATCATATGCCGAACTGCCAAACAGCCTGTTTCTGAGTGCTAATTTCACTATGTAGGCAGACATACCCCGGAACAAAGGAAAGACTAATCAGTCAGTTTAACCCCTTAGGGGCCGTAGGCAGGCTGGGGGAACTAAAAGATATGATCAAAAACCTCGAAAAATGCGAATTTCATGCCAGGTACACTTTAAGCCAATCGGTTATAGGAGGATCGTTGTTAACATCTTTTTGCGCATTCGCGTGTAGTTGTGTGTCAGAAGGCAAACAACGGCGGCTATAGAGATGCAACGAACACTTCCAAGAGTCAGCAGGCAAAATCCCCAATATATCACCACTTTCACATCTGACAACTGGGAGAGCTTTTGATAGAAACTTAAAATCTCTATTGATGGCAAAATAAAAGTTATTTCAAGGCCCTTTTAGATATGTGAAAGACGTTAGTTTGTTTTGCTGGTGTCCTGGCCCCAAATTCGCTGGGAGACATTTATCCCTATTACTAAAGCCGACCCTTCACTCAAAAAGTTTACGGCTTTCAAAAGTCTGGATGCCTGAGATTAAGTTGACATAAAGAGAGTTGGTCCGATATCTGCAATACAGGAAGCCGTGTTTGTGCTAAAAGCGGAGGTCAGACAAGCAGAAACAGCCTGATTCGCATCACCTGTGAGGGAATTGCAAAGGAGAATGGCGAAATCCTCAACACGACTGCAAAGCTGGGTAAATCCTCATTGATCTTCGTCTTTTATTTATTTATTTATTTATTTTAAATACATTAATGAATAAATAAGGATGATAAATTATTTATGGAAATATAGTCGCTGTTGTACAATTTAGGTTGTCCTGTGACTTTAGTAATTCAGTGTTGTATGGTGTGTGAAGAAAAACCGAATATCACCGTTAAACAGTTCTTTTTTTTTTCATCCAGTCTTGGAAAAACATGCCATTATGTTGCAGCTTTAATGATTAAATTAGAAGCATGTGTCAGGATAGGATTTACAGCTGCTACTACGGCGTGATTAGTTGCTGATTGGGGTTACGGACATCTGCATCAGGACACAAAAACAGTATAACTCAGAGGATTTTAAAATATGCAAACCTCACGTTTTTTATATAAACATTCTCTAAATAACAAATACATTATCAGTTTAAAATAAATGGTGCATATTTTTCAGAAAAATTAATGTCTCCTTGTTCATGCCCTTTAGTCAATGGTTAGGCTACTAATTAATTCCTAGTTACTTTTAAGTATTATAATTGCCACCTACCTTTCCATAACACCGGTTTTGGTATGACTGTAGTATCTGTAATCTCAGTAATATATACAAGCAATACCTATGCAGGTAAGTGGCTAGTTAAAAGCAGGGATGTATTCCTGAACAGGCCTACCAGGCCCAGGGTCTTAAGAGGTCTGGTGCTCCACACATATGCTTCTGTAATATAGGCTTGTATTGGGTTTGTTCATCTCATGTCTGAATAAGGTCCATTTATATCCACAATCTAATCAGAATCTTTAATGCAATGGACTAATTATCACAGTGCTTTACAGATTTAAAATTACCCCACAACCCCCCCTTCAAAAATAAAATCATCAACACAAATACACATCCCTCCCAACCCAACCCATCAGCCATACACACATACACACACACACACACACTTAAAAGCTACAAAAACAGCGGGCTGAGTACAGTTGAGCCAGGAAATGCCATCATGGGAGCCATCTGCATCAGCAGCAGCAGCAGCCAAGCATCCGACCCTGGGCGCCCAGAGGAGGTAGGGCTGGTACCTCCACCTACACCCAAGCGCTTCCCAGGGGGCACCCAGCAGCCACAGCCGACCACCGTCCCCGATGCAGGGGGCCCCCAGAGAGGAAACACTGGCAAGAAGGATTAAAATAAGTTAAAATATAAAGTTTATAAAATATAAAGTGTATAAAGTATAAAACAATAAGTGTATAAAGTATAAAACAATAAGTGTAAAACAACGATAAAATAGATTAAGATAAAAATGCAAAGCAGATTAATAAATGAACAGTTAAAAGGTCAACTAAAAATGTGCTGAGCAATTAAAAATATATTAATAAATAATAATTAGTTAAAGGCTAAGCTAAAGAGGTGAGTCTTGAGTCTGCTCTTAAAAATGTGAACGTTCTCTGCGGCCCTGAAGTCCTCTGGCAGCCTGTTCCAGAGGTAAGGGCCATAATAATGGAAGGACGCCTCACCATGAGTCCGTGTCCTGACTTTGGGAGTGATAAGGAGACGGCTGCCAGAGGAGCGCAGAGACCGTGAGGGTTCATACGGTAAAAGCATTTCTGTCAGATAAGAAGGCCCAAGACCATTAGGACACTTAAAAACCATTAAAAGAACCTTAAAAGCGATCCTAAAACATACGGGAGCCAATGCAGAGATTTTAAGACCGGTGTAATGTGCTCCCGCCTCCTGGTCTTCATCAAAACACGAACTGCTGAATTCTGTAAAAGCTGTAAACTTGATGTAGTCTTTTTAGGAAGAACCAAAAAGCAGGGCATTACAGTAATCAATTCTACTCGTGATAAAAGCATGCATTAGCATCTCCATATTGGCCCGAGACAGAATGGGGCAGACTCTGGCAATGTTCTTTAGATGATAAAAACCTATTTTGGTTATGTTTTTAATGTGAGGGATAAAATTCAGCTCAGTGTCAAAAATCACACCCAGATTCCTCATTTGTAAAGAAGGAATTGAAAGACAATGATTTTAGTTTTGGTAAAAAATTCTCTCTCTGAGCCTCAGGACCGATAATTAAAACCTCAGTTTGGTCCTGGTTGAGCTGGAGAAAGTTTTCTGCCATCCAGGATTTGATGTCTAAAATGCAGTTAAAAAGTGCATCCATTGGCCGTGTGTCATCAGGAGACATGGAGATGTACAACTGTGTATCATCAGCATAACTGTGAAAGTTAGCTCCATGTCTCCTGATAACACTGCCAAGAGGGAGCTTCTACAGATTAAAAAACACTGGGCCTAAAACTGAACTCTGGGGCACACCACAAGTGATATTATGGACCATAGAGGAACAGGTATCTAAACTTACCATAAAAGTCCTGTCTGTGAGGTAGGATGTGAACCATTTGTGAGCAGCACTAGAGAGGCCGATCTGTTTTAAACGAGTTAAAATAATAGTGTACTATACTGTAATACTGTATTAAAGGCAGCACTTAGATCCAGGAGAACCAACACTGTCACCTTTTTAGTGTCATAGTTTCATTTAAAATCTTTAAAAGAGCCGTCTCGGTGCTGTGGTTCATCCTAAAACCAGACTGAAATGTCTCCAGGACATTATGAGCGTTAATAAAATCATTAAGTGGAATAAAAACAAGTTTTTCTAAAACTTTGCTTAAAAATGGTAAGTTAGATACCGGTCGGTAATTGTTTAAATCATTAAAATCTAAATTGCTCTTCTTCAGCAGGGGCCTCACTACCGCCGCTTTAAAGGCAGCAGGAAAAAACCCCGTCTGAAGGGAGAAATTCATGAAGTTTAAAATCTCGTCTTTAAAACAACCATAAAATTGCTTTATCAAGGGTCCCAGCATCCACCAGGAAAAAACTGTCCAATGTTTCCTCTGGTGAAGGCAGAGACTGTTAGTTTGAGAGGATTAAATATTACATCTGATGGTGTCTACCTTCCCTCTGAAGTGGTCTGCAAACTCCTCACAGAGAGTGTTTGAGGGGGTTTTCTGAAAAGTACTAGAGGTATGGTTAAGAATATTTTCAGTGGTCGAGAACAGAATTTTGGGGTTATTTTAATGTTCTGAGATGATTCTGGAAAAGTATGTATTTCTGGAATTTCTTAAAGCGTTATTGTAGCGTAACTGTATATCTGATGTTTTATAGTGATTTTATTTTTCCTCCATTTCCTTTCTGCCACCCTGCACCTGCTATTTAATTTTTTAAGATCTTCATTTCTCCATGGTACTATACGTTTTGAATGTATGTTTACAACTTTAAGTGGAGCCAGCAGGTCGAGAGCAGATTTAAGCCTACAGTTAAAATCATTTACAATAAAATCACAGGGGGCAGGTAAAGGTACAGGAGGGAACTTTTTAAAAACTTCAAGAAAACCTGCAGCCACTTCATGGGTTAGATGACGATTCCTGACAGTTCTCACAGAGGTCTCTAATTGAATAAAACTGGTGATTTTGAAAAACACACAGTAGTGGTCAGAGACAGCCAAGTCAACAACAGAGGACTCACTGGTGGACAGGCCATATGTGATGACCAAGTCCAGGGTGTGTCCTCTATTATGAGTTGGCTGCATGACATGTTGCCTAATATCCATATAATTTAAAAATATTTAAAAGATCTGTTGATAAAGGATCTAAAAGGTTATCTATCTGTAGATTAAAATCACCAGCTAAAATGATCCTTTCATAAGAGTTGTGTAAAATTGATAAAAACTCTGAAAATTCTGGAATAAAAAGTGCATTCTTTTTCGGAGGCCTATAAACTGTGACACATAAAATCTGAGTGCTAAAAACAGAGGTAGTGTATTCAAAATTATTAAATAAAACAGGTTTGGTGGAAAGAGTTGATGAACTTATAAAAGCAGTTCCGCCTCCCCACTGGCTAATCCTCGTTGAATAAGAAAAGTTAAAATTAGGTGGAGAGGCCTCTGTAAGAACAGCAGGGGCATTTGCACTCAGCCATGTCTCCGTTAAAAATAAACACTGAAGATTATTATCTAAAATCAAGTCATTTATTATAAAAGTTTTATTCAGCCGAGAGCGAACATTTAAAAGAGCCACATTAATAGTGGTCGGTGATGGAGTGACTGTATTACTGACTGTAGGTGGGATTTTAAGTAACTGTTTAAGATTATTTGGGTTGCATTTTCTTAGTTTATGATTATTTGTTCACTCTCTACTGAAAATAACAGGTATGAATGAAGTAGGGTAAGGTCCAAGTCCGATATGTGAGTTACTGTTAAAATCAGGATTGAGTTCATAGGAACAGGGACAAGCTGCACATCAGGATGTGGTGGATGGGGCATAGAGGGCAGGAGCAGCTGGTGCAGGGGACAGCGGTGGGCGAGGGTATGCCAGGCTTAATGCCAGCATGCAGGTGCCTTGTCTGTATAAATGTAGTCCATCTGCCCCAAATAATTGACTCCTGCCCCAGAAAATGTTAAAATTGTCTAAAAAACCAATATTGTGCATCACAGTAGCAGAGAAAAGCCAAATGTGTTTAAAGAGAGTAACCTGCTGAATCTATTTATTCCTCTACTGACGGTTGGAGTGGGGCCAGAAATAAAAACAGACAGGGGTTTGTCTTTTAAAAGATTAAAAAGATGAATAAAATCATTTTTTAAGAGCTCAGACTGCTGTTTACGAATGTCATTGATACCAACATTAATTATAACCTTACTCACGGATGGGTGACGTTGGATGGAGTCCAGAAACTGTTCAGATATATCCTTGACTGTAGCTCCAAGAAACAAAGGGTGAAAGCTCCTCTCATCCTAACATGCCGGATAATAGAATCACCTATGATGAGAGTGCTGGCTGGTGGTGTGCAGGCTGCTGCTGATTCTGGGCAGAAGATCCCTCAGTGTCCAGGCCCAGTTGGATGTTGAGCAGCTTGGCTTCCATAGGACTGCAGCAATGTTTAGAGGACGCCGAGGGCTCGTTCCGTGGATTCGGGGTGTAATGGAGCACTCCTCTGGGGGTCCCGGCTGTAGTCCTGGGTTTGGCGCGATGTGGGTGGCTACCGGAGTCCGATTGCTACTCTGGCTGCTGGGAGGGGATGGGCAGCGGTCCTGCGGAGCTGCTGGTCTTTGGCACGATCGGAGGGACGGTCAGAGAAGGGAAGTCGTCCCCCAGGGCACCGAAGCGGTTTGACAGCGGAAGGCAGGGTGGAGGAGAACGGTGGTAGCCACTCCGGGCGCCCCAACCGTGACCAGGCCCGACCATCGACCACGCACCCTGGGGAACCGGAGTGGAGCTGAGGGGGGCTTTTGGCTTAGCCCCCTGCTGGAACCAGCGCTCCTCCTCTGCCGTAGATGTTGTACCTCCGCCGGCGTTCGTCTGGCCGAGTCTGCTTGGAGACCCAGCGATAGATTCCCCCTCTGCAGCTTCACCTGGCTGGCAGGGGATTGTGTCGACCAGCTTGGCGCTGGTGGCAGCAGCGAAAGTTCGGCCGAAGATGATGTCCATGTCGCGCTCGTGATCCTGGATCAGGTGTAAATTGGAGACCCTCTGCTCTGATTCCTTGATTTTCTTGGTTAGCCTGGCACAACCATCACACCCGGAGCTACAGGTGAGTGGAGGCATGACGGAAGAAACGGCGGTCCGTGCTCTGATTAAAAACGCGTCCGATAAAAGATACTTCACTAAAAGTTAAAAACGAACAAACAGTTAAAAAGAATTAAAAACTAGTTAAAACCGTGTTAACGAGCCGGAGTTGGCAGGAGGCATCAGTACGCCGACGCATGCACATTCATGAAGGGAAGAAGTGGAAGGGACCAATCAAACACCTCCCTTATGGTATTGCATCATGGATTAAAAAAACCCATCAAACAGTTTTTCCGGCACTGAATGGGGAATCTAAGTCTCCTCCGCTTCTGGGTGGCCCATGGGTCCCTTTGCTGAAAAAAATAATGAATTGAAGTCAATGGAGTGATAGAAGTAATTTTATGGTCCGCTTTGTCTTACATCCTGTATCAAACATATGTTGTACCGCAATTTAAATTATGCCTAGTGATGTACATTTCAACTGTGTTTGTCAAGTGATTTAGAATTTATGTGATTGTAAAATTTCGCAATTAAAATGCCAGCAAATCAGAAGTCAGAAGGCAGATATGACGTCGGGCAGCTAACACGAGCTAGCACTATCTAAAGCATGTAATTCACTCACCAAGAACTTGTACTGTAGAGCTTCTCCTCCACGCGTTTAATACTCCTTCCTTTATCCTGAAAGCTACAGCTCTCTGTCCCCTTCTTCTTCTACAGTTGTAGCCTGCTAAGTGTTTTTACACAAAACCTAAAGTAACTTTTTTCACAGGTCAAAAATCTGCATTTTCTCTGCATCTAAATGTGTATTATAAACTTGTGGACAATATATGTTTGATCCATGGCACATTTCAAACAGGATCAAAAAAGAACTTTTATCGCTCCTTTGACTCTCATTCAATTTTTTTGGCAGTAGGGAGTCCATCGTCCGGAAGTAAAAGTGAAGTTGTACATGCCCCTACTCTTAGCTCACTGCCTCATATGGAGCTATCTAAGCTGCCTTGTGTAAAATTACAGCATTTTCGATAGACCTCTGCCTTATATCGGTTCATCATTATGTAGCAGTATTGATCTGGCACATTTGCCAAACACAATAGGGCAATCCTAAAACCGCTACTCTTCTGCCACCCCATGTTTTTTTGCATAACCAACACAGCGCCACCACAGGCAGAGAGGTGTAATTGTTGCAAAAAAAGCTTTGGTTCATTTGAAAAAAGAGCAGTGTGAATGCAAACTGCACCAGCAAAAAACAGCAACAAAGTTGCAATTTTGGTCCCCGATCAAACCTAGTCTACTGGACTATCAGGTGTGGTTGCAGCCGTATTCTACCAAGCTGCCATGCAACTTATATTGCATAAAGAAATGTGTACATTTGAGACGTTATTTGGTAGGTGAGTATAATGATAGCCAATAACTATTATTTGCAGGTATTTTAAAATATGTCCTAAATTTTTCACCTTCTCTTGAAGGGAGACACAATGATGAGACATCCACAAGGCTCAGTCTTGAGTAAACCGTTGAAGAAATGCATGCATCTCTAAACTATTCCTCTCGGCTAGTTACCTGTCCTCTGTGCTCCATATCGTTCTATCACATGACAAGGAAGAAAGGGGAATGATTTATTAGCTTTGCAGTTCCTGTTGACAATGCCGTCCTGGTTTCAGGACCACGGACAGTGCCATAGTGGTCCAAAAGGAGAGTCACAAAGCTGTAGTACCTATAATAACTTAATAACACATGACTCCTGGGGGGGAACAACGGCGTGAGTCCATGTATTAAACCTGAGACATGATACCAAATAATATGTTTAGTGAATAATGTCCTGCATTTGGTTGGATAAAAGAAATGTATCAAAATAGAAATCTGAAAACAACCGTATCACATATGCACTTAGTTTTTGCAAATATTTATGGTCTTCAAATATGTTTTGGAGATATGTTTTCTACATTTTTCTTGACTTATTTGATTACACAGTCATCAGTTTTGTGGTTAGAGGTAGCGTTGCAGGGTCAGGCAATGATTAATTTCTTATTTTTTAGGAGAGCTTGTGGTTTTACTACATGTTAGCTGGCTTTTCTGTTGTCAAGTGTTAAAATGCTTTTTGAAAAAAGAGAGGCTATCAATTGCATACATGTTGTCTTAGTTAGACTGCAGTCTCCACACAGTCAATAGTAGGCACTGAAGTTGTCGTCATGGTATGAGCAGCTGAGGTCTCCCCTGGAGTGTGCTTAATGTGTAAGACTTGAACTTTGCATCCTAAGTAAGTCATAGGAAGATCAAAATTATATAATTTATCTGAAAATGGAAATATATAGAAGTTTACTGCATGTACAGGAAGTTTCCCTCACTTGCGTTCATCTTGGTTGACTTTTTTCATTTTTTTCCCCCCAGACTATGACAATGTGTCTGTCCTTTTGAAGGCCTTTGACCACTAATTCTGTTATTCTCTTTCTATGTGGTTTTCAAACCTCTCTTTTCTCAGACAGCAAGACAGTACTCCTTTTGTTGGCCCCTTTCTGTTGGTGCAAGCACTTGCTTATTTGGCATATTCTGGAAGCCTCGAGGCCCTAGCACGTCTAACATGCCTTAGCATAAACCAGAGGAGCAATGTTAGTCAAGTATAAACCTCTTAACATCCCCCTGTCAACAATGGACCCACACAATCTCTTTTCTCTGTACCTTCTTCAAGTTCCCAAACCGCCTTTTAGACTTGCAAATCTTGACTTTGATGTTGTGCAACTTTTCTTCTCTCGTCAGAAAGAAAGAACCGAGGACGAAAAGACATTGTAGACAGCTGTTAAAGCCACCATAATTCCCTCATTTTAAATGGGTTAGCCTTTTCTGTCTTGATGCTGTTCCTTTGCTCTCTTTCCTTCTTGCTATTCTTTTTTATAGTAATTTTGTTTTAAAGACAAAGTAATCCATATTCTTTTGTTTTTGCTCTCTGAATATGAACCTGTTTCCAATTTTTTAGGTGGGTAGCTAAGTCCCTTGTTCCAAAGTAATTTCATCAGACAAGACCAGACCTCTGCTTCACATCTCTGTTTTTTCGTCTGCGCCTGTATAACATTAAATAAGATTGGCAGTACAGAGACTTCTCAAACTATTTTTAAGCTGTCAGTGTTTGACATTGAACCCACATGATTTTAATAAACCATCAAAGATGTGCCTGAACTGTTTGGGCTTTTTTAGAGACTTGTGAGCAAAGCTACTGGTGTTGTTTATACCTCCACATGTCCGGAAAACCCAAGTCTCCCATTATTGTTTGAATGAAACAGAAAGAATAAACGGTAGTAATGGATCCACAACCAATGACCACGGCAGCTTTACACCATGTCCACAGCATCCAGGATCGCTGATTAAATTCTCAAAGCAGACACACACACATCATTCTTATTTTTGTGTACTGAAGCATGTTATTGCCTGAGGACAGTAGATGGGTAGCTGTTACAGAGGCAGGACTGACTCAGTCTGTCTGCAGGAGCCCATGGGATAGAGGCTTTTAATCCATTTCTCTCACTGTGTCTGTGTTTAACGAAACGCTCATTAATAAAACTAAAATATGAGCTATTCCCAGGAAAAGCTAGAATGACTACTTTGTAATTGAAAGTTAACAGTCATTGTCTTAGTTATGACCGATATGCTACTGTCTTTTACAGGAAAATATGTTAGTAATGATTTTCTCCCAGCACAAGATTAAGCAAGAGCGAGGCAGTAGAAGTGAAATTGTCCGTATGAAGTTGTTGGTTGGCTGGTTGACTCAGTAAATCGGACTCAGAATTGAGGTGTGGTTGATATTTCTCAGACTTTTCACACAATTTCTTAATGTTACAGAGTAGTGTTTGGGTTTGGTTTCCATAGTAATCAGAAATGTTGGGTTTTTGGGTTTCAAAAAGTTCATATGGTACTCATTTGATGTTTTAGACATTTTATTGCTCCAACATGACTTTTGTGGGATTTAATTTAATCAATCTGTCCATTTGATATTTTGTTTGGTAGACAGGTGTTCTCCGTTACTGTCAGATTAGTCACAAGTTTTGTGTAGTGTTTGATTTGAAAACGGATGTCAAAACTTTACTATGGCTACACAGTCAGAGTTGCTTGAAGACCCTAAAGTATATAACCATAACTAATGCTGATAAATGCATAAAATGCGTTGTTAATATGCCAATATTGTATGTTGGCAGGTAACTTGCCTGAATAGGTTAGGTGTATGGTGAACAGCAGCAAGAAAAATTACAAGCTTGTGGTGCTGGAAAATATAGAGTTAGGAATCAATTTCTATACAATGGCAAATTAATTATATTGCGTACAGATGGAATATATTTTACACTGTTTCTAACTGTTCCATGAGTGGGCATTTTAGCAAATGTATCCTGATGTCAAACTATGCAGCATGTCAACCGAAGGTGAGGTCAAACTTAGAGGACCTCCACATAATCAGATACTGGCAAATATCAATATACTAAATTAGCAGTTCAGTTTTGGAAAGGGCGAAACATCAGTTAAAATGTTACATATCTTTCAATATTTAAAACAATTTTAGAGAATCTAATTTCATTTAAAACAAAAAAGTTATGTTTCTTATGCATTTGAAATACAATTATTACTAATACAATATTTATAAAGGTAAGATGCAATTTAAAAATACTTTTTCTCAATTACTAGTCACAATTATTACCTTTAAAAAAAATTAATCTAAGCAGAGATGAGATAATAGATGATATGAAAAATTTGACCAATATCCTTATTAGATATTAATATTGCTCTTGGCTTTTTACTAATAAGATTTAGACAGCTGGCATTGCATCTCCGCTTCAGTTCAACCCCTGAATCCTGGGCTGCATTACTATCTCTGTCACATGACCAAACAAATGCCACATGGCCCTCCAGAAGCAATTACATTATTATGTTACATTTTAAATATCAGCACAGTTTCCCTCATCAGACCTATGTGTTTAAAATTGATTAACATACTTTAGTAATTTAGTCCTGAATTCAGAAGTGTTAAAACTCTCTCTGTCAATGTTCACAGTCACTACATTTTAGTAGAAATGGGATTTTTACTATTTTTCTTAATGTCTCACCCATAAGTCTGAACCAAAAAGCAGCATGCTAAAACCAAAAATAAATAAATTCTGGATTCAAAACACACTGACATTGTAACACTAGCACATGTTTTTTGTTTACTTTTTTATTTGTTATTTTTGCCCCCTAAGGGTCCCTTACTCCTGTGTGAATAGAATCTGAAAAAGTTTGCCTGGGGAGAGTATTATCAGAATTACATTTTAAGAAAATGATTTTAAGGGCACTGTTCTTAGAACTTCTCTGATCAAAGGCGGCTGTAGAGTCTGATCGTCATTTTTCCTCTTGCCCACTATCTCACAACACAAAGTTTATTCTAGAGCTGATAAAAGACTGCAAATCCCAATTTTGCAGATATCTACCTATTTAGAAGACTATAGAGAAACAAAGCATAGCCCCATCTGTGCTGCTTTCAGTTTAGCTTAGCAGGGTTCACCACAGAGTCCCACCGTAAGTGCTGCAAATACTGTAAATGCTGTGCAGACTCCACGCTATGGACAAAACAGACACATACCTCTCCATGCTTATATGGTGCATTCCCTTGCACTGGGTCATTTGATATTTACTCATTTAAATACTAGTTCAGGTGGTATATTGGCATTCAGTGTTGATATTAATTAAATTAGCCCCAGCTCTAAATATTTCTAATTTGTATTTACAGTAACTTTTAGGTAAGATTTTAATTACGTTGCTAAAACACTAGGAAGCAAATTTGATGTTTCAGATTTCGCAACCGATTGTGAAAGACCTTAACAAAAAAATAATGATTTTGTTCCTTAACCTAATTATAGTAATAAGGTTACAGAGCTTTATAAAGTGGCAATTTACAGAATATTTATTTTTCTATGTTGATCTTTGCTTTATGATGTTATGTCAGGATCCTGACAGTGTGACTGTGCCCTCTTTTATTTTTTTAAAAGGGATACTTGAGATGGTTCCCCCTAATTTAGCAACAATAATTAGCTGAATGACAGTAGTGTATCCAGAAATATACGTACTCTTTTGGAAACCTGTGGTTTTTAGGACACTAGGACATACCCTCAAACAGGAATTCAGGATGTGGCAAGTTTTTAACCTTGAAATACATGTATATGTAATTGCAGCAGTGTTAAAAATTCTAGGAAGAGCTACCTTAAGAAAAGTCACAGTTATCAGTACTATAACATCTCTAGTAAATTGGACGGATGAAGGAAGAAACTGCTGATATCTACAGAGTAGAAACCATATTTATATTTCAACCACAGCAGTGAGTAGGATGGAAAAATAATGCAAAAAAAAGTGTTCCAGAGCTGCAAAAAATATTTTGGCAACTAGTAAAACAGAAATCTGAAGATGAGTATGGTGGAGGTGCTGTGGTGCTGGTGCTATATCTTTATTCTAAAGGCCCTGGGAATCTTATTGGAGGACTTGGCATCATGTGTTACACTTTGAAATAGCAAGACCTCTTGTGGACTTTGCCATAAACCAGAAGTAATTTGCAACGGAAATGCTTTAACAGACACAAACCTTCTTACTTGGACCCCACAGTCCACTGACCTAAATCCACCTGAGCTATGGTGTGACTTAAAGAGATGACAGCATAACCGAGAACCCAGGACTCTATGCTCAACCCTTGCATAATATAGCCATCCTCTTGGCTGAAGCAGTTAAAAAAAGGTTTGACAGTACGGGTGCCAGTGAGTTTTGCAATTAAATATTAATAGTATTTTTTCCCCCAATAACTACAGGAATTTTTCCAATATTATTTTTGGGCTTATAGGCCTGTGAATATTGGGCTTATACTTCAGCATGTATGCTACTTAGTTTAAAGTGCACTGAATGTTGTTTTAGTAATTAAATAACATGTTTTAATGTGAGTTAAATGAGTAAAATAGGATTGTGTTTGCCTACTGTAGATGTAGGACTTTTAAGCATCTGATTACTGTACCTCGCTACACTGAGTGTGCTCTTTGGGCGGAAAAATCTGAAAGTAGCAGCCCTGAAACTTGATGTCCACCACAAATAAACCTTATCAGAATCTTTCTCTTGGGATTAAAGGGATATGAAGAAAGATGGAAGTTTTTATTTCACACTCAATAGAAAACCTGGGAAAATATGGTAAGAGATATGCTTTTAGTTAGTTTTGGACACAAAGACTGTACCGAGAGCCAGCTGCTGTGGGTTAGTGTAGGAGTCTGTTAAAATATTTCTAAGCAGAGATTAGAATTTAACTATCATTGGATGTTACAATTGAGGGGGTAAATGTTTTTTAATGATTAATAAAAGCACTACATTGTACTGAACATGTATCAGTACTTCACAATATCTATTACAACAGTTCTTGTTTTGAGAAATAAAATATTCACATGGAGCTCCTTCCTTTTCTTGTTCCATACTTTGAAATGTATACCATCTGTAGCCAAAGTTAAATAAGCTATGAATAAATGTAATAAATAGAAGTAATTTAATAACTATTAATGTTAGGTAAATTAATGAATTCCTCGAATTGTTTCCTCCTTTTTTCAGCTCTTTTTTTTGTATTTTTGTATTTTTCTGAATGCAGAATGAAATGGAAGTGTGAGGCTGGGCCTAAAGAATGTGCATAAAATGACCACATATGGCGGACTGGGTTTTCTCAGTGTCACAACCCTCGCGTACGTCACAAAGAGGCAAAACAGCTTCTTATTTTTCATTCTTGTTGTCCTACGTGTTCGGTTCATCTGTGTCACTGCTGCTTTTTCTTCCACCGCTTGAGTCAGAGCAGAATTAGTTGAATTAAAACAAAAGCGGCAGTCGCTGTTTGAAGTGTGAGTGGAGACGTTATTATGACTTCTCCCTTAAAGGTCAAGTTGAGCCACAGGCACGATAAAGTGTGTGTGTGGGGGGGGGGGGGGGGGGGGGGTTGAAGTGTTGAAATAACAAATCGGTCCTCACAGATGGTGCTCAGGCTATGCAGGGATCTCCACTGGATCTGCCTGCTCAACATTTAAAACAAACTCTACACTGTAGTATTAAAGTCATGTTAATAGACCTAAATCCCATTTCATTTTAATAGGTAAAGAGACTGGTTTCTTCTCACAACCATTAAATCATTGGACAAGAAACTCTGAACATCACAGGAGAAAATCCCACATTATCGTCCTTTTGAAATGTTCCCCTTTAGCCATTCGGATCCAAACTGGTCTTGATTATGAGGCTAGTGTTAGCACACGGAATCCAAGGGGTCCCCACCCTCAGGCTTAACCTTAACCTACACCACCTGGCTGTTTACACTACTCTGCCACTTGCTCTGTGAATATGTCCTCTGAGTTAGAGGTCCAAGAAATTGAAGTCATTCCTCTGCAGCCAACATGGACGAAGGGCGATCACGAAAGTGAGCGCAGGCTTTTATTAAGAATGTTGTTGTAAAGTAATCTGTCTTCAAACAGAGAGGAAAAGCTGCAGTGGAGAGAAACATAGAAGGTCCTGACCAAGGTCCCAACATGCTCTTTCACCTCAAGGGTAATTTGTTGTTCTCAAAACAGATTGGCTAAATGTTCACCACATTGAAGCAATGACCTGAAGTGTAAATGTTCAAAACTGTTTTTCTCTGTGTTTTGATCTGGTCGCTAACTCTCTGGAAGATTATTGAGCCAGTAAAGCTCCCCCTCCCTCCCATCCTGCTCTTTCCCATCTTTGCTTGTCTACTTACATTCATTGCTATTCTGCGCTTCTCTCTCTCTCTCTCTCTCTCTCTCTCTCTCTCTCTCTCTCTCTCTCTCTCTCTCTCTCTCTATCCTCCTAAATTTTTTAAGTTTGACATTGTCTTGGCAGAAGTCCATTGAGGTTAAAGATCAGCCGCTGGGCCTCAGGAGGGAACAACGCTTTAGATCTCCATGCATATTTATGATTCTGCTCCTGTATTTTTACCTTAATCTTATGACAAAATTCACATTGTTTGACAAATGAGAGTTTTTGTCTTGTAGTGTTTAGCGAACTGCGTTGAAAAATGGAAAGATACTCTCGGAATGACCTCAACATAGCAGAGGTGGGATGGATAGTTGACAGGTTTCTTTGACTTTTGCGCTGGTTTAGATGGACAAGGTCAGGGAGAAAAAAGTCTGTAGAAATGTGCAGCTCAGTTTTGTTGAAACTATTGTGATATGTGGATATTGCGTAATAGAAAAAGCTATTAAAACAGTGGTCTCCAGCCAGTGCAGATGTCATGCAGCTTCGCTTAATTTGATCCCTGTTGCCATCTAAAGACCCACAATACAAGGAATCTCATGGAAAATGGTTCGAGTATCGTCACCGCTCTAAACTGGTTTTGGATGTGAAAAAGACAGGAAAGCATCTGTTTACTGCCGTCATTGTGTGGCTGTGTGTTTACACCAAGCCACACACATTGATGGCCTCCACAGAGCGGTGATAGATATCTAGCTGAAATGACTGAAAAGTACCTCTTATTTAGATGTGTGTAGAAAAAAGCCTCCACATCTGAGGGCACAAATACAGACGGGCAGGATGATGTTCCACATCATCTGGTTTCTACCAGCTGCTTCATTGTGTACGTCCTTCTGTTTCTGCTGCTGACAGCCTATTAAGCAACCTACCACACGACAATTACGCAAACAAAGATTCATTTTTTCCTATTTTATTTTTGGTTTTGTTTCTTTTAAGAAAGCTAATGTGTGTCTTCTGGTGTCTTTGTTGTTTCGGATGGGCTCTGACTCACTTTTAGCTGCTACACATCTGCATCGAGGGATGGGGAAACTGGCGCTGGTCTGAGCCGTTCAGCGTAGACAACGTCGGGACGCTGCTAAGGACCATTCAGTATAAAGGACGCACCGCCTCACTAATCATCAAGGTGCTGCAGCTCAGCGGCGTCCAGAAGCAGGTACATAGAGACTTTTTTTCCCCACACATTTTCCTTCAAATAAAATGGAATATTTGCAACACAAGCATGTCAGAGCTGTAAATATAGATCAAAGTTTTAAAAAATCAAGACTGTAGACATGGGATCCCAGTGCCAAACCATAGAAGAGAATCTTGAAATAAAAGGCAACATGTTAGAAGAATTACGCAAAAAACCTGTCTCTCTTTCAAGCCCCCTCCCCCCAACACCACTACCACCCTCTGTTTGTATGTTGTGATTTAGTAGTTGCTTAGCTAACAACTGAATGTTTTCTGTTTTTGTCAATTTGTTGTCATCTGTTTTGCAGTAATAAAATGTGTCCCATCAATTCACACTGAGGATCACAGGAAATCAAAGGGCAGATCACAGACCAGCTGCCTGCGACAAGAGCAGCGCTGAATCATATTTTAGTTTTTTATCACAAATGCAGGAAAGAAGTCAGCATATTCCTGGAAATGCAGAGATGCAACAGTAGTGTTCACAGTAGTGACAGTTTCAGACATCTCCCACTCATCCTGGAGATGAAACATACTGTTCAGTTCAATCATTTTTTCATCTGTCCTTATCTGTGAATAAATCTTATTTCTTTTCCATAACCACACTTGAACATAAAGCCCCACAGTGATAAATCAGATATAATAAAATAACTACATGTAGCAGTATTGTCCAGCTTATGGTTTCCTTTGTTTTTTCTGTGCAGTTTTCACACACTGCGGTCGTCTTTCTCACCATAAAGTGCTCAAAAGTTTGTAGCTGAATTTTGATCTCCAGTTCTTGCGAAGCTTCAACTCGCTGATTCTTGGTTTTAGCTACTTCTAATGTCTCTTCAAAGCCTGTAACATAAAAATATAGAAAACGTGAAACTATTCTTTTCCAGCCTTTTCTGCTGTGAGCAATCATTAATAATTTCTATTAAGGACAGAGGTAATATTGCAGCACTGTGGAAGAAAGCAGTCACTGTAAAACAGGATTTTACTATAATTGCAGAGTTTTATCTTTTAAACTGGCTTTAAGGTCCTAAATTAGTGCTTGACGCCATTTGCCTGCTTGTATTACAAAAACAGGGTCTGTGTGTCTATCCTGGAGAGTGTAGACTTTTACCTAAAGTCTGAGATTTTGGAAAGAGTTCCACATTAATGTAGAGTAACTTTGATCTTACAGTTTTCAAACTTCATCTTCATGTTATCAGCTAAAAGCCATCCTCTGCCCTCGTTTTAAACCCATCGCTGATATGGAAAATTGCTAACTTTAGGTCTTCCCCACTTTTTAGCAAAATCTACACTGAAGAGATTTATGAGTGTTAGCTGGTACAATATAACTTGTTTGGTTTTTCCGACTGGCCAGCCTCCGGTTAAGGCCAGGCAAACTGAAAAATCATCTCAATGCATTTTTAGTCTCTCTGTAATAGTTTATGGTTTATTGTCAGCCTTTATCATTTGTTTTTGAGTCACAATATATGTCAATTGTATTTTAAACAATGCTGATGCTATTAGCTTCAGAAAGCATCTGTAAAAAGCATCTTATTCTAAAATCTTTAACGAGATGAATTTAGAGCAAATTTCCGAGTTAATAAATGGGATCATATCTAAGTAGCAAACAGGCTTTAATTCTCTGCTGATATAAACACTACCAATGTGGTGGAAACAGATTTCAGCATTTTGACCAGTATTCATCACATCTGAAACCTTCTTTCTGTTGTTGGATAGACTGTCTTCATATAAACTCTGGGATAGCAGCCTTTTATAATGTTTGTTGTGGCTTCTGTTTTTAAGACCTGGTGTGTCATTAACTTCCATGTAACTTTCCCTCTAGATAATAATCTGTGGACGGCAGGTGATGTGCAGCTACCTGACGCAGGACATTGAGCTACGAGTGGTGCAGCACTATGTGGGACCTGACGGTCAGACTGTGGTCAGGGAGCACTGTGACTGCCTGGAAGCAGGAGCCAAACTTCCATCCTACGTGCTGGAAGATGCAGAAATGACCGAACTGTGTATGAGGGCACGTGGAGATGAAGACTGGTCGCAGGATGTGCAGTTGGAGCGGAGGGAGAAGGGCAGCAGTAGCAGCTCTGTTGTACAGGTACTACTGACCCAGTTCCATGGGTTTCTGAAAAAATGTTAAGTATCTTCTATGTTGTGGTGTTGTAGGCTATAATTTGTTCTCTTGGAGGTCTTTTCTAAGATGAACTGATTGGTAGATGGAAAAGTACCACTGTACCGACTGCAGCCAATGCTTTACACTCAGAAATGTCCAAATGTGGTAGCCAGACACAAAAAAAGTATACATACAAAACATTGCGCACACCAAAACTAGCTCTCTGTCCACACGCATGTTTGGAACTGGTGACTGGACCACCAACTGTGACCGGATCCTCCTCTTCTGGGTGGCCAGAGTAGCTGAGCTTCCATGTTGCTGCTCACTGTTAGGAAACAGATTGAGATCTTCCCCTCAGATAAGCTTACAAAGACCCTCCAGCCCATAACCTGACCATGTTGAGAGGTAGAAAATAAAGTTTATGCTCTCTCATAACAACACTAACCATAGACAGGAAACACTAGCTGATATGTGGGCACACAGAAAGGCTTTGAAGGCACTTTCACACCGCTGGATTAGCGCCAGAGTTGGATCCACTGTTGCTCTTACTATACCTCTTTAGTTTTTCCTTTAACTTTCCTTTTTAATCTTTTCATTAGGTTTATTGTGTAAAAGTTCCAAATGCAGATTGGTGATAAATCTAGATTAGAAGACGGTTCCTTTAATTTCTCTCTGTTTTTTAACTCTCTTTCTGTCGTCTTCCTGTATCAGGCTTGTCCACCTGTTTGACCCTATTATTTCAATAGCTGGATTTACTTCTCATTTTTCTGATTCTGTTTTGTATCAGTAAGACTTCTGATGTAATTACTTTTCCTGACCTCATCTTGCCTCCCCTGCATCTCCTCATTTTGCATCTTTTTTTGCCCTTGTCTTGTACTTTTAACAAAGTCCAGAAGGTTATCATGACCTTATTTTAGTGTTTTTCACTGGATCCAGCCTATATATCTGTTTGCCAAAGTTCGGCCCCCTCATCCCAGCAAGGCAGTAATGCAAAGGCTTGTATATTAAGGCTGAAAGCTCGCTCTCTTTGCTCCACGGTGCTGTCCCCAACACTAAATTAAGTCCCCTGTTCATCATAAATTGGAGCACTTGTAATGCGTCTTGGCATCGCTGTGCTTTAAGGTGAAGAGAAGTAAATGGGACAAAGACCAGTGAGACTTAGAGCACTGAGCTTTTGGTGGGCAAATTCTCAGCTTTAGAATCTTACTAAGCTCATACTGCTTGTAATACTTCATCGTCTGGCACTAACAGTTGTCTGTCGCCTCAACCGTAATATTGCATTAGAGAGGCTCAGTATTTTACAACTGAAAGAAGCCAAGAAACAATGATTTTAAGGACAAAACATCATATTGCAACACTGATGGAGGGCTATAAACATGGACGCAGCTAATGCGTCTAATTCTAAGCAGAAACAATTATAAACATGTTGTTCTTTAGTCCTTGTGATCAGTTTTAACTTGTTGCAGCTCTGGTAAGATATTAAAGATATAATTCATACTAGATCATACCAGGTGAGTGTGACTAGTTTAAAATTCCTGTTTTGTAAATGTCTCTAATATGAATGGATAGATGAGTCTTTAATTGATCAGTAAGAACAGCTTTGTTCTCTTTCAGGTGGCCTGCTCCAGTGGCTCGTTGCTTTATGTCTGGTGCACGCTGATTACCATTGAGCCTGACTCTCACATGCAGCAGAGACTGGTATGTAGTGCACAGTAACACACTTTTTCATGCTCAAATCTCAGCTGCTCATTGTGACACAATTTTAAAAGTCAGTCTCAATTTTTTTTAATCTAATCTATCTTTATTGCCATAACCCAAATGATTAATGTGATTGTAATTGACTTAACAATAGTTGGAAAAACATGTATATGTAAATCTGTCTCCATAGGTGATCGTCTTCTCTTTATAGCCTAAATTTACAGATTAACATTTTCTCTCCAAAACTCTCTTCTTTCAGGTGATTTTCAGTCCCCTTTTTGTCATGAGGAGCCACTTACCAGAACCACTAATAGTCCACATAG
Source organism: Apricaphanius iberus (assembly GCA_028564705.1). Lineage (NCBI taxonomy): Eukaryota > Metazoa > Chordata > Actinopteri > Cyprinodontiformes > Aphaniidae > Apricaphanius > Apricaphanius iberus. Next base: position 87,775 of record JAPXFQ010001198.1, read on the forward strand.
AGAAAAGGAGTCTAGGACTGAAAGAAAGTCAGCTAATACATGGACAAGGCCACCAGGAACCACTCTTAAACACTGAGGCTGAACTTACACACCACCTCATTTTCCAGGCCAGGTAATTAAAACCTGTGGATGAAAAGTCTGTTTGATAGTTATAGTATTGTGGGCTGTCAGGTACTTGCTAATCCAAATCTTACATTGTTTAAACTCTGTTTTCTAGGATATGGTAGAACTTAAATATCTTTTTAATTTTCTCACAAAGTGCGCTATTTATACGTCAAGCAAAACACTCATATGGCCTTCCACCCAAGGGTGCAACTTGAATAGATCTGTCAAACACTCGTAATGAAACAATTCCTACTTGCAAATAGGCAACTTCCTTCCCTCTTTCCATCGCTCATACCTGGTTCAAAGCCAGCTAGATGTACTCATAAGACAACTTAGTTCTTTCAGTGCATGATAGTCTTAAATCATGAGCAAAAAGCTCATACACAGCTGCAAGGGAAACGGCATCTCTGCTCTTTTAATGGGTTTTTGGTGTGCCTACGTGTAGCATGAAGTCAAACACTTTTTTCCAAGAAGCCCTCACAGTACATTCTGCTCTCTGTGAGCCTTTAATGAAGACATGATCCATGAGAATCTCTGCACATTTCAGGGGAGCAGTAAGCTGTCCTGTCTGCAGCTGTGCCACAGCTCTAACTCCAGCATGTCAGGTTGGATCGTAATTAAACCTTGTTTAGATATGAGCCATAGCAGAGAGCAGCTGAGTCTGTGTGTGTGTGTGTGTGTGCACACATATGTGCAAGGGAAAAGCTTGTGTCCTGTAACTGTGTGTGGTCTGTGTATGTGTCTGTTAGAAAAGTGCTATTATAAGTGTGACATTTATGGTCAGAGCTGGTCACATACATCATTGCTTTACTCTGTTACTTTGTCATAGTTTGAAAGTGTGCATTTGCGCTCTAAACATTTTCATATATTCGTGTTTCATGGCCGCTCCTCATAAAAAGCATAGTTGGTCTCATAAAGCTGAATTTATGGCTAAATTACATTTTCATCTGCAGCAAATCACAGAAAAATATTTTTTTTGTATTTTTTCCCATTGAAATGAATTAAATGTATGTATTTTTTAGGACTGTGAAACAATTAAGTATTTTAATCTTGTTAATCACAGGGTAGATGTGAATTATTCACAATTAATCACAATGAATTAAAATTCCCAAATTTGACTTAAACAACTATTATTTATGGTTTAAAAGGACAAATCTGGACCCCACTGCTATTTGATTTAATGAAATAAAGGTTGCATACAATTTTTGGTTTGAACTCCACAACCACATTTACATGTGGCCCTTTTAACCTGTTCATCCTTCTGCCGGCTGCTAAGGCAAACTAACTGGTTAACATTTTTTTTATGTAAAGCTGACCGCTTCTTATTAATATTGGAAAACCCTGATCATCCTCTTAATGGGACTACCCTCCAACAACAAAGTGTTTTAAGTCAGAGGCTTCCACATTTTTGCTGCAACACAGACTGCTCCTGTAGTGAACACTGTCTATAGAGGTACTGATTCAGGGTGAGATCACTCTGTTCCCTCTGGGAGTACCTGCCAGAGGTCCACTGTGGCCATTCAGAGTATGAGAAGATATGGCAGAGAAGGGCTGTTATTTGTTTTGTTCTTTATTATTTTCATACAGCTCCTGATACAGGTTTGGATAGTATACATGTGGGGAGGTAGACTAATGTATGTGTGGTCTTAAAAATAAAAAATACAGCTGAGGTAGAGCTACCCAAAATATATAAATAAAATTAACATTTGGATATCACCAGTCTGTGTTAAAACATCACATAAATCAAATGTAATATACACTTAGTAATCAAATGTCATAATTTACCATAGCCCCATTAGTAAACACTAAGCAGTTGAATCTACATGATTCATCAAGCTTCCACCGGTGTCATCATGCCCTTATTGTGAAGAGCATGCACAGCTACTTCCGCTAATGAGTTACCATTTATTTAAATCCGAAAACAAGACTTTAACTGAATAATTTCGCATTTTAACTCAGCGGTAACTCAAAATGAAATGAACTGAAACTATACAGTGAACCGCTATCACCAAGCTGATAAACGAAGCAGATAGTAGTAAAATTCCCAGTGACAACTTCTGAACTTAATCATATTGACTCAAAGCCAATACAGCAATAATAAGAATATACTCAATTCTCGATTGTGCGCACACACGTGTCCTGCTGCACAAAAATTCCTCACCACCCAGATGCAGTCTTGCTGGTTAGGAATAAGAACGAATGTGGTGAGGGCTGAATTATAAGATAAACAGACTGATATTCTGTGCATGTGTGCATTATGTTTTTTTTTTTATTATCACGTTAATTAATTCTATGAATTAATCACCCAAGCATTCATGTGTTCATTTTGACAGCCCTAGTATTTTTATTTAAACTTTTAAACGTTCTTCATATTGTTCAGAATCTTCAAATTACTGCCTCTTTCCCAGGAGAATAAATATGGGATGGCACACACTATCATTTCTTTTAGGCAATGACCACAAGGATGTATAAGGACCCATATGGATCTAGGGACCACAGAATGAGCAGATTGATTGGATAGGTAAAACAATTCTGTGCCACTTTGTATAACCAAGTCTAATTAACAAGTCGCCATAACAACCTTTAGACGTAGCCTAAATCGGTCTGATGCCAGAAAACAAGCCTTTGTCCTACAATTGTAAATGTTAACATGTGGAGCGTGGGTTGCTCTGCTGGGACTTTCAATTTGTGCTTCAGTCATGTGAGACCAAGATTTACAGTGGGAAAAGAAAGTATTCAGACCCCTTTACATTTTTCACTGTTTGTTTCATTGCAGCCATTTGCTAAAATAAAAAAAGTTAATTTTATTTATCATGGATTTACACTCAGTACCCCATCTTGACAGAAAAAACAGAAATGTAAAAAGTGTTCAAGTTTATTAAAAAAGATAAAATTAAATATCCAGTGGTCATAAGTATTCAGGCCCTTTGCAGTGACACTCATATTTAACTCATATGCTGTCCATTTCTTCTGATCCTCCTTGAGATGTTTCTGCTCCTTCATTTGAGTCCAGCTGTGTTTAATTAAACTGATTGGACTTGATTAAGAAAGGCACATACGTGTCTATATAAGACTTTACAACTCACAGTGCATGTCAGAGCAAATGAGAATCATGAAGTTGAAGGAATTACCCAAAGAGTTCAAAGACAGAATTGTGGCAAGGCAAAGATCTGGCCAAAGTTACAAAAGAATTTCTGCAGTGCTCAAGGTTCCTCAGAGCACAGTGGCATCCATAATCCTAAAATGGAAGAAGTTTGGGACAACCAGAACTCTTCTAGACCTGGCGAGAGAGGTAAAGAAGAACCCAAAGATTGCTGTGGATGAGCTCCAGAAATGCAGTAGGGAGATGGAAAAAGTTCCACCAAGTCAACTATCACTGCAGCCCTCCACCAGTCGAAACTTTATGGCAGAGTGGGCCAACGGAAGCCCCTCCTCAATTCAAAACATATGAAATTCCGCATAGAGTTTGCCAAAAAACACAGGACTCCCAGACTATGAGAAATGAGATTCTTATGAGAACAAGAGCAAATCTTTTGGCATTCATTCTAAGCGGCATGTATCTGAAAAAAATCAGGCACTGTTCACCCCATGCCTTATACAAACCCTACAGTGAAACATGGTGGTAGGAGCATCATGTTGTGGGGGTGTTTTTCAGCTGCAGGGACAGGAGGACTGGTTGCAACTGAAGGAAAGAGGAGCGACTGTGAGATCCATGAAAAGAAAACTTCTTCCAGAGTGCTCAGGACCTCAGACTGGGCCCAAGGTTCACCTTTCAACAGGATAATGACCCTACGCATACAGCTAAAATAACAAAGGAGTGGCATCAGATCAACTCTGTAACTGTTTTTGACTCGCCCAGCCAGAGCCCTGACCTAAATCCAATTGAGAATATCTGGAAAGACCTGAAAATGGCGTTCACCATCCAACCTGACAGAAAGGGAGAGGACCTGCAAGGAAGAATGGTCGAGGATCCCTAAGTCCAGGTGTGAACAACTTGTTGCATCGTTCCCAAGACAACTCATGGCAGTACGAGCTCAAAAGGGTTCTCCTACTCGAAGTTGAGCAAAGGGTCTCAATACTTATGACCATGTGATATTTCAGTTTTTTATTTTTAATACATTTGCAAAAAAAATTCTACATTTCAGTTTTTTTCTGTCAAGATTGATGTACATTAATGAAATCTAAAAGGAACTTTTTTTGGATTTTAGCAAATGGCTGCAATGAAACAAAGAGTGAAAACTTTAAAGCGGTAAGATACTTTCCATACCCAAGGTAGCTCTTGGTTGAATACAGCTGAGGTAGAGAATATGTAGTAAATCAACCCATGTCCTCACTCTGTAAAGCGTTATAATGGATCATTGATGCCATTGGTCCATTTCTCCTCCTGATGCCTGTGATTGGCATCAGGAACTCCTTTACCTAAAATTCGATCAGTAAACTGAAAACGGATCATCTCTGGATCTTTCAAAAGAACATTGATACAAAACATACAGTACAGACCAAAAGTTTGGGCACATCTTCTCATTCAGTTTGTTTTCTTTCTTTTCATGACTATTGACATTGTAGATTCTCACTGAAGGCTTCAAAACTATTAATGAACATCATGTGTTCATTCATAGTTTTGATGCCCTCAATTGAGAATCTAAACTGTAGTCATGAAAATAAAGAAAACGCATTGAATGAGAAGGTGTGTCCAAACTTTTGGTCTGTACTGTATGTCAGAACTAACATTGACAAGTTTTGAATGATATATAATCTGCACACTTGTGCAGTTGGTAGCACTGTTGTCTTGCAGCAAGAAAGTCCCTGGTTTGAAACCTGCCCTGAGGTCTGCATGCTCTGGTTTGGTCTCCTCCAGGCACCCCAGCTTCCTCCCCCAGTCCAAAAACATGACTGGTAATTGGTCTCTCTAAATTTTCCTTAGGTGTGAATGTGTGTGCATGGTTGTCTGTCCTGTGTGTCTCTATGTTTCCGTGTAGATAAAAAACAAAAGAAACATCAGAGAGTCCTCTGGGTTGTGGATGATCTAGAAAGGCAGTGCTTAGAAGAAGAATTGATCTCTCTGTCAGTATGCTCAAACCTTGTGAAATGTTATTGGAGAAAGTATTATAAAGTACTATCAGCAGGTGAACCAACAATAGTGCCACTAGTAATGCTGTTAAAATACTTCATTATGGCCTTTTTTTCCCACTAAATAAATTTAGTCAGATGTTTTTCTAATTTTGTTAAATGTGTGAGATTATGATCCTGCAATAAGACAATGCATTTTTGGGGTTGCTTTTTCTCATGATTAAAGTATTTGAACATCTATAATTCTTGTTATTTTATGCTGCCTTACAGAAAAATTATAACTCTTTTAATACCGTTCACTGGTAATGTGAACAAACAGGATAATCTCTGAACGTAACCGACTGCTTCTGAGATATTTTTGTGAACTGTTGTATTTAGATATCTGGTAACAAAGTTTGTTTTGGTTTCAGTTGCAATAAAGAAACCACAGTGGGCCTACAGTCCCTGGGAATATATTTGGCTGATGTTGTTTTACAGAAATCTTTTTCATGCGTGCAAAAAACAAGCTTTGAAAAAAAAACAAGTGTCTTGTCTGTCTGGATTACAACCACAGAGCTCCTTGTATTAACAATCCGTCCCTTGTCTAAGCTGCTTTCAGACCACACAAACTTACATTCTGTTCTCTGTTACACCCCCACCCCCCGCCCAACTCAATTCATCGCTCATCCTTCTTTATCCTCTCAAACACACACTACAAGCCACAACTGTAAACATACACACATGCACTGAGACCCCTCAGCTTACCCTAAACATCTACGATAGATCTAATCATAAATGTTCACTGGTCAACAGCTCATCTTTCCATCCATAATTACGCATCGCTATGGACTTTAATGGACGAGGTAGGGAGTAGAACTGCGGTCTGAAACACAAAAGACCCAGACAAGTCCTAACCAGAACTGTTTTGTAGCGTTCCTCTCGTCTTGGGCCACCACATTTGAAAATGGTGGGTTATAATCAGATGTCCTTCCAGTTTCCACCCTTGGGAACTGCGCTGGATGAAAAGCTTCCTGTCAATACCTAGTCCCTCTGCTCTGTCTTGCTCCAGATCCATAAGCCGTAGTCCCTGCGTTCCCTTTATAGCACAATGGGTTCTGTTAACAAACTGCTGCTCTGGGTTTGGGGGGCTTCTTTGCTGTAGCCAAGAAGAACTGGAAAGTTCCCAGAAAAAGAGTAGATACTATTACATTGTTTGGATTTTGTTCTTCTTTTTGAGTCCGGTCTATAATTGACCAACGAATGGGGATGAGGTATCCAATCGGATTATTTACTGCCATTTAGCTGTTTGTGTGATCTTTTTGAATTAGTGTTTGTAAGGCAAGCTGCATGTCATGAAAAAAAAAATCACTAACAAAAGGCAGATTCCACCCACTTGAAGGTTTGAGGGTAGACGTGGAGTTTAGCTGAAGGTCACAATGGGAACATTTAGCTGCTGTCAGGAGATGTCTTGTTTTATATTAAAATAAAACAATATTGTTGAATTGCTTCTGGCATAATGTAAGTAAACAAGCTTCCAAGCCAGATTCGTAGAGACACACACACACACACACAGCAGTTTATAGCTCTCTTTTCAAACAATGACTTATCACGGCCTGCACCAAATAGGAGATCAAGTGGAATCAGTTTATCCACTTTTTACGTTTTACGCAGCGGGACGAAGATAATTTGTGTTTTGATAATGAAACAAGGGTTTATGAGGCCTCTGACTTTTTTGCTATGTTCCCTCAGGGAGGATAAGGATGCTTCACACTGTGCCGTACCGATCTCCACCGGTCTAATCAAACAAATAGTGAACAAGACGGGAAATGAAGACAACCCAGAACACATCCTGACTGATTTCTATGGTCCCAAGACTACCACAGAGTCACCATGGCCCTACACTACCAAGGACATTGACAGGTACGCTCTGCTGAACTTGGCTATCTTTACAAGCTTCACGTTTATTTATTTATGTGGAGGTAAATTCAAAACAAAGAACATCTTAAGGCATCCGTTTGGATGCTCTAGATGGATTGTTCCTGACATCTGGTAAGTATTTGTCATTGGAACAATACTTTTTCAAACCAGTTTGTTCCTAAACTATACAATCATACTGCCAGAAGTACATACAGTCAATTATAATTTTAATACGGTAGAGTCATCTGATTATACAATGCCAGTTAGCAAACAGTTGTTTGTGCAGTCTAATGAGCGTACATGGGTTAGACAAGAATAACTCCATTTTAACAGGAAGGAACCTCGAGCACAGTAGTGTCCAAAATCAGGCCTTGTTTTCGATGTCACCCTGGGTGAACACACCTGGGGTCCGTTCCAGAAAGCAGGTCATGTGACATAACCGGATACATTTGAGGATAAGTTTGTGGATGACCTCAACTTTCGGTTCCAAAGAACAGAAGTATCTTTCAAAGGATGTTAGTAACCATAGCAACTTAATCTCTGATCATAACCTGCTCCAGACCAGGTTACGTTCCAGGTAAGTATGTTCCAGAGAGGTTCTGAGCGTGGCATGAACCTTTAAATGATAATCCTTTGGAGATCAAAGCACAGATTATACTATATTTTGTCAAAATAACTTTAATGTTGTCAACCAGAAACAGTAGGACAAAGCCAATGAGTACTGCTAAGTGCATTAAAATGCCATTAACTGGCGAAAATGATAGTTATTTAATTGGAATATGTTAGTATATGTTGTAAACTTCCATTAAAAAAAGTCCCTAGAAGAAAGATGATGTAGTGCCCCAAGGAACGCCATCAACAACTGGTCGACCTTTACAGAGCCAAATCCTCAGCTGGGGTTCTTTTGATTAGCTACATGATAGGAAGAATGCACAAAAAATACTAATACTGATAGGCATTAATCTCTCCGGTAATTATTTGATTGCAATCTTACCTTTTTGGAAAATCTTTTTGTGTTTCAATTTAACTTGAGAAAGAGTTATTTTTGATCCAGAAGGATAGCATCTAATTAAGTGAGGGGTCAATATATGTCTAAGTCAATGTACAATATTACTGTACCCTCAAGAAATTGGTGGTAAAACAAAGTACATTTTGAATAATAATCCAACATACAGGAACACATTTTAAATTATACACATCATCCAGCACCACCTGAACCCAAATGGGAAGTTGGGGTCAGGTTAGTAACCCTAACCCTAAGGGGTAGAAAAAGAATAAATAAAACTAAAGATTGTTGAGAGTTAGTATATTTAAGGCTGATGTCTGCAATAAGGCTGGGGCACTAGGAATGCTTTATTATTCAAATTTAAGTGCACTGTAACGTTTTAACCTGGAGAGGGCACTCCATTGATGTTTTTGATATAGAAAATTTTTATTTTATTTCCTGAAAGGTACTAGAATATGAAAATAATGAAGAAATATGTAGACCATACTATCAGACACTTGTTTATAGAGCTTAGCAGCCAAATTAAGTTGATTAGAGGGTGAGTTGGACTTTAAACTCACCCACACTGTTATTTTTTGCCAAGCCAACGTTCTTTCCTTAGCTTTATTGCTATTCTTCAATTCCTCTTAGGCCAGCATCATTACTTCCCACTCAAATTCTTTGATGTATTCTGCCCTTTTTCCTCTTCAGTTTCCTTTGTGACACATGAATTCTGTGATCCATTGAGAGGGTCTTTATGTTTCAGGGTTTACCAGCCCTGCATCTGAATACCCCTACTATGCCTACTACGTAGCAGGCGAAAAGCACTAAGCGAGCGATGTAGTAGATCCGAATCTCTAGTATGGATTGGAGTAGTAGGCTTAAAGTTCCCGGATGTGTACTACCGCCACAGTAAAGTCCTCTGTATGCTACGCTATCCCACAATGTAGTAGAAGCCCCAAAATCGTAGAAGAAGAGTGAGGTCGGCTCCCGATGATGGTACCACAGGCGACGTAGCGTAAACATTCTAGTAAAATGGTGGAGCAGCATGTCCGATTTCATGCATACTACTCGCTCGTTTGCTACGCAGTATACATTGCATCAACGGGCAAGTAGCAGCTACTATGTAGAATGTAGTACATAGGATTCGGAAGCATGGTATGAGTAGGTTGATTAACCAGATTCTTATCAGGTGTTCTGGAACCGATATACTCAGGCTAAGCAGGTTTTAGGTTTTTCCCTGTTTAAACACACCTGATTCGGATGACTGCACTTCATCAAAAGCCTGTTAATTTGCCATCAATTGAAATCAGGTGTGCTAAAGTAGGGGACAAAAGCCAAAACATGTAGGGCAGTGTGCCTTGAGGACCAGGGTTGGAAAACACTGGTTTAGGAGGACAGAAATCCAACAATCTACAACAACATCGAAGCACTGAACTAACAATAATTTCTCTGTAATCGAAAGGGGTAAATCAGTTGACAATTGTAGTGGTTGTAATATAAATTAAACTGTGGAGATTTAGGTTTTACAGCTTTCGATCTTCAGTCTTTTTCTTTTCCTCAGAGACACCTACTGTGAAAAAGCCTTCCTCATCCACTTTTACTTGCTCACATAAAGAAACACAAACAAATGTAGGGTGCAAATGAAAAACATGATGTATGTTTTAGGCTGAATCGGCACTAATCACATCATCAGCACTTACCACTTCAAGGCCTTGTAATACCTCATAACCCATGTAAGTCAACATCTATAATTCTTTTTCAGTTTTATTACAGTTCTTCTGTGGCAAGCATTAAATCTCAGATTTCATAACACTTTTCATCAAGACTCTCTGTTTCTTTTTTTTCAAATCACAAGATTCTTGAAGCATTCTTGCTACAGAGTTGTGCAATTTGGCCTTTATTGAGGGCAGCCCCACTTTATTGGTTACTTTGTTCACATAATAAAACTGCATACTGCAATCTCAATGCAAACTCCCACTGGTGCCCCAGGAGATTCTGGATGTCAAATTTTTCACACAAATCACATGACCTTATATTCAGTTGAACTTCATCATGGACTGCACTTTAATGTGCATGTGTATTCTGCTTCTACTTGGCATGTAGCGATAAGATGACTCTGCGGGAACAATATATATATTTGTGTTCACAAATATCTCCCTGGAAATCATCTTTTGTCACAAACTAGTCACATCTTGATAGCAGCAGTAGAAGACCCCACCACATGTTCAACTTCAGGCTCTGGACTACAAAGAGTCCCAGAGGATCTGTTGGACATCTGAGCTGTATGTCTGCCTGTGGTTGCCTAAAATTCTGTGCTTTTCTCACAGGCACACACACACAAACACACACACATTCTGCTTTCAAAGTCCACCCATATACATGGCGCAACGTAAATGTTATACCGTATGTCTCAGTGAGGGGGCTGGTTACTAATTTGTGGGAGTAGGGTTTTCATCTCATCAGACTCATGTTCAACGTAAGACAAAGATAAAAACACTTCAGTATAGCTGTGCTGATTTCTGACCTTAAATATCATCAACATTTTGGAAGTAAATAAGCTACATTTTTTATATATATAAAATAAAACTACAGATGATTTTGTAGATCTTAAATGTTGAATGCATTAAAAGAGTGTTTTGTTTAGTCAGTTTAAACACAACAAAAAAAGAACTAAATTGGTATAATTCGTGTTTTATTAGGCCACAGGAAGTTACAATTTTTAAATGTTATCTATTTTTTGGCTTCGTTGGTTTTTATTGGTAGCTAGTCACCTTCACATTAATTAAATAAACATTTCTTAGTGGTTAGACTCAGGATAAGTTCAAACTGCTGGGTTTTCTGCATTTAAAAGCCTGAAACTCCTCTTTTGGGTTTTGACAGAAGGAGTTGAGCACATTTCTTTCAATTACCTTCTTGTGAGCTGTGTAATGTGATTTATGATCCCTGCACTTTTCTGTCCTCAGCTTTGAGGTCAACCACCTATTTAACCACACATAGCAAAATAAATAGCTGTAAACGGTAAAGAAAAGCTGTTCCCAGTTTAGGCCTAAAGTCACAGCAAAGAGTCTTTGAGGTATGTGACAAGTTTGAGTTGGCAGGTTGGTAGCTTGAGCCAATTCCAGGTGGTCTTGTGGGAGAACGACTGGATCGTATTTAATGGCTTTGAACTTAAGAGGAATTCTGGGGGAAAATGTTTGTTTGGCTCTCTTCTAACATGCAGCAATATTTAGGACTCATGAGAGCGCGATAACTTTGAAATGGCTGCTGTGTCTATGAATTGGTGGAAAAATGTGTATTTCTGTCTGGCTGGCTGGCTTTGTCTCTCTGTCCCAACATGCTGGTGTGTCAGCTCTTCTCTGAATCTTTCCGGGTCGCACAACTTGCTGACAGGCCATATCTCTCTATATTTGTTTAGTTTTTGCTGTATGTTCATTAATGGTCTGTTAGTATTAAAATGGTTTATATCAATCACATTTTTTATTTTGGTGGGGCAAAAAAGTATTTGGCAGCCACCAATTGTGCAAGTTTTCCCACTTAAAATGAGAGATGTCTGTAAATTTCATCATAGGTACACTTCAACTGTGAGACACGATGTAAAATAAAATCCAGGAAATCACATTGTATGATTTTTAAATATTTTTTTTTTTTGTGTAATAATGCACAGTAGTGTAGTTGGTAGCACTGTTGAATAGCTACAAAGGCCTGGATTCGAATACCAACCTGGGGTCTTTTTGCATGGAGTTTGTATCTTCTCTTTGTGTATGAGTGGGTTCCCACCATAGACTGTAAAAAAGAATAGACAGCGCCTCCTCACTCCTCCCCATTTATCAGAATGACACACATGTTCATGGGGGAATTCATAGCGGATTCACAGACTCCTCCTCCCCAGCTCTGACGAAGCATGTTCCTAAAAAGGGCATAGGGGCGGGATCTTCACTGTAGACTCTGCCCTCGCGGGGCATGTATGGGCGTGTAGTTTGGTCGTAATCACGCCCATTCTGCTCCCGTGTCGTTAGCTCTGATGCTAAACTTGGCTAGCTAAGCTAAAGGCTAATAGCCCCATGCCTGACTGCTGCCGTATCTGTGCTCCTCCGACGGTTTTCCAATTTCTCAAACCTCAAAAGGTAAGGACTAGTAACTTGAAATAATTATGAAAATGTAGTGTTACTATAATTAAATTCAAATGAAACAGCCTGTCAATCAAAGTCCGGCCCCTCATTAATTATGCAAGATTTCAAAAAATTATCTTACGAAAACCAGCCTGTTTTCAATTTTTTTGACAAGCCCAGCGTTATCTCAGGAGGAATATGTAGCCATAGAAAGATTTAAAAAATTTAAACCAGGCATTAAAGTTGTTTTTAACGTGTATAAAGTTCAATGCTTTTCAATGGGGGCCTAGCGGCCAAATGGAGGTACTACAGCAATGGAGGAGCAATGCCGGACTCCATGGTATGCGGTCACAAAGAAGAGCAGCCAGCGGCCATTGGTTCCCACTTGGTACTCCGGCTTCCTCCCACAGTTCCTCCACTTCTTAAAGAAGTAGTAATAGGTCTGTGAGGGCCGGAATTATTGCTTGTTTATAGGTGCTAAATACTTATTCTCTACATCATTATACAAAGAAATATGTTAAAAATTCGTATGTAATGTCGATGTGATTTTGTTAGTTTTTTTACATGGTGTCTCTCACAGTTGAAGTGTACCTATAATTACAGAGCTCTCATCGTTTTAACTGGGACAACTTGCAAAGTCGTTTGCTGCGAAACACTTTTTTGTCCCGCTGTATGTCAATAAGACCCCATGGATATATTTAGGTTTATTCACCAATCTGTTTACCCCATGTATCTCAACAGGAAAAAAAGCTCTTTAATACCCTGCTTTTTCAGGTTTTTCAAATCAATTCAGTTTATTCATATATAGCCAAGGCACTTTACAAGCAGAGTTGGATATAGTTACTTCGGAAATAAGTTAATTAGGTTACAACGTTTCAGTTAAAAGTAATCAGTTATGTTACAGGTTTGCCTATTCATAAAAGTAACGCTTTAGAGAACCTATTTGTTACCAAAACTTAAAAGCTACTTTGCAGCACCTTGCATGTACAGCTTAATTGAAAGACACAGCCTCCTTTAAATGCAATGAGAAGTCTTGACAATTAATAATGTCAATCATCCAACTAAATTAACTCAAACACTCACACGCATAGGTTCAGGACAGGAGCAGGGCACTTAGGCTATGCTGATACATCCGCAGGTGCCACAGCAGGCCTGTGCTAATGTCTGACAAAAAGGATAACTGTGGAAATTTATACCATGCTGTCTAATTATGTCTTGTATGGAATATTCTCACAAATAAAACTTCTTTTTAACATACTTTACTATTAGGATAAATTACAAAGTTGCTGTAATACTTTGATGGTAAACTATTGATAATATTGGATGAATTTAGCACAAAAAAAAATGCTTTGTCTTATCACTGGATTATTTATGATCTGCTACTTCTTCTACTTCTATACTTGTACCTCCTCTGCTCCAACAGATCAACACTTGAGCCTCTTGCCCAGTGGGACAGTCCACTGCAGGTGAAGTTGTCCTGCTGGAAATCTGGACTGAACACACTGTTGGTGGAGCTCCTCCCCTGGGCTCTTATGGTCAATGACTCTCAGTGGGACCTGTGGCTTTTCGAAGGAGAGACTATCGTACTGCAGATACCAGCTGGCAAAGTCATTGTACCACCAAATTTCAAGGTGGGATTTTTCCAGAAGTGTGTTCATTCTGTTGAAAACCGATTACAAAAAGTGTATTAATATCAGTTAATGAGGGTTTAGTATTCTGGGTTTTGCTACCAGGCATTTCTCAGACCAAAACATTTAATCTTCAAACTCTAATACATATGAGTTTATTATTAGGTTTTATTATTTTCAAACTTTCTTCTCATTTAAATTTGTATTGTATTAGTTTGTCTTATTCAATTTTTTAAAATAAAATAAGCAAATCCTTTCCACAACAGTAAAATGCCCTGTAATCCATACTAAATCTGATTTATGATATGACAGACACTCCATTTGCGATCCAGAAAGGATCTCATGGTTTTTTTCCCATCATCCACGTCTTCCCCACAGTCTGTGCAACATAGTTTCATAAGAGTCCAGAGTTCAATGGCCTTTGTTCGTTTTTTCAAGTTAAGGGGCAGAGTTGGTTTTCAGTGTTTTATAATATGCTGAAAGCTGTGATTAGACCAACCGTCATAACAGAATCAGAGGGGCTATTGTGTCAGAATTTTTCCCCAGAACAGGTTTACAAGTAGCTGTCGCATATACAGTGCAAAAAAGGTTCCTCCTGTTGATTTACATTTCCAGTACTTATCATCTTTGATCAGTTTCATTCTGTGTAATCTCACAGCTGTATGATGGTGCCTGTGTATGATTTTTGCATTGTGTAGAATTCCCTCTCCCTAAGAGTTTAATACTTTTGTATTCATCAGTAATTGAAGGTTTTGCTCATTTATAAAAAAAAATAGCAAGCTTTGGAACGCTCGTTGTAATTTCAGCTGTCTTAAGTGGGATTTTCTGAGAAAATTTGGATTCTATATTTTACCCTGTTACATATATTTCCCAAAGGTTTTTTTCCCTAATTTGTTTTGACTCCTTAATTTATGTGATTTAAATTGTCCACATTTCTATAATTAAATTAAGTTTATTTATATAGCGCCAAATCACAAAACGTCATCTCAGATCACTTCACAAGAAGTAATTTCAATTCAGTTATACATACATTCCAACTAATCCCTCAGTTTATTATTCCACTCGGATCAAAGGTTTTCTAAGGAAGACCAGCAGATTGCATCAATTTATTTACCTGCAGCATTCACTCCTGCTAAACATGTAGTAAGAGCAAATGGTCACCTGTGTTGTGTTGTTGACTTCATAACAAGTCCTCATACTGAGCAAGCATGAAGCCTAGTTAATTGACTTCCAGTTTTGCCTCGTTAATGAAGACTCCAAGCACAGCAATCCACTCAGCAATCTTTCATACTGCGCAAGCATGCAGTGACAGTGGAAAGCAACTCCCCCTTTAACAGGAAGAAACATCCAGCAGAACCTGGCTGAAAATGAGCGGCCATTTGCCAAAACCGTACATTTGCTGTATTTCGGTCCATACATCCTTAGAGTAAAGGAAAGTTTGACTAGTGATGCTATCCCTGAGACAATTTCTCCTTTGTGCTCAATGGTACACATTATTCATTCTCAATATCTATCCAATCTAATCTGTTATTTAATTGTTTATCAATTTAAAAAGATAATCTATACTGCCTTCAGTCTGTTAGTTTACTAAGTTTTATTCTTACCTTTTTCCTGGTCATAAAAGTGCTTTTTGAAAGTTGTATTTTTTTTTAAGATGGTGGGTATTATTATGATTAGTAGCAACATCACCAGATAAGTTAATCACCTTTATCAATGTTAATACTCCCCCAGAGTCTAAAATGCATTTGTTAAATGTTTCCAGATTTTATTCATATTCTAAATAACAAAGCGCTCTCGGAGCATCCCTGATGGATCTCTCAGGAAAGACTTTAAACGCTGGTTTTGGATGGATGTGAGACGGTGGAGAGGAGAAACCCGCACCCCAAACACAATCAGTGTTTGCAGGTCTATCCAAGTAGAAACATGGTGATGGCAGTATTATCATACGGGGGTGCTGTTTTTCAGAATGAAAAAAAGCAGCCTAAAACAAAAACTGCCAAGAGACTTGAAGACTTGCGAGCAAAGGCTCAACTTCCAGCATCTCAGCGACCCTAAATATTCTGCTAGACCTGCAGTGGTTTAGATGAAAGCATATTCATATGTTAGAATGCTCAAAGTCAGTACCTAAATATGATTGAAAATCTGATGCAAAAACGTTAAAAATGATGATCCCGGATTTTCGCTATTCATTAAACTTGTACATTAAAACACTCGATTTCTTTCTAAGGTGCTTTCAGTTTTTCTTCTAAAGATGTAGTTTTTGCCTTCAAATCAGGACCTGGATGTCTATTTATGACATCACAGTCGTCATTATGAGTCCAACCCTATTCTCATTTCAGTCATGACTAAAAAGTACAAAACCTGAGATCATCTAGTAGAGCTGCATTACAACTATATTCCCTGCCTACGTCTTTAACTACAGCCAAGCTCTGTCACAGTGCACTGCAGTCATGTCTTCTCTCTTGCTGCTAAGATCAGTAGAAAAAAGCTGCGGATGGTTTTCCCATGTGGGACATAACACACACACATTCTCTCACACACAGATTTCCCATTGCCGGGTGTTAAGGCAGTGTATCAAAGAGCAGACACTAATAAGGTTCAGCATAAATGAACAAAATAAGAAGTTGTAACAGCACAAAAGGCTGTGAAATAGAAACAAATAAAGCATTGTTTCCATAGCACCACGGCATTTAGCAAAGCCCAACTAACTGAGAAAGGATGGTCTTAGCTTTAGGTCACTTGCCAGATTGGTTAAATAGGAGAAGGCTGGTGATTTGATCTGTTTGTTTGATGATGCAGCTCAGCCAGATGAAGAATCATTCTGTAATTTAGCCATCTTTTTGGCACTTTCATTATGTCATCCCAGCACAGCAAGCAGAGTGCCATATCTTTTAGGAATGCCATTTACTGACAGAGTTTATATTTTAGGAGTTAAGCTGCAGCTGACTTTAACATGTGACGGTTTCCAAAATGCAATCAAATGCCAGATGTCACATTTTGATGTTGATCTTTTTGGGGGGAGGTGTTTTTTAGAAAATGTGGTCTGAGTTGACAGCCAGTGATTTGATCTCTGATTGTTTCCTTTTCTTCCAATCTCCCCACATTCTCCCATTGCTCTGTTCTATCCATGAATCTTTTTCTATTCCGCCAACTAGGAAGCTTTTCAGATCGGTATCTACTGGGCCCACACCAACACAGTCCACAAGTCCACGGCCCTGAAGCTGGTTCACGATCTGACCTCGCCTCGATGGAAGGAGGGAACGAGCTCAGTCGTGGTCACTCTGGATGAGGAGGGATACGTTGCAGTTGACATCGCTTTGGGAGCCTATCCTGGAAAACAGAAGGTCAGAGTCTTTGCCACTTACTGCATGTTAAGCAGAGGATATTATATTATATGATTCATAAAGGAAAACTTGGCATATTTGTTCAGGACATATCTGTTGCTGTATGTTATGATGTATTATTTTAGACTATTCACTAAATTGTATTGCACATTCCTCAATGTGTGACTACTGTGCTTGTGTATTCTTCCCCTGTGCAGGTGTGCCAGTTCTGTGTATCCTCAGTGGTAAGACATGGAATCCAGATCCTGCAGATAGAGGACAGAACCATTCTTATCAACAACACACCTTACAGCATACACTACAGTCCTCTGCTGACCAATCACATCTTAGGAGGTTGTGAACAGGTAGCGTACGATGTGTCCCTCCTTAACTTCAAACTGCTTAACAAAATAATATCTATTTCAGCTGGATAATACACAAGTGATACAGATATGTGGAGTTTGAAACTATACCAGGATGTCTTAAATTCTAAAACACCTGCTTCCACCTCTGCTGAACTTCACACATGCAGCGTATTCGCTTTGCACGTCAAACACATTCATCTACCCCAGTACTAATCCCCTAACACACACACATAGCCACACTGTGTGTTACAAGCCGTTTTCCATCAGATCATGTTCCCCCCAGCCCTCCTCCCTCCACCACTCTCCCCATGTGGCAATGGCACTTCATAGGGACATTAGACAAACACCCAGAATTGGATGCAGGTTTCCCCTCTTGCTTTCATCTGCTGCCTGTCCCCAAAGAGAGCAACAATGCTGTGATGTCATTTAGCAGTCCTTCAGATCTCCCTATAGAATAATGGTGAAGCTTGCCAGTTTTTCCCCAAACTGACTGAAAAAAAAACTTTAAAAAAAGAATTTAAAAAAAATGTTAAGATTTGCCAATGGGCCTAACAAAAACACAGACCACAAAATAGGCGAGGAATGTCTTTCTAGTTGCTCTATTCATCATGCTTACTGCATAATTTCTGAAGTCTGCACTACTCGCTACTCGCTAAACCAACACAGCAGGATTTTTCTGCTACCAATTTAGCACAAAGCTTAGAGGGAAAGGGAATAAAGTAAAATAACATTGCGGCTTTACAAAGTATCGTTGGTTGTAATCACTAGCGTATTGTCTGCTTTGGGTCTTTGTTTTTCTGGTTCTCATCTGTTTTTTTGGTGGCATATTTGTTCTTTTTTCCCTTCTTTATGCTCTCTCCACTCCCAATCGGCTTTTTATTTCACTTCCATCAAACCTATAAATTGTTTATTTATTTATTTTTACATTTCCACTTTTCCTCTGTTGCTCTCTAACTTAGGTCCGTGAGCTACCAGAGAGTACCGTGTTCACCCTCCCTCCCTCAGATGAGCCAGCCCAGGCCAAGCCATGCTCCGTGCCATGCTGGGACCTCCTTCAAACCAGTGTCCAGGGGAAGGTGGAGTTCCCTCTGCCTCTCAGACACATGTTTTTCAGCTTATTTTCGAAGTCTGATACTGGAGTTGGAACTACAGCATGGAGCATCCCTACTCCATTGCGACCAGACTTGCCCAGGCAGAGTCTGTCCATACCTGTGGACCAGGACCCTGGGGGTGGCCTGTGTAGCAGGTGGGTAAAACACAGCGTGTGTGCTTTGCTGGCTGTGACAGTCCATTTAAAGCAGGGCAACAAACCCTGGCTGCCTCATGCAGCTAGCTACACTTTGTTAAATACTGGAGATGAAGCAAGAAGAGAAATACTCTCAAAATTTCCACTATGAAGCTCTCCAAGGTTGTCTTGTGTAATTGATCTGAATCTCTTTTCTTGCCTTTTGTTTCTCAACTTCTTTTATCATTTTCAGTTTGGATGCTCAGATTAGATGGCAGTTTGGACAGCTTTCTGTAGTGACATACGCACCACAGTGAACATACATTGTCTCCTTTTCTGGTGTCCTGGTTTTGATTCTGGCTTCTCTCATCTAGTGTGTTGGCTCACAATCATATGTAATCAGCACAGATATATACTGTAAACCAAAATAAAGCTCCAGCCACAGAGCCCCATGGAGTAAAGATGTGTCACCTCTTGGCTTTGTTTCCAGTTCTGCTTGTAGGTTTAGCTCAGATTTGCAAATGGACATAGAAATGATTCAACACTTGATTTGTAGATGGGTGTGTGAGCTCTTATCTCACTGTGGTTACAGGACATTATGAACATTATGTGGACAGTTATTTATGGGTTTGTTTTTCCTCTTCTTTTTTGTTTGTGATGCAGAGCCATAGTGCTGACCTATCAGGATCACCTTGGAGTGACATACATCACTTTAAATGAGGACCCCTGTCCACACATGCTAATTGAAAACAAGTGTCCTGTTGCACTGCTGCTAAAGGAAAATGCCAAAGGTAAAGCAGGTTCCTACATCCTTGGATTTAATGACTCTGCCTATAGTTTTTGCATTGTAAACACAAACTTTAATATATTTTATTTAGATTTTACTTTATAGACCAACAAAATGTACCCAATAATTGTGGTGTGGAATGAAGTGGGTATATGGTTTTCAACGTTTTTGGTAGGTTTTTGTTCATTTGTTTAATACAGACATAATTAATCAATAGAGTCCACCGGTGTATAACTTACTTTCAGTATAAATCCAGTTGTTCTGGCCTCAGTGGTTTAATAGAGGTCATTAGAGAACATGCGGAGATCGGTCAATACATCCTTTGCAGATTGAACGAGTATGACACAAGATGGCTGCCCACCTAAACCCGGAAGACAGGCAGGGAGAGTGTTAATCAGAGGAGCACCTCAAATGTCCACAGCTTGGGTTGGAGAGTTTGTTAATAGCTAGTAGGTATGCACTCCACTTATATCTGGCCTTTATGCAGAGTGGCAAAAAGGAAGCCATTGTTAGATAAATAAAGTGAGCAAAACTTTGGGCAGTTTGCCACAACCCATGGAGAGAAGACTGCCAATATGAAGTTGTTTTTGTTTTTAGTAGTTGAGACCAAAATAGAACTGTTTGTCCTATATGCAAAATGCATATATGCCCTAAAATCATGCTGAACACACAATCCCCTTGGTGGCAGCTGTGGAGAAACTGAACATTTATAAGCTGGTCAACTATAAAGCATTCCTGCAAGAAATGCTGCTAGAGCCTTCAGAAGACTTCCGCCTGGAATAAAGGTTCACCTTGCAGGGGGACAACCCTAAACAGCCAGAGCTTCAGTTTTATGATTGAGATTAAACCATGATCAGGTTGTAGAATAGCCCACTTAAAATCCAGACCAGGTAACCTGCTGTAAAGAAGAGTGGGCAAACATTTCAGCCTTTCAATGTCCAAAGCATAGAAACTTCCCAAAAGAAATTCAGCTCCCCCAGTTATATTGCATTTATCAGGATTATTATTTCATTCCTATTTGTTGACTCATTGGATTTGATAATTAAGCATTCCATTAGCTGACATCTTTCCTAACAGAACAAGTTGTTTTCTCCATCACAGAGACACCAAGGAGCGAGGTATACTGCCGTCCTGTGCCTGCTAACAGCTCTCTCCACCATGAGCTCTATTACCACTTTTCCAGCTTCCCTGAGTGCAGACAGAGGGAGCTGCTTCCCACCCTCCAGCTGAAGACCACGTCAGATAATAGTGCCACCGACTGGACAGAGCCCATAGATATCAACTGTCCTGGCACTCAGGTAACGGTTGTGGATGTAATGTAAAGGTGTTATGCGTTTGTCCCACATCCAGGATCATTTTATGCCTCTTAATACAAAATTTACGGGGGAAAAAACGTCCATTTCCAAACCTTTTAACCCCTTTTTTGTGCATTTTAATAAACACATGAACCGGTCTTTTCATTTTAACACCTCAGTTGGACCAAAGGCCTTACCCTCCTACTTGGAGGTAATTGATTTTCAAGAACAAGACGTTACAACTGCTCCAGCTCCAGCTAAACAAGCCCTCAGCAGCTAGATGGAGCCAGAGATCTCTCTGCTTTAGTGACAAAGTTGATGTTTTGAGTTAGTTGATTAATAACCAGACCTCTGATTACAATAATAACCTTTGAACTAAGTGTTTGCTTTTTTTAACGACATTTAGCTCTGTGTTAAGAAAACAATCTTGGCATTTTCCAGGAAACCAGGTTGTTGTGTGGCAGCTCTCATTCCTTGTCTTAAAGTAATGTTCAGATGGTTTCTAATTAATGTAGCTTTTGTTTTGCCTGTGTATCTATTGATGGCTGTGTGTGTATCTCTGGAGTTAAGTAGCAGCCTGGAGTTGGTCTTCTAGGAAGTGTAGATGTTTGGGATTCATGAGATGTTAAGGAGCAGTGTGCGTAATGTTTGGTGTTGTGTCTAGGAAGCTGTGAGCTGGGGTTGACACAAGGGCTGCCTAGCTCTGGTTACTGTGAAACCTGAATCTGACCTGAGTGGTGGAGGTGGAAGGTCAAAGGTCAGACGTGTTATGACTGCTCAAAGAAGCACTGATCATCTTCCTTTCGTCATGAGTTTCTGATGACTCCTAACCTGGGATGGTGGAGGTTAAAGGGAGGCAGCACTAACCTGGCCTGTGACACTGAGAATTTGAAATTACCTTCTGAGAGTATATGACGCAAAAATGTGCATGTGCAAATATATGGTCAGACAGTATCTTCACTTATACTAAGAAAGGTTTGTGTTTTGTTAATGTTCAGGTGGTGTTCCTGCCAGGCTTTGGCTGTCTTTACATACACGTGTCGTATGAGAGCGGCACCCTGGTTCTGTCTCTGGCACCAGAAGGCAGCGCAGAAGCTGTTATCAACCAACACAACAGGTACTGCTGCCAAGCCATTTGTTTTGTTCTTTTACAAAAAAAAAAGAGAAAAGTTCTGATGTTTCACATATCCGCTCATATGCCTTTTTATATACTGAAATAAACTTGATGATTATTGTGGAAAGCAATGTTTTTCTTGTTTATTAATGCAGACATAAGGAAGCAGCAAACGTTTCCACCACAGGGGGGCAATAAAACCTCCATCTGTTGTCATGACTGAAATTATTTGCACAGTAGAGCATTTTATTACAGCTTTATTCCATTACATCAACACAGAGCGGCTGTGACATTTTGGCAGAACAGGATATAATTATGATGGCTTGTTAGGTTAAAGTAAACAAATGACATCAAACACTGATCTTTGTTGATGTTCTGCTCAAAAATCTATGCATCATCACTGTGAGATGAATGGGTTTGGTATCTTATTATTTCATACAAATAATCAGTCATCATCTGCAGGCCCTGTTGGAACATTAGCGATTTATAAGATGGAAATAGTTTGCTTGTACAGAGAGAGAAGCTGTTTGCCATTGTTAAGCAGGGCTAGACTGAGTTTTTCTGGTTCTGTTTTTAGGCTCACCTTTTCACAGTTTCTGTTTGTTTTCAGCTCCTCCAAATTGTCTGTCCGAATCCTCCTGAGTGAGGCCAGCGTTGTGTTAAGTGATGATATCACGAACCCCAGTGGCTCCATGGAGCTCCTGAGACTCACTCTAACCAAGCTGCTGCTCAGCCTCACTCCTGCACCCAGTTCCTTACCTCCTGA
Organism: Apricaphanius iberus; assembly: GCA_028564705.1. Classification (NCBI taxonomy): domain Eukaryota; kingdom Metazoa; phylum Chordata; class Actinopteri; order Cyprinodontiformes; family Aphaniidae; genus Apricaphanius; species Apricaphanius iberus. Next base: position 110,446 of record JAPXFQ010001198.1, read on the forward strand.
GCTGGCAGAGGATTCTGCCATGGCTCCCAGCTCTTTGTCTCTTCTGATGACTGATGCATCTCTGATCGAGGTGTACTGCTACAGTCTGCAGGTTGACAACCAGCTCTACAACCGGACTAGTTTCCACTTTCCTGTCCTGCTGTGCCAAGATCAGAGAGCGGTGTGTGACCAAGGGGGTTCATGGACCAGTGATGTCAATCCCACCGGATCTCCTGAAGGGTTGGAGGAGTTCAGACACTCCTGTTTTCTCCAGCTGAGGATCATGTTGTCTGGGGACAGGCGCTCTGTGGAAGAGGTTAAACTGATATTTGGTTTTACTCTTGCAAATGTAATTCCTCTCAGATTACATTAGCCATAGAAAGGGTGGTAACTGTTAACATACAGTGTCTAACACATTTCTTCATATTCCTTAAATACTTCCTTTTTTTGTCACATTCCGTCCTCAAGCTTTAATGCGTTTTATATGGATTTTAGATCCAACATAAAGTAGATCATATTTGTGAAGTAGAAGCAAAATTATGTTGGGTTTTCAACATTCTCTACATCAAAATCCACCTAAATAAACAGTTTGTAGAAACACCTCTCATGGAAATGACAGAGGTACTTACAATGAGCATCAATGTTCAAGCCTTGCCACTGATTCTTCTTTGGGTTTAACTCAGATCTAGCAGCTGTACAACCAGCTGTATGTTTGGAGTCGTTCAGTGGCTTTATATGCCGTTAGAGAAAACTGGATTTTTTCTTTAGTTCAGCTGAAGTCGAATAGAACAAGCCTACTCCTAATCGAGCTAAGACATGTAGATAATGAAAAGATTTGCAGTTCTGCTTCGATATTTACATATTTTTTGGATGATGGCTTAAACAGCAGCACATTTGAGGTCTCTCTAAAAAGTGATGTTGCCGTCTGATACTCAGATTAAAAATGTATGAATTAAGGTGCTCCTTCTGTCTGAACTTCTGCATCCATGAGTATATCCTTACACCCCTTAGGTCAGTAGACCAAGCTGACCACAACATTCCAAATCAGAGGTTATCGTGCGTTTGATGTGATAAAATACATGTGCTCCCAATACAATGTTTTGAACTTTTGCAAAAGTCCCTTTTCATTATGGAAAATAATTGTCAGTAACGATTTATTTTCTTTTATGGTTGTAAAGCATGAATAAGTAAAATGTTTAGCAGCTGTTTGCTAATAATCATCCAGGTCTCTCCAGAATAATTTAGAAGTAGCATATTTCAGAAACAGATTATTTACTTTTTGTACCTCAGGTTAATTTCCAGATCCAGCCTGCCAGAGTCTACATTGAGGACACATTTGTTTACTACATTAAGACCCTGTTCGACACATACATCCCCAAAAGGCCAGTGGAGACCAAGAGCAAGAGAGAGCCTGGAGCCGCTCTAATTCTACCTGAACAGGTGGGCTATTCCTGGATCCTTTTTTTTTCTTCTGCCTTACATAATCTTATCTAACAGCTAGCCAGTCAATGATGCTCTAATAAAATGTGATGTTTATCATATTAATAAACAAGGGGTTTATTTTTCTGTCTCCACCGTTCTGGATCCAGGTGGTTCAGTCAGTACAGGCGTTGGTCCACCCTGTGAGGCTGCAGAGACTCACAATCCAGCCGGTTCACCTGCTGGTCAGCATCCACGCCTCCTTAAAGCTGTACATCGCCTCAGACCACACTCCCTTGTCTTTCTCTGTGTTCGAAAGGGGACCTGTGTTCACTACAGCCAGACAGCTGGTTCATGCTCTAGCCATGCACTATGCTGCTGGAGCCTTGTTCAGAGCTGGTACGTTTCACAGCTCCTTGTGCTGTCACATTTATTATGCCTGACGAGGTTTGATACATTAACGTAGAAATATCCACTTTGTTTTTCTTTTTGCAACACATGGAAACTTGTTTTAAAACCATCTACTTGTTCAGGTTCAGATTAGTTCAACCTCTAAGCTAACGCTAACAAGTCACACTAAAGGCCCAAGATAGATTTGTTTTATTCTTCAGTCTTGATTTACTGTCAACTGATGAGTCATGGTTAGGGATGTCCCGATCAGCATTTTAGGCCTACAATCCCGATCCAATATTTTAACCTTGAATCGATCAGAGTTCGATTCACCATTTGAAATTTTGCCTTTAGTATTAAAACTTAAGAAACTGAAATACATTTTTAGCAAGTAACTCGACTTTTTATAATACTAATTTAATTAATAACCAGTACCATTATTGTTGTAAATCTCATGAAATGTCAATCTTAAGATAATTAAAGGTCAGTTTCACTTTAATATTTCAGACAAAATTAATAAGACAAACACTTACTTTGTATTGTATTGTAAAGAAAAATATTTCTAGCAGGCTATACGCTGGCATGCGCAATGCTGTCATGTAATCGCATTCGCTTTTATATTTTTGAGTAAATACCAGTATTAGAAAGCCCACAGTGTTCAAGTTTGTAAATTGCAGTATTATTATTGGTGTTTTCACTATAAACTGAAATATCCTATGCTCTTGAACTCTGCATAGATTTCCAACACTGAGTTCAGCATCTGCCTTTTTTCCTCCTCCTCACTGCAGGAGCTATGATAGATTTTTTTCTCTTTATTGTGGTTTATTATTGCGTGTAAATGCCGGAAGGTGAGTTTGTATGCATTTATTATACAGTTTAACATATGGTCAGGCATATTTGTTGAAGTTTAACCATATTACAATTCTGTTTAATCTGCTATGCTGATTAGTGGTAATTAAGAGTCCTTGTTTGCACCGCTATACAGGTTTGAATTATTGCCCAATCACCATTATCCATTAACCAGGAGGTACTTTCATAAAAATCGGCACAAATCGTCAGCTACAATAGCTGATCTCCAATCACAAATATATATATATATATCGTCCCAATCTGATCTTGAGATTCGGATCAGGAAAGCTCTAGTCATGGTTTGTAATTTCGTTGAATGTAGTATTTTATATATAATTTGTTTTCTGCTTTAAGAATAGGTAGACATGCCAGGACCTGACAGCCCTGTACTTCTCCCCGTGTTGTCCTCCTGTCCAGTCAGAGCCCCCCCACACATGGTGTGATTTAACCCCATCATTTCCACATCAGAAATCCCCACCGCAGCAACACGCTCTCCTCCCTGCTGTCTCTCATTAGAGCCCAGATTTCTGCTCATATTTCAGCAGATCACCTCACTGGCGTCTTCTCCTCCAGTCATCAAAGACGGAGAGGCTCTGGGAAGGAACTCTGAGGCTGATTAAAGGAGAACAGTGTGATCCCCATCACACAATCTGGCATGCAAGCACATAAAAATACATGTTACAGAGTGGTAGACAGCTCATTCAAAATCTACTGCATGTATCAAGTGTGTGTGTGTTTATCAGCAAAGCTCAGCCATCTAACATCATCTACTTTTTTACTTTATACTTTGCTAAAACCACAACTCTGAAACCCTGTAAAGCAGAAAGGACCACTGGTTCCCAAAGGATTTGGTTTCCTCCCATTAGAATCCATCACTCAAGCACAAATTGACAGAGAATGAGAGCATAGTAGGGCCTGGCGTCCTGAGAAATGGCTGCTTGATTTTTGTGATGCAGTTCTCAGAGCATAAATATCAGCGAGCCGTGCCATCTGAGCGCGACTCTCTGGATGAATGCGAGAGGTGAGATAGTAGGAGGCTGTAAATCTCGCCGTGGCTCTCGTATGATTACATGCAGGTGTAGTTTTATTCGTGAAAGGTTTCTAAATCGTTGTATTCCTTTGATAAGAATTTAGAATGATTACTTCAAATTGCTTTTGGCAATTGGAGGAGGGTGAAAGGAAGATTTCTCAAAAGGCACGCAGATGGAGTACTCATCCAAGAGGAAGTGTTGCAGATGGATGTCTCTTCTTTGCTGCTCGACACAAAACTTCTGTCAGCAGTTTGAAACATTATAACTGAACTTGATTTGAAAATTATATTTTATTGCATAATTGTGCTTCCCTCCAAATATTCAAAACTTGTACCTAAATAGAGTCCAAGTTTTCCAGGTTTACTGACTATGAGAAAATGTAATTCATGTTTTGTTTTTGTTTTTTCAGAATTATATGACAAAATGTAAAAACATGTTCAAAATATTGTCTAATTTTAGTCTAGTTTTCTGTAACCACTTATTTCTATTTAGATTAGGGGTAAAATCATGCTGAGAGATTGCGTTACTATAAAACTGGGTTTTTACTACTCGTTAAGACTTCATTTCCTATTTCAAACCATCTTTTTCATCATACACCAGCACAGTTAGCGTGTCTAGCATTACTAGAACTGTCTGTGTGTATATCCAGTAGGTTGTAGCTCCTTACCATAACCTTAAGATTTCTTAAGACGTCTGATACATGAAGGCTAAAAGCTCAAAAGTGTAAAAGCACCATTTCTGTACTCTGCTCAGCCTTCCTGTTATCTGCTGGAAGTATTTATCTCTCTCAGCCGAAATTAACTGCAGGTATGTCTCAACACGTTTTGGAAAAAAAACACATAAATTCAGGCATCAGTTTGATTCCTGTGACTTTGTTTGTGAATACTTCACTATTACTAAAAAGAACTAGCTCCACACTGAAGAGGGCTGTTAGCATAACCTTTATGCTCCGGTATGATCCAGTCTGACCAGTCAGTCCCTGGTCGAGGTTAAAACTGGTCCCTAGGATTAGGCTAAATGTTCTTTGAAAACAACTCGCCACTCAGCATGATGACGTGAAATGTATGTTTTCTTTTCCACAAACAGACCTAATGGCCTAATAGTGTGTTTTGGGTGCTCTCTGTCCCAGGTTGGGTAGTGGGATCTCTGGAGATCCTTGGGAGTCCTGCCAGCTTGGTCCGCAGCATTGGTAACGGTGTGTCTGACTTCTTCCGTCTTCCTTATGAGGGGCTGACCCGAGGGCCCGGGGCTTTTGTCAGTGGAGTGTCCAGAGGGACCACGTCTTTCGTTAAACACATTTCAAAAGGTAAAACTAAACTTCTCAGCTCTTTTTCATTGTTCTGGTTGTGGACCGAAATGGTAGTCTGTTTTTATGCTTCAGTTTCTTTAGAATTTCTCCCAGAATTTTGAGTCATGACAGATTTAATGATTCAAACTTTACAATCTGTGCCTAATAAAGTTCTTTTTTTTTGTTCAGCTTTAGTTTTTGGCAAATAAGAAGATTATTACTGTCAAGAGTGATCAGTCCTCTACTTGTTTCTCATTTGATTTTCATTTGAGTTCCTCCTCCTCTCACTGCCTGTTCAGACTGTTACCTAAATCACTGCAAACACTGAAAAAGAAGTGTCCCTTTCTATGTTCAGGCACCCTGACATCTATCACCAACTTAGCCACTAGTCTGGCAAGGAACATGGACCGTCTGTCCCTGGATGAAGAGCACTTCACCAGGCAGGAGGAGTGGAGACGACAGCTACCAGAGAGCCTTGGGGACGGACTGAGACAGGGACTATCCCGACTTGGAATCAGCTTGTTAGGTTTGTGGACATTAGAACAGGTTCAAAAGCTTTTAATACAACCAGAATCGTCTTTTCTTGTTTTTGTTTTTAATTTTTTGGCAGCACAGCATCAACACTAAGAGAAACAATTTTTCTTGAGTTGTTAGGTATTTTCCATTGGCCAACCCAAATGTGCGATCCCTCCTGCTGCAGCATTAGGTCACCCAGAGCGGAGAAGAACATGTTCTTTCTGCTGTCCAATAAAAAACAGCAACACATGTGTTACAGAGTACAGTGAGACCTTATAAACACTGAGGAGAGCAAAGAAACTCTCAATCAGACCCAACACGTCGTATTGCCATAGTCGCAAAGACTATGTTACTGTTAGTTATAATTCCCACGGTCTGATCATCAGCAGTGATTAAACATAAACTGATTGCTCAAAGTTTGAGCTTAATTGCTTCTGATTCCTGTGTCTGACTGTCTGCTTCACTGAATATAGACATGTTATTAGCTCACTTTCTATCCACACTCACATAAATACAGATGTGACACATCACATCTGTATTTAAACATGGGTCATTTTACAAGTTATATTGAACCAAGTGGATAGTTCTCACATAAAGGGCTTTTTTCTTCTTCCATCAGGAGCTGTAGCGGGTATCGTGGACCAACCCATGCAAAACTTCCAGAAGAACTGGGAGATGCAGAGCTCAGCTGGGAGCAAAGCCAGGGGGGTCATCTCTGGAGTGGGGAAAGGAATTGTGGGTGTGTTCACCAAGCCCATTGGAGGAGCAGCTGAACTGGTGTCCCAGACTGGATATGGTGAGGACAGCAGGGGGACAGATACCATGTCAATCACTAAAACCTACTGAGGGTTTGCTGCTAACTTTAGGAAATAAAAAAATATTGTTAAGGATGTAAAAACATGATGCGTAGGTTAGCATGACTCAATCCTTGTTTCCCGAAGAGTTGAGCAGATTTCTGGTCCGCAGTTTGTCGTATTAGATTCAGTAATGAATGTCTGCTCTAACTCCAGTTACTGATGACTGAACCTCACCGGCGTCCTAGAAATGTACAATCTGTAATGTACAGATGCCAAGTGTAATGTTCAAAACTTACAAGCACGTTTGTGGACCACACATCCAGCAGCAAAGTGAAGTTTGGCCTTGGAACAATTTATTTGGCCAAGCTCAAGATATGTGAATTATGTATAATGTTCTAAGCAGCCCAAGGCAATAATAAACACATGTCTGAATTAGTGTGTCATAAAAATCATGAACCCATCGTTGAACGGACAGTCCCCCCCCCCACACACACACACACATCTCAGCCTCATACTGGAGGCAAGTGTTTATTAAAGCGGGACCCTGGAGAGAGCTGCTGAAAGACCCCCGACACACACGCCTATGTGCCTGATCATACAAGCACAAACACTTGTTCATCCAGGCAGCTTAGCTCTCTGGAGTTACTTAGTGTTTTATTAGGGGTAGAGAGCAGGGCATGGGGAGAGGGTCAGAGGCTGGTGTGTGTTGGCGCTAACAAGTCTTGGCTCCAGCACATAAACCACCAATGAGGTGAACAGCTCCTTATAGGAGCGATTCCTCCCTGGAGCCTGGCTCTAATCTGCCTGACCCTCTTAGCTCAACAGATTACAGCACATGAAAACAAACACACACACACACACACACTGAGCTACAGCTAAAGGATACAGAAGCTGATGCACTAAAATCAACACACACATGAAGAACCCCCGCCACCCCCCACCCCACCCCACCCCACCCTCACAAACTCTGAGTTGTGTTATTCTTGTAACACTCTTTCTTGGTTTGGGTTTTTTGACCACATGATTTACAGCAAAACATTACAACCCGTCTCAGGGATGCTCAGCATTGTCAAGAGCCACTGAGTCCTCTGAGTTCTTTATATCTGTGCTGAATGACTTCACTGGCTTGGTGCTGCAGCAGTGACAGATAAGTAAACTGACCACATGCTCATCAGTTATTTGCCCACTCTGTGTCTATTCTTCTTTAAAAGTGAACTGAGTTAATGCTGAGATCACTGGTGGTGTACAGCCGTGGCCAAAAGTTTTGAGAATGACACAAATATTAGTTTTGACAAAGTTTGCTGCTAAACTGCTTTTAGATCTTTTTTTTCACTTGTTTCTGTGATGTACTGAGATCATTGTCAGGCTGATTGGGTTAGAATGGCAGACTTGACATGTTAAAAGGAGGGTGATGCTTGAAATCATTGTTCTTCCATTGTTAACCATGGTGAGCTGCAAAGAAACGTGTGCAGCCATCATTGCGTTGCATAAAAATGGCTTCACAGGCAAGGATATTGTGACTACTAAGATTGCACCTAAATCAACAATTTATAGGATTATCAAGAACTTCAAGGAAAGAGGTTCAGTTCTTGTTAAGAATCCTTCAGGGCGTCCAAGTAAGTCCAGCAAGCGCCAGGATCGTCTCCTAAAGAGGATTCGGCTGCGGGATCGGAGTGCCAGGTGTGAGCGCATCTGCACGCACAGTGAGGCGAAGACTTTTGGAAGATGGCCTGGTGTCAAGAAGGGCAGCAAAGAAGCCACTTCTCTCCAACAAACCAATCAGGGACAGATTCATTTTCAGCAGAAAGTATGGTGAATGGACTGCTGAGGACTGGGGCAAAGTCAGATTCTCCCATGATGCCTCTTTCCGATTGTTTGGGGCATCTGGAAAAAGGCTTGTCCGGAGAAGAAAAGGTGAGCGCTACCATCAGTCCTGTGTCATGCCAACAGTAAAGCATCCTGAGAACATTCATGTGTGGGGTTGCTTCTCATCCAAGGAAGTGGGCTCACTTACAATTTTGCCCAAAAACACAGCCATTAATAAAGAATGGTACCAAAACACCCTCCATCAGCATCTTCTTCCAACAATTGCTATCAGTCAGGATTTGGCCCAGAAGTGGATTGAGAGCATGCCCAGTCGAACTGCAGAGGTCCTGAAAAAGAAGAGCCAACACTGCAAATACTGAATCTTTGCATAAATGTCATGTAATTGTCGATAAAAGCCTTTGAAACGTATGAAGTGCTTGCAATTATATTTCAGTACATCACAGAAACACCTGAAACAAAGATCTAAAAGCATTTTAGCAGCAAACTTTGTGAAAACTAATATTTGTGTCATTCTCAAAACTTTTGGCCACAACTGTAGTAAACTAAGTGTGTAGACTAGACTAGTGTGAGAAGCAGGCTGTAACTGTGCTCTGATGTTCACTGTCCTTGCTGTGTTCAGGGATCCTCCACGGAGCCGGCCTCTGGCAGCTTCCTAAACAGCTCTACCTGCCTGCGGAAGAAAAGTCTACTCTGGCATCCAACAGCCACTTGAAATATGTCTGGTATGACCCTGAAGCAATTCAACACTCTTCTACATCTTTTTTATTATTATTATCCTACTCCTTATGATAAGTGGGGCATGTGTTTTCACCTCTGCTTTTGTGCTTTTCTTGGTTTCTCTCCAGGAAATGATGTATTTTTCTCTCACTTGCCCTTCGTCATTTCCACTGTTTAGTTTGCAAAGATGCCTGCATTTTTTCCCTTTACCTTGAATCCCACATATGGTAGCCAGTCTGCCTTCCCTCGTTCTCATCGAGTCATGTCGAAAGGTTTTCGTAAGCCCACAGCCGAAGCATTAAGTTCTCCTCAGTTCAACAGTGGTTGAATAATGTAACCGCTGTTGAATGGAGGAGAAAGCCATTTTTGGTTTGAGCTGGAATAGTTCGGTAGATTAACACTTTATTGGGATTTTGTAAAGCAGTAATCAGAGGAAGTTATCTACTGGTTTACTTTACTGATCCCAGCAGTACTATCCAGTTTGTTAAAGCTTCACAAACATTCATGAGTAGCGTTTGTGTACAGAAGGTTATCATGAGCTGCTTTATAAGCCTTGATGACATTCTATTGAGGGGTTGATTTTGTTTCCAAAGCTATCAAACATTTATTTCTGCTGGTCAGCATAGTTTTCAAGCTGCCATCAGGAAAAAGTCCAAATTGTTGATGCATGAAAACATTCCTCTACGGCTTTCATCAGCCAAGGGGTTTAGTGGTGTATTTATATACACATCTGATGTCCTCTTGTATTTTATTTGAACCACAAAACCGTCAAACTGGTTTCCATCAGGCATTCATCACTGCCTTTTACAACAACAGGTAGTCCATGCTTATGAGAGCTCAGACTGAGCAGCGTAACACTGAACAGACCCAAGCTGCCCAACTGTGCCTCTTTCAACATCTGCTCTGCAATGGGAGCACCTGCCTCCCAAAGTAAACACTGTCAGAGAAACATGGCTGAACATACAGCGCCGAGCAGCACACACACCTCACTGCTCAACTTTTGTGAGTCTGAATCCCACAGAGCTAAAAGGAAACCTACAGGATGGCTGAAGGCATGAATGCTCACACACCTGTGTGTGTGCATAGAGGGAGAGATTGCAGATGGTTGGCACACACACAAAATGTAGGCTGTGGTGACCATATTTAGCAAAAAAAAATGTGACCATGTGGAGAATAGAAACTTTATCATGTTTTCTCCTTGGTGTGACCACAGGAAGATGCTGCAGTCTCTGGGGCGCCCGGAGCTCCACATGGCCCTGGAAGTGACTATTGTGAGTGGCTCAGGTCAGGAGCATGCTGGCTGCCTGCTGCTCACCTCCGAGGTGCTGTTTGTAGTTAGTCTGTGTGAGGATACCCAGCAGCAGGCCTTCCCCATCACAGAGGTAAATGGCAGTTATCCTTTAGGTATCAGCTTCAATATGTAGCTTTCTCATGAGCCCTGGTTGCCTCCTCTGGTCAGAAAGACAGTGTAGGACATACCTAACCTCTAATCTTGTTCAGGTGGAGTGTCAACAGGAGCCAGAGCAGCAGGGCCAACTCACTCTCACATTACAGCAGCAGACGGTAACCAGCGACTCTGAGGTGAGCCACCTAACTTGGTGAAACTCAAAGCATCTGACCTGAACATTTGATCTGATATATCCTGTAATCTAAAGCTCAAGTGTATCTCAACCTTTGGCTGACTGGTTAAAACATGCAGCAAATTTTACATGGGTCCTGAAGCAGAATATTATCTTGGACCGCTCTTCCTGTTAAGAACATCACCAACAGTAACAGCATTTTGATACAGAATAGGTGGAATCTGGGAGTGAGGGCCAAGTTTAATTGGCTGAGTTTAAAATAAATAACTTAGAATTGGTTACTATTTGCTGAGATGTATTTGTGAACAAGCTCAAACATAAAGAGTGGGGAGTTTTTCCTCACCACTGGTGTCTCTACGTTGGTCCAAGAGTGAAAGCTGCAAGTCATGGCCTGACGCAGTCTGCTTAAATAGAAAACTGTTGAAGTGATTGGAATGTTCATACAATGAAATTGAAATGACTTTTCTTGTAAAGTGCGTTGAGATTTAATCTGTTACAAATGGCCGCTATATGAATAAACTGAAATGAGGGTAGCAATGTATATTATTTTGTGCACTTATACAAAGTCAACTTGTCAAATCCTTCAAACTTGAAGTGAAATGTTAAAGAATGTATGCATCTTATAATTGATCATTGTTATAACTATTATATTAAATAGTATTCTTACATCTAAACAAAAAAATGTTAGCTCTATGGTCATGTGTGGAGACCCTGACGTTCCCTTATGCCTTGGACCAGCTCTGAGGTTGATGCTTCAGCATTTGATTTGCAAGCGTCTTACCTTTAGTACATGGCACTGGCTTTAAAGGAAGGTTAAAAGGAGGAATCAATACTGTAGATAACCAGCCTCCAAGAGAAGCTAAGACCAAAGCAGACTTCTGCTGTTTTAAAATAAATCTGCTTTCAGAAACCTATTCGGGGTTATTTGAACATTATTTTAGGAAAGCTGAAACTGTTGTCATGGTTGCATAGATTTGGGTGTGAACTGAAGCCAATGATTATTCATACAGGAAGCAATTATGAGGCAGTGCCCTATTAATTATCTTCCTGAATGATATGTAAACAGTTTAAAGTCACAGTAACTGTGTGATATCAGAATATAGCTGTATAAGTTCATTTCCATTATGTAGGTGAATGTTTCACACAGGAAAATCTTTGGTGGCACAACACCTTCTTCTTCCATTTTATGTGCCAGTAACAGTCTAATGCAAACAAAATGATGGTTTAAAGATTTATTATCAACTCTTGACATCTGGAACCTGCTAATCTGAATTTATGCTAAGTCAAGATGCAGGTTAGATATTCACTGCTCATAATGTTCTAACAGAACCTCACTCTGGAAAATAACCAGATACTTTCAGCAGAATTCATACAGGAGCAAATCTAATAGCTTTCTCCCTGAACAATGCAGCCTTAAGTTTATTAACACCTACCCTCAGTGCTGCCATAAGTAGTCACTCAGGCTGCTGACTCTATTCTGCTTTAGCAAATAGTGATTAGAAAAGAAAAGATGTAAAGAAGTATTTATTGCAGAGATTAGTGGATCAACTGAAATAGCAAACATAAGTAGAGACAGAACTGCTGGTTAGGAAAGGAACAACTCCCTGCAGACTGAGCTGGTCAGTGACATGACATTATTGACCAGCCTCAGAAGATGCAGCAATTTACACAAGAGTCACATGCATGGTGGTGTATAAAAATAAGTAATATTACACTTGCCTAAACTGCTAGTTAAATTAAATGTTGTAGAAGGAAGACATTAGCTCTTGGACCATCACTGCTCTAAGCAGCTGTTAGCTTTACTCTGAATTCTTCAGCCTGACATCACTCAGACTGCGGTCTACTGTATGTAAAATACAGTTACAGTGACTTGCAAAAGTATTTGGCCCCCTTGAACTTTTCCACATTTTGTCACATTACAGCCACAAACATGAGTCAATTTAATTGGAATTCCATGTGAAAGACCAATACAACGTGGTGTACACGTGAGAAGTGGAACAAAAATCATACATGATTCCACTTTTTTTTAACAAATAAATAACTGAAAAGTGGGGAATGCGTAATTATTCAGCCCCCTTTGGTCTGAGTGCAGTCAGTTGCCCATAGACATTGACAAATGAGTGCTAATGACTTAATAGAATGCATCTGTGTGTAATCTAATGTCAGTACAAATACAGCTGCCCTGTGACGGCCTCAGAGGTTGTCCAAGAGAATGTTGAGAGCAACCACACCATGAAGTCCAAAGAACACACCACACAGGTCAGGGATAAAGTTATTGATGAATGTAAAGCAGGCTTAGGCTACAAAAAGATTTCCCAAGCCTTGAACATCCCACGGAGCACTGTTCAAGCGATCATTAAGAAATGGAAGGAGTATGGCACAACTGCCAAGACAAGGCCGTCCACCTAAACTCACAGGCCGAAAAAAGAGAGCACTGATCAGAAATGCGGCCTCTTGGCTTCTCCTTAATAACATAGTTCACTTGATAAGTTCCACAATGATCCTCCTGTCGCCCTGCAGGGTGATGGTGTTCGGGAGCGGCTGTCAGAGCAACAGTATCAGCGGTTGGTGGACTACGTGATTCGAGCCTCCCAGTTTCTCTCCCCTTCCCCTGCCTCTCTCCAACTTCAGCCTTCAGTAACACTTGCGGAACCACCACCCTCTGTCACTAAGTGCTACCGCTACCTGGTGGATCCTGTTTTTGCCAAGGTGTTTGTTAGTAAATTCACTATAGTGAAGAACAAAGCTTTACGCGTTGGATTCCATTGATAAGGATTGAAACGGAATTATTAAAATCTATATTCAATGTATGCCTTAAAAGTCCTTCACTCTGTGCTTATTTCCTGAAAGTTATCATGTGAGGTAACACTTTCAATGTTCATCTAACTGGTCACTTATGCCATAGAGAGAAAATGTTTTAGAATAATATCTTCTAATGAAAACATTTATCACAGCCACAAAGAGGTGGATCAGTAAAATCCTTTTATTTATTGGAGAACATGTAAGCTGGTAGAGTAACGAACACTGCAACAGTTTCAACAAGTTGGAGCCTGGTCTGAAAAAGCTCCTCAGAGTCAGAGATGTTACAGCAACCTGGAGTGCTTCACTCCGCACAACAGGCTCTTTGTGTTTACATTCTGTGAACCGTCTCATGCCAATGAAAAGTGCAATATTTATACATGTTGATGGATTATTATGTGGAGATCCCAGCTGTTGACCAAAAGTTTGAAGATAATATAACAATACTTGTTTTAAAAAGAGCCACTGTTCTTTGTACCGTGTGTTCATGCCAAGCCCTACTGATGCAAACATGTATCCTTTTTTATTTTATCACAGAGCTCTCTATGAAATAAAACTTAGAAATATCTCAATAAAAAAATTTAACTGACATGAAGTGTTTTTGTTTAATAAATCTAAAAACCCGGACCCGTAAGTATCACCACTTTCACGATCGTCTGGTCTCGCCAGTTATAGCGTTTATCGTCTGGATTGGAACTGATTCTTACATCGTGTGGTCTCCAGCTGGTCCCTAATAATTTAGGTAACAGGTGGAGGTATGCTGTCAGTTTCCACTGCAACTCAGATAGCCGTGTTTCTCATCCTGACTTCCAAGGCTGGGCCATGTTTGATCTCACTTTGTTTTAGATGTTCTGATGCTTCCTGTAGTAAAACAGAAAATGTCAAATTTATATTAAATAACTTCAAGTGTGATATTGCAAAAAAGTATTTAGTCAGCCACCAATTATGCAAGTTCACCCACTTAAAAAGACAAGAGAGGCCTGTAATTTTCGTCATGTGTAGACGTCAACTATGAGGGACAAAATGAGGACAAAAAATCCAGAAAATCACGTGGTCTGATTTTTAAAGTATGTGTTTACAAATGATGGTGGAAAATAAGTATTTGGTCTCCTATAAACTAGATTTCTGTCTCTCTCTGACCTGTAACTTCTACTATAAGAGGTTCCTCTGTCCTCCACTTGTTACCTGTATTAATGGCACTTGTTTAAACTTTTTGTTTTTAAATACTTTGTCCCTTTATTTAACCCATTTTCACACATTACAGCAGTATAAAGACAATATTTATATACATTTTTCCCTTTTACATTCTTAACACCCTCATAGGGAAAAAAAGATCAAGGAAAATAAATATCAAAATAAGTATAAAAGAATAAATAAACAAAACAACCAAAATAGATGTACACACACATTTTCTCTGTTATCGTGTCATTTTCTCTGTTTGATATAAATTTTCTATTCAAACTATTTTTTAAGACTGGGTGGTTCAGATTTATTCCAACTCATTTGTTTTATGGCATCCAAAAAATATTTAAAAATATTTTGTTATATTGTCAGGTTGTATACCAAAGAAAATATATTGTTCCAGTTTAATACCTTGATCAAAGATGTTTAATTAGACAAAAACATGGTCCCAGAAACTCTTAATTTTTAAGCATGTGTACAGTATGAGCCAAATCTACATGACTTTTTTCACATTCTCTCCAACAATGTTGTTTACCTTTACATTTGCTAATTAACAGAGGTGTTCTAAAAAATCTGACTACTTTCCATGCATATAAGTGTAAAATTTAGTGCAAGCCAGATTCCACTTATCAGTCACTGTTGTTCCACAGTCTTTCTCCCATGAATTTAAAATTTGAGGCCTTTGATCACCATTTTCACTTAGAATCTTGTAGATTTGTCCAATAGTATTTTTAAAGCTTGAGTTTTCAAGGATGGAGTTCTCCCTTAGAGACCCCTAGTAAAAAGAGCGGATTTTTCGCCGTAGGATGTTTGCTTTTAGATTATCAGGTAAAATTCTGGAAAAGTTGGAGGTGTGTGGGGCGGGGGTGGGGGCAGGGAAAGATGTGAGCACACACAATTATGACATCTATACCTATACAGTGGTACCTTGTTTATTGCGGGGTAACGTTCGAAAAATTACCTGCAACAGGCAAAATCTGCAAAGTTGTTATCTGTTTCTTTTTACAATTATATGTTTTAAGGCTGTAAAACTCCTCGCCACACACTTTCCTCAGACATACATTAAGATTTACTCACAGTTCTCACTTGTTTTATTATTCTCAAAGTTCAAACCTTTGTGGGTTTTAAAACATAAAAGTATTAATATAATGAGGTGTCCCCGCTTGGGTGCGTCCCTTTCCACTGAAGGTCTTGTGCGGGTGTCTTTCCGAGTGAGGAACAAAGTTATGGATAGTTGTTGACGCGACATGGAAGAGATTTTACTTTGAAAATTAATTATGTATGCCCACCACACTGTTTGATGTTAATTTAAATTGGCTGTTTGTCTTTACAGTTTGATCTTACGCTTTGAGAAGAGTAAAATGTGTATGCATACCTGAGTTTGTGGAGAAGGAATTCTCAAGCTGACTCCGTCTCCTCAGCTGCACCTCCTCCCTCTTCAGACCTGCCATGTACTTGGAGTATGACCACAACAGCTGAAGGGAAATGTCAAGACATCAAGTCTAATGTGTTTTAAAGAGGTTTTTGTCTCTAAACTGAATTTATTCTTCTATGTGGTTGAAACTTTCTGTTTTCTAACATTTTCTGACTTAATCTTCTCTGCAGTATTTATTTCACAGTGCACCCAGTTCTTCAGATTGCCCTGAATACAGACTTAATTGTGTAGGATTTTATCTATCAGTAGGTTGATGGGTTGCTGCTTTGGGGCATACAGGTATGTGTGTAAGCCTAGAGTAGCAACAGCTGGATTACCTGTTCTTCACACAGCATGGACACAAACACCTCATTACCGAGCACGGCAGAGGTGATGATTCCATTTTTTTTTTTTTTTGCAGCCACATGAACTGGAAAATTCTCAGTCACTGGGCTGAAGAGTTCATGACCTCTTCTAGTATTATACAGTTAAACTGAAGCTATCAGACCCACATCTAAAGGGAACCAATACCAGCAAATGACCCATGATCCCAACCACAGCAGCAAATTAACAGGACTTCATCTCATCTGTAGCACATCAAACTTGGTGCTCCCTGTCCTGATTCCTAAAGCTTTTCAGTTTAAGTGGCTGAATCCAACCTGCACCTTGGATTTCAGCATATGTCTGTTGAGGAAGGTCTACTTGCTCAGTGTTCCCTTTAGAGGGTGACAATTTTTCGGGATTCCCACGGGTCACGAGATTCCTGCAGGATTCCCACGGGACAGGAGTCAATTTCACTGTTGGTACGGGACAGGAAATAATCCACGGGATTGGACGGGAAACCGGAAATTATATATATATATATATATATATATATATATATATATATATAATTTTTTTTACATTTATCTTGTCAGATATTAGGGAATTCGCTCTAAAAAATGACGCTGCGATGCCATGCCAATGTGTGTGGTTATTAACTCTGCTGCAAAATGCCATTCCATCGGGTCTACTACACTGCACGCACCAAAACTGAAACTGCTACGTTGTTGCTACACCACCTGGATAAACTGGTAAGCATATGATATCCTACTGAAAATGCGTGTATCTTAATAGTTTGGTACATACAGTTGTGACACACTTTAAATTAGGGAATAGGAATACTTTGGATATTTCACTGAAAATGAACCAAAAGGTTTTATCTTCAATTTACCATCCTGCATTCATGACGTGGTAAGGTGGCCAAACAACGAGAATGCAGGATATGGTTAAAGATGGCGATAAAGTTAAATAGATTATCTAGATTGATACTGTGCTAGGTTATGGTTTAAAGGGGGGGGGGGGGGGGGGGGGAGTGGGCGCCATAGGAGGTAAATTACTAATCTACGGGATTCGGGTCGGGAGTCTTTCTCTCTGGATTTGGGGATCGGAACCATTCATTCAGAATCCAGACTTGAACCTCAAAAATGGTATAATTATGAAATAGTCTCTGCACTTCTTTCGCAAAAATGGGTCATAGTTCTGTCTAATAACAGGGGTGCCCAAGCCCAGTCCAGGCATGTTTCCTACTGCAATCTGCTCCAAACATACAGTTGTGGCCAAAAGTTTTGAGAATGACACAAATATTAGTTTTTACAAAGTTTGCTGCTAAACTGTTTTTAGATCTTTGTTTCAGTTGTTTCTGTGATGTACTGAAATATAATTACAACCATAATTACAAGCACTTCATACGTTTCAAAGGTTTTTATCAACAATTACATGAGATTTATGCAAAGATTCAGTATTTGCAGTGTTGGCCCTTCTTTTTCAGGACCTCTGCAATTCGACTGGGCATGCTTGCAATCCACTTCTGGGCCAAATCCTGACTGATAGCAACCCATTCTTTCATCATCACTTCTTGGATTTTGTCAGAATTTTGTGGGTTTTTGTTTGTCCACCCGCCTCTTGAAGATTGTCCACAAGTTCTCAATGGGATTAAGATCTGGTGAGTTTTCAGGCCATGGACCCAAAATTTCAACGCTTTGGTCCCCGAGCCGCTTAGTTATCACTTTTGACTTATGGCACGGTGCTCCATCGTGCTGGAAAATGCATTGTTCTTCACCAAACTGTTGTTGGAAGAAGTTGCTGTTGGAGGGTGTTTTCATGGCTGTTTTTTTGGGCAAAATTGTAAGTGAGCCCACTTCCTTGGATTATAAGCAACCCCACACATGAATGGTCTCAGGATGTTTTGCTGTTGGCATAACAATCTGTCCCTTTTGTCTTCTTTGCTGCCCTTCTTGACACCAGACCATGTTCCAAAAGTCTTCGCCTCACTGTGCGTGCAGATG
This sequence comes from Apricaphanius iberus, assembly GCA_028564705.1. Lineage (NCBI taxonomy): Eukaryota > Metazoa > Chordata > Actinopteri > Cyprinodontiformes > Aphaniidae > Apricaphanius > Apricaphanius iberus. The sequence continues at coordinate 128,561 of JAPXFQ010001198.1, forward strand.
CGCTCACACCTGCCTGCTGCCATTCCTGAGCAAGCTCTGCACTGGTTGTACTCCAATCCCGCAGCTGAATCCTGTTTAGGGGGCGATCCTGGTGCTTGCTGGACTTTCTTGGACGCCCTGAAGCCTTAACAAGAACTGAACCTCTTTCTTGAAGTTCTTGATAATCCTATAAATTGTTGATTTAGGTGCAATCTTAGTAGTCACAATATCCTTGCCTGAGAAGCCATTTTTAGGCAACGCAATGATGACTGCACGCGTGTCTTTCCAGGTCACCTTGGTTAACAATGGAAGAACAACGATTTCAAGCATCACCCTCCTTTTAACATGTCAAGTCTGCTATTCTAACCCAATCAGCCTGACATAATGATCTCCAGCCTTGTGCTCGTCAACATTCTCAACTGAGTTAACAAGACAATTACTGAAATGATCTCAGCAGGTCCTTTAATGACAGCAATGAAATGCAGTGGAATTTTCATGGCAAAGGAGGACTATGCAATTCATCTGATCACTGTTCATAACATTCTGGAGTATATGCAAATTGCTATTATAAAAATGTAAGCAGCAACTTTCCCAATTTCCAATATTTATGTAATTCTCAAAACTTTTGGCCATGGCTGTACATGAATTACACAACTGAGTTCCCTAATCAGGAGCCAATCAGCATCCAGAGGGCTGGTAACAAGTATTTAATTTGATTCAGGTGTATTGGAGAACGGATGTATCTAAAAGATGCGGGTGGTAGCTCTTGAAGACTGAACATAGGCTGCCTTGCTTTGTAACAATCATCTCTATGAACTGCTCCTGCCTGGCTTCAGTACCTGTCATAACACTGAGAATAACCATTGATTGTTGTCGACTCTTGGCCCATCAGAATCCTATGACACCATTTCCAAACCTGCACTCCTTTTGCTTTCCTTACTGTGGGTAATCTGCTAAAAAACATTCATTTGGGATTTACAACAGAGCCCTGGATAGTGTCCGAAATTTAACTGATAGGATATTAAAAATAAGCTTTACAAACATAAATAATTAACTACTTGACATTTTTGAAAACTTAAAAATGAATTATGATGGGTTTATAGGGGGACGACATATGAAAACTTCACTTTTTTAGCCCTTAAATGCAGTGTGTTATTTAGAGCGTGCAGGAATGCAAAAAAATTGTCACCTCATATTGTTTTAGTTATATTTTTAAGCCATTCAGTTTTCTCAATGGGCTTTATGCATAGCCCACCTAGTAAAACTTACGGTTTTCAATAAGCCAGTAAAACCGTTTCCGGGTACATCTGTGGGAAGCTGTGGGAGTGCAGCACAGAGGTAAAAAGAGGGATATAGGATAGTACAGTTTTGTAGATTAAGCCATTATTCAAGTTTCAGCAGCGGGAAGCAGACAGCAGTTGTGTACCTTATCAGCTAAATATAATTCAGATATGAGTTTTCACACATTTCCATCGGGCTAGCAACTACGAAAGAGATGGATTGTAAATATTAAAAGAGAAAAGGTTTTTTTTTTTCTAACCACACCGTGTCTGCAGTAGAAAAGTGTGAAAAGGAAGAATTTAAAAGCATGATACATTCACTTTAAATTAGGGAATATGAATACTTTGGATATTTCACTGAAAATGAACCAAAATGTTTCATCTTCAATTTACCATCCTGCACTAAGTAACAAAGGACAGAGATGTCTTTAATTTAAATAACTGTAAGACTTGCAACTAAAGTGTTTAAAACCTTCTTATTCCATTTAAAGAGGGAAATAACTATGATAAAAATTATATCCAGGCAACTGGAATTTAGGTATATTAATCTGATGGCTTTAAAACTATTTTTAAAAAGTGTAATAAGAGTGATTTTACCCAAATCAGTTCAACTTTCGGTATTTGTAAGTTATTTACAATTACTGTGGGCTTTTATTGTGCAAAGGCACAGTGTGCAAAAAAAACCTGACAAATCCCAGCTGCACTGATAGTTAAAAGTGATCAGAGTCATAAATGTTGCCTAAATATTATTTCACATATATGTAAATAGAGAAGCTGAAATACAGTTTTTGGGGGCAAAGACAACAGGAGACAATAAATAGGAATAATATTATGCATATGTCAATTTGTTATTTCTGAGGAACTGTGAAAAACGAGAACTAGTGCAAGTGTGATGTGTAAACGTAGTCCAGAGATTTATATGGTGAAATGTGAACATGAATTCATTCATTTTGTTCTTGTTGAGAATAAATTTACTCATCACTGCCAATATACAACACCTTTAATCCCATATTAATCACATATCATATTAAGCCCATCTTCACTTACTAGATCATTGTTCTTACTTAGAAATTTGCAGACACTGTAGGCCACCAGCACCTGTCATCCACACAGTTCCAGACACTAACTTTCTGAGCAATGGGTCTACTGTCACTATCATCAACCTCTGTAGCTTTAGGGATAAAACCTTCAGTGTAAACATCATATTATGGTATATAGGTATCTAAAGTCATAGAAAATATTAAAACTACACGACTTTAGTCATCAGCCTGCTGTTAAAAATGTTGCGCTTGTTTACATTTAGCCTGAGCCTTCTCAGATTAACCCGACTAGCATCAGTGTGTTTTAACCCATTTAGCTTTACTCTAAAGCGTTAAAGGAGTGTAACTCAGCAAAAGTTCCATTCTGAGCACAACAGATAATTTTCGATAGAAATGTATTTAAAGTAAGAAAAATAAATGAGACTTGGATAATAAAGACTGAGGAATGATTGATGCAACTGATTCACTTGGATTACCATGATTTAGTTAAAAGTCAACACACTTTTTCTACAAAAACAATATTTCTGTCTAACAAAAGATTGGCATTTCTCACCGGTTGTGTGGGAGTCTTAAGCGTGCTGCTTTGTGACCTCGACCGACCCTCTTTATTTATGCCCTCTTGTTCCAGGTCATTTTCACTCTTATCGGTCTCATCCTCCTCTTCTCTAAAACATGACATTTGACTCGTAAGCTCCGCCTGTAAAACAAAAGGGTCATACAGGACTCAAATGAGTTCAGATTTTAAATGGTAAATAAACTGATATTATATAGCGCTTTCTAGTCATATCAATCGATCGCTTAACGCGCTTTACAATGGAGACACATTCACCCATTCAAACTCACAAGGGTACACACATTCATACACCTATACACTGCTCAGTAGGCATCTCGGGGTTATGTGCCTTGCCCAGGGGCACATCGACATATGACAGGAGGAAGATGGATTGCAAGATGACTACTCCACCTACTGAGACAGTCACGCATTTTTTTCCTTGCATTACAATTTTGTTTCCTATTGGCTATTAGTTTCGTCCATCCATCCATCCATCTTCTTAACCGCTTATCCAATTCAGGGTCACGGGGCAGCTGGAGCCTATCCCAGCAATTATCAGGCGTTAGGCAGGGTACACCCTGAACAGGACGCCAGTCTGTTGCAGGGCCAACACAGAGAGACAGACAACCATTCACACTCACATTCATTCCTACGGACAATTTAGAGTGATCAATTCACCTATCATGCATGTTTTTGGACTGTGGGAGGAAGCCGGAGTACCCGGAGAGAACCCACGCATACACGGGGAGAACATGCAAACTCCATGCAGAAAGACCCTGGGCCGGGATACGAACCCACGACCTTCTTGCTGCAAGGCAACAGCGCTAACCACTGCGCCACCGTGCAGCCGACACATCCCAAAATGAAAACCTGTGCTGGCAGGTAGGCAAAGCGAGTTTCTCTCTATATTCCAGGATGCCCACGAGGCCCTGCGGCATGACAGCCCTCTGCGAAATTAAAGACGGGTGCAGCTTCGCCCCGTCATCTCCTGACACTCCACTGTCAGGAGGCTCCAGTCTCTTACGCACAGTAACGCTGCATTCCTCAATTAGTTTCGTCTTTATGTGTTAATTTTTTTTTAACCTGTGCTCTTCTTTCATGTTCCTCCTCCTCCCTCCGTCTCTGTCTCCGTTCCTTGGCTCTGTACTTCGCTCTCTTCTCCTGCAAAAGGGGAAGAAGCTGCTTTTTGCCGACACTCCTGCTGAGCTCTTGGAACTCAGGCCAAAACTTCAGCAGTTCACTGAACACTGATATCTGGATGAGCAGAAAAAAAACATGAAGAATAAAAGATTGTCTTTCTAACGGTTTTACACAAACATATAGTTTGTATTTCTACCCATATTAAACTTTTTATTAACTTCCATTCTTTTTATTTGCTTCATTTTTGCCCAACCTAAACATTTAATCTGACCATTACACTAATGTTGCTAACCCCGATTAACACCATACCTCAGAACCCTAAAAAAGAGGGTCCCACTGCATTAGGCCCATCAGTCTTCAGGAGGTAAGAGAATAAGTTAGAAAAGGTGCTAGAATAGCTAAAAGATTACACATACAAACATAAACAGTACCTGTGCCTCTCTGAAGATATAAGGGCCGAGCTCATGGCGCTTCTCCAGAATCTGCTGAGCCTGTTCCGGAGAAATGTCTATCTGCAGAGTTGGTGGCATGGAAGAGTTGATGAAACAGCTAATGATTGTGGAGATTTTCTGCTGAATCACAGCCAGATTACTGTGTGAATGACAGAGGTCCTGTATTCAGACACATCAAAGAATGAAGGGCATAATGCTGTACAATCAAGGGCTGCAAAACAAATTAAGGGACAAAGATTAACCAAATCAAAACATCATCTCACAATGACAGTATTTGTAGTCGATCAGTTATGTGGGCTTGTGAAATATATATATCTATATATATATAGATATATATATCTATATATATATATATATATATATATATATATACACACTCACTGACCACTTTATTTGGCACACCTGTTGTCCAACTACTCCATAAAAAAATTTCTAATCAGCCATTCACATGGCGACAGCTTTATGTAGACATGGTCAAGACGCGGCAGTTCAAACTGATTATCAGAATAGGAAAAAAAGATTTAAGTGACCATGAACATGGCATGGTTGTTTGTGCCAGATGGGCTGGTCTTCTGGGATTTTCACGCACAACCATCTCTAAGATTTACAGAGAATGGTCAGAAAACGGAAAAATATCCAGTGAGCGGCAATTCTGTGGGCGAAAATACTTTGCTGATGCCAGAAGTCAGAGGAGAATGGCCAGACTGGTTTGAGTTGATAGAAAGACAACAGTAACTCAAATAACCACTTGTTACAACCAAGGTATGCAGAAGAGCATCTCAGAATGCCCAACACGTCAGACCGTGAGGGAGATGCGCAACAGCAGCAGAAGACCACAGCGGCTCCTGTCAGCTAATAACAGGAAACTGAGGCTACAATTTGCACAGGCTCACCAAAATTAGAAGATTGGAAAAATGTTGCCTGGTCTGAGGCTTGATTTCTGTTGCAACTTTTGGATGATAGGGTCAAAATTTGGCATCAACAACATAAAAGCATGGATCCATCCTGGTTTGTATCAACGCTTCAGGCTGCTGGTGGTGTAATGGTGTGGGAGACATTTTCTTGACACGCTTTGTCCCCTTAGTACCAATTAATCATCGTTGCAACACCATAGCCTACCTGAGTATTGTTGGTGACCATGTCAATCCCTTTATGAGCGAGCAGTATACCCATCTTCTGATGGCTACTTCCAGCAGGATAATGTGCCATGTCAAAGCTCCAATCATCTCAGACTGGTTTCTTGACAATGAGTTCATTGTACTCAAAAGGCCTCCACAGTCACCAGATCTCAATCCAATACAGCATCTTTGGGATGTGTTGGAACAGGAGATTGGCATCATGGATTAGCAGCCAACAAATCTGCAGTTACTGCGTGATGCTATCATTGTCAAGATGAACCAAAATCTCGGAATGTTACTAGGAATACTAGGAATGTTCCTAGTACCTTTTTTAATCTATGCCACGAAGGACTGAGTAGCTACCAGACCTTGAGGCTGGATTTGGTTTACCTTATATCTCTGCACCTCCACCCAGAAACGCACATCATTTTCCAGGAAGTCTCCTTTCAGAGACACAAAGTCCTGGAACTGCTGGCAGGTGGACGGGTCGAGAAGAGCTCTTCGGAACAGTAGGATCTCTTTAGAGCAACTCATCCAAAACCCCTCAGGCTGAAAACAGGTTGCAATAATGTTAATCAACTGTATTAATAATAAACACGTTATCTGCCAGTAAAGACATGTGTCATTATCATGTTAGCTAATATTTTTGATGTGTAATGAGCTGGAGGAAAGGGATGGGAGCTGAGCTGTTTGACGAATTCATTCATTTATCCTGAAGCCTAATGTAGCAGACAGCCCCAACAATGTAACAAAATCAGTACTGAAAAAACTAAGTTTTAAAGAAAATCTCCCATGCCTGCTGATCAAAAGATACATTATTTCTCTATGTTCATGATATTTGATCTCCCAGAAGAATTTCTGCTTACCTTCAAAACTGCTCTGCTTTTTCTTCTTCGGTGGTAGACTGGCTGTAAGAACCTTTCATCTGTTTTCAGCTGCGACACAGAAACACAATGGCCAAGAGTCACAAATTAGGAGTTTGAGGAGATGCCTCACACATGTCCTTTTGGTGCTCTCTATGTCTGGCTGTAACTGCATCTCGTTCTCTTAGTACCACTAATCATACTTATTCACTCATTTATTCTTTCCAATCTCCTCTTCTGTCACCCACTCTGACCTCATTTTACCTCTTAAACTTCTTTTCCACCCTGACACTTATCTCCCTTTCCACACCGTAATGCTAAACTCCCTCTACCTTTCATTACCTAATGAGAGGATGTGTGTCACTAAACCTTGTAAACTTGATAACATAATGAGGCAGGGCAGCAGAATCTGCGGTTTATGTGTTTCCACTTGAAGAAGCAACCGAAGAGAGCAACAAGCCAGTAACGGTGTTCAGTGGCTGATCCTGTAACCCTAATGTGTGTCTCTGTTAGTGCTCAAAGCCATTATACAGCCAAAGTTTTAACATGATACACATATAAAGGGCCTCTAGAATGTTAAATACTATTCTTGGAAAATTAGATCAAATGAGTTTGCTTCTTGTTAAAAACACAGACAATGAAACATTTAAGATCACAGTGCTTTGCAAAAAACAACAAAAAAACATACCTCTTAACTTATTCACATGTCTGATCACAACCAGAAATTCAAACCTATTTTTGTTGCATAACCTGAAATTGGAAGGAAAGGATAAACATTGTTTCACAACTTATCAAATCATCTTTTGGACCTTGCTGAAGAGAAGTCTTCCCACAGCTAACCATGCCACCACAATACAGGTGCTGGCCAGTAAATTAGAATATCATCAAAAAGTTGAATTATTTCAGTAATTCCATTCAAAATGTGAAACTTATATACTGTATACTTTCCTTCCACACATAGTGATATATTTCAAGTGTTTATTAATTTTCATTTTTATTATTACAACTGACAGCTAATGAAAACACCAAATTCAGTATCTCAGAAAATTAGAATATTCTGAAAAGGCTCAATATAGAAGACACCTGGTGCCACTCTAATCAGCTGATTAACTCAAAACACCTGCAAAGGCCTTTAAAAGGTCCCTCAGTCTTGTTCTGAAGGCTCCACAATCATGGGGAAGACTTCTGACTTAACAGCTGTCCAAAAGACGACCATTGACACCTTGTACAAGGAGGGCAAGACACAAAAGGTGATTGCTAAAGAAGCTGGCTGTTCGCAGAGCTCTGTGTCCAAGCACATTAACAGACAGGCGAAGGGACGGAAAAAATGTGGTAGAAAAAAAGTGTACAAGCTCTAGGGATAACCGCACCCTGCAGAGAATTGTGACGACAAACCCATTCAAAAATGTGGGGGAGATCCACAAAGAGTGGACTGCAGCTGGAGTCAGTGCTTCAAGAACCACCACGAAGAGACTCATGAAAGACATGGGATTCAGCTGTCGCATTCCGTGTGTCAAGCCACTCTTGAACAAGAAACAGCGTAAGAAGCGTCTCGCCTGGGCCAAGGACAAAAAGGACTGGACTGCTGCTGAGTGGTCCAAAGTTATGTTTTCTGATGAAAGCAATTTTTGCATTTCCTTTGGAAATCAAGGACCCAGAGTCTGGAGGAAGAGCGGAGAAGCACAGAATCCACGTTGCATGAGGTCCAGTGTAAAGTTTCCACCGTCAGTGATGGTGTGGGGTGCCATGTCATCTGCCGGTGTTGGCCCACTCTGTTTCCTGAGGTCCAAGGTCAATGCAGCCGTCTACCAGGAAGTTTTAGAGCACTTCATGCTTCCTGCTGCTGACCAACTTTATGGGGATGCAGACTTCACTTTTCAACAGGACTTGGCACCTGCACACAGTGCCAAAACCACCAGTACCTGGTTCAAGGACCATGGTATCCCTGTCCTTGATTGGCCAGCAAACTCGCCTGACCTTAACCCCATAGAAAATCTATGGGGTATTGTGAAGCGGAAGATGCAATACGCTAGACCCAACAATGCAGAGGAGCTGAAGATGACTATCAGAGCAACCTGGGCTCTCATAACACCTGAGCAGTGCCACAAACTGATCGAGTCCATGCCACGCCGCATTACTGCAGTGATGGAGGCAAAAGGAGCCCCGACTAAGTATTGAGTGCTATACATGCACATTCTTTTCAGTTGGCCAACATTTTAAGAAAATTTTTTGAGATACCAAATTTGGAGTTTTCATTAGTTGTCACTTATAAATATCAAAATTAAAAGAAATAAACATTGGAAATACATTGGTCTGTGTGCATTGCATGAATATAATGTACAAGTTTCACGTTTTGAATGGAATTATTGAAATAATTCAAATTTTTGATGATATTCTAATTTACTGGCCAGCACCTGTATGTGCAGCGTTCATTTTCAGTAAAAAAATGTAAAAGAATAACTTGAGATTTTTGTGTAAGGCAAATAGTTGAATTTTGAAATCAACTGACCAGAATATCTTTTTCCACATGGTTTCCTGTACCTCTGAAATACATAGCTTCTGGTTACCTGCAAGTAGGTCTTCATTGAACAATAGGTCAACATGGAAAATGGAAAAATGAGTGTGAAGACATTCTTGTGCTCCAGTGTAAGGGTCTGGATTGCATCTTTTTTTAAATGCTAAAAAAAGTCATAGTTTCATCATGACAGCATTTGCTAAATAGATTCAAAAAGAAAATAAAAATGCTGTAAAAACAAATGCTATAGTCTCCAAATGTGTTTGGTGTTTTAAATATACATTTTACACCTCATCAATTAGAATAGAACTTTATAGCTGCTGGTTAATAAAAATCAACATTCTTTATAAACAATAAAATAATGTATCTGAAAATGTTTCTCAGTTTAATCTTTGACCAGGTTAAAGTCCCACTAAAATTTGTGTCTATATTAAAGGCAGCAGGATGCCATCCAGTGGTGAATAAGAAAATGAATTAAGGACTGATAGACTATAAATGTGTACTCTGTGTATTCCTGATACAAGGTGCCTAAAACTGTGTCTGGCATTACAAGTACTGTTTTATCAGCTTTTACATTTTGGTGTAGCAGTCTTGAAAGCCAACAGTAAGAACACAAGATATCCACCCTGTTTTTTTTCTGTCGCTCACTGAACTCTTCCGTGGAGAGGAATAAAGGCATCCATGTCTCTTCAATGTGACTCCTGATTATTTCCTGGATTTCCATCACGATGGGGTTCGACAGGGCTTCTAACTTCAGCCGCTCCTCTCCACCGGCCAAGCGTAGTATCTGCACAATCAGGAAAGATAACACAAACTGGAACAGGGGCGATGCAGCAGCATGTATTTAGCAGGAGTACCAATTACACATTTTTTGTACACTATATAGCCTTCCTTTCCTTTCTCCTCCGGTGTTCTGCATTCCAGAACATGCTTCCAGAGTCCTCCGTTTTTCACTGCTCATATGTTGATTTGATGATTTCTTCCTTCCCTATATCTCCTTTATGCAGTTTTTCTTTTTATTTGGAACATACACAGCTGTGCTTGACCTCATTTACTTTCATAAGGCTTTTGAAATGAGAACCAGTTGCAGAGTGGGAATCAGGAGATGAAAGAGGGGCATTATGTGGCTGGATGACTGAATGACTGAACGAGTGAAGGGCCAAAGCAGTAAAGCTGTCAGTCTCTGCATTGCACACACAGAAGAGAACCAACAGTGAGATGTAAGAACAGCTGCCAGAGCCAACCCTTACAGACTCGTAGACATTAAGAAATGGCTTTCTAATTCAAAAGCTATTTTAATAATCGTTTTAGAGGCATTTATAGGATGACCCTGACAAATCCCAAACATCTCCCTCCACAGTTTAATTCATGTCAGCACAAGTATTTTGTTTTTGTCAAATAAAATGGAGTCAATTCTATGTAAACAAAGTTGGTCTGAACATGAAGCATGATTTTTAGCTGATGTAACAGACTTTAAACAGTTCGGGTGAATAAAACCACTCGAGCCTAAAGAGAACAACAGTTTTTTGTGACCATCACATAGTGTCTGGGGCCCCTTGGATAAAGCAGCACCACTGCCACATGTCTCATACGGTGGGGAGAACAAGTATTTGACACAGTGCTGATTTTTTTTAAGTTTTCCCACTTACAAAGCATGTAGAGGTCTGTCATTTGTATCAAAGGTACTCTTCAACTGTAAGGGGACAGAATCTAAAACAAAAAATGCAGAAAAAAAATCACAGTGGATCATTTTTAAATAATTATTTTCCCTTTTATGGCCTGACATAATTATTTGATACATCAGACAAACAGAACTCATTATTTGGTACAGAAACCTTTGTTTGCAATTACAGAGATCAGACATTTTCTGTAGTTCTTCCCCATGTTTCCACACACTCCAGCAGGGAATTTGGCACACTCCTCCATACAGATATTCTCCAGAGCGTTCAGGTTTCAGGGCTGTCGCTGGGCAGCACAGACTTTTAGCTCTCTCCAAAGATTTTCTTTTGGATTCAGGTCTGGAGACTGGCTAGGGCACTCCAGGAACTTGAGATGCTTCCTACGGAGCCACTGCTTAGTTGCCTTGGCTGTGTGTTTCAGGTCGTTGTAAAGCTGGAAGACCCAACCGCGACCAATCTTCAATTTTCTTACTGAGGGAAGGAGATCGCTGGCCAAGATCTCTCGATACATGGCCCCATCCATCCTCCCCTTAATATGGTGCAGTTGCCCAGTCCCCTTTGCAGAAAAGCATCCCAAAGAATGCTGTTTCCACCTCCATGCTTTACAGTTGGGATGGTGTTCTTGGGGTTGTTAGTAGTTTATTTCTCTGGTCATTATGAAAATTTGATCTTAGATCACATGTTATTCAAAGATCTATACAATGTGCCATAAGAGGAAAAAAAGATTAAAGAAAAATGTATACATTACAAATGTAAAGGCTACATGATGACTGACCGAAAGGGGTTTAGTCTGAAGTCTAGACTTATTTTGCCTAACCCCTTTTACAACTGAAACACTATGTCCAAAGATGACACAATTATACAGTTTCTCTTATACTAATGATGGTAACAGGTAAGCACAAGACTTAAACTTCAACAATCAAAATTATGCATGCTTGTTTAACTAAATTTCTAATGTTCTTCATTAAGTGTTCGATACTTATGTTTGACTTATACATTTTCTTAAATGCATTAATAGTTGTACTCATCCTTCTTTCTCCAAACAAGGCGAGTGGAGGTTATACAAAAAAGTTCCACTTTTGTCTCATCATACCACATGACCTTCTCCCATTCCTCCTCTAGATTATCCAGATGGTCATTGGCAAACTTCAGATGGGCTTTGACATGCGCTGGCCTAAGCAAGGGGACATTGCAAGCACTGCAGGATTTTAATCCATGACAGCTGAGGTTTTTGTTTTTTCTTCTTGTTCTGGTGCTCCAAAACAAGGAAGATTGACCGTCGTCTTGAACTTCTTATATTTTCTAATTATTGCACCAACAGTTGTTGCCTTCTCACCAAGCTGCTTGCCTATTTTCCTGTAGCCCATCCCAGCCTTGTGCAGCTCTAATATTTTATCCCAGATGTCCTCGCACAGCTCTCTTGTCTTGGCAATTGTGGAGAGGTTGGAGTTTGTTTGAGTGTGTAGAAAGGTGTCTTTTATAGGTAACAAGTTAAAACAGGTGCAGTTAATAACGGTAATGAGTGGAGAACAAGAGGGATTCCTAAACAAGAACTGACAGGTCTGTGGAAGCCTAAATTCTTACTGGTTGATAGGCGATCAAATACTTATGTAATAAAATGGAAATTAATAATTTAAAATCATCCACTGGGATTTTCTACATTCTTTATAGATAGTGTCCCTCACAGTTGAAGAGTACCTTTGATATAAATTACAGACATCTACATGCCTTGTAAGTGGAAAAACTTCAAAAATTAGCAGTGCATCAAATAGTTGTTCTCCCAACTGTATACTCATACCACCTATAGGTGGTTTCCTCCAATATTATTTTCTCCTTGGATCTAGAAATCAAAATCTCATAATCATTGTTGTTGGAGCTGAATTCAAACCATATCCTCATTTTAATTGGAAGCAGGTCGTTCTATTGCTGATTCACCAGCAGCAGGACTGCAGGAAAGTTTTGGAGCTGCAACAGCCTCTGTTCATCAAATCTGGATACTGAGGCTAAATTTAGAACTATTATGTAACAAGCAGTCTAGTTTAAACATCCTCATTAAAATGTATTTATGTAAACTTGGATGAAATTATTTTTTTGCTTTGGATTACATGAAATTACACATACGTCATTATGTTGTTCTGCTTTTGCAGGGCTATCAGGGCCAAAGAAGTAATTTTTGTTGAGGTAGTTGACAACAATCTGCGATGACCTCTCCTGTCTGATGGCCTTCTGCTTCCTAGAAGTCCTCCTGTACTCCTCCAGGTCCAGCCAACACATCAAATGGATACTACACGGGGGGGACCCAAAAAAACATAAATTTCCTTTCACTATATCATCTCTCTGCATGGTTCTTTAACTACCTGGCATTGTGTTCCTGTAAGAAGGCCATGAAGTTTTTAATCTCTTGATGCTGACGAAGTATGGAACCTAAACGATATCCGCGGAAAATTGGGGGCACCCTGGACCACGGACCAGTGACTCGGGAACCCTTTGAGAAGTCAGTGGATGGAGCCATAGATGAAGGGGAAAAAATGGACTTGCGCTGCTCCGTATGAGAAAGAGACAAGAGAAACAGATGGGAAGATCATCATCAAATGGTGCATGCCTCTCAGGTATTCTGCAGTTTGTAAGTGAGCATCTGTGTAATAAAGCAATAGATATTCAGCTTTGTTTGAGGCTGTTCAGAGGTTCATCCATTCTGATCTTTATAAAGAGTTCTTACGATATTTTTCTGGGGTCCTCAGTCCTTAACAGACTGTTTTAACGTATAAGCTTAAACGTTTACTTAGAAAACAATGGATGAATAGATGGAAGAATGATGGATCTATCTTTTACACAATAGGACAGACAATGACCTTGAAAAATTCAAATATTTTTCCATACTTATCCAGACCTTGAACTACTAACTCCATAGTCTTATAAAAGCGTGTTTGAAGCCTTTTACATGTTGTAGCACGTTTTTTGATGCCTGCAGACCTGTCTCAGCTGCTGCTCTGATTCCTTGTGAAGCCTCTGGAGTTCTCTCCACTCTGGACTGTTGATGCAGCGTACCACTTCCTTCACACACACCTGGACACAAACACATCTATATAGCTATTAAATAGTTAGCTATGATGCAATGGATTTGAATCCATTCGAACAGATCTTAATTCTTTTTTATCCAGGCTGTCGTTTTCTGAATAATAAACGGGTCATCCTTATGGTTACTTTGTTTTTGATAAGAGGTCAATTTTTTGAACTGATGTAGCTCTAGCCCTCTAGTCTGTTCTGATCACTCAAAACACTTCACACTAGAGCCATATTAACCCATTCACACTCACCATCGATACATTTATACACAGATCAGTTCCCACTTGAGATGTGACAGTAGAAGGCTGGGATCGAACATACAACCTTCTGATTGGAAGACGACGACATTACCCAGAGTCGATGTTTGTAAGAGAGTTTAAAAAAGCCTTTACAGAAAGTTTTTACATTTAGGAATTTTGCAGATCTTAAATGTATTTTATAGGTATTTTAGATGATGCATCAATACAAAGCACTGAATAATTGTAAGGTGGAAGAAAAGACCATAAGGAATAAAAACCTGTAAAAAAGGTTATATGCATTGATATTCAGTCCAACTGAATCAATACTTTGTAGAATGACCTCTGATTGCAACTACAAGTACAAGTCTTTTGGGGTATGATGCAGCTCTACCAGTTTATCACAACTAGAGAGCCAAGCTGTTGCCTGTAGGTCTGGCTGTGTTTTTAGGGCCATTGCCCTACTGCAAGGTGCAAAGCTCTGTTGCAGTTCTTTGCATTCGTTTATTTCAATTCAAAAATACTTAATCCCAGAGGATACTTGATCTCAGAGGAAAATTAATTGATGGAGCTGATACTAATTCATTCTTCAAGCAGGAATCCCAATAGGTTTCTTTAACTTAAATTCAAGTCTTTTTAAGAACCTTTTTAGACCATTTACAATAAAAATGAATACCCATTTCAGGGCCCATTTCACAGCTCTACTGGTAGAGAAAAAAAAAATACTTGAACTTATGTTCCTGCATTTCTCAGGGAAAGGTGGAATGTGTAAATGATAACCAGCCAAGCTGAGGTTTAAAAAAAATCTAAGAACATTTCAGTAGACCACAAGAAAGTTATTCGAAAAATGTAAAGTTGTTTTTTTAACAATGATGACGTTTTTTGTTGCTTTTTGTTTGTTTGTTTTTTATGTTCATCTTCATTTGCTGAAGACGTCACGTGTAAAGAATATTTTGACCTTCCTGGGGTAATCAAAATAATCGTGGTGGACAAATTTAAGTTTTGAAAAAAATTTAATATAAAGAAGTTAAATACAGCACAAATTTTCAGACCAAGATATAAAAATTTCAGGCTTTTTAAAGTCTTTTTAAGGTGTAATTTCCAAATTTATGAATTCATAGCTTTTAAGGCTTTTTAAGACCTGGTAGGAACTTTGTCAAAGAATTTTTGTAGATCATTATGGTTGTGGGTAGGAAGGATTTCCTGTAGCGGTCTGTGTTGAGGCGAAAATAAAGAACACTGTTGTTGTAGGATAGTCTCATCAAGACGTGGCTCAGGGTTCTCCATAATTTTTTTGATTTTATGAAGACTTTTGCTTTGCATGATAATCTCCAGATGTTCCTCAGTTGTTCCCAGAAATGAACCAGCCTTCTTTATCAGGTGGTTTAGTCTTTTTTAAGTCCATGATTCTGATAGAGCTATCCCAACAGATGAAGGCTGAAGAGATTACACACACCAGGGCAGCCAACTCCCTTCTAAAGGCAGTTGGCTGCCCTGAATTTTATTTTGGGCCCTTAGAAATTGCAAAGTACAAATTTACAATTTTAAATGTGAAAGTGGCAAAAACCTTTCATGTATACATGACGTTCTCTAAAAATATATTAAAGCTTAGATTTGTACTGTGAAAACTGTGGAAAGGTTGAAGAATGTGAATATTTTCCAAGGCACTGTAACACAACAACCAAACACTGATTCGTCTCGGGGGGAAAAAATGAACCTACAGCAACTAACTCCATTTTGGTGTCAAAACACGTATGTAAACCCCCCTGAAGGTTTGTTTGTCGTATAGAAGGTTCTGCTTATGTCATCAAAACCAATACTTCAGTTTTTATCAATAAAAACATTCATGGTTTATGTTGTTATACACCTGCTGGAATGACTCTTTGTCCCATTGGTTTAACAGTGTCCACGGCTCCAGAAGGATGTCCAGTGTGTGTTCCTCCACCCCATCAAACAGCTCCTCAAAAGCAGGCAGCAGTCTGTTATACACCTCCCTCCTGATTTCTGTGTCAACATTCATGCTCCTCCAGGCAGAGCTGGAAACATATGTGGAGTAAAGGAGCTGGGGAGGAGAAGAGATGAGAAAATCTTTTCAAGAAAGAAACATTTTTCTGCAAAACCACAATCACTTTCATCATCACCATTGCTCTCTGCTTTTACAATACCCCTTTCTCTCATCAGAGCTGCCACCACACCAAATAAATGTCACTCATTTAACCCTCCTGGCCATGGCACTGTGGAAATAACACTAAATGTCATTCCTCTGGTGAACTAATAGTCAACTTGAACAAAAAGAGTTTTGCTGTGATGTGTTCTGGACAGAAACAATCGAGCACAATGGTTGTAGGTGACTGAGCTGGCACTAAACTGTGAGTAGAACTCATTTGTTTTTAATGAGAAATACAATTTCTCCACCCACAACAGGAGGGCAAGAGGGCAGAGAGGAGAATGGTGGAGGCTAGGCTGCACAAACGAATGGAACACAACAATATATTGACCCTAAAAGGGATGAGAATGAAAGTGTCTGGTCTGTGTACATTTAAAAAGTAGAGAGGGCACGAGAAGGAACTCTTAATTGTACAATTCTTTACTGGTTGCTGATTTGTAGCACATTTTAAAAAAAAAGTGTTCTCCTAAAATGTTATTCATGATACTACTTGGTGATTCATATATGGTAGGACACGTACTGCAGATGTCAGAGTATGAGCTGACCTGTGCTTCTCTCTGCACTCCATAGGGGTCCAGTCCATCCTGGTGGAATAGTTCATGGTAGTGTTGCAGGTCTGTCCAGAAGTAAACTGCATTTACCCAGAGCTAAAACCACACACACACACATGCACACATTACCTTTTTGTAGCATCAGTGACGTTTAGGCATATTTTCTCAACCCATTTAAACTCATGGTATATCTATCACATATCATCTTACACCAGCAATGTAAAGTGGTAATTGTGAAGTTGTTTAGATTTTGTACATAAACAAGATTCAGTTCAACAATACAGTAAAGTCAAGCACCTTGAATTGCCTTGTATTGAAAGTTTGCTATTTAAATAAAATTGCCTTGCTAAGTCATCTTCCAAGATATTCCTAAGTCCTAAAAGTCTGCAGAAGGGTAAGAATCAAGCAGAGATGCAATAGAATACACAATGGAATAATTTTTGGTATATAGCCGCAAACTAATGTTATTAGCATTGATATTTCTTTAAATGCCATTAAGCTTTTATCTATACAAATTTGCTCCTCTGGTTGAGACAACTTTAACATAGATGCAAAAAGACACTTGTCTAGGAATGGATACACCAAACTGTTTACTAGGGATGTAAGAAAATACTGATATGTCTATATAGCAGGATCTTATATTAAAAATTAAAGTATCTATTTTTTTAACAATTTGAATTGAACCCATAATGATGACGGTAATTTTTGTTATAAAATAAAAAGTACGATTGTTAGTTGGTGCCTGTATTCACCTGATTTGTTCCAGTGGATCAATTACATCTAGTAGTAATACTGAATGTGTTTTGTATGAAGCAGGCTGGAGTGTTTAGAATGCTGTGACCGTTTTCCTAGAGTTAAAGTTTAGTTTTAAAAAATCACAATATATGGTCTTGTGATATATTGCAAAACATCGTATCGTCTCCTTTGTATCGTGATAGATATTGTGTCACCATATTCTTGCCAGTAAACATCCCTACTGTTTACCAAAGAAAGGATTGTTAATGCAATAAATTGACACCTACCTGAACATTCATACTGACAACCCCCAGGATAGACAGACTTAAATACTAAGACTTAAATACTAAGTGATACTCTCCTAAGCTTTGGTCTAATAATCTCCAAAATCTCCGTATTGGATATTGCATTATCTGACCACTTCTGCATCTTCTCTGAAAGCATTATCCCGGCTAAACTACTGTCTTTTGTGCCGTCAGGCCGATAGAAAATGGAGGAAAACTCAACTCCAGGTTAACGATGAGATCTGCAAAAACAGGTTGAACAAATATAACTTAACCTTGAAAACTGCAACGGAATCATTCTTCTCTGAAATCATTGACAAAAACATTAATAACGCTTGGACCTTATTCGCAACAGTTGAAAGACTAACCAATCCCCCAGTGACAGCAGCTCCTGAGCTACACTCCACTAGGACCTGTACTGAATTTGCCAACTTCTTCACTGAAAAGATTCTAGAAATTAGAAGATCAATATGTAAAGCAGCAACCAAACCACCAACATTATCATTCACTTAAAAATAATGCAGATAAAATGTCTGATTTAAAAAAACTGAATCAATCACATCTTGATGAAATTATTAAACAACTGAACTACTCCTCTTGCTGCCTCGATATCTTAACCACAGCTTTTTTAAAGAAAGTTCTCCCTGTCATTAAGTCGGATCTGATGCAAATAGTTAACACATCCCTCCAATAAGGTGTCTTCCCCCAGGCCCTCAAAACAGCAGTTATCAAACCCCTATTAAAGAAAAACAACCTAGACAATACCTTGATGCAGAATTATAGGCCAATCTCTAATCTCCCATTCATCAGTAAGATTATTGAAAAAGCTGTATCTCAACAGTTGAACACATTCCTGACAATGAACAACTCCTTAGATCATTTTCAATCTGGTTTCCGTGCTCATCACAGCACTGGGACTGCCCTCGTCAACGTTTTCAATGACATCTGCATAAATACAGACAGCGGTAAAACTACAGTGTTGGTTCTGTTGGACCTCAGTGCAGCATTTGACACTGTTGATCATACAATATTACTGGAACGATTAGAGAGCTGGGTCGGACTCACTGGTACAGATCTTCAATGGTTCGAATCTTGCCTCAAAAATAGGAAGTTCTTTGTATCCATCGGATATTTCTCATCAGAACAAACAGAAATCACATGTGGGTTCCCCCAGGGCTCCATCCTTGGGCCCCTCCTGTTCAATATTTACATGCTTCCACTAACCAAGATTATAGCAGCCAATCAGATTAGCTACCATAACTATGCAGACGATACACAGCTATACATTACATTATCACCAGGTGACTTTGATTCTATCCAGACCTTAAATGAATGCATTGAACAAATCAACGACTGGATGTTCCATAACTTTCTCCAGCTAAACAGAAACAAAACAGATGTAATTATTTTTGGACCCAAGGAGGAACGATCCAAAGTCAGCACACAGCTTCCGCTAATACAACTAAAAACTACTTATCAGGCTCGTAATCTAGGTGTAATAATGGACTCGGACCTGAACCACCAAGGTCACATAAAGACAATAACAAGGTCGCCTGAAGAACATTTCTAGGATTAAAGGACTGATGTCACAGAAGAACCTTGAAAAACAGATCCATGCGTTTATCTTTAGTCGGATCGATTACTGCAACAGCGTCCTCTCAGGTCTACCTAAAAAATCAATCAGACAGCTGCAGCTGATCCAGAACGCTGCTGCTCATGTTCTCACCAGAACCAGGAAAGTAGAACACAACACCCCAGTTATTAAGTCCTTACACTGGCTCCCTGTAGCTCAGAGAATAGACTTTAAAATACTCCTACTTGTTTATAACTCATTGAACGGTTTAGCACCAAAGTACACTGAAGATATGCTGTCACTATACCAACCCAGCAGACCACTCAGGTCCTCCAACTCGAGCCTACTAATCATCCCTAGAATCAGAACTAAACAGGGAGAGGCAGATTTTAGCTTCTATGCTCCACAAATGTGGAATAAACTTCCAGATCAATGCAAAAACACTGAATCGCTAGGCTCTTTTAAAACAAAGATATAAACTCTACTATTCAGAGCTGTATTTGAATCTTAAATTGCGCTTTCTGATCACTTTGTTTTGTTTTGTTTACCCGATTGTGTTTAATCTGTTTAAATCTGTTTTAATTGCAGAAATGTGTTCCTTCAATTATTTTTTATTGTTGTGGTTTAATTTCTATTCTTACTTTTTTAATTCTTTTTTAAGTGATTGTGTATTAATTACATAAATTTGTTCCTTACATTATCTTTTCTTACACATTGATTACTGTTAAACAAATATGTTTTGTTTGTAATCATGTGGTTTCATTATCACTGAATCATGTAAAGCACCTTGAATTGCCTTGTGTTGAAAGTGTGCTATACAAATAAAATTGCCTTGCCTTGCATCTAGGGACAATTCAGAGAGGGCAATTAACCAGCCATGTTTTTAAGACTATGGGAGAAAGTTGGAGTACCCAAATAGAACCCATATGAATGCGCAGGGAGACCATGCTAACTCCATACAGGAATACCCCAGGCTGGGATTTGAACACAGGACCTTTTAATATTTCAAAATCACTTATTTCCATGTAACCATGGCAACCACTGTTTTCTATTATTATAATAATAATAAAGCTTTATTGTCCACCAAAGTGGAAATTTGTCTTTGACGCGTCAGGTAGGTTTTTAAAAGAATAGACACAATAAATTGACAGACAAATCAAACAGATCAAACATCGAACAGATTACACAATCCCCATTAAAAGATGCAACAATAAATAACACTTAGATAAAAAAATCTGTATCAATATCTTGCATGGACTATTGTGAATTGAGAAGTGATATTGCACTTGGTATGAATGACTTTTTGTAAATGTTTTTAGTTGCTATTGCAACCATATACCTTCTTCCTGATGGCAATTTCCTGAATTCTGGAAACAGAGGATGTACTGGGTCAGACAATTAGCTGGGCCTTGCGTCTCATGTGTGTAATATACATCTTTGCCAACTGTCTCTGGCCTTTAGAAACAATTTTATTACCCATATTAACAATTCTGGATAGTTTGTTTCTGTTCTTAACCCTTAGGTTCCCAAACCAAGTGTTCATGTCAAATGTCAGCACACACTCAATCACACTCCTACACATAGTCTCTAAAACCTTCTTGTTGACCCCATATGAGTTAAACTTCCTAAGTACACATAGGGGCTTTTTTTTAAATGTACTCAGTGCTTTTCGTAAAACTTAGGGTGGAGTCAAAGAATGTTCCTAGGTATTTGAACTCCTCTACGTGTTGGTAATTAATTACAACAACAGGTATAAGGTCATGGAAGAATTTTGTATTGGTCATTATTACCATCTCTTTTGTCTTCTTCTCATTAATGAAGCGGGCACTGTCATGGCAACAATTTGTAAGCTGTTCAATACAATTAGAGTATGCAGATTGGTTGACTGTGTTCCTTGCCTGCCTTGAACCAACCACAACCATGTCATTAGCATATTAATACAACTGACAGGTAGCGTTCATAATATCCAAATAGTTGGTATACAAAGAAAACAGGACGAGAGAGAGAGAACGCAGCCTCGAGGCGCCCCAGTATTTAAGATTACAGTCTCAGAGGTAATGCCACTGCACACTACTCTTTGTGGTCCGTCTGTAAGGAATTATTGTATCCCTTGAACAATAAAACTATTTGAGTTGATATCACATAATCTTTTAACCAAAATATGCTTCTGCATACAATTAAAAGCTGAACTAAAATCAATAAATAATAATCTTACATAGTTTTTTGGCTGCTGTACATGTTTGCGGACCGTATACATCAGTGTCAATGTTCGGTCACTAGTGCCCCGCCCCCTCTTATATGCAAATTGGAGTGGGTCAAAATGTTTATTAACTGAAGATAAAATATGGTTAACCATTATTCTCTCCATACACTTGCACAGGATACTGGTCCAAGCAAAAGGTCTAAAATCATTCAACTTTGTAGCTTGAGGTTTCTTAGGGACAGGAACTATATTTATTATTTTCCATAACTTTGGTACATGGTACAAAATTCGGTTCCAAAGTGCGACTTGTCCAATATGCCTAAAATAAGGTAAAAATTAACAAAAGACCTCCTGGAACGAAACAGCTTTATCAGAAAAGTGCAAGGAAACGTATGCTGCGTTTTGTGCTTAATGTAAGTGTGAATTCTCTGTTAAATGGAAATGGTAAATGGACTGAACTTATATAGCGCTTTTCTAGTCTTAGTGACCACTCAAAGCGCTTTACATTGAAGCCACATTCACCCATTCACACTCGCATTCATACACCGACACCCAACATGGCTCGGTATGACAATGTAGAATTTGGGGGTTAAGTGCCTTGCCCAGGGGCACATCGACATGTGACTGGAGGAAGCTGGAATCGAACCTACGACCCTCCGATTGCAAGCCAACTACTCTACCACTGAGCCACAGTCGCCCACGTGTTGCTCACGGTGGTAACCCGGACATGCATAGCCATGTTAAAACTAGCAAACATAACTGTGGCAACAAGCGGCAAGTTCGGTTAGTTTGTTTTTTACCGAAGTAAGCTGCTGGTGACAATGAACATAAACGTGATGCTCAGGAAGCAACATTTGCCCACCACTTTGTTAAACACAATCATAGTTTTCGCTCAATGGACTGTACTGCTGGGCTGCTGGGCTGCTTCAAACAATTTATGATCAGCACTTTGTGTGCTCAAACTAAAGCTGAGGCAATTGTAACAAGTGTAATAGCCCCGCATGCTGTGGAGTTGATGAAAGAAGACACTACAGATGCTACTCTGATCTCCGTCGCAGTCAACACATCAAACCATAATGCTGCATTCAGACCACAGACTTTGTCAGTGTCAAGCAAAGCTCAAAAAACATCTAGTTTGACGCTTCTATGTTGAAGTTTGCAAAGCTTGCAAAGACTGCCAAAAAAAGAGCGCGTGGGCAGGGCTTCTTCTGTTGACGGACATTCTGAACTATGATGGACCTATTGAGAGAGTGGCTTGGCTTTATTTGCTTAAAGCTACAACATCCACTTCTGCTGCATTAGCGCTGTTTGTGGATACACCCCATTCTTCGAATGCGTTCGGAGTTTGAGGAGTTGGACCATTTGCTCCAGGAGCTGCTTATAGATGAGGTTCTCTCCCAGCTCTACTTTCGTCTGTCCTGCGCCCTGTTTGACAACCTCCTGAACCGAATCGGTGCTCAGATCGCCTACCAAAACAAGTGGTATCATAAAGTTCTCTGTGATTGCAGACGGCAACGATAAGCTTGTGTTCCATTGTTGACATACGTGTAGTGACATCACTAAAATGAAACCCTCTGATTGGTTGACGCACCGCTTCAGGACCGTTCAAAACGGTCAAAAGTTCCGCTATCTGAACTTCTGCGTTGCTGGCTTTTGGCGCTTTGGATAAAGTGGTTGTCTTTTGTGCAGACAACACCAACACAAATTTTGGAGGAAAAGCAAGACAAGGAAAAAACAATGTTTTTCATAAACTCGATCAGGCCACCCCCAACAATCTGGTTGGAGTAGGATGTGCAGCGCACATAGTGCACAATGCAGTTCAGTCTGCAGCAGACACACTCCCCTGTGACATTGAGAACTTTGTTATTAAGGTTTTTGGATATTTTCACATTTACACTGTCTGTACTGAGGAGCTGAAAGACTTCTGTGCATTTGTGGACATCGAACATGCCACTCTCCTTGAGACCAGCAGAACCCATTAGCTTTCACTGGGACCTGCTATTGAGCGAGTCTTGAAGCTTTATCCAGCACTTCAGTCCTACTTCAGGTCTCAGGAAAAAGCACCTAACTCAGTCATCGAGTTCCTAGAAAACCAAGTGTGTGAGGCCTGATTGTGGTTTATACACAACCAACTATCACTCTTCAATGATATCAAGAAGATTGAGAAAGAGAAGACCAATGCTGTCCACGCTGCACAACACCTGTGCAATCTACAGGAGAAACTGCTGGAATGGAAGGCTGCCCTCTTCATGGAATTAAAGGTAATCTTAAATATATAAAAATTAAAAAAAAAAATGTAAACATAAGCTGTTTGTATTATTAATGCTTCATTAACTATTCCTGATGTTTTTCAGGTGAAGAGCAATCTGGCTACCCAGGAGATAACTCAATTTGAGATGTTTAAGGAACGTGGCAACACATTCTACGAAGGTTGCATCTCATATCTGCAGGAGTGGGGTTTCTCATTCACTGAAATGAACTGCCTCTCTTGTAACCTGCTTGAACATTCACCAGGTTGGGACGAGGTTGAGAGTTCCCTGAGCTATGTCTCCACAAAGCAGCCAAATATCCACATCAATGAAATCAAGCTCTTTGACAAAGTTACGTCTATCAAAACCTACACATCTGAGCAGATTGGACAATGAGACAGAGACACTAAGTCCGCAGATGAGCGCTGGGCTGAAATGTTCAAACATTTTAAACATCAGAATGTTCCATTTTAAAATATAGCCATTATCTGTCAGTTTTCCATGTGCCTACCTGGCACAAGGCAAGGCAATAATATTTACATAGCACACTTTCAACACAAGGCAATTCAAGGTGCTTTACATGAGTCAGTGACAATGATACCAAATACATGGTTACAGAAACATGATTAGAGAAAAACAGAAGTATATAGGTTTAAGAGATAGACACAATCAATAAATAAGAAAAGATTATGTAAGGAACAAATTTATGCAATATAGATTAAATGGTAAATGGACTGAATTTATATAGCGGTTTTCTAGTCATGTTGACCACTCAAAGCGCTTTACACTGGAGTCACATTCACCCATTCACACTCACAAACGCACACACATTCATACAATCATCAGTAGGCAATTTGGGGTTAAGTGTCTTACCCAGCGGCACAACGACATGTGACTGGAGGAAGCTGGAATTGAACCTACGACCCTCCCATTGCAAGACAATTACTCTACCTACTGGCTACCTACTGAGCCACAGATAAACACAGTAGATCAAAAATGGAAAAAAATAAAAATTAAACCACGAGAATCAAATAGTGATCAGAAAGTGGATTTTGGACTCAAAGGCAGCTCTGAATAGTAGAATTTTTATCTTTGATTTAAAAGAGCCTAACGATTCAGCATTTTTGCATTCTTCTGGAAGTTTGTTCCACATTTGTGGAGCATAGAAGCTGAAAGCTGCCTCTCCCTGTTTAGTTCTAATTCTAGGAATGTTAAGTAGGCTCGAGTTGGAGGACCTGAGTGGTCTGCTGGGTTGGTATAGTGACAGCAGATCGTCAGTGTACTTTGGTGCTAAACCGTTTAGTGAAGGGGAAGCGGTCTGCCACCAACACAGTTTACAGTGGGGGCGGTGTGCTGCCGACCTGAACGCGGGACATTTTGGGTCGGTGGATGGAATACTTCGAAGACCTCCTTAATCCCACCGACACGCCTTCCTGTTTGGAAGCAGAGTCTGGGGACTCTGGGACAGGCTCTCCAATCTCTGGTGCTGAAGTCACCGAGGTTGTTAAAAAGATCCTTGGTGGCAAGGCACCGGGGGTGGATGAGATTCGTCTGGAGTTCCTTAAGGCTCTGGATGTTGTAGGGCTGTGTTGGTTGACGCGGCTCTGCAATATTGCGTGAACATCGGGGGCAGTTCCCTTGGATTGGCAGACCGGGGTGGTGGTCCCGCTCTTTAAAAAGGGGGACCACAGAGTGTGTTCCAACTATAGGGGGATCACACTTCTGAGCCTCCCTGGTAAGGTCTATTTGGGGGTTCTGGAGAGGAGGGTCCGACGGATAGTCGAACCTCAGATTCAGGAGGAACAATGCGGTTTTCGTCCTGGCCGTGGAACACTGGACCAGCTCTACACCCTCGGCAGGGTCATGGAGGGTGCGTGGGAGTTCGCCCAACCGGTCTACATGTGCTTTGTGGACTTGGAGAAGGCGTTAGACAGTGTCCCTCGGGGTGTCCTGTGGGGGGTACTCCAGGAGTATGGGGTACCAGGCCCTTTGATACGCGCTGTTAGGTCCCTGTATGAACGGTGTCAGGGTCTGGTTCGCATTGCCAGCAGTAAGTCGGACTCGTTTCCAGTGAGAGTTGGACTCCGCCAAGGTTGCCCTTTGTCACGGGTCCTGTTCATAACGTTTATGGACAGGATTTCTAGGCACAGCCAAGGCGTCGAGGGGATCCGTTTTGGTGACCTCAGGATCGGGTCTCTGCTTTTCGCAGATGATGTGGTCTTGTTGGCTTCATCTGAACGTGATCTACAGCTCTCGTTGGAGCGGTTCGCAGCCGAGTGTGAAGCGGCTGGGATGAGGATCAGCACCTCCAAATTCGAGAACATGGTCTTGAGCCGGAAAAGGGTAGAGTGCCTTCTCCGGGTCAGGGATGAGGTCCTTCCGCAAGTGGAGGAGTTTAGGTATCTGGGGGTCTTGTTCACGAATGAGGGAAAAATGGAGCGGGAGATCGATGGACGGATTTGTTAAGGCGTCCGCAGTTATGCGGGCGCTGTACCGGTCTGTTGTGGTGAAGAGAGAGCTGAGCCGAAAGGCAAAGCTCTCAATTTACCGGTCGATCTACGTTCCTACCCTCATCTATGGTCATGAACGCTGGGTGGTGACTGAAAGAACGAGATCGCGGATACAGGCGGCTGAAATAAGTTTCCTCCGTAGGGTGGCTGGGCTCTCCCTTAGAGATAGGGTGAGAAGCTCGGTCATCCGGAGGGGGCTCAGAGTAGAGCCGCTGCTCCTCCACATCGAGAGGAGCCAGTTGAGGTGGCTCGGGCATCTGGTCAGGATGCCTCCTGGACGCCTCCTTGGTGAGGTGTTCCGGGCACGTCCCACCTGGAGGAGACCCAGGGGAAGATCCAGGACTCGCTGGAGGGATTATGTCTCCCAGCTGGCCTGGGAACGCCTCGGGATTCCTCCCAAGGAGCTGGCCCAAGTAGCCGGGGAGATGGAGGTCTGGGTCTCTTTGCTAAGGCTACTGCCCCCGCGACTCGACCCCGGATAAGCGGAAGAGGATGGATGGATGGATGGATAGCTGAAGCTGTGTGCTGACTCTGGATCGTTCCTCCTTAGGTACAAAAATAATTACTTCTGTTTTGTTTCTGTTTACCTGGAGAAAGTTACGGGACATCCGGTCGTTGATTTGTTCAATGCATTCATTTAAGGTCTGGACAGAATCAAAATCACCTGGTGACAATGTAATGTATAGCTGTGTGTCATCTGAATAGTTATGGTAACTTATCCGATTGGCTGGTATAATCTTGGTTAGTGGGAGCATATACATATTGAACAGGAGGGGTCCCAGGATGGAGCCCTGGGGGACCTCACATGGGATTTCGGTTTGTTCTGATGAGAAATTTCCAATGGACACAAAGAACTGCCTATTTTTGAGGTAAGACTCAAACTATTGAAGTGCTGTACCAGTGAGTCCGATCCAGCTCTCCAATCGTTCCAGTAATAATTTGTGATCAACAGTGTCAAACGCTGCACTGAGGTCCAACAGAACCATTACTGTGGTTCTGCCGCTGTATTTATGCGGATGTCATTGAAAACTTTGATTAGGGCAGTCTCAGTGCTGTGATGGGCACAGAAACCAGATTGAAAATTATCTAAGGAGTTGTTCATTGTCAGTAACGTAGTTAGCTGTTGAGATACAGCTTTTTCAATAATCTTACTGATGAATGGGAGATTTGAGATTGGCCTATAATTCTGCATCAATGTATTGTCTAGGTTGTTTTTCTTTAATAGGGGTTTGATAACTGCTGTTCTGAGGGCCTGGGGGAAGACACCTGACTGGAGGGATCCGTTAAATATTTGCATTAGATGGGACTTAATGAGAGGGAGAACTTTCTTTAAAAAAGCTGTGGTTAAGATATCGAGGCAGCAATAGGAAGAGTTTAGCTGTTAAATAATTTCATCAAGATGTGATTGATTCAGTTTTTTTAAATCAGACATTTTATCTGCATTTTCTTTAATTTTTACATGGGAATGAAAATGGTGGTGGGTTGGGTGCTGCTTTACAGATTGATCTTCTGATTTCTAGAATCTTTTCAGTGAAGAAGTTGGCAAATTCACTACAGGCCCTAGGAGTGTAGCTCAGGAGCTGCTGTCACTGGAGGATTGGTTAGTTTTTCAACTGTTGTGAATAGAGTCCGAGTGTTATTAATGTCTCTGTTAATGATTTCAGAGAAGAATTTTTCCCTTGCAGTTTTCAAAGTTAAGTTATATCTGTTCAGCTTGTTTTTGTAGATCTCATAGTGAACCTGGAGTTGAGTTTTCCTCCATTTTCTTTCGGCCTGACGGCACTCCTTTTTTTCCACTACGTACCAGAGGATTGCTGGTCCATGGAGACTTGTTTCTACCTGAGACTACTTTAACTTTAGTTGGAGCAATGGTATCGATGATTTCTGAGACTTTAGAGAAAAAGTTATCTACCAGCTTGTTAACAGAGTGTTTGTTGGGGGGAGGGGGTGGTGGGTGTTAGGTAAAATAATAATGTATTATTATTTTCTTAGGGTGTCTTTCTTCATCACATAGTTCAAATGTACTTTTTAAATGTCATTTGGTTTCAGTCATATGCTCCTTTGCATGACATCCTGTTCTTTTAATATGTTAATGAACTGTGACTAAATAGAGACTGCAGAGGGGATGCCCCTTTGAGGCCAGGAGAGACTAGGAGACTAGCCGAGAAGCTGAGAGGAGGAGATTAGACAGACACGGTCAACTACAGTATTCTCCTGGTTTCCCACTGCAAAAACTTATCCTATCTCCCTCTGCAGAGCTCAATTGATTGCAATTTCTCTCCGACCCCTGTGTGTGATTCTTTCTAGGTCAACCACTATTTTTTACCCAACAGTGGGTGTTGGGTGGGTGAGTTAGAGCAGTAAATTTGTTTGAAGATTTCAGCTGAGCTGTCAACAAGGAGGGTTTTTTTTTTACTATGGTCTTATTTTGATTAGATAGTGTAGCCAGGATCATGCTTTCAAAGAAGATGCAGAAGTGGTCAGATAATGGAACATCCACTACGGAGATGTTAGAGATTTTCAGTCCTTTGCTAATGATTAGGTCTAAAGTGTGACCTTGTTTGTGTGTTGGCTGATTGACATGTTGGGTTAGACCAAAGTTATGGAGAGTATCACTTAGTGTTTTAGTCCGTCTATCCTGGGGGTTGTCAGTATGAATGTTCAGATCTCCCACAATAATTAGTTGGTCATATTCAATACATATTACAGAAAGAAGGTCATTGAGGTCATTAATTAAGTTTGAGCTAGCTTTGGGGGTTTTGTACACATTTATGACTAAGATCTTGTTCGGCTGTTTTATTTCTGTAGCAAGGTATTCGAAGGACTGAAATGTGCCCGGAGATATATTTTTAAAGATCTGCGTTTTATGTTTTTTTTAATTGTGCCCAGTCCCCCCCCCCCCCCTTCTTTCTTTCTTTCCTGGTTTCAGTTAGAAAGCTATAATTAGGAGGAGTGGCTTCAGACATTGAGGAACTTTCATTATTTGCATCTAACCAAGTTTCAGATAAAAACGGAGCCTGTAAATTATGATTAGTAATAAAGTCATTGATTAGAAAAAATTTATTTGATAGTGACCGAATATTGAGTAATGCAAATTTAAGAGATGCCTTGGTAGTTTTTTTAAATGATTCTGACAGGTGATATTTATGAGATTTTAACTATTGCGGGGGACTTGGATTTGTAAGTTCTTCTGCTTATAATCACAGGAATGCTATTTTCTTGGTAACCAGACTTGTGCTGGTTGAAGAGTTTTCTTGGGGATATATCTGACAGCCGAGAACATCAAACGTCCGAGATAAGAGAATCATCATGTCCAATAGACCTGAGTGAGAATCTTGGAGTTAGCGTAGTTCCTTTAATAATTTATTACTGTAATATTTTGCAGAATTCTATCGGTGAGCCAGGTTTTGCTGAGTCATCATTGTCGTTGTCAGAGGTCTGTGAGAGGCTGGATGTCTATGGTCTATTATTATCAACATGCTGAGCTGAGGCACTGACCTTCGGTGAACCTTGTTTTGAGACTCTCTCAGGCTGTTAGCAGTTGGAGGCGCCGTCTGGCAGCTTATCTGTGGGCTGAGTTGAGGCGCTGACCTTGGGTAAGCTTGGTTTAGACAGTCTTGGAGTGTTGTTCAAATGTGCAAAGATATTAGCAGCCAGTAGTTTAATTCCAGCTCTGTTGAGATAGCGCTGATTTTCTTTGAATAGAGACGCTGATCCAAAGACTTTGAAGTTGCTCACATTTCCAATAGAAGTTTCCAGGCATTTTGTTTTCATCCATTTGTGAAGAGACCTAATTCTAGAAAACCGTTCATCCTTACCTTCTGGAACTGTGCCAGACAACCAGGTGTTTGAGATGTTGAGCTGATTAAGGGCCAAGAGCAGTTGTGATACATCAGCTCTTAAGACTTCACTCTGACGTAGGCTGATGTCATAAGTGCCAGCATGTATGATCAAGTGTGTGTATTCCAGGGTGAAGAGCAAGAATAGAGGGGATCTGTTCCATAATTTCTCTTATAGTTTACCTTGGGAAACAGTGGATGTTCGTGTTGTGGCTACAGAAGTTTTCAATCCCATTTATGGAGCCATCAAGAATAATCAGAACCTTAGCCTGGTTTCTTTTAGCTTTTTTTCCATCCATAGCGGTATTCCTCGATTTCTCTTACTGGCGTTGACTGGTGGCAGGGGCTGTGTCGTGCAGGGAGTCTAAGGCTGTAAATCTGTTATTTAGGGGAATTCCAGGGGGAGAGAATGATGCCGGGAGCTTCCTCCTCTGCCTTTTCCTGGGAACGGGCGTGGAGGTATTTCCAGAGTTTTGTTTCAGAGACGGCCAGTTCTCCTCAAAATTGGAGTTTAGAGGGAGTACGGTGACGCACCTGGTAGCGCAGCTCACCTCACAGCTAGAAGGTCCTGGGTTCGATTCCTGCTGGGGACGCTGTGGATGTGTTTGTTCCTCCATATCATCGGCACCACACCCTGGGTGAGGTTGGCAAAAGGGCCTTTCTGTGTGGAGTTTGCATGTTCTCCCTGTGTTCCCTTGAGTAGTTAACGTGAGCTACTCCCACAAAAACATGCACCAGTTCTGGGCTATATACTACCTACTCCTGAGGAGTTGGAGAGGATCTGGCTGGAATAGTGTGATCCTTCCATACGCTACGTCCAGCTGGGGGAACCCCACCCCCTCTGGTGATAAAATGGGCCCGCTCACTCCTCAAGCAGGAAGGAGGCTTGAGCTTCAGTGCGGGGCCCTCCTGCGGTCGGCAGAGGGAGGGCAATGCCCAGGACTGTACTTAGGTAGGAACACTGGGGTGATAATAATGAAAAAGAAAAAAGAAATTCGAGTTTGGCGTTCTGCCACTGTCAGGGGAGAACATTATTGTTGTTGTTTAGTTTTGTTTCTAATCAAGTTGAAGTCTGTTAAATACTTTTTTTCTACTGTTCACAAAACGGCAACTTTTAATATTGCCCAAAAAATGTCTTTAAAAAATACTATATTGTTTTGATAAATATATTACACTAAAAAGATGTCAAAAGAATGTCCTTATTTTGAACATAGATGTTCAAGTAATACTAGTTTTGCACACAGTGGCAACTTTTAAAATTGCCCAAAAATGTCTTTAAAAAATACAGTATTGTTTTGATAAAAATGTTACACTAAAACTTCAAAAGAATGTCCTTATTTTAAACATAGATGTTCAAGTCTTATAGTTTTGCTCTTTCTAAAATAAAAAGCTGTTTTAAATCACCAGCGAGGATATGTCAACCTTTAAGTTTTGGTCAAATTTAGGTGTTTTTAGTTTTAAAAATCTGGTCACCCTAATCATGTTTCCTCCTTTCTCTTCCCATCATGACATTTAGTGCCTTCCAAGCTTTCCTGACATTACCAGAACAAAGTTGGCTCTCTACCTTTTCTTAATATTTGAATTTATTTCTTTTAATTATTGACCTCAGTTCCCTCCTTTTCAGCTTAACAAGATCCATTAATAAAAGCTGCTCGCCTTTCCCTTATACACCTTTTCATCTCAGCAGAGGCCTCTAGTTTATTATTTGGGTAAACTGTAATCATTTTCTTAGTAGTGACATTAGCTTCACAAAATTTTATGTATTCAGTGACCGTGTCTGTTACTTAATCAAGATCATCACAATAATCAAAAACATTTTCCAGTCTGTATCTACAAAACAGTCCTGGAGCATCTCCTGACTCTTAACATCCCATACTTGAATCTCCTTAACAACAGGTTGCTCTCGTTTAACTTTAGCTCTATATTTGGTTAGCAAGTGGAACACATTATGATCAGATTTACCCAATGGCGCAAAGCAAAGTGCTCTATACACGTCAGGTATGTTACCAAAACATCGGTTGAGAATTCTCGTTCCTCTAGTTGGACAGTCAATATACTGATAAAGCGTAGGGAGATAGTTCGCTAGGTCGTAGTTGTTAAAGTCTCCGAGTACGAACACTGGCTGGTCTGGTAAGCATAAGAGTGCAGCTTTATAGCTTTCAGCTGTCCTACCTGCAGCCTCTTGATGTTTTGGTCCAGATATGTACGTCAGAATGATTGTGACTTGTCCAAACTCCCTTGGTTGATAGTAAGGCCGAAACGATACAGTCAGAATCTCGTAGACCAGAGTGCAGACTTGTTCCTGAATGTGAATTTGTGTGGCCCAATTATTGTCCATAAATATACATAAACCCCCATCGATTGTTTTCCTCGACAGGTGCTTATCTCAATCCAACTGTATTGTTGTATAGCCTTCAATAGAGACCGCTGTGTCAGGCTTTAACTATGTCTATGTTAGGCAAATTAGATTGCAGAGTTTAAAATCTTTTTCATAGTTCACCCATGCAGCCAATTCCTTAACATTATTTTATCTATGGTAGGTAGAGGAAATCTGGGGCCGCGTCTCCTCAGTCTCGCACGTATCCCTCCTCTCGAACCTCTTTTTTTTGCCTTTGTGTTTTTCCTAAATATAGTCCCGCCCTTTGTGTCGTTTCAGGATATCTGTACAGTCCATAGGAATGGGGTGTTCAAATTTGCCGGCTTGAGCCTGCAGCGTCAGCAGCTGATCTCTAAAGGTTAAAACAACATGGGGGCAATGTCCACTGCTTAAGACACTCACTGATGGCAGCAGAACCACAAAGTAAATTACCATCCAAGACTTAGGGAGTTCCATATTGAAGCTATGCTTACTTGTACTGTTATTGACAATCGGAATTGTCACAGACTTAACACATAGACGAAGTTAGTGGACAAACAAACGACCAATGTGAAGCATAGGGTCAGCAGCCGTGCCGCGCCCCTTGTCAGCTTTTTGCTTGTACCTGGTTTCCAGATTGTTCACAGAAGCGTGTGAAGTAAAGCCCGGTCCGGAACTCAGCAAACAGAGACTTTAGCATCAGTTTCGTTCTCCTTCCAAATGGTAACTGACATCTGATTGACATCTTACGAAATACAGACACAACAAGGAAACACTTAAAATATCAATTACTTCATAAAAGGGTAAGTTGGGAAAAGGAAGATCTTCAGAAACAGAGCAACAGCAGATGGCTTGTAAGAAGAATTAGGACTACCTGAGTTAAAGCGGAATGAGGGAATGGGGACAGATGCACATCAGGGTTTGGGCTACTTAGAGTTGTTGAGTAACTGCAGGGCTTTATGCCTGACAGAGGGCAGTAGCAACACGTCTCTGTCCAAAGTTCCTTATGACAGGGGACTTTTGGGACATCCTCACCATACTGGGACGTCCAGAACCGAGGAAGCCTAAAGGACAGATGGAGCAACATTTTAAACTTTATAGATGCTATGAAGTGTGTGCAGTACACTAAAGAACAGTTCTTTGTTTAATGTGAACATAAATATATACTGAGAACCACACCAGTAGCTGAGTAGAGGCTCAGTTAGTAGGCCCTGAACTGAGCCAAGTTTCTCCTCTGTCCAGCAGGGGGAGGTGGTCAGCCCCAACCTTGATAGCAGTTCCACATTCAGACAGCTGGAAGTACTGCTCTTCAGGTACCAGCTCCTCATAAGAGCCAAATACCTGGGATAAACATTACATCTGATTCACTTCTTTACACTTACTTACACAAGCTGATTAAACTAGATTGAATTACATATCTGTTGCCAAAGTAATTTTCACCTGCTCTTTCGCTCATTCTGCTGAATCACTCTCAGTCTCTCTACATCCATCCACAGATTTAGGAGCTTCTCTCCTGGAGTTCCTCGCAAAAACTCCTTAAACTCATCCAAGGCTGACCTATTCCCATAGCAACAGGTGCCTTGCCAGCATGAAAAAGCGCTCTTCTGCGCCCCAGCAGGCTTATCTCTCCTCCTGCTTGTATCTTTTCCTAATGTCGCTTTCTTCCTGTCCGGTCTTGCTTGGTCAAAGTTTGGCTGGTGTGCAGACCTGCTGGCCCACTCAGAGGTTTCATCCTGTTTCTGTCTCTTCAACACATTCACAGCATCTTTAAGCACCTGATTAACCACTTGAACAGCCAAGTACTTCAGCTGTGGTTCAGCAGCTATGTTGTCACAGGTCACACTAAGACAAGGATCTGCTGACAGGCTGGATGTACTGTGGAGTACCTCAGTTTGCTCACATTCAGGATGAGAGAATACTAATGAAGACAACAAGGAATAAGACAGTGACTAGAAGACGAATTAATTCCATAAAGCAAATAAATAAAGGCAAATTTTAACTTAACTCAGTACTCACCGGTACTAGATCTGAAACCCACCTTGTTTTGCTGATATGCTCTCCAGAGAATATGAAAATCTCAGAATCTTGATTGCATTGACATTCTCATTCAAACAAGACCACCAGTGATATTCTGAGGCTGACCAAATGTCTGAATCTGACTGTTTTTTCTTCTCATGGCAAAGTAAGCTTGAGCTTGTCTGGAACAAAAACTTTGTAAGTCTGGAGGAAAAAACAAGATGCATAACAGTTTATAAACTCTTGAATCTCAAGTTTTGCTTGCTTTATTAAAGAAAACCTAACAGTTACTCTTTATTACTGCTTATACTTGGTGGAAAGCTGCCGAGTCAATCCATCTGTTCTGAGAAACAACACACATTTTTTTTGTCATTCATTAGCATTTTAGAGGGTTAGTTAAGCTTTACTATTAAACAAGCTGAAAGTAATTCACACAAGATGTAAGATTATGCATTGATAAGCATATTAGTATGGAGCAATGGAATTCAAAAATACTGTATTAAAAGACACCATTTCACACCCTCTAGATTTTTTTCTTGTGTAGGTTGGTATAACAAAAAATATTTTTATATGATAGATACCAGCATAATTAGGGAGAATATTTTTATGACTTTCTTCAAAGTCAGAGCTTTACAAACACCAAGGCTATAATGCCTTTAAACAGTTTGGGAAATACCAGGTAATTTAATGGCTTTGTAAGCCACAGATGCATTGTGGTCCATTGACAAAATATACAGTACTCAAATGGCACAAATGAGTACACCCCACTACATTTGTCAGAAAACCTTTAGTTTCCTTTCAAAATCAAACTTTTATATGACAAACTATACTACAAAATTCTCCCACAAATGATCGATCGCACACAAGATTTGCTCATTTGCACACATATACAGATAATTTCCTAAGAAATCAATTCAAGCCCGTGTTGCAAAAAGGAGTTTACCCCAATTATAGTCTTAGGAGAAAAGCCACACTTAAGACTACAAAATTTAAATTAACAGGCATTCAACCACAGGTGAGTCTAATGATTCATTTAATATGTATCCAGCAGACGGGTATGTATAAAGGGCATTAACTAAGAAAAGCCTTTTCCGTTTCATGCTGTCAGCAATGGCTTCCCATGGAAATGTCACAAGAAAATTTTTTCTTTACATAAAAACTGCGAGGGCTACAAGAAGATCAGCAAAGCTTTACTTATCAGTCAAAATACTGTAGCAAAAGTGATCCAAAAATTTAAGAAAGATGGAAGTATTGTGCAACCATCTTACAGAGACATCCAGGCTGTCCACGGAAGTTAGCATCTCGACAGGAGCTTCTGATGAGAAGGGTGAAGAAAATCGCCATATAAGTTCACTGCAGTTAGCTAAAGCAGTAGAAAGCCAAACTGGAGTGGCTGTTTCCCCTGGCACCATATGGCACACAGTCCAGAGGAATGGCATGGATGGATATCATCCACGAAGGAAACCTCTCCTAAAGCCCATGCACAAAACAGCATACCTAGAATTTGCTAGGGCCCATGCTGAAAAACATGAAGACTATTGGGACTCTATACATGGAGTGATGAGACAAAGATCAATGTTTTTGTAACCAAAGGTTTAAAAACTGTCTTGCATCATAAAGGTGAGTATTTCAAGGAAAAATGCATGTTGCCTACAGTGGTCAAGCGAGTACTTGGGCCGGGCTTTGATGAGCCCTCTACACTGAATGGCCAGAATACCAGACAGTTGGAATCAAGGGGGAGAACCGCCTGGCTTAAATTCCCTGCTCAGGAAGAAAGCTGCCTCTCTAACGTGTGCTTTCATGTGCGATAGCCTCAACATTGAGCAAAGAGAGAGACCGGGCCCCGCATATGGTGCAAGGGCTGGACGTAAGCAATCTACCCAAAAGCCCCATTTGCTGCAGAAAAACCTCTTCCGAGCTCTGAGTGGCCATCAGTCTTATCCCTTTCTTTTTCAATCCAACGAATGGACTGAATTTTTCGCCATTTTTTCTCGAGTTTTTCCGTCGCAATAAAAATGATTTTACTTTTACAATCAATCCCTCCAGGACTTCTCCAAGTAAGACAGTTGCTTATTATTATTGAAGGTCTGGGTGGAGGAAATTCTAGAATATTTTTCCTTTATGCATGCATGCTTCTGTAAACATTCTGTTAATCAGTGTTGTTTGAAGTTGCTGTGTTTTTCTTTTATTAGTAAGCAAGCAGTGTGTTTGATTGTGTGATTTTTGCTTTGATTCCAGTTTGAGCCACAAACCGGAGTGTTTCTGAGAGACGAGCAGAGCCGAGCGCCGTCCGGTTAACCCTTTGTTCAATCCGTAATCATTGAATTCAGAGCCATTTGTTAGCCAAAAGGTAGGTCAGTGATAAGAGCCACGCGGTCTCTTTCTTTCAGAGCGACCACAAGGCAAATCATCCAGGCAATAAAAGCCCCACCATCTGGCATTTTTGCTCGTTCATGTCCATAAGTCGCCTCTATGCGTCCGTGCTACGACGTACGTACGTTCAGGAAGGTCCCAGTCACGTGGCCTTTATGATGTCAGTGTGTCCACCATCTTTGTAGTTTGTTTACGTAGCATGTAGCTTAGCCATTTAGCTTAGGTGTTAGCGAAGATCTAATTAGCAGAAAGTGGAATGAGTTTTTTTGTGTGGATAATTTTTAGTTATTAAAGTTGTTAAACTGCATCAAATTTCCTTGCTTCTTTTTATTTAGAGAATTTGACTCATTGCCAAGGACATCACCCTTCAGACAATTCTACCTGGTATCTACAGACTGCTGTTGACAGAGTTAGCTCTGAAAACATATTTGCTGGGCTAAACCCGGCTGGTGCCCCATTTATAACTTAATTTATTTATTTATTTATTAAGATTTATAACTTAAAGGAATTATTAAATTAATAATTCAGGAACCATTAATTTAGTAGGCCCTACAAAACCAGATAGACAACGACCTTATTTAATTACCCAACAGGCCAAGTATGTCTCCTGATTTGAACCCAATCAAACACCTGTGGGGAATTCTGAAGCAACAAGTTGAGAATCACTCTACATCCAGCATCCAGGTTCTAAAAGAAGTTATTCTTAAAAAAATGGAAAAAAGATTAATGTTGCAATAAGTGGCTAACTTGTTCATTCCATGAATGGAAGACTTGGTACTGTCCTTAAAAATCATGGTGCTCATACAAAATACTAGATGTTATTGCAGGGTGTATTAATTTTTGCTTCAACCAATTTGAGTAAAACTGAAGATGTTGTGATCCAAGTTAGACAATTAACCTTAATTTCATATTATGGAGTTTAATAAGTGTTCATTAAAACTCAGCCTTGCGTAAAGTTTGAAAATTGTTCTTTTGTTCATTGAGCTACTGATTGAATTCATACTTTTTAAAGGGGGTCTACTCATTTATGCCAAGCACTGTAGATGTATTTTATGGCAACATCTCAAACATACTGCTTCTTTAATGTGCAAGTCAACAGAAATCAGCCAGGATATCAGGACAAAACAAAATGTGTCTATGTATTCCAACAATTAAATGCAACCATCCATACCATCTTAATGTTCTTCAAGATGGGGTCTATGTTTTTATGTGATTTAAGCACAGAACAAGATCAAAAGAACAAAGTGCTGTTCCATTGCATGTTCAGGCAAGCTAAAAAAAAAAAAAAATAGCACAAAAAAAAAAATCTAGGCTCATTTTAAATATCCTCAATTGAATTAGTGTAACAGTTCACTCCAGGCTTATTCAGTTCCATGAATGACGTTGAGGTGGATTCAATCCCCAATCCTCCTTGCTACATTAAAGGCAGCCCCTGTCTATTGATGCTAGATAAATGAGAAATACAAATACATCACCAATAAGGGGAACACCAACTGCAAGAAATAAAGCTTACGAGGCTGAATAGTATAATGCAAATTAACTTCATGCTGAGTTGTAATACCAGTTTTCAGCAGTAGGTGGTGTTGCTGCATATACAGTCTAGAGCAGGGGTGCCTAAACTTTTTCCCTAAAAGGGCCAAAATTAAAATCTATTAGAGGGCCGAGGGCCAAATGTAATATTTTACTCAAAATATAAATACCAATATTAAGGAATAGTAAAGTCCTTTTATTTATTGTAGTCATTTTAAGATTATCATTCAAATTAAACAACTAGATAAGCCATATTTATCAATTTGAAACATATTTCCAACTTCCTTATTTGATTTTTTTTTTTTAGCATTTTTTCCTCCCGGTATTTTCTAAAATGTCTTGTCCGTGTACCATTGATGAGGTTTTCACGTTCCATGTTGATAGTACATACTTCAGCTAGAAGCAAGCATGGTAACTTGCAAACTTGGAAGTAGTTTGATCTAGCCCTGTGTGGCAGTAAAGGCTCATGGGATATTTTGTAAATTGATCAAATACGACAATTTGTGGTCTTATAGGGGTAATCACTATGGTATGAGGACTATTTGCAGCCCAAAAAATACGCATTCGGGCCATAACCACAAACAGTATCAGCAGTGAAATAAGTATAGTAAGACCCAGGGTAACCCCTGGTGGGCCAAACTGAATGAAATGGAGGGCCAACTTTGGGCACCCCTGGTCTAGAGTGTGATCCAGTGAGCGCTGAGAAGTGCTTCCGACTGTAAACTTCTAAATCATAATACCTCATTGGGTAGGACAAGATAATCTGGGGACTGTTGTGAATAATTGAGATTTAAACATATCACAAAATAGCTGACAGTTAAATGTGTAAGAACATGATTTAAGGATGTAAGAATATTTCATAACAGTTTCATTTCTTCAAAATGTAAAGTCACATTGATGCAGTATTTCCTTTTACAGTTGAATTTTGTTACAAGCTGTAAGGTACTTTAACGCTATTGATTTTGATTTATGGGTCAATCATAAACAAAAAACGATATTTGTAATAATAATTCTTGTGTCAGGACCGGCATATTTGGAACAAAATATTTTTGGCAGCAAATAAAGATTAAATACGGCAAAAAAAATTAAAATGGTAAAATTTTATCTAATTAGAATTACAAGATAAAACCACATTACATATTATACTGGAGGGTGGGAAGAAGAATATGCAATTAGACATCACATAGCTTATCCAGTCAAATTCATCAAGCTAAAATGAACGTCACAGTTAACCTGCTCAGAGCAGTGTTGTTAAGAGCATGTGTTGCCATAGTGACCAAACAGTGCTTCAGGTTAGCCACGTTTGTGGAACTGAAATTTGAGAAATTAAGCCAGGATTGTAAAAGTAAGTTTAGCTTTTGAGATTAGCTTGCTTGGTGGAACAGGCCAGTATAATCAGTATGGTCAGTATCATCCACAGTTAACACAGGCGAGTTAATGGAAGGCAACTCAGAAAGAAGGGCTCTGTCCATCTTTGTTTAGGTGACGGACAGCCCTTGCGTCCACAGATAATGGCACTGACTGCGTCAATCAGTGTCTATCAAAACAGAGAAGTATAAACTAGGCTTTATGCATTAAAACCCTGATTACAGTTTGGGATATTTAATGCCATTTCCTGTGGTTTGGAATAAAACTAAAGTGTTTGCCCAAAATAACCAGTTACATTTTGAGGAAAACGTGTAAAATTACAACTTAGAAAACACCATCCAACTATGAAATTACCTTGTGTCAACATGATGCTGCGGGGGATTTTTTGCTGAAGGAAAGGATGTCTGGTTAAAGTCGAAAAATAGATGCAATCATGGAGAAACAATGACTAATCATAATGCTAAATAAGTTCAGAAGTTGTTTTAAAACCAAGGAATGCCCATTACAAAACTCTGATCAGAGTCCCACAGATAATATGTGGATAGAGCAGAGTTATCCAACAAAACTGACCCAGTTAATGCTTGGGAAACAAAATACAAACCATTTGTATATATATTCTGCCTTTTAGAACAAATAATTTTAGTTAGCCAAACTGTCCAAGACCAGGAAATCGTTTCATGTAATATAAAACAGGATGTTTTTTTATACAGTGTAAGTAAACCTGTACCTGTATTCATGGTAGCAATCACTTTGAAGAAAAAAGGGCAGTCTTTTTTCCTTAATCCACCGAATTCCTTGCTCCCTATCGAGGCACTAGAAAGAGGGAGACATTCCTCAAATCACATCAGAAAATCTCTACCTCAACAGTTTTTCCCTACACGGATTCTTACGGAGACAGAGTAACGGTTGTCTGGTGGTGGTGTGGAGTACGCTGCTGGGTCACCAGAAACCATAAGTGATTTACTGAGTCTCAGGGCAGTTCTGATCCTTTTTGAGACCAACTGATCTGCTCCATTCACCAGCTCAAAAAGTCCAGATTCCTGGTCGTACACTACAGCCTCTGAGAAAGCCTGACACATATAATGGGTGTTAGGAGAGGCTTGAGGGGTTTTGTTTGTATGTTGTATATTGCAGCTACATTACCGGCAGACTCAAGAACTCATTGAAGTAGAAAACCAGGATGCTATCTGAGGCCAGACACCTCTCCTGTTAAGAACAAATGCATAATCAAACATGAAAATTCTGCTAAATAAGCTTTGGTTCATTGCAAATGAGAATAACTTGTACTCACAAGGTTTTCAGCAGTAAGAGAAGAAATATCTTTAAAAGAAAGAAAAACTTGTAATTTACAAAATTATGTCGAATAAATGTCCTCAACAAGTATAAGCCTAAACCCTTACCAACTGAAGTAACTCCACACATTGTTCAGCTTAGAAATTGAGAGCCATCTTTTAGATTTTCTAGAGACAAGCACAGCAGTCGCTTTTCAATTAGTTTGGTGGTGCAACTGCCAACAGTTCAGGTTGCTATGGACTCATTTTCAAAACAAGGACTGTAAAAGATTAACTAGAGAGAACAGAAGCCACTTGAGTTGTTTCTTTAAACGTTTTTCAGGATTACTCAATTTTCAAGGAGAAAACGTTATTTTAATAACACTACTTTAATATTAGACTTACTAGCATGTAAGAACAGAAAAAAAGAAAAAAAGAATGACATTGTAGTTCACATTTTAAAGCACTAGATGGCACCAGACCATAATAACTCATTTGTACAAAATCTGAAATCCCTACAAAAGAAAAGTGATGCATTTTTAGAAAAACAATGTAATTTATTTTAAAAAACAACCTGGACACACGCTCACACTTGTAAAACCTTCAAAAATACTAAAAACAAAAATACAATTTAGAGGGTATCAAGTACACCAACACCCAATAATAAAAAACTTCTGGAAGAAAAGTGCTGAAGTAAAAACATTCAGTAGCACAGACACCATTTAGAAACTTGCTACAAAGAGGTAGGGTAGCTCATCTTTGTTATTTGGGATTTAAAATTGTCCACATGTGAACCTTTCACTCAGAGTCTCCGAACATTGCGCTTGCTTTGAACACTTCCAGGAAGCAGCTTGTCCTTCTTGCGACGGCCCGCCGACTGACTTCCACACTCCCGGGAGCCATGGAAAGCACACAAGCATGATATGCAAAACTGAAACCCACAGTCACCTCTGCTGCATACTCCCTCCCCCTTCACTGAGTGACACCTGGCAGGATGTTGACATCTAGGGCAAGGCCTGAGGCACTCATCACTAAAGAGCGTTTTGGCAACCTGGAAGAAAATTAAATGAAGTTACCGTTAACACTTCTTTCAAACAATTAGGACATTAACTCAGTTATTTAGAACTCGCCTCCAAAAATTTGTCCCTTTTGCTGCTGCTGCCTGTGGATTTGGTGCTGTGTTGTAACGGGGTTAAAGTGCTGCTTGCTGACTGCGGGGTGCAGTAGCTGGAGGTTCTGGACTGGGCCTGAATCTTCTTTAAAGCAGACCTCTTTAGGAGAACTGATCTGGTTTCTCCCTCAGAGATATTGAGGACACCCACACTCTGCTGTAACAATACCAAAAAGGTAAAATATCAAACTGTGCTGGTTTTTATTTGGATTACTAGTTTTAGACTAAATATTGGTCTGTTTTAAGCTAACCTTAGCCATGTATTCATGTCTTTTTGCTTTAATGTGTAGAGTAGCAACCCGTCCCATGAATTATTTCAAGATCAAATGCAATTGCTCAAAGTTTGAACCACAGTACTGAAAGTAACACGACTTGTGACTGATCAGGACAGAGTTGCATCTAAACTGACTAAAGTACCT
This sequence comes from Apricaphanius iberus, assembly GCA_028564705.1. NCBI lineage: Eukaryota > Metazoa > Chordata > Actinopteri > Cyprinodontiformes > Aphaniidae > Apricaphanius > Apricaphanius iberus. The sequence continues at coordinate 171,097 of JAPXFQ010001198.1, forward strand.
GAAGAGCCTCCTCTAGCTCACTCAGGTAGATTCTTCTCCTTTGGCTAGCTTGGTGGTCCTGCTGGATAATTTCATTCCAACTTCTGCAAACTAGACTGCACCTGTCAAATAAAGCAGACCAAAGAGTCTAAAGATCTACTCAAAAGTTTACATCATTCTATATAAATATAGCTCAAAACCATTTCTAAATGATTACAGAGTGAAATATTTTAAGCCTTTGTTTCTTGTAGTTTTGATAATCATGACTTCCAGATAGTGACAACTGATATCTGAGGTTTCTTCCTGTTAACATTACTCTATAGCAGCTCCTCTACATTGTTCAGGTAAGCCCAGTTTGGGAATGAAAGCAGCAGCTCCATAAAGAAGGAACCGGGAAGTACCATAAAATGTCCTGGTAGATGGCTGCATTGACTGCAGAAAACCCACTGGTCCAGAATCAGTGGCGGACATGACACCTGAAATCATCACTGACTGGACTTCAAGCAACATGAAATCTGGTCCTCTACACTCTTCCTCCAGACTCTGAGACCATGAATTTATAGAATTTACTCCTTAACCCTGTTAAGCTGCTTCCAACATCGTATCTGGTTCAGGAATGGTTTAACACGAGGAATGCGATATTTGTAGCTTCGCTCTGCTTCTTGTGAAATCACACAACTATTTTTGAGTGGATATTTTTAACTTTGCAATCCTCCCAGGGCTGCAGTTATCCCTGTTGCTGGGTGCGACTTTTCCTACCACACTTCCTTTCACGTAGCTTTTCAACTTTTTTTTTTTAACAATACTAATTTTCTTAAACCCCGAATATGGGTTTTTAATCATCTGCTATAATCATCGAAATTACAAGAATACTTGAAATTTTTACATTACATAAAATAAAAAAAACTGAGCTTCACTTTCTAAAATTAATTACAAAAATGTTTAACTTTTCCACAATGTTCTAATTGTTTTAGCTGTACCTGTACATTAAAGTATTTTTTTGTACTTCAGACAGATTTAAGTGGTAAATTATTGGATTAAATTTGATTAAAATACTATTAAAAAAACATTTGTTACGAAGTGGTGGCATATAAAACTGAATCACCAGAAATAAATTATATACACGCACATATATTACCTGTAGAGAGACTCTGAGTTCAGCTTGCTGAATATGTTTGCCAGGATATGTCTGAGATTCCTCTTCTGCAGCTCTGTCAGTATATCCAACTTCCCCAGGCCCATCTTCCTGCCAATCAGCCCAGCCAAAGGCATGGTGGTCCTGAACAACACCGGAGTCTTGGCTAGTGCTGATGTGAACTTCAACTCTTCCTTCAGACTTGGACTCTGACCAGAGGACCTCTGAGCCTTGTGCTGGCACATAGCATGCACTAGCTGCAAGGCTGGAGTTAGAGAGAGGTTGGCCTGGGTTGTCCCAAGAGGAGTCCTGACAGGATGAGCAGAATCTGCACACTGAGGCGTTACATTTTCAACCTTGGATGAAGGGACTCTGAGCGGGGTATCAGACTCATCTTTTCCAGAAACCAGGCTATTAAAACATGTAGCAGAGATTGCGCTTGAAGGGGTGGCATCTGCAAAAACATCATCAATAGAATGGCTGTTACATTTAGGAGGATCTTCATGCTTTCCATTTGCTAGGTGTTCCTCGGACTGAGAGCCCCCTTCTTTAAGTGTGGAAAGCCGATTGTGGCGCTGTAGACGGGAGCGCCTCTTTGCGTCAGTAAGATTTGGAGTCCCACTGATTCCTCTGGAGGTGGAGATGAGAAAGTCCTGGAAGGAGCCATCGTGGTCCACAGAGGAGTCTTGGGATTTATCAAGTGTTAAGGAACTGAAACCACTGTCCTCATACGCAGACCTGTCCCAGTGTTAAAAGGAGGGCAATGTTAACAGGTTTTCAGATTCAGTTCTTTTTAGAGCAAATGACTAAATTAAATTTAAACAATTTCCCCCAAAACACGGCACAGAAACTTAACGAGCTTAACACTGTATCAACCCGTTAGTAAAGTACATCGTATGCTGCCTAGTCTAAAAAGTATTCACAAGTCAGACATGGGAGCAAAAATCACATTCGAGAACTGAAAATATTTTAAATCTAATGTTTTCTTATGAGAAGATCAGCTTTTGCCCCCCGATCACCCCCAGTGTAGATTAAGCAGATTTATTAGATTAATAACACTGGACATAAGGTTTATATAGAGGTACTTTATTGCGATTAATACCATCACAATTAATCAGTTAACTGCATGATAAATTCAGATGAGCTGAATAATTTTCCAGCCACAATCATTTTCATGCTTGTTTCCATCTTTCTACCAAAGAGATTGGATTAAGAAGGCATTTATGGTCCATATATCTGTAGTGGCAGAGTAAACTGGGATGTTATTTTCTTTAAATTAAGGGTTTATATCAGTTTGCATTCTTTTTCCACAAAACTAACTGGTAGTTTTGCCTGTTGTTCTAGTCTGAACCAACTGATTACTCGCTTTTTGAAAAGCAATTTTATTTACAGATTTTTATCCAATTTTGTTTGTTGTCTTTTTTTATAGTTAATTTATTAGGATGATACTAATCTCTTCCAGTTGGTGTGGTAAGTGATGTTTAGAAATTGAGTTGCATTTATTGCTCAGAGGGTGTACATGTATTATTACATTGGTTAAAAATGATCACAAAGCAACATCATTTAACACACTAATATCTGGGGCAATTTACAGTCAGCAAAATCAGTTCTCTTGACAAGCCTGGATCATTCATTTACCAATTTCAGGCTCAAATTGTGACCCAGTTATTCAGATAATCAAACTGCTGAATCTGCATCTCCATTTCACATCTGGCCAACGTCCTGGGTTCAATTTTGAAGACAAAGTCTAAGCTAGAACGTTAGTGCCTCAGACAAAGGTTGTGAGGAGATCGACAGGTCTAGCTTTAATGATAAAGGAATCACTGCTAAATGGGAAGGCTAAATCCTTTTGCTAAAATAGTTAAATGTTCTTATTTTGTAAAGTGAAATTCATTCACTTAAGCTATGATCAAAATGATATTGGTACATTTGACATCCATAGACAACTAGTTTGTTTTCTTATGGTTTAGGCTAATTTATTAAGCAGTGCTCAAACATATTGAGAATTGATAGATAACTGGACCTGGGGAAGACCCAGGACTCGCTGGAGGGGCTGCCTATGTGGCCGGGGAGAGGGAAGTCTGGGTCTCTCTGCTTAAGCTGCATATGGTGGAAGAAGATGGATGGATGGATGGATAGAGAACTGATGTTAATTGTAAAATGTTTTAGACTTTATTGTTTATCAACTAATGTTCTGGTTTTAAATTTAGAGCATTGGGCTAACAAGCTTATATTTTGCTTTTCAGTATTAAATAATGTCCACTTTGTGTAGCTAAACTGGAAAAAAAAAGGGAAAAAAAGTAGTAAACAGAAGAGCAAACTTACCCGATGTTTTTAGGAGTTTGGGTAAACAATGGTGTGTTGAAAACACTGTTGCTGTCACACAGATTATGGCTTTCACAGCTTACTGGTGATGGGAAGTTTTCTTTAGTTGAAAGAGGGAACAACTTGTCACGGCATGGAGTGTCCACAGCAAGTTGGTAAGAGGAAATGCTCTCCCTGAAATCTGCTTCAGTGATTGAAACACTTCCTTCAAAGGACGAGAGGGGGCAAGTGTCGATTCTGCCGTCTTCACGGGTGGACGTCCTCGCCTGTGTGAAGAGGAGCCGCCGTTTCCTGCCAGACATGGCCAGATCGTGGCCCATGTTTAAACTGCTTGTGGCCCCACCAGTTGGAAAATCTAGAGAGTCGAATGATGCACTGAGCCAGTGGTCAGATATCTTACTCAAAGAGACTTCAGCATTTTTAGTAATGGGTGATCCTGTGCTGTCATTTTTCACTATGGGGGGTTTGTATGCAAGAAGCTTGTGGCGCAGAAATGAACCCCTCCTATTTAGTTTAGGAGTTTCACACCAGCTCACTACAGATGCTGCTTCTATGGTGTCTCTACCCAGAACCCTAACGGGCTCTCTGATCTGTTCTTTAGGGGTGACATGAAGTCTGATGTTCTCTTTTGGAGTTTCATCAATATCCGACGGAGACGGTGAGCCAGAGGGGTCAACTACGGTGATGCTCCGTGGGCTCTGGAACCAACCCGAGTATCCGCTGTCGGAGCAGTCCTCATAACTATGCTGGCCTTTGTAGCTCTGCAGGTTGTGATTTGTTTTAGGAGTACACTGCATTGCGCTCCCTCAGTGCTCCACACAAGGGTTCCAAGAGAAGAAGAGCTGTCAAATGACCTGAAGATGAAAAAGTAAAATGCTGAAATGTTGGCGCTAACTGCATTGACAACTAACAGTTAGCCAAAGAGCTCGGTTCTAAACCTTCTCTATGTGAGAGGGCCATACTTATCCAAACACTTCATTTTCCATACTTCTCTCTAGATAAGGATTACACTACGCCAATTTAAAGGGGGGATATTATGTCTCTTCTTAAAGAGGTTATAGTAAGTCTATGGTCAGTACAAAACTTGAAGTTCACTGTACAAAATCCCTCTCACATAAAGCGATCCTACCAGCGCAACTGTAGAAAATTTCAATCCCTTTCAGAATGAGCTCTGTTGCATTTATGTAATGTCCATCCATCTTTTTATCAGGCTGCGGGTTTGCCACACGTGAGAATGGCAAGTGAGGGGCATATATATGCAAATTCAGCTTATTAAGGGTTCCTACAGTTTCTTCAAGTTAAATTCTGCACTACGGAGGCCCCACAGGGAACTGTGCTGGCACCGTTCCTCTACACTGCAGATTTCTCCATCAACCCCCCATGCTGCCACCTACAGAAGTTCTCTGATGACTGCCATAGTTGGACTCATTAAAGATGACCATGACTCAGAGTACAGACAGTGGACTCTGGACTGGTGCCAGCAGAACCACCTGCTGATCAACACTTTGGTGTTGGTGGTGGACTTCCAGAGACACAGACCCTCCACACTGACGAACATCCAGGACGTGGACATTGAGACAGTGGACTCTTACTCAAGAAACTGGACTGGAGCCACAACAATTTTGCTCTCTACAGGAAGGGTCAGAGCAGAATCTACCTGCTGAGACGGCTGAGGTCTGTTGGAATCCAGGGAGCGCTGTTAAAGTTCTTCTACGACTCAGTGGTGGTTTCAGTCAGTTTTTACAGTGTATGTTGGAGCAGCAGTTTATCGAAAGCTGAGAGGAAGAGGTTGGATAAACTCATCAGGAAGGCCAGCTCTGTTCTAGGATGCACCCTGGATCCAGTGCATGTGGTGGGAGACAGAAGAACTCTGGTCAAAGTAACATCTCTGAGGGACAGAGTCTCCCACCCCATGCATGGAGATGTTGGTGAGCTGCAGAGCTCCTTCAGTGACAGAATGCTGTATCCTAGATGCACGAAGCAGCGTTTCTGCAGGTCCCTCCTCACTGCAGCGATAAAAAGTTACAATCTAAACTACTCCCAACAGACATAGATGCTTATATGAGTGCTGTAGGTTGCACTAATCAACAACACCATTACGGTTATAACTTGCACATTATTTTTTACAGACTATACATACTAACTTATTGGAAATTGTTACACTCTGTTCTTTCTTACCTAAATATTCTAATTACCTTAACTGTACAGTATTCTATCTTTATAACTATTGTACATGATGAAAATATTTTTTTTTTCTTTTCCTTCTGTAAAAATTATGCACGTTTCTTTTCTGCCCTGTCCATACATCTGTTTTTTGGCTGCTGTTATGACCAAATTTACCCTCGTGGGACAATTAAACGATTTTTCTATTCTAAATTCAAGTCTTTAAGACCTTTTAAAGACCATTTTACCCATTTCTTGGTCTATTTCACAGCCCTACTGGTAGAGAAATACTGGTCTTCATTTGTTGTTTCTCAGGAAAATGTGGAAGGTGTAAAAGATGACAAGCCAAGCAGAAATGTGAAAAAAAAAAAAAAAAAAAAAAAAATCAAAGAACATTTCAGCAGGCCACAAGAAAACAGAAGGGTTTTTTTTTTTTTTTTTTTCATTAATCTTCATTCACTGAAGATGTCACAAGTTCTGAGTATTTTGACCTTCCTGGGGATTGTTGCATTCTAAATTATTGGTTCCACCACTCTATTTATGCCATTTTATTTAATCAAAATAATTGTGGTTGACAAATTAAACTTGATGAAAATACAATATGAAGAAGTTAAATAAAGCACAACTGTTAAACCTCAGATATAAAAATTCAGGACCTTTTAAATTCTTAACGCATTATTTTCAAATTCATAAATTCTATTTTTTTAAGGCTTGTTGTGACATAACAAAAATAAGCACTTTTCCAAATGGCTTGAGGGAGCACAAGACTTCCGACAGCAAAAATAAAAATTGATGGATGGTTGGTTCATTAATGTTTGGAAGGTTTATCGTGGTAGCAGAGATTAAAAAAAGGCAACAGGGGAAAGTGGTACAAGGTCACCTTTAAATTCCATTTCCATATATCTAAAAATGGCAGGAACCCTGCAATTTGTCTGCATCGCGACAGACGGATATTTTTGAGGGGAACTGGGGAGTAGCTCTCACTCAGATGTCTCATCACTAAGGGTCCAGGTGTCTAATCAGCGTTGCTATGAAAGCAGGGAGCAGTCGATTTAAAGCCTCTGGGCGCGTGCTCTGCAAACACAGCTCTAACTGCCAAACCGAAACCAGTTTTTTGTGGGAATATATTTACCATATCTATTAAAAACTGACCACTAAAAAAATATATATATTTAAACATAGACGCAGTGAGAGACCCTCTGCGACGACATGTATATTGTTAGACTAATTAACCTGGCCTAAACACCTGAATAAAGAGTCAAATTCCACATCATGCTAATAATACAACATTAATTGTATCTGTTGTGTTCTCCTAGTCGAGGTACACTTATCTAGCAATGTTAGCAATGTCTCGAACCACAAATTCAAAACTTATTGTATTATTTAAGTTAAACATGAAACTCACCCTGTAAAATAAACGAGCTGCTCCGCAGGTTGTTGCCCAGGTTAAGTTCCAGGCCGCAGCTTCCACCCCTAGTTACTGCTACATGTTCACCCACACAGCCACGGCCACCGCTTTCAAATTTGGAGCCTTTTGTGATGAATCACGTGTTTCCGATCAATTCAGCTGGTCTTCCGTGAACAGTTACCATAGCAACGGGGTCTCCTTTGCGCCTTAAAACAGAAAGCAGGTATGGTGCCGTTTCGCTTGCATTACACGTAAATTAATAATAGTAAACTAAAGCAAACGTGGTTTATTATTCCTGCTGAACCTTGAACCCTCAAACAAATAGTTTTAAGATGGTTTTGTTACCGAGCTAGTTATTATGAGAGTTCAAAGCTCTACTACTATTGTGCCGCGTTGTTTTATAGTTTCTACGTGATAACTGAGTACTTTTGTTTTTTTGTCACATTCTCTTCTCTCTCAGCCATGAGCTGTGAAGCAGTTTTCTCTTTTCAAAGTCTAACCACGGACTGCACTTCTAAGGTCCCTGTGGAGCACCTGGACTATGATTTCATTGAAAAATGCAAAGATGGAAAATATCTGGAGAAGATATTGAGGATATTGAGGTAACGTTCTTCCTTTTGGCTGCGCTTGCTGTGAAAAAAGGGAAAGGTGTTTTTTCCTAAATACTTTGGCTCCTGTATTTACCCTCTAATTAAAGTAATAATAAAAAATCCAATGAATATGTAAAAATAAAAATAATTTTCTTAATGCTAGATACTAGTGTTGGCTTTTTGGAAGAGGAAGCTTCAAAAGAGCAGGTGTTTTGAATACTCTAACAGGCATTGTTCCTGGACTGGCATGTATTAACTCCATTCAAGAAGTCCTCAGTCTGAGACTTCTACAGTTTCACCGCAACACAGACCGCTGCTGGAAATCCTTCCTGTCACAGCCATCATGATCTACAACTCCTTGAAGAATTCAATACTATGAGCTACAACACCACTTAATTTCCCTCTGGGATCAATAAAGTATATTTGAATCGGACTGAATTGAATAAATTTTTGTGTCAACTCTGACCCGCCTCCCTGCCCATAGTGAAGAAAAGCATCAACACAGCATAATGGTGCCACCATCATATTTTGGCATGGGGATGGTGCTTTCAAGGTCATGAAAATTTTAGCCTATTTTAAATAAAGACTAAACTTGTGCAGTTGAAAATTATATGTAAAAAAACAGCTAATTAAAGCATTTAAAAATTAAATCAACACTTACAAGAAAAACATCCAATAAAATAAAGTTTTGCTATTATTTTATGTGAGAGGATATAGCAAGTTAACTTCCTTTGAGATTTCAGTAAAGAGAGGCAGAGCGATAAAGAGCGATACAACTTTGTTGGCACGTTAACGTATCCCAGGACCCAAAACTCTTGTCAGTTCAATACTTTAAAAGCTTTACAAAGTATTCTGTGTGGTCTTGAAATGAATTTCTGAATGTGAAGGGCTCATATGAACCCATATGAACATACAGTCTGCATCATTAAAGGGCCAGAAACTGTTATAGGGACATTTTTTAATCTGCCCACAATGCTCTTAAATAAAAAAAAGAAATCTGGAAAACAAGAGCACTCGCAATTTTTTTTTTAATGCAACTTAATATGAAAGTTTAAAAAAAACGTATTTTTGTGTATGAAAATAGCCCTTCTTTTATGGAAGACTAAGATTGTCTGTATTTGTTGTCAGTTTTGATATCTGTAGCCTCTATCTCTCTAAGTGATAAGTAAATATTGTCATAATGGATAGTGGATGAATTACAATAACAAAAAAACACAAAACTCACACTTTATCAAAGCAGCTTTATTAGTAGAGTAGTAGGACTGACCATGCCCAAACTTGGTTTGCAGGGCTAATTAATAAAGGATTTTGAGACGTCGGTTTCTATAGTGTCCTGTCACGGCTTTGACTCTAATAAAATAAATTTTAACATGCAGCCAAAACCAACAATCGGAGCTTCTTCCATAAAATGCATGGATTTGGAATGTCGTGTGAGTGGTTAGTTTGTGTACAGATTTCTGTACCAGGTTAAAATTTAAGTGGTTGGCCTGGCTAAATTAATTCCATTTACCATTCATGCCCCTACACTTTCTCATATTCAAAAGCTGCCAATCGCTTTAGCTGTGTCTGTATATTTCAGGGGGCTGATTTGCAGAGAATGAGGTTAAGGAGAGCACCTTTCATCAAGGTACATGTTAAGGTTGGACCAAAATGCAGACAGGGATGTTAGTTGCTTAATGAATCCATACTTTAATGAATGAATGAATGAAGAACTTTCAAAAACAAAGTAAGGTAACAGAGTGCAGGCCAAGGAACATAGACTGAGGAACCAGCAAAGAACTAGGAAAACCGGAGAGCTTAAATACAACGAGGTGTGGAGAATGGCACAGAAACCAGAGGAACTAATCAGAGGCCAAAATACTTGGTTGTAGAGAGAGAGAGAGTGAGCAGAGATAAAGATGAAGAAAAGGTAAGCAGAACAGCAGGGAGAAAAAAACGGAACAGAAGGAAAATAAAGATTAAGCATGAAATTGAAGAAAAGTATGATCTGAAAATGATCTTAAATACATAACTGTAATTAATAAGGAAACTAATGTAGATGAGTAACTAAAAGATCTAAGTAAATAAATAACATACTGTAGAAGCACAAGATAAGCTTAAAGTTCAAACACCAATGGCTTTGACAGGAGGAGAGGGAAAAAAGAGTACAGAAGGAAGAGAGAGCAACATAGAGGTATAAAACCAAAGCAAAAACTAACTAAGATTAGGAAACAATAATCCTAAATGTGAAAATGATAAGGCTCTAAAGAGTTAACAGAGAGGAGGGACCTTAAACCATGAGGTCTATAATGAGTTAAAAACAACTAACACCTCTGTTGTTTCCGTTGTCAGTTCTCCTCAACACACCAATACCATAAGTTGAGGGTGGCTGGCGCCTCCAGCAGTCATCTGGCGGCGTACACCCTGGACAGGTCGCCAGTCAATCTCAACATAGAGGCCCAGATGTGGGAGGAAGCCAGAGTACCTGGAGGGAACCCACACATGTACAAAAAGTACATGCAAACTTAAAGCAGAAAGAGCCCAGGCTGGGATTCGAACCCAGGACCTTCTTGCTGCAAACCAACAGTCCTACAGAATGTGTTATTGTGCAGCCCAGTAGAATACTTAAAGCCTTCTGGAGTCAAACACAAAGCATTGGCTATACAGCATGTACTGATGTTTTTTTCAAGACAACATTTATTCAAACAAACCTCTATTACTAATGTATTACCTGCATCACATGACTGGACATTATCGAATCAGCAGACCAAATCTCACTTCAAGCTCCACTCCAAAGCTGACAAATCTGCCTTTATTATTAAACCACATAACAATAGAATACCCATCTTGATTGATGTCTTATGAGGAATTTGAAGTCTGATAACTCAGGGCTTTCTTTGTGTGCAGGTCTGGTGAAGAGGGCGTTTTTCCCCATCTGATCCAGTTCTGTGAAAACCACCTGAAGAAGCTGAACCCTAAGAGTCAAGCTCTCAGGAAGGAAACTCCTGTTGCCACACAAGCCAGCTTCTCTAAAGACGAGTGGAACCAAATCGTGGATGACTTAAAGGTATGATACCCAGTAGCACGTCTTTCCTTAATAATTCATTTATGAAAAACATTTTCATCCATAAACATATTTTTACTGAGATGTTCTTTTTCATTTTTCAATTCTGCAGATATGGGCAGAAGAAACCAAAAAGACAGAAACTTTGCTCAAACAGGAGTCAGTGTTTGATGACCTGGTAAAAGAAAAAATACCTCCTGTTAGAAGTTCCATTTGCTTTGTTCCACCTAATGAGGTAAAGTTATTTTAAACAGTTGTACAGTATAGATTTCATAGATTTAATTAGGAAAGCATTTTAATCCTGTGGGGGTTTTTTCTGCTGCAGAAATCATTTCCAAAACATACAGCAAATCCCTCAAAACGTATTCTTCCTCGTGACTATCAGGAATGGGACAAGTGAGCTACCATTTCTACACTTTTTGTCTGTTATGCTTTGAAAAATGATGCACTATTACAGCATCTGAAGGCACTACATAATAATCCCATCTTTAGGTGCAATGATTAACAGTTAAATACCGGACGCTGATATAGGATGTTGTTAGGCAAAAGAAATGTTTGCCATATAGCCTTCTATTTCCAGGATCGATGTGGAAGAGGAATGTAGCAAGATAGATGGGAATATGCAAAAAAAGGAACCACCAGCCATTCAAGGCACACGGAATCCCAACATCAAGAGAGAAGTGGATGCTTCATGTAATGTATCATGTTCATGAACGCATATGTGTCAAGAATGGTAAATGAAAAGTGATAAATATATCCAGAAGTCACTGGGTAATGTGTGTGACGTGTGTGTTATCCAGTGTTGTCGCATCAGGAGAAGCTCTTTCTGGCAAATCATGAAAAGAATAAGGGTAACGAAGCTTTCAGAGCGAAAGATTACCAAGAGGCAGTTGTATACTACTCCAGGTCAGACTCTTGAAACACCTTGTTACTATAAAGAACTTCCTCCTGCACGAATATTTTTGAGAACATATTGTTATTGGAGTTTATTCATTCTTTAATATTTTTGTATGTCTGTGTATGCAGAAACGAGAAGTTTATATACACTGCATAAAAAGACACAACCTGTTTTTCACAATGTCTGACCTTAAATCAGACAAAAGAAAATTCTCTTTTAGGTCCATTAGGTTTACCAAAATTTGTATTAAATATTAATATTATATTAATTTCACTGAATAAGACACACTTTCCAGGCACATCTCAAACATACTAATTTCTTGTGTAACATTATAGGAAAGCTAGCATAACAGGAAGAGAATTGTCTCCTTCATCCAAAGGTACAATCTCTAGATTTGCAAAGGTGCCACATTCATCTTTTGAAAACAGTTATATGAACCCTAAAAACCACATTGGAACGTCCAGCCATCACAATATCCATGAAAGTTCTGTTCTACAGCTTAATGCACCTCAACCCCAGAAGGTTCTGGATTAAGCTGGTAGTAGATTGTTCCTGTCTTCCATTAAAACCTGTCCTGTGCCAACATGGCCTGAAAGGCCGCACATCGACGAAGAAGTCAATACTCCAAAAAATGTAACATAAAAAGCTAAATTATAAAGAAGTTAATTGCTGGAGACAGGATGGTGAGAATTACCAGCTCTAAATTTGGAGAAGAAAAATGGTTAAGTGAGCGACTTTGGTGACATCACGCTTAGCTTCGTTCAGTAACCGGAGAGTTGCCAGTTTGAATCCAGTTTCCATTTGTCTTTAACCACCATGCCTAGTGGTGGCGCCAGCATTCTGAGCTTTACTTCTGTCATTGTGCCTGTAACCTGTGTGTGAATGGGTAAATTACTGAATCTAGTGTGAAATAGAGGTCAACTTTTTTTTAAAAAGCTGATATTTTAAAAGAAAGGATTAGGCACTGTGTGGCCAGCTGCAGCCACTATTTGGCTGAAAAAAGGACCCCCGCACCCTCAGAACCAGCACACTCATATTTAACTCTTCAATTTAGTGTTTAATCTTTGACTGCTCTATTTTTGTAAATATTTTAGATTTGATTATTTCCTACCATGTGGTAGTGTGCTTTACTTGGTGATTTTTTTTTATACTTGAAGTCAAGATTCTACCTCAACCAGCTATTTGCACACTTAGTCTGGTTATTGTTTGAAATTATTTTATTTTATATCCTTAAAGAGACCTGAATCTGTTTTATTTTCTATTTTTCTGAAACCATTCGAACTCAGGTTACTGTTTTGAGTTTGTTTTTACATTGTCTTACATTTGAAGTTCAATAATTATTTAGAGTTCTATTGACTTTTTAATTTATAGTGCACACAGTGGGTGTTCAGTTGTCTTTCACAATCAGTGTGCTGCTAAAAAGTATATATATCGGCCTTGGATATTGGCCTTAATAATCGTCTTAAGATATCGGACATCGGCGACCACATTTTTTTAAATTGGCATCGGCCTTAAAAAAACAAATGTTGGTCAGCCTCTTGTGTAAAGAACTTTGGGTTCTAAATAAAGCACCATACTAGTATAGGCCATTTACTATCTGCAATAAACTTGTAAGTCTGGTGCGTTCACACCGCTCCAAACGTCAGTGTCAGTAGCGGCAAGATTAGGTGTAAAGTCTATGGTTGAGTCCGTCAGAGGTCTGTCAGAGTCTGTGATGCACTTTGTGTGCGTTGGCTGTGTCAGCTGTTCAAGCTTTACTTGCATTTCAACGTAGCAACGTAGCAAACGCAAGCAAAGCAGAAGTTCAGCTGGCTGAACTTTTTTGGACTTCACATTGCACCAACCAATGAGAGCGTCTCACTGTAGTGATGTCACCCGAAATCGACGTTGTCCAGCCAATCACGATCCGATAGTGTTTAAAACATCGGACAGAGAAAGGTCCGCCCACGTGCTTTGCAAACATCATCTTTTAAATGTATATACGTCAAACTAGATGTGTTTGTTACAACAGGACTTAAAAACAACAATAGTCAGTGTTTTGAAGTAGCCATTATGAACCACTGATCTCAATTTCATGGATATTTTGTTGGCAGAGCTCTTCCATTATTCATTAGTACTGCTGCCTATCTTAACCCTGCCGACTGTGGCTCAGTGGTAGAGTAGAGTTGGCTTGCAATTGGAGGGTTGTTGGTTGGATTCCAGCTTCCTCTAGTCACATGTTGACTGGGCAAGGCAATAAACCCAAAAAACATTGTCCTACCAAGCCATGTGGGTATGAATGTGAGTGTGAATGTGGCTTCAATGTAAAGCGCTTTGAGTGGTCAGTATGACTAGAAAAGCGCTATATAACTTCAGTCCATTTACTTGGAAAAAAAACTGTCTCTAATTAATTATTTCTTTCATCTTTCTGGCATTTAAAATACAGAAATAATTTTGGAATTCCAAACCAACTTATAACAGGAACACATTTAATCTTATTAAGTGTCTTTCAATACAAAGTTTATAAACTTCTAGTTGCAATTTTTGTACTAACCTCATGAACAAGCTAGTCTTCTGCCCTTTACAGGAGCCTTTCCATTTTACCGACTGTGAGTGCGTACAACAACAGAGCTCAGGCAGAGATCCACCTTCAGCACTGGCACAATGCCATGAGAGACTGTCAGAAGGTGCTTAACCTAGACCCAGAGAATATAAAAGGTGCCTTCTCTCAAGTATAATTCATAATTTATTAACACGCCTGAGTACTGTTTTTGATCAGTCAATACTTTCAGTTTTTAATTGTTTTGTGTCCTGTGTTTTATTTGAATCAGCCCTTCTGCGTCGTGCTACTATATGCCACCATATGGGAGACTTTCAGACAGCCTCTGAAGATCTGATGATGGTCCTTCGGGAAGAGCCGAACAACACTGCAGCGATTGTAGGTGACAGAATTAAGAGAAACGTTCATTTTGCAGCAGTAGACATCCAGTCTACTAGGGTTCATAGTATTGGTGTGGATTAAGGACCTTTGTTTAACATACTAGAGCAGCTGAAACAAGTTAAAGACATGGAGTGGTGGACAAATGTACAGTTCCCTGCAAAAGTATTCAGACAGCGTTCCGATAGACAGTACGTAGTTATGAAATGCAACCAAAATTATAAACCTTTTTACACATAAAAATCCTAAAAGTGTGGCATGCACTTATATTCAACCAAGAGTCCACATCGCTAAGGAACCTAAGGGACAGGTAAGAGGTAATGTTTCGGAGAAATTTAAAGCAGTCTGCTGAAAGCACTGTTGGGGGGAAGGAAACAGTTGGAAAAAGGGGCTCTGGTCAGCTGAGACCAACATTTTGGAATGGAAAACGTGTTGTCAACATGTCCGGAACATGAAACATGTTTACAAATTTTGGGAAAATAGATGAAACTGAATAAATCATGGAAGAGAACTTATCAGAGGCTGTAAAAAAAAAAACCTTGAGACTTGGTTGGATTTTCAGCTTCGCTACAGCAGCTCTTGTCCTAGTAAAGTACTGTCTCAGGGGGACTGAATACAAATGCAAGCCACACTTTTAAGATTTTTATTGTAATATATATTAAATCTTCTATTTTTAAATTTGCTTCACAGTTATGTGCTCCTTTTATGTCTCATAAAATCCGAATAACATAGACTGAATTTTAAGGTTGTAACAAAGGGATTTGAATACTTTTGAAAGTCACTGACTGTAATGTTATGTTTAGTTGAGAAAGGTATAAGGAAAAAGCTGCATCGGAATTGTTTTCATTTCCCCCCCAGATGGTTCTTACTTATTCTCACTTTGTCATTTTCAAGTTATATGTGAAAAACATTTTTAAGTGTATAACACATAATATACTTCAGTCGTGTCTGGGTGATAGTTTTTTTTTAACCTATAGAAATAAATTTGGTTTTGGTCTTTGATAATTTCTAATGCATCAATTATTTTTTTGTAGCAACTTCTGTCTAAAATTGAGAAGAAGATGTCAGAACGTCTGCCAGAGCCACAAAGAAAGGGCAAAAAGATCCTCATTGAAGAGGTTGAAGAAGATCTGTGTTCTGGCAAAGAAGAACAGGAGGAGCAGAGAGGTGAGAATGAAACCTCTTATAAAACAGTATTCTTGATTTACAGATTTCCAAACACATACAGAGATGATGAGGAAGAAACTGACCTGGGATTGTAGTTTCATGAGTGTTAATACAAATTATTATTCAGGAAATATTTAATATTTTACTGTATAACGGATCAGATAGGGTCACAATATTTGTTAACACAATTACTGTGCACTAATTTGAGCTTTTTCAAAAATAAGTAATAAAGATATTTCAAGAAGTTTGAAAAAGGAGACAAATTTGTATTTGGTACAAAAAGAAAACCCTGAATGTATGTAATATACTTGCAAAGCTTGTTTTGTAAACAAATTATTCATATTATTTAATTATTTTAATTAAACATGTTGATCAAATGAAAAGGACACATTAAATCTAAATCTGTCAGAGTTATGACTAAATTGATCTTAACTCTATATGATTGGCATAATAATAACATAAAAGTATGTTATCTTTTTAAAACCTGCTTAGTTTTTAGACATTTAAATGGTATATTTATAGTCTAGCCATCGATGAATTCATGGAATAAAACTCAGAACGAGAGATCTTGGAAGATACATACAGTATTGGTAAAAAGACAGAAGATTCTCCACCCATTCCTTACATTTCAGGACAGTGTGTTACAAGACCAGTATCTATGTGTTGCAGTGGCCCAAAGTCAAGACCTCAACATGATTAAAACACTATAGAACGTTGTGCAGAAACACAACCTTAAATCAGAAAAAGTTGGGACGGTAAATGTTAAAATGAAATCAAACTGAAAACAACACTTTTTAAAATTATCTTTGACCTCGATTATATTGAATACAATACAACAGCACATTATTCAATGTATTCGTTATTATTTTATAAAATAAACATATGTTCCAATGTTAGTTCTTGAAAAACATTTCAAAATCAGTTGGTACAGTAAAGAATTTACCACTTTGTGATGTGATGTTTCCATTCCTTTTCACAACACTTAAAAAATTGAAGACCCCATGTGGTAAATTGTTTCAGGTGTCATTTAGTCCCATTCTTCCTGAAAACAATTCTTAAGGTGGGCTGCAGTACAGGGTCTTCATTGTTGTGTTTTGCGGCTCAAAATGCCCCACACATTTTCTATTAGAGACATGTAGGGACTGCGGACAGGCCAATAAAGTACCCGTATCCTTTTTCTCCACAGCCAGGATTTTACAACATAACAGCAGAATGTGGTTTTTTCATTGTCCTGTTGAAATATGCATGGGCATCCCTGGAACACATTGGAAAGTCTTCTTGAAGGCAGCATATTGTCTGATCCAATCTCTATACCTTTCAGTATTAATGGGTCAGAGAAGTGCAAAATACTTTTCCCAAGGGCTCTGACACAACCCCATGACAGACCCTGGCTTTTAGTCTTGTTGCTGCTAACAGTCTGGATGATCCTCTTCGTCACACAGAGTCCATTTATCTGGAAAATATACCTAAAATACTGATTCCTCTGACGACAGAACACGTTTCCACTGTGTGATGGTCCATCCCAGATGCCTCAGCCTTGTGTATAAATATAAAGTAGCTTTCAGAAACATGTATGTAACAGATTTTTGTAGCTTTCAGAAACATGTATGTAACAGATTCATATACACTAACTGTGTGTAATAAATAAATCTAAAATAAACCAACTTTTTCATGATAATCTAATTTTATGACCAGCATCTGTGCAATGAATTACACTTATGAAGGAGAAAAGTAAGGTCATGTTTAGGGATGTCCGATATTATCGGCCGATATTGGCATTAAAATGTAATATCGGAAACTTTTTCAATTGCCTAACTAAAATTGTAGTACTTATTACATTTTATAAATTTTTAAAACTCAAGTATGCATGATACAAGATATTTCATTGTAGTTACCTAAAAGGGTTTAGTAGTTTTTGTTTTTTATGAGGGAGGGTCCCCACATATCGGTATCGGTTTATATCGGTATCGGAAATTATGAGTTAGGCTATATCGGTATATCGGATATCGGTAGAAAAGCCAATATCGAACATCCCTAGTCATGTTATATTCTGTAGTTTAGGTACATAAAGATCTTGGTCACATTTGAGTAAAAGAACAATGTATTTCTATGAATGTCAGAGGATCTTTTTAAAAAGATTTTATCACTGACCCCTTCCAACACCACTGACCACTTCCAACACCACTGACCACTATGGGGACACAAACAGTGGTCTATTGCATTCTAAATTAACATATTAAATAATTGAAACATCATACATCAAAAATGTGCATAATATTCCAACACGACACTAGTATAACAAATTACCTTTAGCAACCAACTAGTAATATACGTGGGTTCTACAGCTAGCTCAGACACAATGCTTTGCATGCTTCTTCAGGCACAAGCCTCACAGCCTCTTAAAATTACAGCCTAATCTTGTAATAAATTCAAAGTAAAATATGCTTTTAGTCCCAAATTAGACACATTTTATGGTAAAAACAAAACACAGCTTCACAATAAACTCCACACAAAGTTAAAAGCAAAAAAACACTTGTAACAGCTGGAAGCAAATATTGATTTCTTATACATAAGCTACTTCTATGACACATTTTGTGTTCACGTTGTATGCAATGAAATACAAGTCAAAGTAAACTTAGAAATCCTATTTTTTTGTTCCATACTGTCCTAACTTTTTCTGATTTGGAGTTTTACATGACCTATTTGCTACCATGAACCAACGCAAGGTTATAAAGCAGAATGAGACACAATTCCTCCAAAATGAGAGACAGATAGAGCCAGACTCTAAACAACTGATTAAAATATTTCTTATTAATTGTGTTTTTTATAGCTTTAGAATATATGGCTGCACTTGGTTTTTCTCAAACAGCCTTTTTCTATTTTTGCTTCTTCCTTGTTTAATAAATTTGGCAGTGTGGGATCATTTTAGAACATGGTGGAGATCTAATCATTTTTATGTCTTGATATGACAAACTCAGACCTCAAAGAGAGTGTATTTTGTTGTTGCTGTGACTGTAAAAAGACAATCTGAGTGGGCTCTAATAATAGCAAGTCAAACGTGCTAAAGATAGAGGAAAACCCTGTTGTCCCTCTTTGTTTATGTGATATATAATATGAGGATGTGAGTAATTCCCTCCCCATCCAGAGCTGCTGTAATTCACTGCTCTGAATTCGTGTTTCCTGGAACTCCCTGTTTGAAGTAGAGTGTGTCAACCCTTCCCCCTCTGGTCTGACGTAACCGCTGACTCTTTCCTGTTGGTGTCACTCTCTCTCTCTCCCTCTACCTTCTAGCTCGTCCGGTTCAACCCAGCCAGCCTGTGGGAGGGGAGGAGAGCTCAGCTGCTCCTGCCGAAAGGGGAGACATGGGAAACGCTCAAAAAAAGCCCCACAGCAGAGGGGACGGGGGTCCGCACAGTGAGGCCAGCAACTCGCACCATGGCCACTGGAGGGGGAAAGGGGGAACCTCAGACAAGTACAAAGTCGGAGAGGAGTCAAAGGAGAAGGTGGCCAATGGATCCAGCAAGAGGGGATCGACAGCTTCAGTGCAGGGTGACAAGAGCGGCAGCAGCAAGGGGACCACAGGTGGGGAAAAGGCAGAGGTCAACCTTGATGCCCCTTGCGGAGCCCTGCCTCCAAACCTTTCCCGGCTAAAGAATGAAGGAAACCTGCTGTTTAAAAACGGACAGTTTGCTGACTCATTGGAGAAATACTCACAAGCCATTCAGGGCTACACAGATTCAGGTGAGTCCTCCTTAGAGTCTCAGGTAGCAGGTACGTTTAGGGGTGTTTGATCAGTGAACTTCTAGGATCACAGCGGTTAGAACTGAGTCATAAACAGGTAGTGACAAGAAACTTATGAGTCAGAATCTAACCAACTCATGTTTCCTCAGCTTGCCCACTTATCTCTCTGTGTATGGTTTTAATTATCAGTGTCTGAGAGACTTTGACTGACCACCATAGTTGTAAATCAACGACCATAAACTGTCAGCCATTATTGTTGCTGCTTCTGTTTGATTTCCTATTGTATGATCTTCTAAACTAAAGCATTTGACTAAAGAAAAATAAATTTCAGTTATATGAAGGGAAATGCCCCCATGAGTCAGCTCACATAGTGCCCACAGCAGTCTGCAGACTGGTAGAGCTGTTTCAAGATCAGCCATTATCTGGCAGTGCGTTTAATGACTCTGTGCCCTGAGCACTGCGTCACAGTTAGGCTGCTGTCTAGCATAGGGACATCGTTTCTGTTTTAGCCTGGGCTAAGCCTCTCAGCTCTGGTCTGTCCAAGTCACATGACCACTAACTACTCACTGTGAAATTAAATCTGTTTGACTACGGCTATAATTTTTACAGGAAGTAAGAGCCTGAACAAGTCAATGGAGGGGCGAGCTTATCCACCATTGAGCACATGATTTCTGTGCTTGTGTAGGTTTCCAAAGGACATTGATTAGGCTCACATATTTAACTACAGAACAATATAAAAAATGCCAAAACATAACATATCAGTGTATCAAAAATGTATATTTACCTAATGTGGACAATCTCTACTGTTATATTGACAGAAAGCATTTGCTTAGGCTTCATGGTCATCATAGCTACTATGATGCATTATCTGTAATCTGATTTGATTTGAAGAGCTGACATGTTAAGCTGCTGGTTTTTAGTGCAGCTGAAGAATGATGCTCTATCTATCAAATGCAGAATTATTTCCCGAACTCTATGACACTAATGAAATGTAAATAAAAATAGAAATATAGCATTAAGGTCATGTTTATTTTTTTATAGTCAGATTATAACTTAAACTGCCACTTATGTTTGGTTAAATAGAATTTAGAAGTTGTGTAGAAACCACATAGTTTTTGTATTTATCATGGCATAATTATGTCTGGAATTCTGTCTGGTTTCATGGCACAAAACCGGCTTTTCAGCTTGGTTCACAAGTTCGTACTATGTTGTAGGCCAGAGATCAGCAACTTTTCAAATCAAAGAGCCGCTTTTGCTCCCGTTGCTACAAAATATAACATTTCTTAACCTGCGAAATAAATAAAAACCATGTGATTTTCAAACTCTGATAAAATTTAACTAAAATTGTATTTTTGGTACTTCAAACAAAATTAATCATCTAACTTTAACAAAGTTAAAAAAAAACATTTGATGTGTAAAGTCTCTTGAGATGACATCTGTTGTGAATCAGAGCTATATAAATAAACTGACTAATAGTGAATTGAATAAGGCCAGTGTGTGAGACCTTTCTGCAAATGTGGTAAATAAATTAAGATAGATAGCCCATTACTGGCGACCTGTCCAGGGTGTACCCCGCCTCTCGCCCGCTGACAGCCGGAGACAGGCACCAGCCCCCCCGCGACCCCTTGAGGAATAAGCGGTTCAGAAAATGGATGGATGGAGGTAGCCCATTAATATATCAAGCACATAAAGGCAGAGGCAACGGCTAGGTGGTCACCCAGGGTGCCACTTGCTCAAGGGGGCATCACTGCAAGCACGAAGAGCATTTTCTTTGTGCTTACATGTCATGTCACCACCATACCTGATGTTTGTAATGTAAAAAGGTAACTCTTTAAGGTTTATTATGATGATGGTGCTTTATCGTCATTGAACCAGAGGAAGAAGGAGATATATAGTTTACCGTACTGTCCAATTCAGGTCACTGAAGGGCTTGCAGCCACAATGTTATATGTTTATATTATATTTCCTAGCTTATGTTTAGTGTGTTAGAGGGAGGACTTCAAACAAGAATCTCCCCTAGAGCACCAAAAACACTATAGCACTATATGCACCATAATAAAGATTATAATAAAAAAGTACTTTACTTTTTAAAATCCTTGTACCTGTCGTGGATATTATATGTTCATGTTACATTAAAAACAACATTTCTTATTGCCTTGAAAATTTAAATTTTGTTTGACTGGATTTATTAGTTGTGGGTCCAAAGAGCCACATATGCCATGTGTTTTTGGAGCCATAGATTGCAGACCCCTGGTGTAGGCCATTTTCGAGGAACAATTCTGCTTTATTCTTCCTAAAGTCAGTTTTAATTCGTCTTTGTGATCTTTGTCCAGTTGATCATTAAACTGTGTCCATTTTTCAACCATCTAGCCCAAATTATCCCCCTCAGATGAAAGGAAATCTATTGGAATGTTCAAGAAAAAACCAGTTGGGGATAAGGCTTAAACTTAAAACTTCCATCATTGAACCAGTTTTACATCAACATGTACCGTGAAGACAAAGGCCAGAAAAAATAAGCCTCAGGTCTAAAATCAATATCTTCCATCTCCACTGAAATTTGTAGCTGACCATAAGGTAGAGTTTAATAATCTTAAAAAGACTGAGTTATTTGTTCACAAAGACTAAAAGTATATATAGACCAGTTGTACAGTGTACCCCATAAAGAGTTGGGTAGAGTAATCTAAAACTATATATGAGTAGCACTACTTCAGCATACTCTTAAGTTAAACTACAAAGAATAAGAAATGTAAAAAAAAAGTTATTCATAAAAAACTATTAAAGTGTTAAAAGTGTTCATAACATCTTAATTAATATTCTAAATTTATCTTACCAGACAGAAAACAAATCTAAATAAATTCAGGCAGAAAGAAAAATTTTCTGAACCAAAATGTTCTATATAAAACTCATGAAACTAATATTTATAGAAGATAATCCATATATATACTTGACAGTGACAATAAATAGTGTTTACTGCTTCTTTATGAACTCCAGTTGCCCCAACAGACTCAGCAGATAGAAAATCACATTAAAACAATAAAGCTTGAGTACGAAACAAGAGGTCTCACTTCAATATTAACTGTAGGTGTGCGTTTGTATCTTGTAACATTTTTTATTTAAAACAAGCAGGTTCTTTTATTCTGTGAAGTTACTCACAGTGGGTAGAATACACAGAAATTTAATTCAAGAGTAGTGATACTACATAGTAATATTAGTCAAGTAAAAGTAAAAAGTACTGTAAAGTAAAACTATTTCTAGAAGATTCCCTCCCCCCACAATTACTTAAGTAAATGTAACTAGCTATTATCCATCTCTGATACATGGTTGAGGTAGTATCATGCTAAGGGCCTTTTTAGCTGCCAGTGATACAACTGCATAGCAAAACCTGTACAAAATTACAACAGAGAACTACCTCCAAATTCTTCAACCTCAAAAGCTGTGTTTGAAAGGTGGACACAACAGAGTTTTCCAACAGGAGAAACATCCAATGTACACATCAAAGCTAGAATTATACTAGAAGTAATGATGGCTACAAAAATGATGCCGTTTCTCAGAAGTTCTGTACAGGAAACCTGGACAAATATTAGTAAGGTAAATGTATGTATTTAACCCTGACTGTATAAAGTCAAACTCTGCCAGCTTTTGGATCAAACATTAAAAAAAAAGTTACACTGTGGGGAAAGGCATATGCATGTGTTATATTTAAGTTAAGAATCAAACATAAATGTTCCCAATCCATCCATAAAAGACCCCAATAATATCACATGTACACACAGAGCACTGAGGAGGAGGTAACAGCTACTGTCATGTTTCCAAAGTGCTTCATGATAGCACAATAAACTGTCTGGTAGTATCAGAACATTGTAAAATAATTCCTGGCACAAGCAAACCTTGTAAACCTTTTAAAGCCGCACTCATTACAGCTGAGAGGTACTTCTGTGTGGACTTCAGTAGATTCTAGGCTGTTGTTTCAAAATGGTCTCTTTCCGTGCAGGGATCGATAGTCCTGAGGATCTATGTATTCTGTATTCTAACAGAGCAGCGTGCTACCTGAAAGATGGCAATAGTCAAGACTGCATACAGGACTGCACAAGGTGAGGAGGCGCATTCATTCTTAACCAAGAACTAACTAATCCCACATGATGAGTGAGAAGCTACAGTAGCTGATCCTATCCACTGTAGGTAAACTAAGATGTGTTATAAGGGATATAAATAATCTCTGAGGGAGCCTCCCATTTACAAACCCTGAAACAGGTAATAGGATCATAAGAAACTATAGTCGTATGCAAGGTATTAAGTAACATAGACACCTAAAGTAGCATATAAACATGAAGTGACCCTCTCTCATCAGATACATAAACACAAGCTTCTCGCATGGATCATATTGGCCTCAGACTTGACCCTTTGTGCTTGCCTAATTACATCTATTTATACCAACCAGAGCGCTGGAGCTGCAGCCGTTCTCCCTCAAACCCCTCCTGCGCCGTGCCATGGCTTACGAGTCGCTGGAGCGGTACAAAAAGGCCTATGTGGATTACAAGACCGTCCTGCAGATAGACATCAGCGTGCAGGCAGCACACGACAGCGTCAACAGGTATTCGTTTTCACCTTTCAGAGCGTCTGAGAGAGGCAGCAGAAGGCTTAAACGCACCGCAGACTGAAGCCGTCACTCAGATGGTTCGTTTTTGGCCACACAATTACAGCCTATCAGCTAAACCATAAAATCAAAATAGCTTTATCACCACTGGTTTCAAGCTGTCATCAGGGGTGACAGGTATAAAAACAAAGATTGATTCTATACCTTTATTTTTGTGGCTTCATTTGTATGAATCCTATTTTTAGAATTTGAACTGTGACATTTGTAGAGTCTAAATTAAACAAATGAGACAGAAAAATACACCCAGGTTTACTCAGTTAGAGCTTGAGCTAAAGGCTTATTAAGGCTGGTAAAAAAACATGTGCTTCCATGTTATGCAACCCTTGTTCTCACTCATCAGGTCAAGGGAAGTCACTCTGAGGTTGCTCAAGACCACTTCAGAAAACTCCAAGATTGAATAAAATAAAAGTAGGACGTTTGATCAGCACGCCAACTTCATTTAAAGAGTATAAATTACAAAAGAAAAGTTTTCTGAAAATCTATGCAGACTGAAGGTTGAAGAAAGCTATCTTAAAATATGCTTATATGGTTAAAGTTTGCAATGCTTTGCAAGGAGAAACGTTTCCTTTAGATTTAATATTTGGGGATTTAGAAAGTTAAATATACAGTGGGTATGGAAGATATTCAGACCCATTTAAATTTTTCACTTCTTTTGCTGCAGCCATTTGCTAAATTAAAGAAAAACTACTTTTATTTCTCAGTAATGTACACAAACTTAGTAAAAAATAAAAACTGAAAAATCACATGGTCATGAATATTCAGACTCTTTGCCCAGTATTGAGTAGAAGCACTTTTTGAGCTAGTACAGCCATGAATATTCTCGGGAATGACGCCACAAGTTTTTAACTCCTGGATTTGGAGATCCAGGAGTTAATTTCTGGGTTGTTTTTTCTCTTTTAAGATGGGGTGCTGAGTATATGTTCATGAGAAGTAAAATGAACTTTTTTGATTTTAGTAAATAGCTGCAATCAAACAAAGAGTGAAAATTTAAAGGGGTCTGGATACTTTCCGTACCCACTGTATGTTTTCTTAAGCTCTGATCGGTTCCCTCCAGAATCACCCGGCTGCTGATCGAGCAGGATGGACCAGAGTGGAGAGAGAAACTTCCGGACATTCCACTGGTGCCTCTCTCGGCCCAGCAGCATCGAAGAGAAGAGCCCCCCAGTGAACAGGTCCTTCAGGCTCGGGCGGAAAAAGCCAGCAGAGATGCAGGTCTGTCCATCTCACTCTGCTGCTCTCAATCTACCTGGACTTGTAGGTTTATTGTATAGGTGCAGTGTCTACTTCATTTCAGTCATTCTTTACTTAGATTATGCTGACAGATACTTAGATACAATAATGTATTTTTATTTTTTTACAAATTAGCTAGTTTGTTCCCTCGCTAGAAATCCTTATTTTAGAGGACATTTGCATGACTTCTATATCTGTTTTAAGCTTCTCCACAGCTTCATCTTCATGATGCTGTCCCCAGCTTTTAGAGAACAGTAGTAACTATCTCTGAAGGGGGATTAGCTGGAGTGGAGTTTATTTTGGGGTGTCAGAATAAAGGGGCCTGAATACAAACATACAAACACAAAGCAAACATTTCGGACATTCTTGCAAAAACATGTAGAAACTATTTATTGTTTTCCTTCCGCTTCACAATCACACACAGCTTTGATTGGACTAAAATATGTTAAACTCAGTAGATGTAACACTACAAAATGTGAAAAGGTTTAAGAGCTATTTATACTTTCACAATATATTTGTCACCTCTTTGCAGTGACCATGCGTTTTCCTCATTCCCCAGGCTTAGCTATAGCTGCTAATAATACACTGGAATAAAGAAAAGAGTTGCTGGCAGAGTTTTCCATCTGAAGATGCTCTGCAGTAGATTGATTAGCCCTTAATTCACACTGTGACTGTTTGCTGACTTCACTCTCATCCATGTGTCCAGCCAGCACAGCATTCTTCTTCCAAAGCTAACCCCTCCCCTCCCCCATCTCCTTGTGAAAATGCCTTGCCGTCGAGATTTTATGACGCTGAAAGAAAGGCAAATGGAAGTGGTCTTCACATGAATAATCAATCGTAAGTTATCGCCTCTTTATTTTGTGTTGCAGAAAGGAGAGCGGAAATCCGTTTTTCAGCCTTGAAGCAAGAAGGAAATGATTTTGTGAAGAAGGGCCAGTACCAGGAGGCGCTGGGGAAGTACACAGACTGCCTTAAGCTAAAGCCAAAGGAGTGTGCTATCTACACCAACAGGTTAGAAGCCTCAGTCGTCCCCATCTGCTCCATCCTGACTCTGGATGACTGCTGAGATGGAGAAAAACATATCCCCCTGTGTGATTCTGTTAGCACGTGTCATAAACGTTGTTGTGAAAATAGCTTTTCTGTTCGACCAGAGCAGACAACCAAGTTACCCTCGAAGTAGCTGCTGAGGAGTAGTCATTGAAAAAATAATTGAGGAACAGGAGGTTGAAAATGTTGTTGGCCTTTAAGTTCATAGATGTGCTTAGATTTTCCATAAAAAGTTCCTATTTTTATTGTGCAGTCATATATTCTGCAAGGTGTAATTCTGGCTGAAAAGTTGGCCATTATTATGCATTAGTAGTTGGCTAAAATCTGTTGACGATGACTGTTATGAAGCTGACTGTAAACTGTGTTTAAAGGCATGCCAGGGCTCTAAAACGTAATGCTTCCAATTCAGTGTATTTACTTACCACCAATTCACAACAAATGTAATCTCAAGGCACTTTAACAGAAAGTCATTTCAGTTCAGTCAGAAATACATTCCAATAAATCCATCAGTTCATTATTTCAAGCAGCTGAAAAGCTTCTGCTTAAGTAATCCCAGCAGATTGCATTGATTCTTGGACTTGCAGCATTAACTCGTTACTCAGCTACATTGTGCAACAGTGGAGAGGAAAAACTCCCCTTAAACAGGAAGAAACCTCCAGCAGAACCAGAACCTGGCTCGGTAGCATCCGTCTGCCACGACTCACTGGGGGGTCAAGAAGACAGAGCAGAGAGACAGAAAGAACAGAAGAACTGATGTAAGAGTGCTTTCTATGTAAAAAGAAAAAAGGTAAAAAAGTTGGTAACAGGACACAGAAGACGAACAGTCACTGGGAGCTTTCATCTTTCCCTGCCCCCCTCCAACAATACCAGACCAGGTCTAGCTTCTGTGGAGAGAGAAAACAGGAAATGAAAAGAGTCTGGAACAACTGGAACTTTGGCAGGAACATTAATCCAAGAAGAAACTGAAAGAGGCCCATGGTATATGTAAAAGGGTCTACACAGATCCCTAGCTCTGGTGGGAAGATGTGGGACGTGGAAGAAGGTGCTCTGGTCAGATGAGACCAAATTAGAAGCAATGAAGCTTGGAGGAATTCTGGGAGAAATTCTGTTGGAGAACACATGATCAATTGTGATTGTAACAAACATGTAAGGGGTGTGAAGAATTTTGCTATGAAATTCAATTCACAGCTAATGACAGCCATGCATCTATGAAGTTCAGCTGCTGGTGAGAATAACCGATGAGCTGTGGGTGTGATTCCAGAGCTCTGTGCTACTTAAAGCTGGAGAGGTTCACTGAGGCCAAGCAGGACTGTGACGCAGCGCTGGGACTGGAACCGGACAACAAGAAGGCCTTCTACAGGCGAGCCCTGGCCAATAAGGGCCTGAAGGTGAGCAGACGGGAACAGTCCATGCGTTGTAGCTTTCCCCAGATTTAACACACAGTTTGTCTGCGCTCCATCAGGACTACCTGGCATGCAGCTCTGATCTGCAGGAAGTCCTGCAGATGGACCCCAACGTGCAGGAGGCTGAGAAGGAGCTGGAGGAGGTCACAGTGCTGCTCAGACAAAGTTTGGCCAACGCCTCACACGACAAACCCAGGAAGACTGTTCCCATCACTGAGGTACTTCTACGTTTCTTTATCGTCTCATGAGTAACACATACTGGGGCCCCTAGGTTGTGTTTTAATGCTTGGTAAGGAAGTCCGAATGAAAGGCCACGTAAAGTCTTCTTTATTAAATCCGATGTGATTGTAGCTAACATTTTCCATAATGTAAAGATTTCGACCCATCAGGGACAGGTCAGCTGTTCTGACTCGTCTGCTAATCATCCCTAGAGTCAGAGCCGAGCCTGGAGAAACAACTTTCACTTTCTAGGCTCCTCTTATCGAGAACAAACTTTCAGACAACTTCAAAGCTGCTGAAACCGAGTTCTTTTAAATCAAGGGTAAAAACCCATCTGTTTAGTGCTGCCTTTGATTAACAATAGCTCGAATATGATAAGAGTACAGTATGTTTTATTGTTCTTTATCTTTCTTATGTTGTGTTTTGTCTTTATTGTTGCTTTTATTTTATTCCCTATTCACCCAAAGCACCTTCTTTCAAAGCAGCTGCTTTGTTGCTGAATGTCTGCTATTCAAATAAATTTGCCTTACTTTGCCTAAGATTTACAGGTACATCTCAATAAATTAGAATATGTATACTGATTAGGCTTGTGTATCAGCTTAAACTTACCTTTTGAAAATTAGCTTTAAACAGGTATTAAACCAACTTTTAAATAAGCCCCTATTTCTGTATAAAAATGTTTTTTTTGGTTTGAAATAACACGGTTAATACAGACATCCTAGAGTTTAATTTACTTGTTCTACAATATGTTTTTCACTACCTGGATATGCAGCACTGATAAAGGTCCATCCCTTACCTAAGACTAAACATGATCCAACCTACTGGATAAACATCACACACATCAGGAATATTCCAAACCCAATTCCAGAAAACTCAGTACATTTGTTTTTTTTAAGGATATAAACAAAATGTAACAACTTTCAAAATTAGACAAAAAATTAGAAAATAAGTCTGTTTAATTCACAAGTGTTTCGATAACATGGCAAAGCAAAGTTAACTGGCAACAGCAAAATGTTGATGGCAGTGTGGACACAGTCAAAATGAAAATTCTATTGCAACACTCCTCTTTCTCTTTCTCTCTGAGAGCCAAGGTGGGTAGAGGAACCAAAAATCATACTTAAGTAAGAGTATAGGCCTACCACCACTTCAGCTTATTTTTACTGAAGTAAAAGTAAGAAGTACAATAGCCACCAATAAATACTCAAGAGTAGAAAAGTAGCACTTAATCAAGTACTGAGTTACTCCACAGTTTTTTAGTGTTGTAATTTTCCCCTTACTGTACCGTACAGTCTTCTTACTTTGGTATTTCACATTTTTATCTCTGTTAATCGGTCACTTTGCTTCCATTACGCCTGAAACTTTTCGATGTAGGACAATAAAGGGAATTTCTATTCTATGCTTTGTATTTCACTTTGTTGGAGTTCCTGAAATAAATTAACTTTTCATTAATATAATAATATAATTTACAGAGATGCCACTGTAGATTCTGATGGCAAAAGACAAGATGGTGGTTGAAATTCATATAGTTAAAGTTGTCTTTGAATGCACAGAAATAATCAGAAAGTAGCAGTAACTGTGTCCATCTCATCCACAGGTTGATGGGGAGGACGCTGGGACTGACGTTCCAAACTCTGATCGTAGCAGCACAGGAGGCAACCTCAGCATCAACCTCAAACCTAGCAGCTCCTATGAATTTGGTCAGTCTTTGAACGCAGCACGCTGCTGCGGGAACACAGCAGCCTGTGCTGAGCTGCTGGCGTCCACGGAACCAGAACTGCTTCCCCTGTATCTTAGCAACCAGTTGGATGGACACACAGTCAGCTTCATCATAAAGGCACTTGACTTACATTTACTAGAGAAAAACCCTAGCTTGGTTTACCGGCACCTTGATCACCTGCACCGTACCGACAGGTTCTCGGTAAGAGCGGATTTACGTGGCTATCGTTTTCAGATAGAACTGGTATAAATGAGGTTAAGTAACAATTTTCTTTCTGCAGACTGTACTCATGCTGCTGGAGAAGGACGAGCGTGGCTGCCTGACTCAGCTCTTCGAGCATCTCTCAGCAGTGGACAGCGCAGACTTCACCAAGGATCATGTTCAGAATCTGGCCAACAAATACATCTGAGGCACCGCTAATCTTGGCTTTATGCAAAAGACTACAGCAAACTCAGAGCGAGTCTAGAGAAACACGAAGGAACTGATTTAGAACCTCTCTATGTCTCCTCAGAGTTCTGAATGTCTCTTTATGTTTATATAAAGGCTTAAGATGTCTATTTTTATTTTTATTCAGAACAGTTTGCTATACAGATTATATGTACCAGCACAAACCACTTTAACTGCACATCTGCATTTTTTAATTTTAATTAACAAATGCAGTCCAATGTGAACACTGGATTGGTCTAGCCCAATGTTTGTAAACTTGGATTACACCAGTGACGCTCAGCCATGCAGCCATGTTTAAAGCCATTCAGAGCGCATACTACTAAAGGAAACCATTTCCTACTGAAGCAATGAAAGCTGCTAAAGAAAGCCTTTGCTGCATCTTGCTCCTCTCACTGAAGTATCACCGTCATGTTTTATTCCGTTTTTCAGTGACTATGCAACATGTTTAATCACACAGTCCAGCTCCAAAAGAGATCCATGTTCAACCTGGGATCAATACATTTAATCTGCCAGGTGATGCATAGATCAGAGCAGAGCTGCTCCAACGTGAGAGAGCGCCATCTTCAGGAGATGTTTGCCAATCCTTTGGTTTTAGTTGTCAAACTTTTCAATGCATTTGGATTTTTGTAACCTAAATCCTACATATATTCAGCACACGACTAAAAAAAAGAAAATTTTTATCATCTAATTTATTAAATGTTAAGAATCAACTTTAAAAATCCAAAACAGAGCTGCCCTAATTTTAATAGATTTCTGTTCATGAATGTCAATACTTGAGTTCAGGGACCCAAACCAGGGCTAGAAGAGGCAATAATAACCATTTTACATTTGTTCTTGATGCTGTTATTTTAACTGTATGTTTCAGTAAAGTTGTCATCTGTTCAGAATACGGAGGCCTGTTGAATAAAGTCAAAGAAAATCACTTTCTTTCAGAGTTTATCAAATTCTTGCATTTGGCTTCAAAAACGAAAAAAGCAGACATTTGATATACATTTTTTTTATTTTTGTAGATCTGCATTTACACCCATGTAGTAAAGCAAATTACCAAAGAAATATACTAACACCTTAACCCATTCTGCACAAATGACCAATTATATCGACCACTAGTGTGCAAAATACAACCAAAATATTAGATTTTTGGTTCAAACCAAGAAGGGGGAAGTAAGGAACAATGAAAAGAAAAAATGTTTTTAGCTTTGAAGGGAGATCTGCTGCTACAGAAGCAACAGACCAACGCTAGTAGAGGGTCACCAGAGCCAGCTCAGTGGCCTCATCGCAGACCACAGAGCAGTCTGGGGGCAAAACCAACAGAAAAACTGACTTCAAGTCTGCTCAGCAGCACGTTTTGGCGACATGAACCAGAACCACAAGACAAACCGGAACCCAAACATTCAGCAGAAAATGAATCTATCTGGAACAAGTAAGAGTGTGGGGGCCTGCAGCCACTGTGCAGCCTCGGTTATTTGCGTAGCTTTAGTGGAACGTGTAGGAACAGCAGTCTGGATGCAAGTGTGACCCTAAAAAAAAAGGGATGCGTGTTACTGACGGCAGCTGAAGAGTCAAAAGAACGAACAAGAGCCTGAGTGCTGTCTTTGGTAGGCTGCTGAAAAGTCCACCACAGTTAGTCTCAGTGAGCGAGCGAGGGTCCCCTCAAGCGTCAGTAACGTGTTCTCCTCTCTTCCCTTCTGTTTGGACTCTAGAAGACGACATAAAGAGAAAAAAACAGCAGCTTCCTGAAGGCACCATGAATTAAGGTATCAAAGCTCTCAGTGAGGAGAAACTCCCATCCAGCAGAAATCATCTCTGAACAGTAAACAAACACTTTCTTTGTACAATTTCAGTCGACCAACCGACCGACCCAAAGGGGAATATTACAGCACTAACTTTCAGCACAATCTACAACTGCGGCCTTCCAGAGACCTTATTCTTGTATCAGTCCCCCCCCCCAAAAAAAACCCAAAAACATAACTCTTTATTTAACAGAGCTGAATTCTGCCCAGGCTGTCAAAGTTATCTTGGCACTAAAAGACACTTGAGAGATTTGAGCTACAGGGTATATAAAACAATGCAGCACCATCTCCCACAGCAGAGAATCTTAGCGTTGTTAAAGGTCAGCTTTAGAGCTGAAGTGGTTCAGAATGTGGTGTTCAGGTTGGTACATATAGTCCAAACTGTTTTTTTACATTACTGGGGCCAAACAAACCAACAAGTCCCATTACCTGGTCGCTAGCTCAGCTTTTCTCAGAGCAGGTCCATTTCAGTGCTGCTGCAGAACCAGGATGTGTTTTTGTTTCATCGTACAGGTCAATGCGCACCGGCCAATCAGTGAACTGCATTATGTAAAAAAAAACAACTAAAGGAGCAAACTAGATCCACAAAGTGCTGATCGTTTTAGAGCGACGCCGTCAGATGGCTGCTCTATCAAATCATTTTCTACTTCTGATAGCAACCGTTCGCTTTTACTCAATGGAAAACATCCATCCTAATGAAAGATGCATTTCTGAGGAGGGAATAAACAAAACTGCAGGTTAGGTTGAAGCAGCAATTGTTAGTTTAAAGAAGGAAAGGAGGTCATGTGTAAAGTATGTCTGCAGCACTTCAGGTATGGAGTTTATTAAATATCAGTCTGTATGCAGGAGTACTTGGTCTGCTGCTCAGGTTCGGCTGGTTCTGCTGGTTGCTGATTGGGGTTATTGTTCAGAGGCTCTCCGCTGTTGCTGTGACAGTCCAGCTCACCGGGGCTCGTGATGTTGGTGTTCTCGTCTGTGATGAAGCAGAGCGGAAACGGCTCCGTACCGTTTCCCTGGGAGGAGGCGGTGGAGGTCGGTGACCCCGCCGCGTGTCCCAGAGAGCGGGATGAAGAGGCGGGGCACGTCTCCAGGCGGTCGTTCTCCACCTCGGGTAAGGGGCTCACCGTGGCGAAGCGGAGGTGGTACTCCCCGCAGCCGGAGCCGTGGCTGCAGGACGTCTTCATGCTTTCCAGATCGGAGCAGCTGAACTCCGAGAAGTGGCTGGAGTGGGAGTCGGCCACGGAGGGCAGGCTGCCGCTCAGCGACGGGGAGTCGAACTCTGATGAGTTAGTGCTGCGCTGCTCCAACAGCTGAGCATCCATATCTTCCCGCGTCTCATTGATCTTTCTTCTTCCGCCTCCTTTCTTGCGCAGCTTGCCTTTGCCGTTTTTGCCCCCGGAACTGGAAGAGGAGGAGCACGATGCCTCTTTGACCCACTTGGCGGTGCTCCCTTTGCCTTCCGAGGAGCTGCAGCCGGCGGCGGGATTGGTCCAGCCGCAGCGGCCGACGTTGCTGCCGTCATCGACGCTGCTGCCGCCGCTGTGATGCCGCCGCTTTACAGGTTTGGATTCAATATCCACCTGGACCTCCAAGCTGTTTCCATCTCTGGAACAAGGAACAAGGGGAAATGGTGATTCTAGGAAACATACTGTGGTGTTTTAGGGCTAGGAAAACATGAATGAAGCGACGGCTCAGATCTCTTCGGTCAACGTTCCGCAGATAAGCGCTGTCCTCACCTGTCATGGGGCATGTAGGCATTCAGAATGGATCCCGCCATGGCTTTGGTGCTTGCGTTGTCGCTGATGGTACCCAGGCTGACGGTAGCAGACTCCCCGCTGAGACTGCAGCGCTCCTTCTGCACGTCGGCCTGAACCTCCATCCTGACAGGATGTGAGGCGGGGACAGATTTAGGTGAAGCAAACGGAGAATGTGGCGAGATGAAAGGCGGCTTAAGTAGTGTGACTTCAGCACCTGTGCAGGTAATTGACCATGGCGCTGCTGGACAGGCTGCCAGTGATGCTGGCTCCGGCCAGAGCCATGGTGGAGGCCGTCTCGCTCAGGTTGTCCCTGGTGGCGCCGAGGCGGTCCATGTGGCTGCCGCTGGCGCTCAGGCTGCCTGTCATCCCGCCAACGCTGCCCTCACCTAGACTGGGGTTGTTCCTGGTGTCTGCTACCAATGTGCTATCTATAAGGAAGTTGGCGCACACACAAAAAAAGCATCATTACTATTTTCGGATTATGCAGAAAGTTTATATGCAAAATTCAGAGGACTTTAAAAAGTGACCAAAGAACCCACAAAGGACCCCCAGTTCTCACTAAACTCTGGTATCAGCGAACATTAATGGTTTCTCTTGCAGCTAAAGTAGACAAGGAGAGATGGACCAAAACAGAACTTTGTCAGTGAATCCTTTTTTCAACAGCAATAAGGTCTGCACTGATCCTATTTTTGAAATGCTTGTATACACCTTAGCTCGACTGGAGTCAAACCGAACGCACCTTGATTAATGCGATTGAAAAATCAAACTCCTCTGCATGCAAAGCCCTTTAGAAGTGGCCAAGCTTTTGGCACCCTGGCCCTTTGGGAAGTGAAGGGGGCGCTGATGCAGGAACAACAACAACATGGGAACGAGCAGCAGCAACAAGTAACAAAATCAAACAGGAGTTACAAAATGTACTGTGCTGCAGTGTTGTTGTCCATTTCTTCTTTCATTGTTTATATCGTGCTTTTACTTTGTCTCCTTCACTTACTTTTTTACCATCGTTTACTACCTGTGTAACCATCACGGACTTAAACGAACTTCATTTAATAATTCAGGAAACTGGGACTCGACTCAACTCTGGCTAAGCCATTGGTCTGATATCTGCTAAAAGCCTGATTTAGATGTGCATATAAACATACCGATACTTACATCCAATCAGCCTTAACTCATTTTTTTACCCCGACTATTTTTATGTGGTTATATTTTTTTTATCATGCCATGTCTGCTTGTACTACTTTATTTTTTTTAAAATTCTATCAAATCTCCAGTCAGTCATTTTTTTTAATCAAAGTGTACTGAAAACATAGCGAACTATGATTTTTGTGTACGGTTAGACACCAGTACATACAGTGGGGTAAAAAAGTATTTAGTCAGCTACCAATTGTGCCACTTTTCTCACTTAAAAAGAGGAGAGACCTGTAATCTTCATCATCGGTATTCCTCAACAATTAGACAAAAAAAAAAAAAAAAAAATCATAGTATTTTCTAAAGAAATTATTTACAAATTATGGAGAAAAATAAGAATTTTCTCAATAAAAGTTCATATTTATCCTTTGTTGGCAATGACAGAGGTCAAACATTTCCTGTAGGTCTTCACCAGCTTTTCACACACTGTTGCTGGTATTTTGGCCCATTCCTCCATGCAGATCTCTTCTAGAGCTCTAATGTTTTTGGGCTGTTACTGGGCAGCTTTCAGCTCCCTTCAAAGAATTTCTATGGGGTTGAGGCCTGGAGACTGGCTAGGCCACTCCAGGACCTTAAAATGCTTCTTACGAAGCCACTCCTTCGATCATCAGTTACCTTTTATGTCTTCCCTTTTCTGATAACTGCTGCCATAGTTGATTTCTTCACACCAAGATGCTTACCTATTGCAGATTCAGTCTTCCCAGCCTGATGCAGGTCTACAGGTATGTTTCTGTTTTCCTTTGACAGCTCTCTGGTCTTGGCCATAGTGGAGTTTGGAGTGTGACTGTTTGACCAATAATGAGCTCATACAGGTGCCATTAATACAGGTAACGAGTGGAGGACACATGAGCCTCTTACAGTGGAAGTTACAGGTCTGTGAGAGCCAGAATTCTTGCTCGTTAATAGGTGACCAAATACTTATTTTCCATCATAATTCACAATAAATTCTTTAAAAATCAGCCCATATGATATTCTGCATTTTTTTTCCTCAATTTGTCTCTCATAGTTGAGTTATACCTGTGATCAAAATTACAGGCCTCATCTTTGTAAGTACGAGAACTTGCACAATTGGTGGCTGACTAAATACTTTTTTGCCCCACTTCAGTTATTTCGAGATGCGACGGTAAAACTTACCGGTAGCAGCTGTTCCGCTGCCAACGTTCATGTCATTCTCGTCGTCAAACTCTATTCGCACTCCTTTTCCATTGCCAGCGGAAACTCCGCATCCTCCGCTGCGGCACAGAGAGATTGGCACCACGCCATAGACGTAAGCTAGCATGATGGGGACCCCAATGCCTTATAGGTGGAGATGGAGAGAGACAGCTGTGTAAGAAATCTACAGAGTCTAAAAACACTGCTGCCAGACATCCAATCCTCATAGAAACATACATGAGAAATTCTGGCTCAAAACAACAAACTCTAGCATAAGATGATATCTAGCCTCAAACTGAGGAAATGCCTCAAGGCTGCAAAGACAAAAAAGAAACCCGGATGTCAACAAGTAAAGAGACAGACGAGAAAGAAAAACAGACAAAAGAGAAAGAGGAAGGAGACGTTGATAACAGACTGACCGACAGTGACTGCAGCCACCACTGGGGACACAATAGCAGAGAGAGTCACTCCACCAGCAATCACCAGGTTCCTCTCGTGGTTGGAAATATCTTTGCCTTCATAGCGGTTATGGATCTAACAGGAGAGAGAAAAACTAGGATTCACACAGTCCAGACAGGAGAAAGAGCAGCACTTAATGCCTCAGTGCTCCTGATAACCACCCCACTGTTTCAATTCAGACTAGAGGTTCATTTCAGTAGAATACAGGATGTAGGAGCAACTTCTAGATAAAGCTTGGCCCAGATTTAATCAGCTTTAGACATCGTATTATTTAGTTTGCAAAGAGAAAAAAGTTTATTCGATCTGGCTTTTGTAAGAGAGTTTTATTATTTCCATATTATTGTAACCAACTGCACAGAAGAATGTGAAGAGTTACAGTTGGGTGATTGGATGACTGTGACTAAGTAGATAGAGAAGTTGTTGTAGGTTCAATTCCAGCATCCTGACGATGTGCGAATGTGGCTCCATGTTAAAGCACTTTGACTAGTCCAGTCCATTTACCATTCTGTGACCAAATCAGTAGCTATTAAGGTGGAACATGCCTTTCATATTAGATATAACCAAGTATAATAATTCATCTGCAGGTCAAATGAAACTATTCCTCTATGTAGAAAAGCAAACATGAAGGCAGAAGAATTGAGACTTGGTCCTCAGTAGTGTTCCGTCTCACCTTCCGTCCCACATATACAGGAATGCCGATGATCATGGCGGGAATGGCTATCCCTGCAATGAGTGCGATTCCAACAGGAGCGCCCACAAGTGTCCCCAACTGCCAAAGGATCTTCTTCTTTCTGCTCCAAGGCTTCTTCCCCCAGAATGTACAGCCTGATGGACTGAAACAAGCAGGACAAACATTTCACTTTTACCAAACTTACAAACATATTATTCCCCATTCATACAGAGAGAAAAAATACATGCATACAAATAAACAGAAGATTCATTTTAATCAAATTAATAGATCATTAGGCGTGCAACGATAAATGCATTCCTATTTATAATTCCAAGATGGCGTCACGAATGGCTTTCCTGGAACTTCACCGAATCAAGCCAGGCACACACTACAGGATTCTGCAAACCTTCACAGATTTAGAGAGCACACACTAGAAGATAAAAAAAACAGATCACACTACATCTCTCTCTGCTGATCTTATAGTGTGCTATGTGCAGTAGAGAACACAACATACACACTAACAATTTTTTCAGGAGCGTATCGGCTTCTTCATGCTCAATATTCCAAATCTTGCATAGTCAAACGTGACTTCAGTGTAAACAAACATGGCAGACAAACAGGAAGAAGGCGTGCTGGTGGTCTTTAACCTCTTACTCTCTGAAAAACCACCAGAACAAACAAACAAAACGACAATGGAACGAGTGACGGATACGGCGGGGATGTAGGCTGTATGCATCACAGTGCCAGTTGGAGGGGAGTAAAAATGTCTATCACAGCAAGCTTGGAGAGCAGGGCTGTGTGCAGAACACATTTAATATATCAATAAACAACTGTTGCACTCCAATATTGTGATGATATTTTTTGCGATACATGGTGCCGCCGTAGCTATAACTGAAATGTTAGCTGAAGCTAGTGACTAAAGATGCACATTAAACAGAGGCTGTGGTCTCTCGCTTAGCGTTGCTTTGGCTGATTGAATTAGGTCAATCAGCATTTTATCAACATTGTTTTCTGCATCTCATTTTATTTTCGCCCAGAAGGTTTCATGGATGCAAAGGTTCTGAGCTACTATGGGAGAAATGTCTGTAGTTGCACTGCTGTTTATTTCTGCTGCACCAGGAATGTGAAGTCTTACAGCCTGTTAGTGATGCAGTCATGTTTGGACAGGATTAAACTGTAGCATTAAGTGAGGATCAACACACTGTCCTTTAGATCTGCACAAAGTTATGCGCTTCCTTAAAAAAGCCACACCTAACTGTAAAAAAAAAAGTAAGCAAGTATTTAGTGTACTGGGCGTGGTCAAAGATTCTTACCTCAAGTAGTGCAAGTCTGAGATCTCCTTCATGCAGAGCCAGCAGAACTCGCAGCCACAGACGGCACAGGTCATGTGGTTACAGCTGCCGTCATTCATTTTGACAATATAAGCGGCACAGCGAGGACATGGTTTGATGTCGTCGGCTGCAACAAACCCAACAAGGGACAAATTTTATAAATTAAAATTATAAACCACGATGAAAAGTAGGCTTTCATGTGAACCCCATTTCATTGGATTCTTAGCTCTGCCTCGGCTTTTGTTTCTTTCACATTATTCCAATAACGACACAGAATAAAACAAAAAGGCACCAATGTTCAATAAAGTGGAATCGGTTGTGATCAGGCCCGTTCCACAACTGAAAATTTGCTTTGAAAATAACCTTTAAAGTCCACATTTCTGAATTAAAAGTACAGATGTAGTAATACAGATTTCGGGGCAAATACCGTTCAAATGCATTTATATTGGTCACTTAACAGATACCATAGACCCATACTTAAAGGGGAATTCAGGTTTTGTTTTTTTCCCCTCACCCTGAGAAGTTTGGAGCCAGTCTGTGTTTTACAGCGGCAGATTCGTCAGCTTTTTATTATTGTTGAGCCCCAAGAATCAACAAGAATGAAGATCAAGATCAAAGGACTTCTTGATCATCTTCCGGGCTGATTTAGGGGCTTAACAATAAAAAGCTGACCAATCTACTACACTAAAACAGACTGGCAGTCCTGCAGCGTAATTGTGTATTATTTCCAAATCGGCCCAGAAGAAAATACATAAGCACTTCAGAGGCGCTCATAAATCCAAGGAGAATATAAACATGGCAAAATTAAGGCGTTAGAGGCAAATTAAATCTTATTACAAGCAGCATTCGGACTGCCCCGAGCATTCCCGTTCTACGGATACAGCTGATCCAGGCTGGATGTATAAATACTGCTGAACGGCTCAAACTGACTCAAAACCTCTCAGGGTCAGTGAAAAAACATATTTGCTAAAAATAAGGTCCAGGTTGGGAAAAAAACAGAATTCCCCTTTAAAACTTGGAAACTTTTAGTTTTTATTAATATTTTCTTTTCTTATCTAACTCACCATAATTTGTTGTAACAAGCAGGGAAGAAAATAAAACCTTCCAATTCATTGCATTTTTGTGTGGTACAAGAATCAGGAAGTAGTCAAATCCAGGCATCAGTCTGAAAAAAGTGGCATCATTGCATCCCTAATTTATACATTTTTATTGGTCTGAAGCAATATTCTCTTAATGTCATTTTAACTGTAAGCAGAAATCCTAACAGAATTAAAGGCTTAAAGAAATCAGTTTGTGTGTAATTAATCTATGTAATGTGTCTGTGTAATGAAGTTGCTGAAATGAATGAACTTTTTAAGAGTGTTCCAGCTTGTTAAAGACGGCAGCACATTGTTTTTTAGCCCACCTGCGGCGCCGCTCTCCTGACTGTAACTGAGCGAGGACGAGCGAACGGTTCTCAGACGGAGACTCTGGGCTCTCTGCTGCCGCGCCGCGTCGCACGTCTGGTTGGGATGCCACAGCTGCTTGCAGTGGTAGCAGAACTCCGTGCCGCAGCCCTCCCTGCCACATGTTATCTTCGGACAGCTGGCACAGCCGAAGGCTATTACTGCATATCTGGTACATGGTGGAGAAAATATTGCTTCAATTCATCATAGTTACAACTCTGAAGAAACGAGCATGACTGCTGTTCATGATGCATAAAAAGATACTTATGAGCATATGAGGAGTACATGCTTAATAAAGTTAAAAACACATGTAGAAAAAGGTTTATTTTGTGGTGAGTTTAGAAGACCCGTACCATCTGCCTCTGTTCTGTATCTACCATTAAAAAAAAACTAAACTTCATAGGTCTGGTTAGGAAGCAGAATGATTGATACAGATGGGTTCCTAGGAGATTTATTTAATCCACCATCACTGGTGAGAAAAAAATAAAATCTTATACATTATGAAAATGAAAAAAACACAGGTAGCTATAATGAATGGACGCTTCATGTAAGAATACAAGGGTGTAGATCTAGATGATTACAGGTGCGTTTAAGATGAAGCTCTACTGCACACGTGTCAAACTCGAGGCTCGGGGTCCAAATCTGGTCATTTATGTGGCCCTCTAAACTCTAGAGAACCCTTAACGATAGAAAACTTGAGCTGTTTTTTTATGCACGCTAATACAATTTTATTTGTAAAATAAAATCAGTGTTTATTTAAACAGACCTTAGTCACATAATTGTGTAAAGATGTTCAGGATTATTTAATTTTAAGATGTACTTTTAGGATACAGAGGGTGATTTAATGATTTTTTATAGTTTTATCAATAATTTCTGCCACAACCGGCCCTTTAAGGATATTAATCAACTCGATGTGGCCCAAAATGGAAATGAGTTTGACACCGCTGCTCTACTGGATCAGGTTGAAAACACTCGTCAGTGGGTATGGAGTCACTAAGCGAAAAAGACTAAAAGGTTGCTCACAGAGTTTAATATAGGAACCATAAAGCAGATCAGAGAAAGGCTGAAGGTTTTACAGTAAAGGCGCTTATTAGGGCTGCACAATTAATCAGATTTTGATCGTGATCACGATTTTGGTGGCCACAATTAAATTAACCTGATCGTCAACGATATTTACATTCAAAATTCGAGCTTCACTGCGTGCCTCTTTTATCATACACTGCCTCAACCAATAGTCTCCCAACCACCAGGGGGCAAACGCATGGCTAAAGCATCATTAAGCTGCCCAAATAAAAACCACACCTACGCTACTCAGCACTCACAATGGCTGCATCCGAATAAGTCGACAACGTGGCAGGTGAAAAGCAGTATGTGCGCGATATATTAGATCCGAATCCGATCTGACTAGTAGGCATAAAGTTCCTGGATGTGTATTACCGCCACAGTAAGCAGCTGGTGAATGCTACGCTATCCCACAATGCAGCGGAAACCCCAGAATCGTAGAAGAGCGAACTAGCTAAAATTGGCTACGGACGAGCTATCAACCATTGACGCTGCCACAATTTCGGCGTATAAATGTACATGTAGCGATGTTAATGATTACTGTGATTGTTTTTGACAGCTGATTAAACATTTAACTTAAGTTATACCAGACAAAATAACCGCTAATGGATGGCAGGACCACAGGTGAACGTATCAAGCATCCGGGTCAACAGACACGCAAAATGGTGGAGCAATACATCCTATTTCTTTTTTTCAAAAAACCATTATTACAATACATCTGATTTCATAACTACTACTCGCTCGTTTGCTACACAGTCTTTACTACATCAAGCAAGTAGTATTTGCTACGTAGCATGTAGTACATACTAAGGATTCGGATGCAGGGAATGTCCTAGGCCTTTTCTGTATAAGCTGTAATTGTTTCCATTAAATTGCACTTTGAGGTTGCACTCTAAAATAACATATTTAGTTTGTACTTATAAAAGTCTTGGAGTTTGTTTTCAGGTTGGGTTCCTTTTTTGCTTTATTTTATTTTTGGCAATAAAAACAGATATTTTACAAGTCTGGATGAATAATCGTGATTAATAATCATGATTACAATATTGATCAAAATAATCATGATTATTATTAAACAACGCAAATCAGATTATTTCCAATCTAACCCAGGTCATTGGTCACAGGTCACGCTGCTAAATCCGATTCATATCTGACGGTTTTGAAAGCGATTGCAGACTGAACGGTCATGTCGCATTAAAGTCGTCTTGTACGTCACCAAGATGAGACGGGGATCACTAATCTGCACAGGAGGAACTTCACTGGAACAAACATGACTGTCACTGTAGACAGCCTATAGACAGAAATTTAGGGTTTTGGACTTGATAAATGAAAATCTTGTCGGTTCCGACTGCAGGAATCAACTAAGTGCTGCAAAATCATTAAAATCTGTAGCTGCCATTTTTACTTCCGTAATCAGTAGGGATTTAAACTATCCCAGCCCTCTAAGAACTCAACCTGTTTCATACTTAACACATCCAGTTCCATTACTAGATCTAGTTGATCCACTGTAACATAGAGGGTGAAAATCGCCACCAACTACCAATCATCAGTGTTGGGAAAGTTACAAAGACACTAATATATTTCACATTACTAGTTACAATGTCAAAAATGTAATATGTTGGCATTACATACTACTGTCTTAAAAGTTACACTACTTTAAGTTACTTCTGGTAAAATATCTTAAATATTTACCACCACTTCTAACCACCGTAACTTATGAATAAAAAAAAAAAAAATTTTTTTTTAAGTGTCACACCACAAATACTGTAGTTTTAACACTATTTTATTAAAATTAAGTCTCAAGTTCCTTTGCATGCCTTCTATTTCATTGTAATGTTTGTTAGATCTAATCAAAAGAAGGTGCTGAAAGTGCTCATCACAAAGATGGTTGACAAAGATGAGACTCTGATGTCTGAGGTCTTACAACAGATGGTTAGGAAAACTGTGTGAATAAGGCCGCTGTTTAAATGTAAAGTTGATCTTTTCCTCAGCAGTCGTGATTCTCTGATGTTTTGGTTTTAAGCAACAGGAAGTGGATGGTGGATCTTGTTCTACGGCATCCAGCTTGATTTGGTCTGTTGCATTAGTTGGCCAGAAAAACAATTTAAAATGCTTTTGTAACTTGAGTTACTGAAATTGTAACTAATATATTGCTGTATATTTTGTAAGCAATGCATTAAATTAGTCAGTTACTGAAAAAAGTAATCTATTCCTGTAACATATTACTTTTGTAATGCATTACTCCCCACACTGCCAATCATACTTTGAATTTTACTACACATCAATAATCGTTCCATTCAAATTCAAAAAAATACAATAGAATATCAGAACAATATTGTG
Source organism: Apricaphanius iberus (assembly GCA_028564705.1). Lineage (NCBI taxonomy): Eukaryota > Metazoa > Chordata > Actinopteri > Cyprinodontiformes > Aphaniidae > Apricaphanius > Apricaphanius iberus. Next base: position 214,371 of record JAPXFQ010001198.1, read on the forward strand.
TATATCGTGATATATTGGCGCATCCCAGGGAATCAGTGTGTTCAGGGTTCCCACTCTTTTCCAGGAAATTTTTTCCAGTACATTTTCAAGACTTTTTAAGCTGCTACAGTAAAAGTCAAGTTATCACAACTAGGGCTGGGCGATATACAGATAACATCATATCATATCGGGATATAGTTTGAAATAGATATATTGTACCCATACCTTTATATCAGTATTATAGTAATGCAAAGATTGTTTTTCACAATGCAACCTACTTTCCTCTACTTGCAATGCAACACAACTAAATTAGAAGTTATTCTCTACTTTAGTTCATTCACTGCTATTTTACGTGCTGATATCGCAATCAGTCACTAACGTTAGAAAGTCTTAATTATTATCGGCTTTTTAAATTAATTGCATCTGCTTGCACCAAGTAAAAATTACGCATCTGGTATACATAAATGGCATAAACCGATGAGTTATGGGTTTTTGACTACTTTAATTTGATTTATCAAATCTTTCTGTTTTTTGTCAATTATACTGCTGACCCAGAGTTTTGTTTTTTTTCCACATTTCTTTATGAAAAGGAGGGAGATTATAAAATGTTTGATTCTTGTGTGATTTGTTTTCATAGCATAATTTTACCTAATTATGACTGAGGTTGGAGTTTTATTATGTTAATTTTTAAGTTTTTATTTTCTAGGGTTTGTTGTGATGGATTATCATTGTTGATTACTATTGATCTGTGTTTTTTGTGTAATGTCATTAAGGGTCACTGTGAGGTTCACAATTTCTGACTTTTTATTGTGTACTTTACTGCTACTGCCCAACATTGCGCCCTCTCTCTGTTTTGCATTTATTTTTAGGTATCCTGACTGATGAGGAAACATACAGAAGTGCTACCTAGGCGGCATAGGGGCCGCCATATTCTTTTGTCCCACACAGTCATGAGAAATGCAATGACACGACCATATGCTTTGAGATTGTTTAGCTTACGCCCCGTGGGTTTTTTAATGTGATTCTGTATCAGATCAGATAACGCCATCAAAACGAATGTATTGATTAGACCATTTTGTTCAGAAGATTTACTGTGACTTCTAATGCAAAAGTTTGTTGGTTCTCGATGTAATATTGTGTTTTTTTCTATTGCCTGCCTTTTCAATAGTGGTAGTTTCTAATTGTGTCATACTTAAATAGCTTTTTTTAGTTTGTTTATCACTGTGTTATAATAAAAAGGGAGGACTGTTATGGAAAAATTGATACAGAGAAGTTATATTGATACATTTATATTAAGAAGGATCTTTTCTGTGTATTCCTACATACTGAAAGAACTGTGTGCCATTTCTTCATGATATATTGAAAGTCTGATTGTGTGACACTAATATTAGATTAGGTCGAATGAACTGATATTAGAACCCCTTTGTCTAGTGTTGCCATGGACATTACCCTCTAAGCACTGGATGTCCTGACGTGTGTTTAGATTGAGCGCATCCAATCAGACGAAGGCGCCTGGGAGTCTGGAAACTTCACCATGGAGAAATGTTTACTGATAGGGTAGAGACAATAGCAAGGTTGTCTGAATCTATCAAGTAGTCAGTCAGTTGTTGAAAGGCAGGATTCAGCTGTTGCTAGGACTGAACGATTTTGGAAAATAATCTAATTGCAAATTTCTTCTTCAATATTGCGATTTAATTTGCAATTATTTTAATGGGGCTTTTGTCATGCATTTTTTTATTAATGCAAGCAAAAATATTGTGTATTATAAACCGATTTCTTTATACATAATTTATTATATTCCATAAGATAGACTTATTTTAAGTCTAAGGCAAATATAAACTACTTCATCTACTTTTAATCATCACACCTGATGGTAATCGGCGTCGTTCTGCAATCAAGGTTTTCTTCCGTTTGATTACAGCTGGCAGGTCCCCCCGTGGGGTTATCCGAAAGAAGGATGCTTGAAGGAACAAGCTCTGATTTTTAATTCTCCATCGATCTAATGCACTTTCAGTCTCTGGTATGGCTCCGTAGAGCGGTTTGATCTCAGGTCAGTTGTTGCAAAATACGCCGCTGTTTTCAGTGCGGCTTTAAGTTTCTGTCGGCATTTTTTATACAGCGCAGGTAAAATGTGGCTAAAATGTGTTCGTGAGATTGAATCCTAGCTTATTCATCATGCTTATCAAAGCATACCCATGGCTATAAAACCCGTTAGGCTATAGCACGAATTATTTCGGTGTTGCGTTTTTTTATGTTCGTAAGGAGAGATTCTGTCAAACGGCTCGGTCAGCGATCCCTGTGGTCTGGAAGTTTGTTTCCTGGAAATTGAAACACTGGTGGCGGTCAGTTTAGCCGTGCAACTCATATATGGTGGTGTGATGTTCTTAGTTGTTGATAAAGTTTCGTAGTGTATCTCGTGAGGCAGCAAGGCGGGTTCTGCATTACCTGAAGTTGTGCAGCATCAAAGTTTTCATAGCCAATATCATTTCTCACAACTGATGTACTTTTCCTCTTAGGTACCAAATATTGTGCAGCGTTGGATTCTGTTAAGCTTTAGGTCATTTTATAACGGGTTAAAATGCAATGTTTCCTTCTCTCTCTGCATTGTTTGAGCTGTTTGCAAGTCACGTGACTTCACCAGATATGTTTACATCAAGTCAAATCGCAGCCTTTGGGATTAGGAAATCGCATTTTATCAAATTGCGATTTAATTGCAAATGCAATTAATCGTTCAGCCCTACCTGTTGCGAACACTCTGAACTTGTTTGCACAAACAAGGAGGTACAGGTTACAAATTAAACCTCCAAGAAATGAAGGAATCTTCTCACCTATTTATTTAAAATGTTTTTCTGACTACAATAGCCTTAGAGCCAAGGTAAGGTTTATATTGTCTGTAGAGATTGCTGTAATGCTAACCATCCCAGTCACTAATATGAGATGTCAGTACCTTGACTTTCAGTTGCTACTCTCTCTCTGCCCTAGAAAATGGAATTTAGCCTTGATCTGATTAAACTGATGCAAGACGCTAGCAGGTCATATTTCAGTGGTTAGATGACATACTGATGGTTGGTGGAGTAGAAGGCTCCGTTGGGACTGACCTCAGGGTTAATGTTGAGTCACAGAGCCACTATGGGGGGGTTGGGAGACTTCCTCCCCTCTGGACCAATTTACACTACTAGCAGCCCCATCTAGAAAGCAGACAGAGGACTTCAGGACACAGCCATGCCTGAATCAGTGTGTTTACATTAGAGGCCGACCAATATATTTGTTTGTTTTTTAAGGCAGATGGCGATACAGATTATTAAAAAATTTGGTCCAAAAAAAATTAAAATAAAAAAGCCCCACAAAGTAAAGCACAATATCACACGGTAGTAAATAAAATCTAAAATATATATTAAAATAGTGGAATCGACGATTAAACACAAAACTTAAAAGTTAAATATGAGAGGGCTGGCTCATGGTGGTTCTGAGTGAGTGAGGGTCCTTCCTTCAGTCGATATATATATATTAGGGCTGAACGATTTTGGAAAATAATCTGATTACGATTTTTTTTCTTCAATATTGCAATTGCGATTTAATGTGCAATTATTTTTGTGGGGCTTTTGTCATGCATTTTTTAATTAATGCAATCAAAAATATTGTGTATTATAAACAGATTTTTATAAATAATTTATTCCATTCCATAAGATTATTTACTTATTTTAAGACAAAGGCAAATATTAACAACTTTATCTACTTTTAATCATCACAATTGATGGTCATCGGTGTCGTTCTGCAATCAAGGTTTTCTTCCTTTTGATCCCAACTAATAATTCCCTCCGGCTGCAATGTTTTCCTCCGTGTGGTTATCCAGGAAGTAGGATGCTTGAAGGAACAAGCTCTGATTTTTAATTCTCCATCGATCTAATGTACTTACAGTTTCTGGTATGGCTCCGTAGAGCGGTTTGATCTCAGATCAGTTGTTGCAAAATATTCCGCTGTTTTCGGTGCGGCTTTAAGTTTCTGTCTGCCTTTTTTATACTAAAATGTGTGTGGGAGATTGAATCCTAGCTTATTCATCATGCTTAACAAAGCATAATTTTGGCTATAAAACCCGTTATAGCACGAATTATTTCAGTGGGCCGTTTTTTATGTTCGTAAGGAGCGATTCTTTCAAACAGCTCGGTCAGCGATCCCTTTCGCCTCGAAGATTGTTTACTGGAAATTTAAACAGTGGTGGCGGTCAGTTTAGGCATGCAACTCTCATATATGGTGGGGTGATGTTTTTAGGTGTTGATAAAAGGTTCGTACTGTAGCCTACCTCGAGAGGCAGCAACAATACCAAGACGGCTTCTGCATAATACCTGGCGTTGCGCAGCATCAACGTTTTCATAGCAGATATAATTTCTCACAACTGATGTACTGTTCCTCTTTGGTACCAACTATTGTGTAGTGTTGGATTCTGTTAAGCTTTTGGTCATTTTATAACTGGTTAAAGTGCAGCGTTTCCTTCTCTCCCTGCATTGTTTGCAAGTCACCTGACTTTAGCAGATATGTTTACATCAAGTCAAATCGCAGCCTTTGCGATTAGGAAATCGCATTTTACCAAATCGCGATTTAATTGCATATGCAATTAATCGTTCAGCCCATATATATATATATATATATATATATATATATATATATCAGCTTTTTTATGTTAGCTGATGGCCTATATAGAAAGAATTTAATTGGTCGGCCTTTAGTTTACATTCAGCAAGAGAAGGCAATCATTTCCTTAGTCTGACTGAAATCAGACTTTTGAAATGTACATATACATATACAGACGTGGACAAAATTGTTGGTACCCTTCATTAAATAAAAGAAAAACTCATAATGGTCACAGAAATAACTTTAATCTGACAAAAGTAATAATAAATAAAAATTATATAAATGTTGACCAATGAAAGTCAGACATTGCTTTTCATCCATGCTTCAACAGAATTATTTAAAAAATAAATGCATGAAACAGGCTTGGACAAAAATGATGGTACCCCTAGAAAAGAATGAAAATAATGTGACCAAAGGGACATGTTAATCCAAGGTATGTCCACTAATCAGCATCCTAGGTGTCTACAATCCTGTAATCACTCAGTGGGCCTATATATAGGACTCCAGGTAGTCACTGTGTTGTTTGGTGACGTGTTGTGTACCACACTCAATATAAACCAGAGGAAGCAAAGGAAAGAGTTGTCTCAGGAGATGAGAAAGAAAATCATAGACAAGCATGTTAACTGTAAAGGCTATAAGACCATCTCCAAGCAGCCAGATCGGAACATCCTTCGCTGTTTGAGCCAGAGGACAAATCATTAAAAAAAAACAGACTGGAGTATGCCAAACTACATGCTGACGAGCCACAAAGCTTCTGGGAGAATGTCCTGTGGACAGATGAGACAAAAATTTAACTTTTTGCCAAGGCACATCAGCTCTATGTTCACAGACGGAAAAATGAAGCATATCTAGAAAAGAACACGGTCCCTACTGTGAAACATGGGGGAGGCTCGGTTATGTTCTGGGGCTGATTTGCTGCATCTGACACAGGGTGTCTTGAATATGTGCAGGGTACAATGAAATCTGAAGACTATCAGGGGATTCTAGAGAGAAATGTGCTGGCCAGTGTCAGAAAGCATGGTCTCAGTCACAGGTCACAGGTCTTTCAACAGGAAAATGACCCAAAACACACAGCTAAAAACACCCAAGAAGGGCTAAGAGGAAAACACTGGACTATGAGCCCTGATCTCAATCATATTGAGCATCTTTGGAAGGAGCTGAAACGTGCTGTCTGGAAAAGGCGCCCTTCAAACCGGAAACAACTAGAACAGTTTGCTCATGAGGAGTGGGCCAAAATACCTGCTGAGAGGTGCAGAAGTCTCATTGACAGTTACAGGAATCATTTGATTGCAGTGATTGCCTCAAAAGGTTGTGCAACTAAATTTTAAGTTGTGGGTACCATCATGTTTGTCCAGGCCTGTTTCGTGCATTTATTTTTAAAATAATTTCGTTGAAGCATGGATGAAAAGCAACGTCTCACTTTCATTGGTCAACATTTATATAATTTTTATTCATTATTACTTTTGTCAGATTAAAGTTATTTCAGTGACCATTATGAGTTTTTCTTTGATTTAATGAAGGGTACCAACAATTTTGTCCATGTCTGTACATTTGTCACTTAGATCGAACCGTACTGGAGTTTGACAAATCGGACTAAGGGACCCAGATAATGTGATTGGAAATCGTATTTCTCTGCAACCAACCCCCTGCCTGTACTTGCGCACTCCCTCAGGAATTGAGGAGACGCAGAAGCACGGATAAACAGAGTAGTAGTATAAGAAGAATATGGCAGCTAAGACAAACGTAAGCTGCCAATCAGTATATTTTTTGAGTGACGAAGAGACGACGCATTATCAATGTGAATATCCTGCTTTAACTCAGTCTGCTTCACTCCCACCAGCCTCGGTTTACTGCCTGCATGACGGTAGAATGCTAACCCGAAGGGGGGCATTTTGTAAACCTATCAGTCTAATGTACTTAAAGGGATAGTTCTGCACCTAGCATTAAGCTTTGTATCAGTAGAAAACCAGCAGTATTTTCGAATGACCGTGCTCTGCATGGCCATGACCGTGACTGTGACCCCCCATATCCCCCTGAGAGGAGAGATTTGTGCATTTTTAGGCTTGAAAAAAGTCCTCCGATGACGCAAAAATCGTCATTTCGCGTCATCGGAGTATTGAGTGCCAGTTCCGCATGTTTTCACCACGCCCATATGGGGAGGGATCTCACTCACAGAAAGTAAAGGTGTTGTGTCCGCCGTCTTTCTGTAGAAGCTAAGCTAACAGACTCTTGCTGGAGAAAGTTTGAATAGTAGGCTAATCACAATGGAAGGTAGTTTTGAAGTTAAAATGGCATAAGGGGATTTTGAAGAGGTGTTGCGAGAATCGGATGCTCGTGGCTACCTACAGGAGCCGCAGTACAGCGATGAACAGTTGCGGATGATGGAGGAACAAGAGGCCGTCAGAGCAGCTGCTGCAGCCGAGGAGAAAGAGCGGCTTGGGGGTCAGGAGGAAGAGCCCGTGCAGACCCCGAAGATCAACTGGAAACGCCAGCCAAAACCCACAGGGACAAATGGACGGCTTAGTGTAAAGTTAGTACATGACGTCTTGGTAACAAAAAAAACAAAACAAAAACTGAGTTTGTACACCCGGCATTATCATAGCGTTGTTCCCACAAAGTGAGCTTAGATATTGTTATGTTTATATCTACCCTAGCATACTGTAGGTGGAAATACTTTGCATTGCTAACGTTGAGCATACTGTTTTGCAGACAATACCGTCTAACAGCCTACAGTCACTTTATGGAGTGGGTCCTGCAAGGTGAGAGACTTGGCAAAGGCTGTCGTATAGTTTTGCCTACCCGTGTTGTTTTGGACATCAGACAAAGATCCCCGCTCCTGGCGATTAATACTGTGGATATCAGGAAACTGCTGAAGCTATTGAAGAGCTTTGAGTGTTAAAAATTTTATTTTATTTACTTTTTAAATAGACGTTATAAATCATATTTGTTATGTTTGTTATAAACCTTTAGTGTTGCTATTTTAGAGTATATGTTAACCTTAAGAATGTTTCAGCTTAGAGAAATTGTGAAAGCAAGCCTGTAGGCGTGGTTTGTGAGTGGCCTCAGGGCAGTAAAGCAAGTGCATTCTGGGAGTTGTATTTCAGCCACAGTAAAAAATACATTTTCTGGCTTTTCTCAGTCTAGAATGCTCCAAATTAAAAAACAATTTCACATTTCTACTACATATCTGACCCACTTTAAATACACATTCATCTTTCCAGGGTGAAGTATTCCTTTAATTTAATAAGATTTTCTCTCTGACATGTAAACTGGGACTCTGCTCTCAAAGGGGCAAGCGCTTAGTCTGATTACTCCAAAAAGCTCGATCAACGCACTGATTAAATTTGGACTGTCAGACATCTTAATGATGATTGTGGGGCAGGCAGCTGTAACATCTTATATTCCCAAGTAGCTTGGCTAACTTTAATAAAACATTATTCTGTGAGTATATTGCAGACAATGTGAGTCTTACCTTAAACTGAAGGTTGTCAAGATGCTACCAACTATTCCAAACACAAAATCATTCAGGACAGATGAACTCAAAAGCACAAAACAAAGCATGCTTGCTGTACACAATTCAGCCTTCCTGTTATCTGCTAAAAGGCTCTTTCTCTCTATGGAGACAGATTGATGCAGTGCCATCATCAGTCAATGCAAGGGCTCTCCGTCACCTACGCTAGGACGAACAGAGTTGAGCCTCATTTTCTAACTATCCGCCTCTGTCAACGTAGAGTGTATACCTGTGATTGGTCAGTTCAGCAACAGATCGTTACACCAGAACGATCTTCTATAGTTGATGTAATCAGTAGTTAATGCACGTTTGGGCACTACATGCTTTATATCGAAAGGAATTTGATCTAATCTGGTCTTTTGGCGATTTTGAACACGTTTAGAGAAACAACAGACCTCTGTGTTTGTTTCCATGCATTTTTAGAGAATTCTATGAGCTGCATATCTAGTAGAAAAAAGTTTTATAGCTTAATCAAAACGTACTTTCTGTCGTCCATTACTCCCTGAGGGAATGTGTTCACAGGCTGAAGACAAAACCTCTAATTAACCAGAAACTACGCTGCAACGGGAGGCAGACTTGCCATGAAAAATTAGCACCCGCTGCTGTAAAAAAAAAAAAAAAAAACAGGGAAAAAGAAACAGAGTACTCTAAACGAAAAACGTCTCCGTCAATATGTCTTCGTGTGGGTGCAAAGTTGCTGTTGAACAAGTATAAACCAGGCTTTATGCAAATTTTGCCCCCCTGTGCTTCCACTGACTTAAATGTTTCAACATATTATAGGGAAGTAAAGACTGATCCAGCTCATGAAACACTGCTTCAGATGAAACGTTCTTTTGGGGGAAATATCAAGGAGGAATCAAAGAATCTTATGTGGTTATGTGTTATGTGGATCAACTTAAGAAAAAAAAAATTTTAGAATCCATAATTAAACTATAATAATTCAGTTTAGCTTTTATGCATATGTGTATAGAAATTGAACTTCCTATATTTGTTTAACTCTAAGGTGGTCCCAACGCCAGAAAAGCTATATGATCCAACACCAACCTTAGAATCATTGGCACCTCATGGTTATTGCTTTGTATCTTGTTCGTCACTTCATCGCATCAAGAGGCTGCCAGACAACACATGAAAGTGGTGGAGCCTTCTTTAGTGCTATTGGACCGAGAATTTTGGGCTAACCCAAGGAATGTGAGCAGATAATCAACTCATGGCAGTAAAGCTGGAAGAACTCCCTTTCCAACTTCAACTCAAACACTGTCAAACATAAATTGGACAGGGTTTCCGCTTCAAATTTACCAGTCACATGCTGACTGGAAGTGAGCTGCATATTCAGAGATAATCTTCCTTTTGATGAGAAGCCTTGTGGTGTTCCAATACCGCATGATGCCATGACAGATCCCATCATACCACTTTGCACTGAAGCCCTGAGTTAGCAAAATATGCAGAGTAAAAAGCTACTGCTGTCATAAGATGTAGGCAGATTAAACACTATTGTGAAATCTAAGAAGCAGCTAATCAAGCAACTAAACTTTATTTGTAAAATGCTTTTCACACAAAAAATGCAACTCAAAATGCTTTACAGATTGAAATGAGCCCACATACCACATGGTCGTCACAATATGTAACTAAACTGGGATGATGAAGACAAGTCATCATGGACAGGATAATCAGAGAGGACATGACGAAGCCTGGTTTTCAACATTTACTGCTTATATTGGCTTAATAACAAGAATTGCTTAACATCTTCTACCTATAAAACAATACATACTGGACTTGTTTTGTATATAGTTTTACTCTCAGTGAATTCGCTTAACTCAAAAAACTTCATTCCACACCCTCTTCTTACTATTAGAAAACTGAAAAAACGTGAGGATTTCGGTATAAATGTTTGCTACAGATTTAGACCTGACTCATTCCCATTTCAAGGCTTTACAGGATCAAGAACATCGGTATCTACTGAATAAAACGTATCATTAAGAAAAATGTTCCATGTATGAGATCTGCACACGCAATCTGAAAACACGAACAACTTCCGCCGCAGCTCCCTTGCTGTGACATCTGACCCCGCTGAAGTTACGGCGATGGTTCGCTTAGGGACTATTTAAAAATTTTGTTTCAGCTAAAATCATTTAATCCTTTTAGTGGTTTGAAAGGAGAGAGAGCGGCTGACAGAGCTGTGTGGGTCAGTGCTAATCATTCGTTTGGAGTAAATAATGATTGTTGTATTAAACTACCTGATAGGCTATAATGAAAGAATGAGGGGGAACTTTTTTTCTATCTAACATTTTTATTCAACCCCCTTTTTTTTTCTAACCCACCAAAAGTCTATCGATAGATATATATTGCTATCGAATTATCGTCCAGCCCTATATCCTAAATGTTAGCATTAGACAGCCCTAACGTGCTTTTTCTTATTTAAAGACGCATTTAAAGTCTTAAAATGTAGTTTCTTCTACAGGTTTTTTTGGTGTGCACTTTTAAAAACACTGCTGATAAGTGCAAGCAATGTGGCTTAAACTTTTCAAGGGAAATTCTTTACACTTAACATTTCATTTTTGCAATATAAAATCAGAAATCTCTAATGCTGCTACTAGATGACTCTTTGGGTTGTTTTTCCTACATTCATCTTGTGCCGACTGTTCATGTTTCAAGTAAATATGTACAAATCTAAACAAATCAAGGTCTTTGTTTGATGCAATTTACAATTCAAAATTAAATGTGACCACAAAGTAAAAGCAACAGCTGCAAAACAATACAGATATTCCATCTAGGATTGTTAAAATAATCAATACCTAGATATTAATCGATACTAAAAAATGGTATCCAAAGTAGATTTTCTGATATTCCGTGGTATCGATATTTTGGAGTCTGGCATAGCCTCCATCAGGGTAAACCGACATGCACGTTTACAGACAGTTATAGTAAAACAGCCTGCTGGAAACATAATATATTTAGTAGGGCTGTTAAAATTACAACGTTAACGCGGGTCATTTAATTAGAATTAACACCATTATTTATATTTCTACATACACAGAATATCAGCCCATTTATCCTGCTGTTGTACGATAGTCCCATGAAGAGGATGATCAGGGTTGCCCAATATTAATAAGAAATGGTCAGCTTTAAATTCAGAAAAGGTTAACCAGTTGGGTTGCCGTGGCAACTGGCTGAACAATGAACAGGTTAAAAGGGCCCCATGTAAATGTGATTGAAGAGTTCAAAGCAAAAGTTCCATTAATCTTTCCTGTACTTCATTTTAAAAAAAAAGAGCAAGTGCATCTGGTTTTGTCCTTTATTTACAATGAAAATTGTAGTTTTTTTGTAGTCATATTTACATTTTATTAATTAGATTAAAAAATGTTAGCATTAAACAGCCCCAACGTGCTTTTTCTTATTTAAAGACGCATTTAAAGTCTTAAAATGTATTTTCTTTCTACAGGTTTTTTTGGTGTGCACTTTTAAAAACACTGCTGATAAGTGCAAGCAATGTGGCTTAAACTTTTCAAGGGAAATTCTTTACACTTAACATTTCATTTTTGCACTATAAATTAAGGTAGCTAGATAAAAAGGAATGTTATTTGTTGTATCTACTTGTTCAATGAATTGGTGTTTTTAAGTCACCTTAGTATCAAAAATCGAGTACTGAGGTTTTTCTTTTTAGTATCGACTAGATGTTTAAAATTCTAGTATAATGACAAAACTAATTCTGATAGATATGTTAACTTCTCATGTCATCCTAAAAGTCAGACTTCAAATGAAGAAATTTGTTGTTTTTTTGTATTTGCCATGCATAAAACTCTACTGCTTACCCACAGTCTGGTGCAGGACACCAGCGACAATCAGGATCAGCGACCAGCCACCTCCTCAGCATGAACTCTTCATATTTCTCCATCAGGGCCCGATCCCCCAGGATCATGCGGATGTCGTGTGGATTGAAACGCTCTGAGCACTCCGGGCAGCTTATGTTCACGCGGGACTCCGAGATCTCGATGCGCAGATACTGCCGCAGGCAGTCAACGCAGGAGCGGTGGTGACACGTCATGATGTCTGGGAAACTCTCCCTGGAGAGGCGTAGAAGGCACAGTGGGCATTCCAGTAATTCGGGCCCCGCTCCTGCCCCTATTCTGGAGGAGGAGGAAGTAGAAGGCCCCGAGGCAGACGACAATGAGGAGGAGGCAGCGGCATCGAGGGTTTGCCCTGTCCCGGCAGCAGAGTAGAAGGCAGAGTTCTTGTCGTTACACATTTCAGAGTGAATGCTCTCGATGCTGGCGATACAGTCCACCCCTGCTAGGCCTCCGGATCCGGGATGCTGGAGTTCCCTGGACCTCTGCCGCCCCGATTTTGCATCCCGGCCTCTTCTCCGAAAAAAAGAAGCCAGTGAGAGTCGCCTTTTCTTAGGGGCCTTCTTCACTGACGGCAGGGAGATGGAAGAAGCGGTGGACTGCAGGTCCCGGTCGGACCCCGTGACGCCGCCGCTTCCGCCAGCCAGCTGCTGGTGCTTCTGCAGGCTCATCTCACTGGGAGGAGGGGAGGGGTGTGCCAGGGGGGAGCCAGAGCCGGGCAGCCTGTCTCGCATGTGTGCAGAGAGGTGCGGGAGCTGGAGGGGGCTGGGAGAGGGGGAGAGGTGGTGGATGGGAGAGGGGGAGAGGTGGTGGATGGGAGAGGGGGAAGGGGGTACGGGGTGGGGGGACAGGGCCCCAGAGGGACCCCCATCTGTGTTCAGGACATGGTGGCTTCTCCTGATCAACCTCGTCGTCACATCTAGCAGCCGGATTTTGGCGAAGGGCTGGGGGTCACGGGGGGGAGAAAGATGCAACAGAACCTGCAGACGAGAGGAAAAAACAGAACATATGAAGAGAGACGAAACAGACAAGGAAGCTAGGAAGCGGAGAGATGACATGGAAAAATCTACGGTGCAGGCTGAAAACCAAAGTGCTTTTCATATACAGGCAAACAATTAATATATATATATATATATATATACACATCCACACACACACATATACACACACAAGTGTATCTTCCAACTAACAGATTCTTTCTGGTTCTTCCAGAGTTTTCCATGATTGGACTTTGCCATCCTTAGTGTTTTTTGGGGGGACATTTTCATCTTTTGTGTTTAAGCCCGAGTCCAAACGCTTCATGATGATTGGATCTGCCTCGACAAAGAGTCTTTCAGTGAGCTTTTGCGTCACAAAGCCAATTTGTCCAACTGCAGCGTTTGTGCCTGTCACTAACCTTTTTGTTAGACAGACACCATAACTTGACAAAGCGAATGTTTGCTCTGCTAATCAGAACGTAACTATAGAAGGAGAAAAAAAAAATGAAAAAAAATCGGTAGACAGCCTTGGACAGGAGTGACGCTCTGATCTGCCTGAGAGATTAACAGTAACGAGGCCTTGGTCATCGCTCGCTGATAAAGGCAGGCAGGCAGGAGGAAGTCAGCTGTAGAGAACACAGCAGCGAACCAATTTTTAGTAGCAAATTTACCAATTCCGCTCAACATCAATACAAGTTTCATAGGTTTTGTAAGTGGATCTCATGGTCATGTGCAAAAAACACTTGACTTGCAAAATAGCGGGAAAATATTTAACTATAAATTGTGCCGACAATATCGATTCCAATTAAACCACATTTTGTTGCAAGAATATATTTTATCTGGACTTTGCATTGAAATGGTGTTTTAATCATAATCTTCCTTTATGAAAGCTGCATGACTATAACACAAAGCATTAGGCCCAAGTCTGAGCAACAACTAAAGGGGGTGAATAGGGCAGTAAAAAGACGTACGAACATCAACACACTTATTGGCAATGGTGGGTGAGCATTGTGAAACAGATTGGTTACAGCTGTATACTTTTATCAATTTTCTCTTTGTTAGACAATCAAAGGTTTATTCTATTTAATCTCATGTGTAGAACTGCAGGTTCCAGGAATTCTAAAGTCCATCTTTACCCTCCGATGTCTAAATCCTTACTAAAGTCGATTAAAAGATCCCAAATCTTTTCAAAAAGATATAGTTTGAATTTCCTAACAGTCTATTCTTTCTAGAGGTAGATTAGACAACATCTGTTTTGACCACTAGATGGCACCAGTTCTGTTAAAATTTTTCCAAGCCAAAGCTATGCATAATTTTTGTCAAGTAAAAAGACATCTTTATAAATATATTCAGTTTTACTAAATTTATTCCGAGAAGTTATCGTCCGAGTTATGTGTCTCACCTTCCAAAATCTGTTTGTCTGCCCTCCGACATGCTGTGTATTAAAGTCCCTTAGAGTGAGCGCATAGATCCGGAATTTTCTTATTGCATTTGTTTAATTGTACTGGCATAACATTAGCCATTTATAATGTAGTATTCAAAGACTTCTACTTATAGGCGTCGTGTTGGTTTCTGTACATACCCTTTCCTCATCCTGCTATCTGATACTTGATGTAAACTCTATGCTCTAATTCACAGGTTTATTATTTGAATTCTATGAGGAGTTTGAGATCAGCACATTATAAAAATCTGAAATAAAACCCTCTGTCAGTGTGTTCCTAATCATCTACTTTTCCCAGTGCTGCATGGGCAGGCTTGTTAAGGTTGCTGAGTTTTGCTTTCAAGAAAGTTCTCAAAGATTTTTTTCCTCAAAGTTGAAAAATTATTACTATTATTAATTTTTTATCCAACTTTAGATTGTTCCTGTTACTCTTCTCTACCATTATATAGGTTTCCCACCACTCTGAGCCTCAGCCTCTTAACCAGTAGAGACATTCAGGTGTGGATGGTTTTAATGCCTTACACTTTAATTATAACATTCTATACGTATTGCATTGGGGAATTGTTTGTAATATATGCTATGCTTAATGTAGATCTGGGGGGGGGGGGGCATCTGTGCAGATTCAAGGCAGTGGAGGACGACACAGACGGACTAAAAGCGTCACATTGTAGTGAGTAGCTTTTCTTTTATTGGACATTCCTACATTTATTTAGTGTCTGCCTTAATCCGCCAGTTCATTACACAGTTTAAATTAAATCTGTACCAAAAAAAATAGCTCAGCTGAACTTATTTTGCCTCCCCTTTAAAAAAGCCAGATAACCTGTCCTGCAGTCCATAATTAGGCAATATCTCACAAGCGGGCTGTTGTGCCGAATATCAGCAAGGGTGTGATTCGGTCATAGGCTCGGGGCCGCAGATAATCACACCAAGCCAATTTTATTTTTTTACAATAATAAACATCAAAACATTATGATTTCTTTGTTTATTGTGTCATTTATTTAGCTTTGCCAACATAAATAGTTCCCACTGGAAGGGAGACAAGGCTGTTGCCAAGGAACACAAACATTATGGGACGTTGACACCGCACGCTTTGTCGCAGTCAAAAACACTTACAAACGTACTAGTTTGAAGCCATCGACATAATGTATGTGGCCCTTTCTCTGCTGGATGTTTTAATGTTTGTTAGTAGCTTTGAAGCATGGAAAACAGAAGAATTTTTAAAGTTTGCCGTGACCAAAGCATGCAAAGCCCTGCAGAGACTGACGGCCTGAACCATAGGCATGGCATGTAATCTTGGCATTCAGGGTATTGGCATTTTGAGCGGTGTGAACGCAACATTAATGCCTGTACATCGGAGAGACACTGTCTGTTAAAAGTCCCAGTCCTGTTGTATTGTAATATCAGCACTCATGGAATGTCTCTCATCCAATCAAATTACTGCGTCGGAACTAAGTGTTATTATGGAGAAAAGACAGCCATAAAAGCTTGATAAAAGCACTAGTAAATGATTTGTTCAAAGCTGGTGTTGCAACACTAAAAACATTGGGCAACATAGACATCCCACCTCAAACAGAACTGTAGTGTTTCATATGAAGATGAGCTGAGTTCCGGTTAGAACCATGCAAGATGTTCTAAGAAACGAGGTTTGGTATCTGCAAGCTCGTTTGGATAATATCAATTTCCTGCGCGAAAAGCAACTACTTTTGGTATCTTAATGTCTCAAGCATGTGTCCGTGTGTAGTCAGTCTCCTTCCGAGCTAATCTTATGAGAGGGTTATTTAGTATTCACTAAAGAATGTGGAAGATTACACCCAAAAAGTGCAAAAGAAAGACTAAAAGAGACCAAATAATAAAAACTATTGTTAAGATTAGGACTTGTTTTGGTTTAATGTAAGAACATCACCAACAGACAGTACACTCTGGAATGAAAGGAAATAATCTATATGCTGAAATTCAATGCCACACAAAAGGCAACAAATGGCCTATCCATTTGCTTGAGGTGAAGTTGAAGTGCCAAATGTCGCATTTTTAAAGAGCAGCTGCAGTTCAGGTCTGTGTGTGTTCAACAACCAGTAGCAGGAGCAGAGCCAGCAGACAAAGTGCAATCCAAGTACTACTCTACAACTACAAGGTCCGGCACCACAAGTGTTCCGTTTGAGCTATTTTCACAAATCTATCAATCACTTTGCACAATCTGCCTAACATATTTTCACAGAGGCTTAAAAAAAAAAAAAAAATCTAAACTGCATTTAGTTTAACCTGCAGCTCTAACCATTAAGGGTGCAACAGCACTAGTGCATGTCACAGGGATCAGTCCAACACTACACAGGAGGAAACGGTCAATGACCTATAGAGAGCCCGGACCACAGTCTCAAAGGTTACCATTAGCAACACACAATGGCGTCATGGACTAAAACCCTATGGCGCCGAAGCCAGCATGTGTCCAACAGAGGCTGTCATCTGCCAATGACCATCTGGAGGATCCAGAGGAGGTATGGGAGAATGTCATATGGTCAGATCAGACCAAAAGCATTACTTTTTAGCCCGTTTCAAAAAGCAATAGTGCCACTTTTCCACAAAGCAGAGGTGGCATCAGAGGGTCTTTGGTAATTCATAAGTGGTCAAATCTGGTGTTGCGATAATATTAATATTAGGGATGTCTCCATCAGCATTTTAGGCCCCCGATCCCATCCTTCAACCTCAAATCTACGGTTTTGAGTCCAAATCCAACATTTTTTAGCAAGTAACTCATCTTAATGTTTTATAAGACTAATTTCATTAATAAGCATTACCATAATTGTTGTAATTCCCATGAAATAATTTTTTTTTAGAGAATTAAAGGTCAGCTTCAGTTTAATGTCAGACAAATGTAATTAGGGCAAAAAAAAAAACGACTTGGTACACTATTATAAAGTGCTATAGGCTGCCATAAACAGTCAATGAAAAGACTGAAGGTTCAATGTGTAACTGCACTGTTTCCTGGGGGGGTACAGGCTGATAGCTGTAATAGGTTTATGGTCTACTGAAAAAAAAAAAAAGAGAAAAAAGTACGATCTTGAGGAGCGTTGAACAAGCCCTACTTCAATCCCTTCTGTTTTCATATCTCTGCTATGCTTTGTGTTGCTTGGCCTGGGAGTGATGATGAAGGAGGTGGAGGAAGAATGACCGTTATTTTAGAGGAGTGTTGCTGCTGAATTCCAGTTTTTGTTCTGGTTGCCTTTCCTCAATATATGAGTTTCTGTGCTGAAACATAGCTTTTACGAACCTTAAATATAAGGGTTTGAAAAAACCAACCCATGCAAGAAACCCACAGAGTGTGCTCTCCGTGGTCTTGCATTGCCTGTGCACGCTCTAGAAACTTTTGCTAGAAACGCAGTAAAGAGAACCTCTACAAACCTGTCAGTCTACGCTATATGTACAGATCAAAAGCAGATCTCAGCACAGCAACTCTGCTGCTGCATGCAAACTTCCCACACTAGCAGCACTACACATTCACAGAGATGAGCGGCTTTATCCGAATCTCTCTTCTCCCAGCTTTTCTTTAACTACGACACCGTTCTAAGCAACAATCTCCTGCCTGTTTTAAGCCTTTTAGTTTAAGAATAAGTGAGGATTTCAAAATAGTAAGTGGTGCTATTAGAGGCCAAGTAAATACTACCTGGGTCACATGTCCTGGCAAAGAGTCTTTAAATGATCGTAAAAAATATATTATAAACTAATAAACCAAGAGCAGCGAGCCAATTTAAAAGGTAACAGTGGTCCCCCATCTCTCACCCTATGCTGGAGATGGGCAGGCAAGCAAGTACAGACAATGGACAATTTCCTATGCATCTCAAGGTCTGAGATACACATTTAGTTATGTGGTAAAATACCTGCTTGTTGATTTACAGCCTGTTTTTTAGCTTGACTTTGAACTCCGTTCAGATCCGGGATGTGGTGATTGAAATAGAAGCAAGCTTTTGAAAGTTGTTGTTTTAAGAAAACACATGTAGAAAACAGAAAATAAAAGAAATAAAAATTACTTTGTATGAAAAAACATTTTTTTGGGCGATTTCATTTTTGAGCCACATCACCTATCCCTATGAGCAAAAGTACATGTACCGTAGTATTCAGGTATCTTTTCTCTTAATGAGTTGAACAAACCGTTATGCCACTACTCCATCCCATGCCTGATAGGCACCGTCTCTTCCAGCAGATTAAGGCCCTCACCTTAAGCCAAACAGTCCTTTGCTTCTTTATTATGAAGTCTGCAGTAGTATGATTAGTATGATTGGACCAAATGTTTTGCAGCAAAAAATTTAATCAATTTCTTCTCTGCAGACTGAACTACTCCTAGTTCCCGTCCTTCAACAATAACAAGACAAACCAGACCTCCCCCCCAAAGTATGAACTAACGCTGACCAGAGAAAGCAAGTTTGGGTTAAAGCAGATCAATTGATGTATATGCAGAAGACCAGTCAAAAGACATCATGTTGGTTACAGTCTTGGAATGAAGCCCGTCCACAAACACGTTATCAGCTGAGCCAGTGAATTCTCCTGATGCCTTTGTGAACATTCCTGAGCTTCTGCAGAGCTGGGAACAGTGGATCCATGGAGCAGCTCTGGAAATGCTTCCGAATCAGACACGGAGCAACATTCTGGCAAGCAGACTGAACCGCTGCTGACTGATGTGGGTTTAAAAGGTTCTACACAGAAGATCCGACTGTACCACAGAGGGCAGGAAGCTGAAACAGTGACTGTCTGAGGTAAGAGGCTACACTAAATGGAAGGTTAAACATTGGACAAAATGGTTGAATCATTTGCCTAGTATAGAAAAAAAGCTGATAGAAAAGTAAACTAATACTGAGTAAAAGATGAGAATCTAGCCCTGCATGAAACAAAGTGCTAAACGGTACAAATACCAACAACAGCAGCAAAAACACAGTAACGGCATGGTTAACTACAAAGGAAGGCAAAGCTGGTCGACGGGGAAAACAAAAATGTTTCCAACATAGTCCCCAGGTGCCGCCCCTCCTCACAGACTTCCCCTCATTTCTCCATCCCTCCTCTTAAAAAGGTGTGTGCAGCAATGAGGTCAGCATCCTGGTATTTCTGCTCAGCTGAGAGATCTGACTTCAGGGAGAGGGTGTGAAACAATCACAGTAACTGGTAAACTGCAACAATTTGGCAAATGTATCACAGCTGAATGGAAGCTGTACAATACTGAGGAGTTCAGTTTATGTTGAGGGATTAAATGATAACCATATGATAAACATGTCTATGCAGGCCTCCAAAACATGACCAGTTTGGTCGCAAATGCAACTCATTTCTCAATAGTACGTGAAGTCTGAGTTTAAGTTTACATTTCAGCTCAGTGCAGCGCTTTAAACACTTTCAGCATGTTATCTGTCCTATAAAATTCAGCTTCAGATAAAGAACTTCATGTTTACTGGATTGTTAATCATTTACAAGTCAATATTACTGTGACAAAGAAAATGTGCAAAACTACAGCGTTAAATAAGAAGTTGCAGAATTTGAGTGCACATAACTTTTGTGTTGAGAGCCTAAGAAAACCATTCTAGGAGAACTAAATAAGTCTCCAACACTGAACGTGTCCCCTAAGCCCTTACCGTGGCCTAAGCCAATCGGAAACAGTGCTTGGCTGTGATGCATTGGGGAGGGCGATATGGCCAAAATAGAATATCACGATTTTTCAATTATATTATCACGATTTTCCAAAAAATCTTAAATTACACATTAAAGAAGAGAACCATTAAATAAATACATTCATTCAAATTAGGGATAACCAACACAGGGCTGAAATACTGATGTATTTCCCACACCAAAGATCATAAAAATTCACAGAAAGTTCTGATTGAAACTATACATACAATGAAAAAATAAAAAATAAAATTATATAAATATATTTTTTTCTTTTTTCAAACAACCTCAATGAAATATACATCTAAATCATAAACATATTTAAATGTATTACATAAAATCTTGACTTGTCTACTAAAACAGAAAGCAAACATGAACTTACTTTAGTTTAAAAATATGATATTCAGAAAAAAGAATAAAATCTAATCTTTTAAAATAAAAGACTAACATGCAGCTGCAAATATGTACAGATGTATTGTGCAATCTATAATACACTTATTAATAATCCTAATACAACGGGGTAAATGCAGCTTAAACTTGTTAAAATGTTATTTGCAGAATGCTGATATTATAAACAGGCACACATAAAGCTGTTTATGTGTGCCTGTAAGTGATTCACGTAACAATTCACGTAAGTGATAACAATGTAGTGTAAAAACACAACGGTATACAAAGTGCTGCTGCTACAGAAAATAATGAAGGTAGAGTGTAGTGTAAGCTGTTCCAATTATTCTTCCATCCATCCAAACATATTGTTAATATTCCCTACAACGCTGCGCATTGAGCGTACATGCGTGGAATGGCGTTGTTAGGGGGAAAAAGGCAGCTGGACACTTTTCCCGACTGGAAACAAAACTGAGGTTGATGGCATGCAACCCATTCAGTGGAACATTGATTTTGACATATTCATTCAGAACTTTCTGTGCATTTTTATGATCTTTGGTGTGGGAACGAATATCAGTATTTTAGCCCCGTTTTGGTTATCCCTAATTTAAATGAATGTATTTATTTAATGTTTCTCTTCTTTAATGCGTAATTAAAGATTTTTTGGTGATCATTTAAAAAAATCGTGATATTCATTTTTGCCATATCGCCCACTCCTACTATGTGCAAAATATATTTTTCATATTATAAAAGAAAATCTTTCACCACCAATCAAGTCTCAGAGACCTACAACCAGTAGTTAAATATTCATATTACTTCCATATTTCTCAAAATCAATTTTTATAGCAAGTCAAGCAGCTGCTTTAGAAACCTATATATATTATCATCCGTCTCAAGAGTAGGGATGGACAGTTAATCAAATTTTAATCAAAATCATGACATAAAGCTTAATCATAATAATCAATAGTCAATTAATAATCAATAATCTAATTGAAAAGTGGGAGCATTCAAAATAATTGCAATTATTTTATTTTCATGATCGCCAAGCCCTACTCAGGAGAGAAGTGACCGCAGAAGAATAGAACCTGGCGTAGTTTTAGGTGAAGGCTACAATAGCTGGACTCACATAGAAAATTTCCACGGCATCAAACAAACAGGGAAACGGCGACTTTTCTCCTGGATCAGTAAGCTAATCTAACTTTACTAACATTAGCTGTCAGTTAAACTCTTAGGGTGTATTCAGACCAGAAAAGTCCTGGTTCAAAAAACCATTTTAGGTTAGATTGTTCAGGTTTACCATCATGACGACTCTGAGGGGGATGAATTTTTTTCTAACTTCTCCATTAATTTCTCATTTAATCTTGAAATTATGAATTATTAGGGGCGT
The DNA here is from genome assembly GCA_028564705.1 of Apricaphanius iberus. Classification (NCBI taxonomy): domain Eukaryota; kingdom Metazoa; phylum Chordata; class Actinopteri; order Cyprinodontiformes; family Aphaniidae; genus Apricaphanius; species Apricaphanius iberus. Next base: position 236,161 of record JAPXFQ010001198.1, read on the forward strand.
GTCCTTTTGATTGACAGGTCCGTCTCGGCTAACGCTGGTGGCTAATGGTGGCTAACTGTAGCTAATAGCTTGCTCCGTAGTCTGTCCCCCTCTGCTTGCTGGGAAGCTATTCACGGCCTGGGACTAATATAAAGACTTCAGTCATTTTGTGTTTCTGAACTCAAATATCAGTTGTCTCAGCAGTTTTTATTCGGTTTTGAATCTGCAATTATTGGACAAAGACGGCTTGCTGTGGTGTTGATTACAGTAACAGACCGTCCGAGAAGTTTATACATATTTGATTAGTTTATGCTGCTGCAGGACGAAGCTGGAGAGTAACGGAGCAGGCGGACTGGATCGGAGTTTTCTAGATGTGTGCTGACATGGTTTGTTGAACTGATGCGTGGTTACGATCAGAAGCAAGGTTGGAACAATGACTGAGTGGTGAGAGGTAAGTGCAGGAGTCTTCAGACTGAAGCTAACCTTGTTTCCTGTTCACTTATTGCTCAGCTGTTTATTCGGAGAAAACGGTCCTGTCCGTGTCATGTTCTCCCGACAACTGCGTGTGTGAGCAGCTTATTCAAAGATTAGCGTGGCTCTGTTTTAATATTTGGAAGAGCGAATGCGTGCAGTAAACAGAAGGAGACGATATGCTCTGCTCACGCTGACCCCCAACATGCTGCCAGAATGATTAAACAGAAGACAAAGATCAGGAATTAATAACATTCACTACAGCATACGGCTATGGATTTTTGGCACTAAGGGTCAAACGCGTGGGTTAAGTAATGTGAATAATTTGACAAAAAGGTGCATATATAGTGGAGTTGGTTCGGATCGAGACAGTTTGTATTCAGACCCGAAGCGAACCTCTGTCCGTTTGATCTGCAGCAGGATTCGTTTGTGTGTAATCACACCTGCATAAAAAGGTCTGGACCAGAGCTGGTCCGTTTAAAGTGGACTGAACAGTGCAGGTCTGAATACACCATAAACATATTCCTCACTGGACAACCTAGGACAACCTAGATTAACTAGATGTCGCTATCATGCTCATGTCCCATATCCAACCTTTAATTGTATGTTAATTCTGATGTTATTTATGGCCGTTTGTGATCATCACATTGGTCAACTGTTGAATATGAATGAATAAAATATTTTCAAAATAGAATAAACGTTTTTTTCATTAATCCTTTAAGTTTATTTTTCTGATCCAACCAAAAACATGTTACTGGCGGCTCAAATACAAACATGTTCAGTATAAAGATAGTACTGACAATCAATCTAAAACATACAACCTTATACTCCAAACTCTCATCACCAGTATGGCATGTAGTACAGAAGTCTTATCAGACTCATTTGTTTATCTGTCAATGGTTCAATGTAATGTAGACTTTATGCAGCTTATCCTATTAAATTTGTTTCTGCACATTTTAAAAAGCATTTATTTTAAAAAAACACAGTAAATATGATCAACATCCATTTTAAATGGAACTTTACTGTAAATTACAATTACATACCCTTTCCTGCAAGTTCCGCCCTACAGTAAAACAAAAAACGCATACCCAAATTCAAATTAAAGCTAGAACTATTTTCAGTAGAGACATGGCCGAGGTCTCGTTGGAAAGACGATATGTCTGTGCTGTTCTTACCAAGCAATATGATTTTTAATACACTGAAAAAGATCACATTTTATGTCATCCTATTTATTTTTTAAGAATACATTCTTTAAATTTGGCTTTATCATAAAGTGGTTATCTAGCACCTACTATGCGTCTAAAGCCTGAATTATTACCCTTAGCCACCACACATTTGACGGCAATATACCAAAGAAATTAATATTCTTCGCTTATTTTGCAAACTACTATCCAAAATTATGCCATTTGAGCCCTCTGTATTTACATGAGTTAGTCTTCACTGCATTAAGAAATATAGAATCATTACCCAAAAACCCAGGTTACTGTAAATTAGAATCAGTTGGATTATGAGCTTCCAAAACCCCAGAAACGTATACTACAACACGTCAGACACTTTGAACGCACAGGGGAATATTGCTAACTATTCATAACAGAACATTGGTGAAGTTAAGGAGTTTATGGTCAATAATGCTTTATGTAGAGGCTGCCCAATTAACTCCCATTATATGAATATACGCTGATTGTGAATGGATATAAACTTCTCCTGAAGGACTCAAAGTGGCTCCAAACTTCTCTGGGTGAGTAAATGAATGCAATACATGCTATATATACGGTCCAACACTCAACTTAAAAATATCAACTTGTGGCACCAGCACGAAAATTACTTGAGAACGTTTAACGGTAATATCACTATCAGATTAACAAACGAACAATTTCTCGAGTCAAATCATGGCTTCAAAATCAAACTGTGGTTTGATTGAGCACTAGTTTCTGGTTCTGCAGGTGTGTTTACCGTTAAGCAAGGAAGGGAGGCACACACACAGGTCCTGACACGAGCGCTAGGACTGGACGATAATTCGATAGCAGTATATATCAATCGATAGACCTGTGGTGCGATAAAAAAAAAAAAAAAAAAAAAAAAAAAAAAAGAGTTTGATAAAAAAGTTCGATAGAAAAAATATGTTTCCCCTCATATTTTCATTATAGCCAATCAGGTAGCTTAATACAACAGTAACTACCTATGCCAAACGAATGGCCCACGCAGCTCTGTCAGCCACCCCTCTCTCCTTTCATACTACAAAAAGGATGTAATGATTTGAGCTGAAATGTATTTTTTTGATAGTCCCTAAGCGAACTAACCCAGGTGCTAACAACACCTGTGGCTTTAAAAATGTCCCAACGGTTCTGCTCTCAATCCTCAGAAGTGAAAAAAGCTTTTTTTTTTTTTTATATACTAGAGGGTTGAAGAGACCAACCGGCTTCAGTTCTCAGTGACTGCAGTGTTTTGGGCTCCGTCTACCCTCTGATGAGTATCTGGTTAGCTTTAGCCAACAGCTGAACCAGAGCTGAACTGAAATTGAATAACCTTTATTGACAAACTAAACCAAAAGTTTCAGCTATTAATATTATAAAGTGTCATTGAATGTTTAAAAGATTAAAAAGCTCTTTTTCTATATCGTCCAGCCCTAACAAGCACACACATCCACAGGCTGGGGGAAAGGGAGCCAATGACCTTTACGTTAAGCTTAGGTGGATGGTGTCAAAAACCACAGTGTTCTTGTAAAGAGGCTTCAACCATCAAAACGGGGTGGGGGGTAATTTTTCTAGGAGTGGTTTATTGTTCAACTGTTGCCATGTCAACAGATATGACAAGGTATTTATTTATTTATTTCAAGGATACAATGACGAAGAAAAAATGTATTGTAAAAAGTGTATTTGACTCTTAAAGTCCAACTAATAAGAACGTTAATAACACTAATATACTGAGCAGAGATTATCGTCCAGTTAAATCATAGCACCCTCGCTTAGCCTTGAAAAGCCACATTTAAGATGAAGTTCAAATATGTATTGAGGGGGTTGGATATGTTCTGAACATGGCTTCACGCTGAGCTGCTAGAAACAACAACGCTGCTTCTTTTTTTTGGACAGCAGAAGGGATTGCCTACACCTCCAAGCACAGCAGCAAGTACACCTGCAGGGAAGAGCCTTCTGGGTTCTCAGTTTCAACCATGTCCACAGCAACATCTCTAAACTTCATTGGAGGCATTACTGACCTCAACCATGTTGTCCAGAGAATAAAACCCTAGGCCTGCTATATGATACTGTGATGTTGTTTTGGCGTCTGTCCAATTACAAACCGGATATACAAACCATAAAAACGGTGGGGACAACTGCTGTTCAGTAGCTACAAGAATTGGTAACAATAGTGAGATCAACACGTAGTTTATACTTTTCTGTTATACTTAGTCTTATTTATTATTATTTTTAAACCAGAACTCTTCACTTGAACAATATTTCTCCCTATTTCAATATTCAAAAGAGCTTTTCCAGAATAAATGTGAGGAAAAGCTCCTCACTTTTCACCACTGTATCGGACACTAAACACTCAGATTGTAAATGGTGGTGCTGTTGACAATCTAAAGTGACCAATCACAGGCTTGAACTCTCCGTAGCTTTAAACTGACATCTGGCGTGATGTTTGGCATTCCATATCTGACTGTACTAGGTGGATTTTTTTTTGGCATTTGCCTACATTTTATTGTATTTTTATGGATGTCAAATAAGTAAGCAACTTCTTTACATGGGAAAATAATTCCTACACTAGAATTTTTATATTTTTACCAAGACTGACATAAAACCCCCAACAACTGATCACTGACTCATTTAAAAGGTTTTACTGGTCCAGCTGCTCATCATATATCCCATGTATTTTCTACATAAAGCAATGTGCTATTTAAACAAAAAAAGAAAACATAAATACTGAGGTAGAAGGCAGCTGTATGAAGTTAGAAAAATTTACCTTCAACTGTGCAAAACTGAAAAGTAGTAGTCTGCAGTGGTTGAGAGATGTATGCCTGACACAATTCATTTCCAAACTGCTATTCCGTTAAATAAATAAAGAAAAAAATAGTTTTTTGTTAGTTTGGATATGACACGGATACACATTTTATTTAGGGAATGGACGTTTTACGCTGCTCACATGCAAAGCGACGTATTCTTCAAAAATGGATAAATATTTCGAAAGGAGCAGCTGACCAAGCGGTCCGCATATCCAGCGGTGAGACGAGGGAAAGCTCTGATTGAACATGATTGAAACCTAATAAAAATCACACGCTGGGGTCAAATGTTTTCTGACCTAAATGCATTTATTTACATTCAACGTGCTTTCACGTAGCGAAGCCCCTGCATTTATTACTTCTATCAGCTGTTCGCAAGTTTGAGCATTTTAACCAAAAAATTCAAACATTAATGCAGAACTCACATGTCGACAGTGTTAAATTCTAGTCACTAAGACGCGTGATGTTTAAAAAATTTTTTTTTAGCAACTGTTGCTCTTTTGACTCGTATTTAATCAACCGTAAAACTTCTCAGCAACGGCAGAATGTTTGCTGAGGCAGCTACATACCTCACTGTTTCACACCAGCAGATGAAAATATGTAGTGTACAAATTCGGACAAGCATCGGCAATTATGGTAAAAACCAGAAAAGGCAAATTTACTTTTTTCTCCCTATAGGTCACAGTTTGCCTTAGTGACGGCCATCAGACCCCCAACAAGCTAACTAACTTCCACACACAGCGAGCGTTAGCAGCTGGCTAGCAAGCTTAGCTAAAATCGATGAGAGAACCTACCGTCTGCTGCCGGTGACTTGTTCCGGGGACCTTAAGAAACACAAGACAATGGTGCGTTTACAGAATGCTCAACCTGACATATCAGGGTGCTCTGCAGTGAAATTCTCCCACGCTGACACAGGCACTTCTTTTCCTCTTTCTTCGGTCCCACCCAGCCGCCCCGTTTCGAACGACAGCTTCTACAAGAGCTCGCTCTGTTGTTCTCTGTTCTCGTTCTAGGACTGGAAATTCAAATAGCATCGCGAGAGTTGTCACGAAACGAACGGACCATAGACTGTAAAAAAGAACGGACTCTGGACTCTTCAGTTCCAGTGAAAAGCAGGGAGGGCAGCAGAAAATGGTAATCAAATAAGAAAATGATTACTCAAACATATTTTTTAGTGAAGTATCTTTAAGTAGTGCTATTTATTCGAGTGAAGGTTTTACAATAGTAAATATTTACTCAACTAAAGGTAAATAGTAGCCGTCAAAGAAATTAGTAGTTACTGATGATCTGATTTAATATTTCAAAAATGATGTCAGGCAGTCAAATAAAACTATAAAGTTTTTGTGCAAATTCGGGTGTTTTCTAAAAGACTATAATAGGAAAAAAACAATATACATAGCACAATCTGCTAAATAACAAATAATTGTGTTTTTATCTGTTTGCTTGTTTTCCATTCATCTTTAAATGTGCCTTGCTATAGTGTATTGGTTTGTCAGGATATTATGCTTGGAGGTGATGTGGGTCAAATGATTTGTTAGACAAATACTACTTCAGATGAAATTATTTCATAACAATTTAATTATTTGTTTACACTTAAATTTTCATAATAATATGTCTCATGTCCATTGAATTGGATAGGCCTATTGGCAGATGTAGCTAATCTCTCTTAGGTGCTAGATCACAATAAAGCACTTTTTCAAATGGCTCGCTCAAGGACAAGATTTCTATAATCCAAATTTAGCTAAATGGATGTATTTCTTTTACTCATGTTTGGGGTGTTTATAGAAGCAACAGATACCCAAACGGCAACATGAAAAGGATGAAAAAAGTTGAATTGGGGTAATATATATCCCCTTTAAAGAGGAACAGCAAAATAATTAGCACTCCTCACCAACAACTAATGGTGTCTTTGGGGACATGTTACTATGAAATATTGTCTGCTGTCAAGAATACTGAGCTGTTAGCATGTATGCAACATTGTCATTACAGGGTTATTCAGGTTCGCCGATAAACTGACTGGTACTGGACATCCTTCTTGCCCACAGCATCATCACCCAATGACAATATGATTTGGTTCTGACACGAAAAGCAAAGATGAGTGTTGAATTCACAATAAATTAAAAAAGAAAGGATCCCAGTTACTGTGTGCATAACATTTTCTTCCAACTTGGACAAGTAGCAGAAATGATCAAACTTGCCTTGATTTTTGGTTCTGTTAATATAACTTTATGGCTATGACGGATTGGGAGCATTTGTCAACAGATCCTTTGAGTATACCAGATCCTTTGGAGTGTCGGGGCCTTAAGGAGCCACAAAGTTTCCTCATACAATAGAAATCTATTTAATGAATTTATAAAGGGTCACCCTTGTTGGCCGATTCCTGATCGGGGCCCTGCTTGGGGTTAGGGTGCCCCAGGTCCTGGGCCGGGCCTGCCCTGGTGTAGCCGGTTACCAGCGGAGCCTGTGGGCTCATCTCTACAAACTACCGGGCCCCTGCATTGTAGCTGTTGGGTGTTTCCCTATGTCTTCCATCTTTTCCTCTCTGTTGGGGGCGGTCGACCCTGCGTTGGTCGGCCTTTGACCGCTGGGCCTTCATTTATCAAACGTTCATAGAAATGTTCCTATATTCTATCCTACGAAGGAAATTTAGGATGTGCCTAAGTACACGTCAAAGTGTGATTTATGAAACATGCGGTGGCCTCTTGTATGCACACTCCTCCACAATCAGCTGTTGATAAATCCCACTTGGGCGTACACAGGTCTTCGTGCCCGTTCACAGTCATTTGCATACAGAAACGCCCTGAATGAACCATTTTTGGTAACACCACATCATCTGTCACATGCATTGAGTCCTTACATTCTTCCCTAAAATAATTTCCAAGAGAGCAACAAAAGGAACTTCAGTGACACAGAGACCGAGGTGAAACATGGGTAGGGCAATAAAAAAGTATTCATGATCAGTGGTTTCTCTGCTTCATTCCAACCCGTATGCAGCCATTATATTTCTGCTACAGAGCAGACGTAAAAAAATGTGGTGAATAATTTAATTTGTGAATATTAACTTTTGTGGAAATCGTTTACTTCTTTGAACATATTAAATAATTTTAATTATGAACATTACTGTTTGATTCTATCAGCATAGGGGGAATTAATAATAAAAGATAACTCCGCCTGGGAGAAAGATAACGGGCAGTAAATGCGGACGGGATTGTGGAGATGTTCCTGTTGGAAATTAGGGGGGAAAATGGTTCTGTATTAAACTAAATACAGTAAAACATCTCTCAGTACACAGCTGGAGCAGATCTAATACAGAGGGTGTTAAGACTCTTTTGTCACCGTGCGTAATTGGAGACACATGGCTTGTGCTGCCATCAGTATGCAAGGAAAAAAGGACAATCTGCTTCACTGATAAGCAGGAATATTTAGTGTCACGGTGCAGTTTGCAAACCTTTTAATTAAATGTCTGACAAAATCCCATTAAGCTGAAGCCCTTGGTGTAATAAATAAACAAATGTGGCCAGGTACATAACGACATCCCTTTGGCTGACTGGTTAGCGCTCATGACTCTCACCCGGGATTGGTGGGATCGAATCTTGCTCGGGCCCTCATTCTGTACCTCGCCACATTTGGCATTGCTGGCAGGATCCATGTGATACTGGAATAAGTCCATGGATTCGAAATTGGTGGCACCCTGCGCGGGAGCACAAGGACGTGTTTGTGATAAAAGGGGGAGAGATGTTACAGTGTGGAGGTCCTGTCACTATGGCTCCGTTTGATGATGTGCCCTGGCTGCTTGTTCACAGGGATAACCCTTTGTCCGACTGGTTAGCGCGCATGACTCTCACCCGGGAGTCATGAGATCAAATCCTGCCTGGGCCCTCGTTGTGTACCTTGCCACACAAATAAACAGGAGGGAGGGTCTGCGGCGCAGAGCGCAGATTGCGAGTGACAGGATTGCCATGCATGATCACCCGCAACATTAAATGACTTATTTCTTGGCCAATTTCAAAAATTTCGTGAAAGTTTCTTTTTAATCCGTGCCTATCTTTAGTGTTATTTTGTCATAACACAGAAAGACGCCAACATGAGCTCCTAGGTGGAGGCGATAAACTGCTGAGAGAAATATTCAGTAAAAGTAAAACTGTTTCAGTGCTGCAGTTCCTCCGTTCTAACAGTAGATGCTGTGCGTACCAACATTCAGAACTGTACTTATATTTATGAACATTTCTACGTAAAAGTACGAATTGATAAATACCACACAATGCGTAGAATTGCTCCTACGCACAAAATACGCACGGATCTGTGCGTAGGTACGCTTGATAAATGAGGGCCCTGGACTCTAGGGAGATCTGAACGTATATATCTCGGACCTCCTTTATGTCTGCGTTTATTCTTGTAGGATGGATTAACGGCTCTTTACACCAATGAATGCGTAAAGTAGTAAAAAAAATTAAGTATTTCAGCATCATCATGGTATATAAATCCCCCATCAAAGGGACAAAATATATGTAGACAATAATCTACCAATTGATTTCTTGATGGTTTTTGTTTTAAACTAATCAATTATGTGGACATATAAATGCAACCAAATCCCTAAAATTAAAAGGAACATCCCCAAAGAAAAAAAAAAGACAGCTCTAGTAAGTAACATTCATATGAACATCTTTAAAATAGCATTATTGTTTCACTGCAATTTGTGAAATTCTCCATATTTTATCATTTGGCAGCCCTAGCAATGTTAGAAAAGGATATTCATCACATTTATCTATCAATGGGATAGCTGTAATTTATTTCCTGCATTATTTATCTAAAATCATTTATCAAATCAAGCAATTCAATGAAGATGAGGACCCCTGTTACAGTAACTAAGTGAATGCAGGTGAGAGCAAATCAATCATCTATCTTCTATCAATCGGAGGCCCTAGCCCTTGTTACATCAAAAGAATGATGATCTTTTTAAATAGCCTCTATGTATAAAATGTGCTATAGGGCATACATGGTGTGTGTCCCTCACGGTTATGTCTCAACAGAATATGAATTTAAGAACATTCTTAGCGATGGTAAATGTTCCATACTTTAATGTGAAATGTATCAGTCAAAATAGATCAGCAGCTATGAATATATACATGTGTTGCAGCCACCAGAAAGCAGACTGCATCCATGGGTACTGGCGGGGGACCGCCGCTGGAGGAGCTCACACCAGCTGAGATCCTGGCCCTTGGGATAAATAAGGGGCCCAAGATAGTTGGGATCGAGGAGGGGGACTCCTCCAACCCTGTGGCCCCAGAGATCCGGACCCCATATGTTGAAGGTATTGTCAATCACTGCTCCTATTCTGGTGACAGACCCTCATTAAGGATAACTAACTATGCACCTGTTTGTCTGATAGTGACGGGGGATCAAATTGTTCTCCCTGACCCACCACAAGTGCACATAAAGGATGCAGCCGGGACCCAAGTCGACCCAGTAGGTCCTAACCTGTTGAAACATTGCACTACATGCAGTCAGCCCCCTCCCTCTCCCCCATTAACTGTTGTTTCTCTATTTGCAGGGAGAAGGCATAAGCCAAGCCACATGATGATGATGATGATGATGAAACACTCTCTGGTCGTGACAGTGAGCCCCAAGACGTAAGCCTAATCATTAATGTACTGGTTGTATTTGAAATCTTTAAATCACACCTTAATAATGTACCACACACCCTCCTGCAGGAACGTAGGCCTTCCCCAGCTGGCAATAAGACTACATCTGCTGGACGAAGTGAAGTGAGTAGCCATTCCCTTTTACTTACCATTAACTGCATAGTTGGTTGCACTGACACATTAAGTCATCATAGGACACCCGTGCAATTATAAGCGGTATCTCCTCCATGTAACTGAGTATATGAGGTTACAGATTAAGAAGATCAAACTTGAGATCAGGAAGATGGAAAAGGATGTGAGTATGCATCCAAATGCACAGCAAACGTCATTATACTACTGTATTTAATGTTCCATTCTGTCTCCATAGCCTGACCTGCGTGACACACCAACATAACATTCAAATGTTACAACACTACTATGTCCTGTCTCACTCAGTCAGAGACAGTGAAGTTTGGTTTTGATTGTTATCACCTGCAGTAAAGTGGAGAAAAAGATTCTAAAAATTGATTTAAGAATGGAGCTCTTCAAATTAAGCAAATGTCCATCCCTATAGAGGTCCCTCATGGCCTCCCATCCATGTCCTCCATTATGGGATTGGGGTCCTCCCATTTCTCCTCCAGTGTGACGTCCAGGAGCCTCTCCCTGTGGATGGTTGCGATATTATAGAGGATGGCACAGGCCACCGTGATGTCGCAGGCACGTTTTGGAGCAACCCTGAGGTATTTCAGTCACTGGAACCTGTTGGTATTGGAGCAAAAAGTCATTTGAAACTCTAGGGTTGTGTGGGCAGTATTGTAGTTTGAAGGATATTATCTGAATATGAGGCTGAACTTGGAATTTAGCTGGCCAAAACCCATCTCAATTCGTGAGGGCACCGTTAAAGGCCTCCTCTGCCTCAGTCCCTGGATCGCTGTATGGCAGGGATCCTCAAGTCCAGTTGTCCTACCAGTTTTAGAGGTGTCTCTGCTCCAACACAGCTGATTCAAACTCTCTAACTTCCTCCTCAGCATTGCAAAGTTCTGCAGAGGCCTGCTAACGATGCTTCTGCCATTATTTGATTCTGGTGTGTTGAACCAGGGAAAGAACTAAAACCTGCAGGATACCGGCCCTCGAGGCCTGGAGGTGGGGATCCCTGCTGTATGGCATTAAAAGGTAAGGAAGACAGGCATAGCCCCTGTCTCCAAGGAGGATACCTGCAGGGTGAGAAAGGAATGAATGTCATGTACGTGACATGACACATTGAAACATAATGAATGTTAATTTTGAGATATTGTCTTACTTTGAGCAAGGCTCTGTGCCACTTAGCTTGACCTGAAGTTTCTGGCATCATGTACCCCCCCAGGCCATTTTGCCTCGATGTTTGTGATTAAATAATTGGCATCACAGAGCATCTGTCAGCATGTAGGGTAACAATCAGTTATGCTTGAGACTACTGGTAGGACAATCGGCTTCAGTAGTAGGCTACGTACCTGTACATTCAGACTGGGGTGATTTCTCCAGTCCACAATCTCTTTTCACTGGTCCGGATGGGGCCACAATCCTCACATGGCTGAAATCAATGAAGCCAAGGACATTGGGGAAGCCTATGTGGAAAAATGAAGGTACATCATCATTAACCTGTGGGCCACATTACACTTTCCATCAAATGCATTTGAATGTCACAAACCTGCAATTGCATAGAATGTCTCCTTGATCCGCTGTGGGTCATGACGGCTAGTGAAGGTGATGTAGATGTTAAGGAACTGTTCCAGGGCCAGGTAGACAGCTCTTACCTGTAATGTGTTTACTCTGTGTCATATTTAATGTATCAATATAAAGAGAACTATGGAAAATACTTTATTTAAATAAGTATATGACTTTTGCCATCTGTCTCTGTTTCCAATTAGTCATGACCTAAGACAATATGACATTGTGGACAATCACAAATGAATAGAGTACAAATAATTGTTACCTCTCTGCAAACAGATGCCTTGCTTAACTTCTTAGCATCACCAACACTGTAGAGAAATATACCGCTGACTGCACAGTGTTCAGAGACTGGCTGCGGCGAGTGACCCTCATAACGTGTGGTTCAAGCAAACTGCATAAATACACAATGCTTCGCCTGCTGAACCGGTACCTCTCCACAGGTATGCATCTGTGTGGGTCAACGGGTTGGTCCTGTCCTGGAAGACCCTTGGTGCTGGTGGTGGTTGGAAGGCCCGTTGAATTATCCGGGCCTCTTCATTCACTGGGATGTCAATTTATGGCCATGCCATGTTGGAATTTCTCACTGAATCTCTCTTTCTCTCCCTGTGTCCCTCTCCCTCTCTTAAATGTACTGCTTAAATGTCTTGGCCTTTGTCAATGGACCTCAATTGGCTTTGGCTTTGCCAGCCAATAGGAGGCAAGGAGAGTGTGTGTGGGTGGAGATGGAAGGCATTTACATCTAATTGTTTTGGTGTACATATTCAATCTTTTATTTTCAATACCTCAATTTCTTTTTATTATATTTTGTTTGCTAATTAGTTTAATTTTGGTATTTGTCTTTTCATTATATTTTATTTTTGTGATAATGTTCTTTAATGTACTTATAATATATAAATATTAGTATGAATAATAAAAAATAGATATTTTATGTTTTGCAGATTATTTTATCATTCCATGACAGTTGTGTGACCCTGTTTCTGTCTATTGGACATTCTTTGATCATAGTTGTTGCTAAGCTTCATTTTTAGCCTGCTACAGACCAGGTTTGCCCGGCAGTATAAGTTACCATGGTTACTTGGGTGGCATTCACATTAGTCACCTTGGTGGAACAGGGTTGAGGCTCAGATTGATGGAACGGAAACCTGAGCCACAGTTCTATCTTAGCCATGGTTGAGGCGTAGCCAGAGTCATGGTTTCCGAGTTGGGGCAAATCTCAGCCTCTTTGATGGAACTGAACTCTCACTCATATTAGCCAGACTTGGCCATTTAAGCTTGGCTTTGGTGTGCTTGATGGAATACCCTACAGGACATATTACTTTGAAGTGTCATCTCTGCAGCCCAGATATTGAACTCTTGGCAGTAAGCTTATGTCCATATTATTTACCAAGAGAGTTCACCAATATTATTTTGATAGTTGTTTACATTCCACTTTCAGCCATTGCTGACAATGCATGTGATGTCATCAGTTCTGTTGTCGCTAAGCTACAGACCCAGCACCCCAATGCATTTGTGGCAATATCTGTTGATTGTAATCATGTCTCACTCTCTTCTACACTTAGAACATTTCAACAGTTTGTCAACTGCTCAACAAGAGAAAACAAGACCTTGGATTTTTTTTTTTTTGCAAATGTAAAGGATGCTTATATGTCCAAACTAAAACCTCCTCTGGGACAATCAGATCATAATATTGTCTCTCTCTGCTCTGAATATAAACCAGTTGTTCAGAGGCAACCTCCAACAAAGACAACCGTTAGAAAATGGTCACATGAAGCAGAATAATCCCTGCAGTGTTGTTTTGCGTCCATAAACTGGACAACTCTTTGCCAGCCACATGGAGGACATCAAGGCCATGACTGAGTGTGTGACTGATTACATATATTTATGTGGGAACATCATCATCCTCACTGTTCTAGTGAGATGCTTCTGAAGGAACTGCTAAACAAGAAAAAAAGATCCTTCAAGGAGGGAGATAGGGAGTTATTAAGGAGTATACAGAAGCAACTAAAAGTCAAGATCAGAGACAGCAAAGAGGCTTGCAGGAAGAAGTTAGAGAACAAACTATAGAGGAACAATATAAGAGATGTCTGGTCTGGAATGAAAAAGATCACAGGCTTTAAGCAGAGCAAGGACTGGATAGACGGAAGTATTGATAGAGCCAATGAACTGAATTCATTCTTCAATAGGTTCAGTTCATGAACAAGCTCAGCATCCTCCTCTCCTGTTTCTAGCCACAGAGACATCCCACTCCGCTCTGACCCACACCTGTCCTTTCACACCTCATATGGTTTATCTTCCACCTCAGTCATGAAATCTTCTATTTCCACAACTTTGTCTTCAACCAAGTCAGGAGATGCTGCTACCCCCTTTATCTCACTCTTCCACCTGTGTGTCTCTAGAAGTCAGGTGAAGAGGCATTTGGACAAACTGAACCAGAACAAGGCTGCAGGTCCAGATGGCATCAGCCCCAGAGTCCTGAAGACCTGTGCAGAGCAGCTCTCTGGGATTCTGCAGCACCTCTTCAATCTCAGCCTTACCCAGGAGAAGGTTCCAGTTTGCTGAAGACATCCTGCCTTGTTCCAGTACCAAAGAAAAATCGCCCAACTGAGTAAGCAAACTAGAACCTATCAGGAGCTGCTGCAGTTTATCGCCATGGAGTTGGTCTTGAAGATGCCATCATCAACCTGCTTCAACTAACTCACGGTCATCTGGAATAACCAGGCAGCACTCTGAGAATCATGTTTTTTTATTTCTCCAGTGCATTTAACACAATTCAGCCTGATTTGCTGTAGCACAGGAGCACCACAAGGGACTGTACTCTCACCATTCCTTTTCACTCCATATACTTCGAACTTCCAGTATAAGACTGAGACCTGTCATCTGCAGAAATACTCAGACTCTGCAATTGTTGGGTGCATCAGAGACGGAGAAGAAGCTGAATACAGAGCTTGTGGACCGCTTTGTGGCATGGTGTTGAAACGATCATCTTACCTTGAATGTGAACAAAATGTGATTGTAGATTTCAGAAGTCAAAGACTATATCAATGCAGCATATTTGCACTCTGAACTAAAAAACTAACTGGAATACCCTCTGAAGTCAGACTTCCCACTTGGAAAGTCTTTCTTTTGCTCCAACTTTGACTCACAATAGTAGCTGTGGTGGAAAAATGTCTATTTTACAAGACAAACGAATAAGAATGTATCTAAAACCTAACTTACATGGAAAGCCTGCAACTCTAATCTTAAAATAAAATGGGTGTTTGTGTATTGAAAGTAAGCTTAAAACGATATTTGCAAGAGGTAGTACAACTACCGAGGGGTCGCCATATTGGAATCCCGACGTATCCAACGTTTACTGGAACGCTGTTTACTCGGGCGTGACGCCAAACCCAGCTCCAAGGTAAATAGAACACACCAATTGCCCCTTAAATCATTAACTTTGCAGCAAAGTCATCTTTGGGAATCTTCAACTTACTGAATTGCACTTTTTTTTAATCTATATTGTAAACCCAGAAAAAAAGCACCAAACATTGAGACTGGTCTTTGAAAAGACACCACAAAACTATACATTACGAAGAACTGAGACAAACTTTTTACCTGATGTGATGCATCCCCTTTAATTTTCATTCTACACTCTAAAAAGTAATTCAGGGTGCCTTTAGTCTTAAATTAAATATATAAATTGTTATGAAAGTAAAAATCAAGTTCATAAATGCTGTTAGACTTCTTACTTTTGTTACTTTATTGAGCTCGGGTGACACAAAAATTATGCCTGTTGATTCAATATATAATCCTGACTTGTCTGAATTTAAAATTTTAAGTTAATCAAAAAATAACTGTTTTAAGTTATGTTTAAAAGATGGCTAATATTGTTAGCCACGAGGCTGAGGTAAATTGCTTATGGTGCTAACCGCATTCACAAATTTCTGTCTGAGCAACAAAAAGTACCAGCAGTTATTTGTTTTGCACACAAGTGTGTAGATGTGTTTAGCACCATTTTTTTTGGATCAACTGGGGCAAAACTGTAAATGTAAGGTGTTTAAAAGTATAAGTCAAATGAGATTTGTGCTTTGTACTTGAGAAATTGAAAAAGCTTAACTGTTGTTTTGGATCTGTACATCATTTGTTACGAAACTGCTAATAAATGTAACTCAATGATAATCATGTTTAAAGCAGCTGGTATTTTTATTTTTTGAAGGGGGGATACCATTTGTATTAGTGTTCGAGCAAAATTCAAAATAGGCATAAAAGTCAGTTTTTCCATGTTGCTCTTCCAATTTACGTTATAATCCTTTTTGATTATTATGGCTATACAATATTAGTCTTTCAATAAACATGTAACAGGAACATCATTGAAAAGAGACTAAAACAAAGGCCACTATGGCCACAAAACCGTAAAAATAAAAATAAAGAAAAGAACAGTTTGGGCACGGTTGTACGCCCCAAACACTTATGGGTAATGTTTTTCTTTTAATTTTCGAAGTATTCTGTTGTATGTTATAAATATAGCCATGCTCCTTAGTTATCCTTTGAGTTATGTTGTGTTTGTTGGTTATTGTCCGCGCACCATCATAGAGATGGCGTGCGTGAGTTAGGCGTCTGCAAGGAGGGCAGCTTAATCAATTTATGTCGTCATTTTTATTCCTGATAGTGTGACATTATAAATTTGCCATGCTCCTAACTACCAAAATGTCACAATTTATGTTTGAATAGTTACTGGCTTTATCCCTAATGTTTTACTTTAACCTCTCAGTTACACTGTACATATACTTTTATGCCAAAAATACTAGATTTTCCATATTTGAAAAGTCATGCTGGATCAACTTAATCACTTACATTCTTTTTGACATTTAATTTAATGTTACTTAGAAATTTGCTTTATTTTGACCAAAGAAATATTTCACCATACTTGAAATTCCATGTTAGATCAACTTAAATACTTGCGTTCATGTTGACAATTAACTTCATGCTACTTAGTAAGTTATGACCAAAAAGCTACTTCTCCATACTCAAAACATTGCTTTGAATTCTGCCAGCAGTTGGCTTAACTTAAAAAATTTTTTGCAGGCCCAATGTTTTATTTTTTAGAGTGTATCTGGGCAGATGGTTAATGAGTTTGGTGATGAGAAAGCAGACTAGACTGCTTCAGAGCGCTATACCCAATCCAATATAGAAAGGATTATGCAGAAAGCTTTGTGTTCATCAAGCAGTTCAAGAGGAAATTAAGCTGACCATTTCACATATTTGAAATGCTGTACGCGATTGGGAAATGTCTACTTAGGCAGAAAAACCAACAGGAAAACTGCCAGAACTAGAAGTTTGACATGTGATTGTACAACCCAGGCCATTTTTTGGAGAATTATTTGAAAAAACTATTTTCATATTTAGTGTTCAAAAGAGCTGTTGAAGCGTTGAATATGAATGTAGCATAAACATAGTGCTTAAGAACAGAGGTAGATGCTTTATGAGCGCCTTTAACAAAAATAAAGGAGAGGTCCATGAAACAACAGTGACATCTAGTGGAGAATGACATTAAAGCATCATAACTGGAAACTTTGAAGACCTGCCATGAAATGAAGTGTGGTCATCGTAAAGAGCAAATATGTCAATAAATCGCAAACCAGGAGGCGTATTTTCGAATGACGGTTTATTACAGCCAGTAGTTTACGATACAAATCATCTCAAAATGCTCAGCAACCATTTCCCTGATAATGCTGAGAATTTGAGCACTGACACAGTAAAATGACATAAAACAGAGGAATGCATTCAAATTTATTACAATTTTCAATTTTATCTATTTTGCTATTTTTTTTTAAACAAATTTTTGTATATGATCAAGGTCTAGTCAAACCATCTCCAGACCTGGCAGATTCAATTTGTTTTGTTTTTTTAAGAAATAATTTATCATTTTGCAATGTTTTCTGAGTTTTAGGTTTTTCGATGTTTAAGTTTTTTTTCTCTTTTTCCATCGGTGAAGCAGGTTTCAAAATGCTCAAGCTGCAATACAAAATAAAAACTGTATAAATATTTAAGACAGCATTATTTAGCACAATATTCGTAGTACATATCTCACTGTCAGGACTACAAAACTCTATACTATACTTGTCACTTGAACACACCTTAGACGCTGGGAACACCGGCAGGGGTGGTGGACTTCTGAGCAGCCTCTTTGGCCTGGTGGGCCTGCAGCACAGCAACAGCCTCATCCACCTGAAAGCAAACATTTCATCAAGCCCAAAGCAAGCAAAGCGTTTCCACTTCACCATAGAAAGAACTTTAAGATTGTACAATACTACTGCTACTACATAAAGGGAATAAACAGGTCAAATCAGCAAACCTTGGAGCGCAGAGATTCAGGTGATTCAAGCATGTGGAGGAGCTCAGAGTTGTCTATCTCCAGAAGCATACCAGTGATCTTGCCAGCCAGGCTGGGATGCATATTCTGGATGAGGGGGAACAGACGCTCACCTACGGAGGAAAGCAGTCAACCAAAGTTTTATAAACAGAAACCAACTGAAGTTGTTGAATAAAAGCTCAAAGATTCCAACAGAGCGATATCTATCCGAGCTGAAGGCTCGCTCACTCACCCAGCATCTGCTTCTGCTCCTGAGGAGGTGCAGCAGCCAGCATGGACGCAGTCAGGGGCTCCTGACCTTGGACATGGACAGCAGGCTAAGGAACAAACGGAGATTTAGGACAAAATCCAACCATAAACGTCCAAATCGCACGCGTCTGCAGTGCCAATGTCCACACATTAATGACGGACTTCTATAGCTGCTTACTTGCTGCATGGCAACTTGCGGCTGGGAGGCCATATGTTGTTGAGGGTTGCGCACACCCGCAGCATATTTGTACTGCGGCATGGGGCGGACCTGGGCTGCAGTGGCTGAAGCATTGGCAGGGCGTTGGCCGAGGGCTTGAGTGGCTAAAGGAAGCATCAGAAACACACGATTAGTTCAAAAACGAGAGAGAGGAACAACTAGAGCTGGGTGTAATGTGAACTCCTTACGCATGCGCTGGGAGGCCATCATGCGTGGGACCTGAGTGTTGGTGGTAGTGGTAGCACGAATGGTGTTGAAGGTCTGTGGCCTTGGTGCTGATGGACGCATGGCGTTGGGCATGTTCTGGAAATCTGAAGAAAGTACGCAGAGTAAGGCACATTTAACGTACAGACAAACCTCCAGAGTTAGAGAAATGTGAAAGATGACTCACGCTGAGGGCGCACTCCCTGGGTGGCCCAGCGGGGACTGGGGCGCAACTGAGCCAGCTGGTTGGCAGAGTAATATGCAGCACGGTTCTGAGCCTAAGAACAAACCAACGGTGTTAAATACCACATCGCACTAACAGACAGCTATTCATCAACCAATGAGGTTAAGCAGCCGGTTGGGGGTTCACCTGGGGAATAGCTGCCATGAAGTAGCCCGAAGGTGGTGCTGGCTGATAGGGGTTGAGGACAGGGTTGGGCACAGCGCGGACCGTGGCCATCCTCTGCATGTACTGGTTGGTTAGATGGGCCTGGCGCTCTTCCTTGCGCTGAGCCAGGGCCACATACAGGGGCTTGGTAGCCACAATGCGCCCGTTCATCTCTGTAACAGCCTTAGTGGCCTCCTCTGGGGAGGAGAAGCACACGAAGCCAAACCCTTTGCTGCGGCCGCCCTCCATCATCACCTGTAAGAGGGGAGGACAGTGTTTCTTCAGTCCAACTTAATGCAACTCGCTGATTACACCCAGACGTGTGTTCTGGGTCTGAATAAATCTGACATTCAGATTTCTACCTTACCTTTGCACTGGTGATGGTTCCAAATGGAGAAAATTCTTTGCGCAGACGCTCGTCGTCGAGGCCGTCATCAAGGTTTTTAACATACAGGTTAACACCCTGGTGAAACAGAATAGAGAGGTTGGCTAGCAATCACCTCTTGAAGCTATTAGAACACATTTGTTGTTCTGCCTTCTTCATAAAGCAGATTTGGCAACTCAAGCGGCAGACATGTTAAGCTGCGGCGGCGTTAAAACAATGCAAGCCTTTATCAGTCTGTAAATCATCAACTTATTTCTTATTATTCTGTAAATTCACTTCAAAGGCTGTGTGAGTCTTCTTTGAAGTACAAGATTTGAGTTCTGAAGATGCACATACAGCCTGGACAGGTGGTCAAAGTACCAACTACAGATCAAAGTGCACCTTACATGTAAAGACACATTTATGGATATACTGAGGCCTTTTGGAAAAAATAGTGAAAATACTAATTAATAGTCATGCCTTTGTTTAAACACTGCCTCACATATTATAAAGTCTTAAAAGGTTTATCTCTGCAGCTAGAGTTATCAACAAAAATACAGATAAAAGGAACCACATTTGTCACAAGGAACTGAAGTTAAAGCCAAGGTTAGCTACAGCAAACATTTTTCAGACCAAAATACCTTTACTAAACCATAAAATGAGGAATAGTGTCAAAGGGACCGAGACATACCTGGTATCTGGTCATGCGATCTTGTTTCATCTGTTCAAACTTTCGTTTGAGCTCATTCTGACGCTCGCCCTTCTTCTGCGCACGACCCACGTACACTTGTCGGCCATTCAGTTCTTTGCCATTCATTTCGTCCACAGCCTACAAAAACAGACAAACACAATCAGTATAAGCACTGTTAAACTGTTCACATGAAATGACAACAGTGAAAGGCTCGCAAGTAAAATGACATGACACGCATGCTGACCTTCTGGGCATCTTCGTGCCTCTCAAAGCTGACAAAGCCAAATCCCTTGGACTTCCCGGTCTCGTCGGTCATAACCCGGATGCTGAGAGCAGGACCTTCAAAACAGGTAGGCTAATCAACACATTTACCCAGCAGCTTCACACTTGCTAGTCTGTGACTTCTAATAATTTGTATCTGAAATGTTGACATCTTACCATATTTGCTGAACAATTCCTTCAGCTTCTCATCGTCCATGTCCTCGCCAAAGTTTTTGATATAGACGTTGGTAAACTCTCTGGCACGTGCCCCGAGCTCAGCCTCCCTCTCTTTGCGTGACTTGAAGCGCCCAACAAATCTAATGTAAAAAAAAATTTTTTTGTTTATTAATTAATCACAAACACACACCGCAACCACACAAAAATATACAAGAAAGACACTCCAAGCTAAGCGTCATGAAAGGAACTCCCGTAAAAGACAAGTAAGCTTCAGCTTTTCAAGCAGGCTCTTAAGTGCATACTGGGATTTAAAATGGCTGAAGTGTACAAATACCGACTCATTTACAGCCAAATTGTGGTTTCTTTCCCCCATGACAAGGGCATATTTTTAAATTCAAGATGCAGCGTCAGTCAGTATCTGTATTTTAGAGATGATTCATCAGAAATGTTTCTAGTTTACTGGCCACTGGTTGACATATGTGTAACAAGACGCAGGCAAACACCAACAGCACATGGAGTTAGAAGTCAAATGTTTGTTAATCAAAATCCACCACTTACACTTTTCTGTCATTGAGCAACATGCCGTTCATTTTCTCAATGGCACGCTCAGCTGCTTCGTGGGTCTCAAAGTGCACAAAGCCGTAACCTTTTGAGCCATTTTCATCACAAACCACCTTAGAAAGGACAAATTTAATGCTGTTAAAAGACATGTACATACACACCATGCATGGCAGGCATTTCAAACTGTAACCTTGGGAACTCCTAACACATGCCATAAGTCTATATGTACAACAGCCAAAAACAGGTCAGATCTGTTGCCCTCTACCTTGCAAGAGAGGATGTTTCCAAAGGCAGAAAAAGTGTCGTAAAGGGCCTTGTTGTCGATAGACTTGTCGAGGTTCTTGATGAAGATGTTTCCCACTCCGCTCTTCCTCAACGATGGGTCACGCTGAGACCACATGATGCGGAGAGGCCTGCCTTTAATCACATCGAAGTTCATCGTGTCCAAAGCTCGCTCGGCTAGAAGCATAAAAAAGCGTAATCAAACATCCCACATGGAAATAACCTTGAGCACGACAAATGTATCACTATATCCTACCATCAGCGGGTTGTTGGAAGTTAACGTAGGCATATCCCAGCGAACGGCGGGTGATCATGTCTCTGCATACTCTGATGGAGAGGATGGGTCCGGCCGGGCTGAATTTCTCGTAGAGCATGGCCTCGGTAACGTCTGGGTGCAAGTCCCCTACGTAGAGCGAGGCCATAGGGTAGCTGGGCGCGCTGGGGTTCATGTCGGCCGACGTTGGTTTTTATCAATCAGACAGATGTAGGACCTTGATGCGTACTGGTGGCGTTGTCTTGCAATATGAATACGATTTCCTGCCTCTTTTTTTTGGAAAATCAAAAGAGAAAAGACACAAAACCGTTAACGGCTAACAACGTGGTTGAGGTGGTGCTATGTAGCTTAACTCGCTAAATGTCGGACAGCGGCCTACACGATATGGTTCAAATGTCACAATTTGGGAATTTTATCTCCTTCGCATATCACAAAAAAGAGCTTAAATATCGACACAAAGCGATATTAAACTTACCAAGAAGCAAAACTATTTTAAATTGGGGCAAACTAAGAGGCTAACGTTAATTAGCCGCGCTCTCAACGATGACGCTAGAAACGTAGCTTGCTAACAGTTTTCGTCGTTCCGTGTTTCGTTCTTTTTCGAAGGCAGCGTCTTCTTAGCGTTGCTTGGTTGACAAATCAAATCCTGCTTCACCGATTTGAGTTTTTCTTATAAAAATATGTCTGCGGGTGCTCACTAGCTTTTGGTTTGTTTCATAATAATAAAATGTGTGCCGAGGCTAGCTCCGGAGCACACCCTACGCAGACGGATTACAAGAATGAAAGGAAGGACGTGGGAGGCTGTTTCCAGATTCTGGTCGAAACGCCGGCGCGTGCACTAACCGTAGTTAACGTAATGTATCTCGCGATATTTTATGTTTTTCAGGAAGATTTTACTTCACATTTAAAATTATATTTCCTTGCAAACTAGAAGTCTCTGGAAAAAACATATTTTTTAAATGCTAGTCTTGACAGGAGAATTAGAAAAAATAGAGAAAAAAAATATGCCTTTTTGCCTCTAGGCTCGCTAGAAAAAAACTTTTTTTTTTTCCTCTCTAGAGAGAATATAGCACCATGATTTAGTTTTGCTAAGCTGCAAATCAGTGACCTATAACTTTCTGGAACAATATTCTTTGGCAGTATGATACCAAAATAGAAACAGCCCTCAGTCCAAATCCAGACCCCAGAATCCCTATAGTGGTGTTATAGAACAGAACGGTGCATTAAAAATGGCCATAAAGCGTGTTACTGTAACAAAAATGTGTCAGTCCTTATAGTTTATCAAAAAACAGTGGCAATCTAGGAGTTTTTGCATTTCTTTTTAACTTATATTTTTACAACTTGGTGAAGACCTGATTGTTTTAATTCATCTCTGATAGGACTTGAATGATTTTTCAATCACAGCACTTCAATCCATGAACAACACCTCAGATCCTTGCAGCTTCTCTGTACAATCGACCTCCCTCTTGCACATGTTCTTTTTGAAAGCTTTTAAAACTTTTGGTGGTCTTTTTAACTCAACAGCTCAGGTATTGGTACTCTTTTTTTTGGTGTATTTTTCAACAAATAATTCAGTGTCTAATTTTAAGTAGGATAAAATCGAATTACCTAAAAAACTCTTACCAAGTTTAGACATGTGTGCTAAATACTTTACATATATTTATGTTAAATATTTTACCAGTAGCCAATACGTTCTATTTTGTAACCCTTTGTAGATTAGACACAGCTCCTGATATCTCAATATACGTGGGCTATTATATATTTACTCATGGGAGCAATTATAACTAACTTAGATTATATTTCTCCTCCACTGTCCAGACAGACTTAGGCTACATATTTTTTTATAAATATGAAGACAGGAACTATATGATATGGAAAATGTGCTTATTTTAATATATATTAATTTGTCTCCTATAGCAGGAAATCACTCCTGGCCCACCACCTACTGATGTGATGGGTTGAATACATTAGATTATTTTAGAAACTTAATTCACAAAGTAGGCTAATATACCTTTTATATAGAATACATAGGTTATCACATTTGGACTTCAGAACAAGAAAGAAATCACTACCACAGAGGACTTCATGAAAAGTTAGCTTAATACCTGGTTAAAGATTATTTTCAGAAGCTACATTTATTTTGACAGATGAGCCTCATAACACACAATTTTTGAATATGTCTGTACATGTTTCTGTGCTTGTGTATATATACAGTATATTCAAAGAGTTTTCTTTATCTTCATGGCTATGAACATTGTAGATTCACACTGAAGGCATCAAAACTGAATTAACACATATGGAATGATATACTTAAAAAGTGTGAAACAACTGAAAATATGTCATGTTCTAGGTTCTTCAAAGTAGCCATCTTTTGCTTTGATTACTGCTCCGCACACTCTTGGCATTGTCTTGATGAGCTTCAGGAGGTGATTTTGCTTGATATAGGCATTATGGCGTTCTTTAACAAAGCGTTGGTAAAAGACATTTTTTCTGTGACCCTTTCTGAGAGGAACTTGGAGCCCACAAAGGCATGCGCCTCTGTAATGCTTTCATAGACCTGCAGGAGGTGCTACATTGCACCCAACACCGCACCTACTCCTTTTTTAGCATTTCCACGTCTTCAACAATGAAGATCACTAGGATTTGTAACTTAAAATAAATCTTGCCAAATACATTCACTACAGAGGAATACAGACAATATCTCACTAATGGTTAAATGGTGTATTGGGTCATGGTCATAGTGACGCAGCGGTATCCCAGCATTCCTGTGTGGCTTCTTCCCTATGATGAAGTAGAGCTTTGGGGGTGGGGAAGACACACCCAAACAGTCGTTTATGGATAGTTGACTCTCCACTCTCGGTGGCAAAGACTAAAGAGGTTTTCCCTTTAGAAACAAACCACAGTGGATAATCTTGTTCAGTGGAGAAAGTTGTAAAAATTGACCATCCGTTGTATTGTTTAACAGATCAGGGGTCTTGGAGGGATTTCTAATGAGAAACGAGCCAACTACTGATAAAGGCCGCATTGGCTTGCTGCTTTTTAGAAATGAGTCGTCAAAAAAGGAAACGTCTTCTGAAACAGGAGGCAAGTCTCTGTTGTCCTTTCCTCAAGAACTATGACTCAAAAAAATATAAACCTCTGAAGTGACCAAGTTAACTTTTTTTTTTAAGGGACCATGTTTGAACTTAAAGGCTAAACACTGATTAATACTGATTAAAGTAAAACAAAAAGACAAGTTGGACCTTTTAAATAGTTTATTTCACTTAATGAAATTATGCATTTCCCCAAATAACAGTTATGCTCAAGTGTTTAGTACGAAAATGCCAAAGACAGACAGAACTAACCAGCCAACAACCTTTTATTTCTCCAGACTACCCTTTAACCAACTTTATGCAACTATTGAAAAAAAAACTTTCAAAAAACCTTTAATTATATAAAAAGTGGGATTTTTATACTTACTGAGGTGCTCATACAAAAACAGCAACAGTACAAGCTTGTGCTCTTGTTCTTTTCATTTTCTATACCTCGTAAAGGATACATGGACATAAAAAAGCAGCCCCCCCAAAACAGGAAAAGAAAAAAAAGACAGTAGAAGGCTGATAACTGACAGTTTATGGAATGTAACCTGTTTGAAAATCTGGCCCTTCATCACCAGCACTCCCCATTATGTCATCATTGTGTCTGCTTTGCTCCGATTCCTCTACTGCCGAGTCAGGTGGAAGCAGGCAGCGTGTTTGAGCAGCCAGATGTGACACCTTTTATAACTAGGATACACACATCTAATTCTATTGTAAATTTCAAAACTGCTTGCCACATGTCTCAAGACTGCAAAACCCTTAATGCTTAAACCCAGAGTGAGGTCAGCATGCAACCCAACCCCAAAGACACATGGATCCTACCATCACTGATTCATCTACAGTTACTGCAGATGTTACAGCAAACCAAAAACAGTGGGGTTAACAAAGACCTGGACAGAAGCATAAAAGATCAAGATGGATGTCATGAATGGAGGCGGTGGAAGAGCTGATCAAAATAAAGAGGAGTTTGGACAATGTCAGGCAGACGGGATGACTGCGGGGGCAAGGTTCATTCTTTGGGCTCTACTGGTTCCTCTGGTTCCGCGTTGTCAGAAGTCCACAGCTGAGGACAGAGACAGTTATCAAACGTCTTAATCACTCATTTCCGTGTCATTAATCAAAATTTCTCTAGCGTCCAAAAGCTTATGTGACTTTTAAAAAGGGTAACTTACTGTCAAGTTGTCTCTCAATAGCTGCATGATAAGTGTACTGTCTTTGTACGACTCTTCACTCAGTGTGTCGAGCTCTGCAATGGCATCATCAAAGGCCTACAGGATGGAAAAGGCATAAAGAGGCACAATAAAAATAAATGTGGCAATAGAATCCCCAGAAACACTGAGGCCATGTACAAACATAGCAGGTAAATGCTACGTTTTCCACATAGCTGGGTTTTAAAAAAAACTGTTTTCCCCAGCTTTTTTGAAAAGAAAATCTCTCCACACCAGATAAGTGCATTTTTCAGCACATTCATTGACATGGGAAACCTATAGGGGCAGTAGTTCTCCCAAATCTTATCTACTCAGTAACTTTTTACTCTCTGACTTCAGCATACAGCAGTGATAGATAAAAATATGAGCAAACAAAAAGTGCTTGGACAATCGATAATACAAACAGCTCTGAGGAAATAAATGCTGTTTCTGAGTGCAAACATGTCACAGATGATGTTGGAGCGGACAGTGAAATTGCGGTACTTAAAACCAAAAATCTGCGTCTATGTGTGGATGAGAAGAAACCGTAGAAAAATATCTTCCTTTTTGTGAGATACCCAGCTACGTGTGGACGAGGCATGAGTTGACTAAAGGAGGAGCCAGAGAAAGCTGCTGAGAGAGGGATGTCTGGGTTTCCCTGCTAGACTTGATCTCACATAATTAGATGAATAGGATGGATCCATCCGTCTACATTTAACGCAGCTGTTAATAGACGATGCTCTGAGTTACCTGTTTGGCTAGCTTGCAAGCCTCTTCGGGAGAATTGAGGATCTCGTAGAAGAAGACAGAGAAATTAAGGGCTAGACCGAGGCGTATTGGGTGCGTTGGCTGCATTTCTTCTTTGCTGATGTCAAAGGCCTGTTGGTATGCGGCCTGTGAATCTCCAATAATGGCTGAAATAATAAACAACATTATGAGAAATCTAAACTGCTGCCAGTACCATTTGAGTTTAAAGCATTTCATAATGCAGAAAAAAAATGCACACCAACTAGGGTATGCTGAGCCTTTTGGAAGAGAGTCTACGTTTTCTGGGGAATATATACAATGCCTACAGTTAGGGCTGGGCGGTATACCGAAAATTTACCGATACCGGAATTTATGACTGTTACAGACATAATTTTGCCTGTGCCGGTAAATTCGGTACGAAAAAAAAAAAAAAAGAAGAGATGTGTTTTAGTTTAGCCGTGCTCCTGCCCCTTTAAGAAATGAGCGTTTCCTTGAGTCACATGACATCCAGAGCAGGGAAGCGCTGCTAATGAAGCTACTGCGTAGCACTATCTAGCAATAGTTTAGACTCGTCTACAGACTAGTGACGAATAAAGTGACTTTTTATGGTGTTATTGGATAGTTAGACTCCAACGTGGAGCATGTATGCTTGTTACCACAGCAACGGAGCTGCTGCCGAACCAGAGCGTTTCTAGCCCACCAGCTCCGCCCGCACAGATCCGGCTCAGGCGGAGCAGAGATCAACCCCGCCGTGTTGCTGCTTGAAGCCGCTGCCTATTGACAACTGTGCTCCGATGTAAAATATTTTCTAAAATAAAACGACTGCATACTAAAATCACAGATTTCCCTCATCCAGTCACCTCCTCACCTGATCTGGTCTGCATAATCAATTCCGAGTTTAAACTGGAATCTTAAATATAGAAAGGAGTGGGAATCAAACCCTGAATTAAAAGGCTGTTTGAAGACGTTCAATAGCAAGAAGCCATAATATTTTAGAGAAAAGGTGACCGTGGTAATTTTAGCTCATATCACCCAGCCCCACCTACAGTTATATACATCTCATGCCAACTGCTCCAATTGCTAATATCAAATTCTACAGTTAAACGTTTCAACATTGCGACGATTCTGTTTAAAATTTTAGCAATGCTGATTTACAGCAACTATTTTCACACATGCAGTGTCACATTGTTCAGTGCTTAAAAACCAGGAATGGGATATTTCTAGCAAACTTCTGGTTGTTGCATATCTAGTTAATCTGAGTCTTCAATTTAATAAATTCATTTTCTTTCCTTTTAGGTATGGGTCCTTCTATCCTACATGATCAAAAATGGTATCTTTACTAACATCTTGGATGAACCAAGTAACTAACTGGTTCTCATTTAATCATATTTCATCATTTGAGAAGCCTCTACACTTTTACAGCACCTACAAGGATGGAGCAGCTATACCAGAGCAAAAAATATTGTCACAATTTTTTCATATAATTAGGAGCCCTTATTAATTCTTCCTTTGTGGCTTCTGTCACTCTGTGTAACATTATCCTTTTTTCTACAGAGACACCTTGTGTTTATTACAACTGCATTGTGTGTATCACATCTGTTAATTGGGTTTATTGGGTCGGCTGCTTATTTCTAGTCCAATACTGCATAGACCTTTTATGATATACCCCAGTGGTGCCTGTTTTCTATGAGGCTAAAGAACTGAAGTCAAAGCCACTGAACCAAAGGGAGCTGCTTTAAAGAATGATGATTGCTTGCTCTTTAAGTACATATAATAAACCTATATGAAAACACATGGAATATCATTAATGCCACATCTGATTGCATAAGTAGAGAAAAGTGAGGGACTTTAAAATAAAGAAGCTCTATTAATACACTGGTTCCACTTGAACATGTTTTTTGTTGGCAGTAATGTTACATAACAAAAGTGTAAAGAAGCATACATTTCTTTTCATCTCCAGTAGCCACCTCAGCCAGGTAGCGGAAGTAGTCTCCTTTCATTTTCAAATAAAATACTTTGCTCTCTGCTGCCACTGCTTTGGGGATAAGGTACTTGTCCAAAAGATCCTGTGATAATAAAAAAAAGAGAAAGAAAATTAAACAGGTTTGTGTTCATCTTTTCACTAATAAAATGCAGAGCTGTTATTTCATCCAGCTGTAGTAAGCAGATTTTCAAGTTTTCGTATCTTAGACAAAAAATAGTGGCAGAAACAAGTTGGTCAATCACAGTCGCCTCCAGGCTTGAACATTTGGCCAGAGAGCCCAGGAGGGGGAGGGTGGGTGGGGTTCGGCCAATGTGGATGTGATAAGATGAAAAGCATATGGGTAAAGGGAAGAATGAGCTGAACAGATATGGAAGTAAAGTGGCCCAGTAGAGGATAATGGGGGAGACAGGGATACCGAGAGGATGGATAAAGCTGGTGTGAGGAAGCAGGCAGCTGAATGGATGAGGAAGTAGGTCACACAGACACCAGCTTGGCACTCTATGACACAAGTATGCAACACTTGATAATCTGCTTGTGTTGCTAACCTGAACGCTAGCTCCAAGAACTGTGCATCTCATTGAGAGCAGTGGTATTCTGTTCAAATAAATGGTGACTTGATAGCATTGATTTACTCATGATCCTTAAAAAACACAGAAACAAAGTCCTATAGGTCTACATTCCTAATCAATTAAAAGATATGGATTGTTTTTAAGATCTTCTCAAGACCCTCTTTGTATACGACTCATTTACATATTAAAAGGATAAGGGGATAAACAAAGCTAATGAGAGCATGCACTTGCTGAATGCTCTTCAACCAGTGTGAAAGATGGGGGAAGCCCGGTGGGATGTGAATGTAGAACTAGGCCACTGGCAAGGGCAGAGCTAAAATCAGGATATCACTGTGGCAGCACAGGGCCAAAGAAAATACATTTAAGTGGGGATGGAGTTTCTGCGACATTTTTAAAAAACCTTTATAGGAAGGTAGGAGTTTCAAAACAAACAAGTCTTGTACAGGTTTTTGGGTCAATGGGACACCAATCCAGTTCCTGTCATTTAAAAGAGGAGAACATGAGTACAATCCAGTGGTTTATTGATCTGTGATAGTAGAATGAGACAGCAATGCTGCAGAGAGGGCATTAGATTCAGCAGCCCTGCTGACCAAATGACTAAAGTAACCTTATTTAAAAACTTCTAAAGGAGAATTAGAATTAAAATGTCAACATAGACCAGTGAATGGTACAAAAACAGCTTTTGTTTTTCCATTCACCTCACAAAAAAATTATTTTACATCAAACTGATAAATCAAGATTTAAGATGAGGCATTTCTTTTCAGTGCAGAATAGGATAATTTCATTCCCATAGAATACTGGATGTTGTGAAAGGATTTGAAACATCAGTTGGAAAAACAAGACATCATCCAATAGTTACCCTTGGAAAGAAAATTCTCAGATGTAGTGCTATGTGCAAAATTAATTCAGAATATTTTAAAACAATGTTGTTGCATCCTGCAACTGTAGGGGGAGCCAATGAGAACATAAAGTTGCCACACCCTAAATGCTGATTTTAAGCAATGCTAGAGTAAAATCAGAGGGTTCTAACTTTGGGTGTTTTTATTGTAATAGTGAGTCTCTTAGCAGGGAAAATAGGAAAAGTACATGATTTATTTAGCTCATTCAATTCATGAGTTCTGTCATGTTTTTACAAGTTTTCTCTCGTAAAATTCTGAACATAGACATTTAATTTTGACAGGATAAAACTTTAAAAATCCATGTCAATATTCTTATCCCCTCCATAAGGCTGCAAGTGATGCACAGTTTTGGTGGGTCAGCTTCTATGATTATAGGATTAAGACTGAGCCATCACTGGGCTAATAACATGGTGAGGGAGGAAGAGAAGCCCAGGACATTTATATATGCAGAAACTTCCAAACACTGAATTAGCAAATCCAGTCGGCTTAAAAACTATTTAAACTTAACAAGTAGTAAAACTGAGCCAACCAAAGCTAAATATTAAAAGCTGAAGTTATTGAGACACCTTTCAAATGTTGTGGTGTAATACTTCGTCATGCTAATCCCTACTGGTCAGTGATTAACTATTCTATAGCAAATCACATCCTTGTACAACTGAAAAATAATTCAGGGGAAAAAAAAGAGGATTTTTTCCCCCATTAAGACTAATTACTTAATGGAGAATTTTTTCTGGTTATTTTACAACATGATACAAAGATGAATAACTTTTGAGTATTGATAAGTTGAGCGTATAGACTACAAATTGACATGTCATACAGTAGAATCACTTAAAGTCCAACTCACCCCAAACCCCTTTTTTTTGGCTTATAAACTGTATAAGTGAGGGTCTTATGCTGTCTAAATGTCTGGTCATTATTTTTGGTATTTTAGTAAAATTATTAATATTCTACCAAAAACCACCTGCCCTTTTCATGTTAAAAATTTACACCGCACTTTAATTTGAATCGGGCATTGCTACTGACTCAGCCTCTATTGCTGATGTCAGCAATCCTGATCCTGTGGAGTATAAAACAAGCCTAGTCTCGCCACGCCTCTGCAGCCAGATAGAATCGAGCATCCTCCAAGCTGTCTCTTCTTTCTTCTCAGACCCCCAGACGGTCGTGGCAGATGACTGCTTGTACTTAGCCAGGTTCTGCTGGAGGTTTCTTCCTGTTAAAGGGGAGTTTTTCCTCTCCACTGTCGCTACATGCTTGCTCAGTATGAGGGATTGCTGAGGAATTGCTGTGGTTGGAGTCTGCATGATCCGGGCACAACCTCTCGATGACTCATCACAATCTGCTGGGATTCCTTACATAGAAAACTTTTAACTGATTAGAGTGTTTGTATAATTGTATTGAAATGACTTTTTATTGTAAAGTGCCTTGAGATTACATTTGGTGTGAATTGGTGCCATATAAATAAAAGTTAATTGACTAGCAAACAAGTGTTGACCAGCCCAGCCCTCCCTCCCCGTTGGACTGCCAGACAACTCCACCCTTCACCACATTTTGAAATCTGAATTGTAGCTGGAGGAAGACTATGGAAAGGAGTGAGTTCCTGTTTAAAATAATGAAGGAGGACACACTTTGGTCTTAATAACCAGGGTTTTATTCTAATTTTCAGCTGACCAACTCTTTCTGTAACTGGCTCTTGAAAATCTAAAGTTCCCAGCTCATTTTCATGTACTTAGATTGTTTGCTATAGCGTTTTTGTAAATGTCATATCTGACACGCCTAACAGTAAAGTAATCCAATTTAAAGTCTTAACCTAATAATAAATATAGAGGAATACATGTTTGTTTCTCCCTGGTTAAAGGAAAAGAGGGACCACTTATGTGATCATACTCGTGTTGTATGAAGCCAATGTAAGTAAAGCAATGCAAAGTGAGAACTGGTTCCGATTGAAGCAAACTCACCAGAACATCTCTGCAGATTTCTTGCAGCTCTACCTCAATTTTTTCCCGGTACTCTTTGACCTTGGATAGTCTCCTCTCGCTGTCAGGGTGTTCTTCCGCTTTCTGCTCGATACTTGACACCACACGCCACGAAGAGCGACGGGCACCCACCACATTCTTGTAGGCCACTGACAGCAGGTTGCGTTCCTCGTTCGTCAGCTCCTCGCCCTCTTCGGTCACCTTCTTCATCGCGGCGGCCATGTCATCGTAACGCTCAGCCTGCTCGGCCAGCTTGGCCTTTTGTACCAGTTCCTTCTGAGATGATTCGCTCATGGCTGCTCACTACGAGGCAGAAACCAAAGACGCAGAGGTAAACATTAAATGAAAAGATGTGAAAACTAACACTGCAGCACGGCACGGCCACCTGCCCTTCATTAAGACATGGGCAGGTGAAATAAAAAAAAAACGTGGGCCTAAAACATCATCCTTCCCCATTTTTAAATGCAACTGTTTTCAAAGTACAGTTATCAAGCAAAGAGTATGTCTGGTCGGATCTCAGACCTAGTGCCAGAGAACTTCAGCTGGAGCTTATTCTGGGCCCAAGTTTTATTAAAATCTGCCTTTACTCAAGTACAGGAACCCACCCAGTCAGGTCATCATGCGTTGGACCCTGTACTGAAATATGGCGTTGAATGTGCATAAATAACTACTTCCACTTTGTCCAGCAAATACATGTTTTTTACAAAATTTCCATACTGTTGGTCAATCACAAAATTGTAAAAAAAAAAAAAAAAAAAAAAAAAAAAAGGACAAAAAAATAGCCAAAAAGTTGGACTTAGAAAATGTTGGACTTAGAAAAAAAAGAATGCCACTCAAATTTTTTCCAAAGCAAGTTTTGTCTAAACCATTATGAAGTGGATATGTTCTCCATGTTTCAAATAGAGGAAAAGGTGTTTAATACCTCAACTATGTGGGCAAGCTGTGCAACAGTTTGAACACGAACAGGCTGGCAGGGTACCAATGATGACTGGCATTTTCTAGGCTATGTACTACTTCACCAGGAGAAAAAATGGCTATTGTCCAATGTCTGCTTTAGATAAAGCTAATTTACCAATTTAGAGGTAATAAATTGACCAAAAATACACAATTTTCTCCTTAATGTTTTACTTTCTATTTGGTAGAGGTCAGAGCAAATTCAGATGGTTGATTTTCTTTTATCAAATAATTTTTAGCTAACCTAATAATCTTAATTTAATAATCTTCTCGCAAATTTATTTACACCAAAATCTGACTAATATAATAATATCTTTGATGCCAATAAACTGTCTAGTCCTGGGGTAGCATTAATACCAGTAACTCACAAACATATATTTCTAAATCCATTAATAAAAATTTGCCAATTTTTGTATATCTTCACTAAGGAAAATTGTAGAAACGTAGAAGGGGATACCTGTCGAATGTTCTATAACATCTAAAAATCTGTGCCATTTTTTGTGACAAGTATTCTGCTTTTTGTTCACAGGGAATAATTAACGTTCACTGCAGGGCTGTATGGATATTTAATCTAGATGCATTATATTTGTATCATTTGAAAGGCAATTTTACAGCTGTTCAAATTTAAATCCAGTTTTGTTGCACACCGCTCAAAAATATTGTGAACCCACCAACCATAGTGACTAAAAGAGTGTCTAATGTAGGGGTGGGGAAAGAAGTCGAATCGGGAGTTGTAAGATTCACATCCCTAGTCTCAAATAATAAAAAAAACCCTAGAAGAAATGAAGCAATCAGTACAGGCACTCTATTTAGTAAGGCTTGTTAGCCTTCAGAGTGAATGTTGCCCCCTCCTTTTCTTTCATTCACACTCACCACACCCATCCCTGTACCTGTTGCTTGTCCGACAAGCGGAAACTAGTTCAAGAAAAGTTGGTTTGAATGTTTGAAGCGGAGACCAAGACTAGGGCTGTTGGTAGATGTTAACGGAAAAGTGCAACAACTGAAACTAATGACTTTCTAGAAAACAGCCCGGTTAAAAAGTGAATCTAGAAGGCTAAAGGCTAGGCCCTCGTGACCGACGAGTTTCTAGTATGGCGCCAACTATTTCCTGAAACAGAAGCATTACAAGTTTCCAAACTTAAAGACGGTGCCATTATTACCTTTCTATATTAAATAATAATAAATAAATAAATATCACATGTAAAGTACACAGTGTGGTCTGACTAGCTGCCCGTTAAAAATATTACATACTTTACTCGTTTAATTTTAGTACCTAAAAAGAATTAAAAAAAATAAGACTTCCTTTATCACAGATGTAATAGTGTAAAAATGTAACGACAATATAAGCAAGCTACCCTATAGGTATCGACTGTAGCCAATAGTTCACTGAGACAATGCGATTTCCAGCAAGCCTTCCGTTGCCGTCTTGAGTTAACTACCGAACAGTTCCAGGGAACACGTTAAATGTTTGCACAAAGTAGAATTTCGGGCTAAACTACAAAGTGATACATTTCTTTTTTTAAGTTAGAAAACCAGCCATTAGACACATCCCTAACTGAAGTGTTGGCTATGCTAGCCTTTGTTCTGTAGTTTGACGAGCCTCCCCGCTACACCCAGTCCTGCCAGTAACCCGCAGACAATGGGCTTCTTCGACCGTCAGTTATTTTTGTAACTCTTTTTTTCTAAAGTACAAATATAATGAATCAAACCGATAACATGTTTTCTAACGCCACCGTTATCCCATACCTGAATTTTAGAAGATGTAGGCGTACCAAGTTGCAGCTGATTCTCTCAGCCTGTCCGAATGAGTGCAGTGAACGGGGTTTCCTCTCAATCGCACCAGACCGGTCCTAGACACGGGCGGAGAAGCTACTAGGCAAATGAAGACTGACGTCAAGCGTTGCCAGGGCGACCGAACGTGAGGTTCTGTGGGAGTTGTAGTCGTCTTTGACGTGCCCCTGATAGATTTATAAAAAACTGTTAGAAGTAATTTATCACCATGTCCATGGTATCCTCGACCGTGCTTCTGATGGATCACTTATAAATTCGAAAAGCCTTATCCCACTTATTGCTATGTGTTGCGACCAGAAAGCAGAATCCTATTACTTTTAACCCCTAACTGACATGGTATAATTTAGAACTTTTGTACATTCATAGAAATAACAGGAAAAAAAAAACTAAAAAAATATTTTTTTAACATAAGGAACTGTGGTGATCTTCTAGAAAGATGTTATTTCTTTGACAATGTCAGGTATTTGTTTAAGATGTAGTGGGCATTAAAAACTGAAACACAAGACACAGCAATGGTACTTTCCAAATATAAACTATTTTTGCATTCTGGTTGGTTTCCAAAGGAGGAGCGTGAAGCTATTTTTGCCGTGTCACATGGTTTCCCCTCGAGCAAAGATTTCATGCTTGTAACCTATTTAAAGGCAGATAATATTGGCTGCAATGTGCAGGCACAGAAGGAAAAGAAGAGGGGAGGGCGGGGGAGAAACAAGGAGGAAAATACATGTCTTCTGTTTAAATTAACCATGGTCAGGGAAGGACTCCAACCCAGAGCGACTCCCCTTTAAAAGCTTTAGAAACCAGTTAGGTGACTTTTACCATCCATGAGCCATGTCTTGTATGCACATGCAGAAACACACGGGGAAGCAGCTTCTGCTCTATGGAGCAATGCTTGAATGTGGAACACAAATCTTTCTGTAATCACAGCAGCTCGCATGTTAGATTTCAGTTGAAACAAAAAAGGAAGAGGATTATTAGATACATTCTATGAAAAACTGAATGAGAAAATGAAAAAGGAAAAGAAAGAAAATTTATTTCACAATCAAACTATCTATAGTCAGTTATTATTATTATTTGTTTAAATTAAGTCTTTCCTTTTTACAACACAAAATCACAAACTTGTGTACTTGTATGTATCAAGTAATTGCAAGTGGTGACATTACGAAAGAAAGCCTCAGGAACAAGGAGACACCTCTGAACAGAAGTAGTTCCATTGGGAGTGGCCGACTAGGAGTTTCTTGAAAAACTATTACAGAAAACCAACAGAGAACACTGGGTCAGGAGCATTTTCAATGGGAGAGAAATTTTAAATACATAAACTTCTGGTGACTGCTACTCCATTAGTGGCCCCTTTAGGAAAAACACAACAACAAAAAAACAGTTAAACAGACTGTCAAGGGTGAGTGCATCAATTAATTGTCAAATGAAGGTACAGTGGGACAAAAAAGTATTTAGTCAGCCACCAATTGTGCAAATTCTCACACTTAAAAAGATGAGAGAGGCCTGTCATTTTCATCATAGGTACATCTCAACTATGAAAGACAGAATAAGAAAAAAAATCCAGAAAATCACATAGTCTGATGGTCTGAAGAATTTATTTGCACATTTGTTGAAAATAATTCAGCGACAAAATAGCACGATTTCCGGCTCTCACAGACCCGTAACTTCTTCTGTAAGAGTCTCCTCTGTCTTTCACTTGTTAGCTGTATCAGTGGCACCTGTTTGAAATCGTTATCAGTGTAAAAGACACCTGTCCACACCTTCAAATGGTCAGACTCCAACCTCCTCCATGGAAAAGACCACAGAGCTGTCCAAGGATACCAGGGACAAGATTGTACATCTGCACAAGACAGGGATGAGCCAATCTACAATAGGTAAACAGCTTGGTGAGAAGAGATCAACTGTTAGGACAATGAATTGGAAATGGATGACTGAGATTCTCTGTTGACGTGGGACTTGATGCAAGATCTCACCTCGTGGAGTGCGCATGATCTATAGAACAGTGAAGAAGCAGCCCAGAATGACACGGTTGGAACTGGTCAAAGACCTGATGAGAGGTGGCACCACTGTAACAAAGGCTAATAGTAACAAACAGCATCTTCTTGGATTCAATTCCTGAAGCAAGCGGCAACATGTCTAGGCCATCTGGATGACCCAGAGGAAGATTGGGAGAATGTCATGTGTCAAATTCGACTAAAATCGAACTCTTTGGTATGAAAACCCCTCAGTGGGTTTGGAGTGGGAAGAATGTTTAGTTGCATCAAAAGAACACCATACCTACTATGAAACATGGGGTTAGAAACATCATGCTTTGGGGCTGTTTTTCTGCGAAGATACCACAAAAACTGAACTGTATTAAGGAAAGAATGGCCATGTATCGGAAGATTTGGGGCAAAAACCTCCTTCAATCAGTGAGATCATTGGAGATGAAACCTGGCTGGGTCTTTGAACATGTCAATGACCCCAAGTACATTGCCCAGGGAAGGAAGGAGTGACTACGTAGAAGCAGTGTAAGGTTCTGGAGTGGCCTTGCTAGTCTTTACACCTCGATCAAATGGAGAATCTGTGGAGGGAGTTGAAAGTCTGTGATGCCCAGCAACAGCCCCAAAATATCATTGCTCCAGAGAAGATCTGCAAGGAAGAATGGGCCAAAATACCAAGAAAAGTGTGTGAAAAACTTTTTTACCTCTGTCATTGCCAACGAAAGGTATACAGCAAAGTATTGAGATTTTTGTTATTGACAGAATACTTTTTTACACCATAATTTGCAAATAAATTCTTTAAAAAAATCCGACCATCTTTCCCTCACGTTTGCGTGTTAGTAAGTTGCACTAACCTAATGACCAATTGGACCAAGTTCAGCTTCTACAAGCTCCCTTTCGGTTGCAGTCCAGCATTGCAACTACAGTTGCAATGCTGGATGGCTGCAATGCTATTGAAATCACCAGTTAGTGTAGTTTGAAATTGGTTGAATTATGAAACACTAAAGCCCCCAGAATCTTATCCCGCAGCACGTCCAAGACATTACAGACTCAGAGGGGAATGTTGTTAACTATTCATAACAAAAAATGGTTAAATGAAGCAGTTTTGGGGCAGACAATGCCTTATTAAAGGCAACATCTCCTGCCCTGATTGACTCACATTATATGGATATACTCTGATCACGACTGGATATAAACTTCTCCCGAAGGACTCCAATTGGTTCCAAACTTGTTTGGGTGAGTAAATAAGTAATATTAAAAGTAATATTTGCAAAAAATAAGGTCCAGGTTAAAAAAAACCAAGCTTCTGCTTTAACTCAGTTAATGGCCCCTCCCTGCAAGGAGATGCAACCAAACCCTGAAAAACAGGCCCCGCTGGAGGATCTGTCAGAAAAAAAAAAAAAAAAAACAGAAAAAGAGATGAGAGAGAGAGAAAGAGCACCAGTTGTTGTCTGAAATAACTGCAGATAATCTAAACATGTTCAGATCTCATTTGAAAAGTTACATAAAAAATATTTATTTACTTGTCTTAAAAAGTCCTACAACATTTGACCAATTAAAAAAAAAAGATATATAAGTTAAAACTGATTTTGAACCATTTTAAGTATAAGCATGCTTGCTGACTTTTTGGACAGACAGTAAGAAAAAAACCCTCCAAATTCTATCAGACAGAATTGGTCTAAGTGCATTTGCCAGTTGATGTTGTGAGTGGTACTATATCAAAAACAGGGGCAAATATTACATTTTATGTCTGCCTATTTATTTTTCCAAACATTCATGCTTTAAAAGTAGCTTTGCATTGGATTGGTGGACTAAAACACGTTTGGATTACAGCAAAAAGTGCTAACTTTACCCACTCTATATTTGACAGTAATAGAAATAAAAAATAAAATAAAAATAGTGTTTTGCACGTTCTTCTATTTATAGGTCAACAATATGCTTCCAGAAAATGTCCCATCTGCAGGGTTTAATGCATAAAAATCCATCCATCCATCCATCCATCTTCTTAACCGCTTATCCAATTCAGGGTCACGGGGCAGCTGGAGCCTATCCCAGCAATTATCAGGCGTTAGGCAGGGTACACCCTGAACAGGACGCCAGTCTGTTGCAGGGCCAACACAGAGAGACAGACAACCATTCACACTCACATTCATTCCTAGGGACAATTTAGAGTGATCAATTCACCTATCATGCATGTTTTTGGACTGTGGGAGGAAGCCGGAGTACCCGGAGAGAACCCACGCATACACGGGGAGAACATGCAAACTCCATGGGCCGGGA
The DNA here is from genome assembly GCA_028564705.1 of Apricaphanius iberus. Classification (NCBI taxonomy): domain Eukaryota; kingdom Metazoa; phylum Chordata; class Actinopteri; order Cyprinodontiformes; family Aphaniidae; genus Apricaphanius; species Apricaphanius iberus. The sequence goes on from JAPXFQ010001198.1 coordinate 275,399, forward strand.
TACGAACCCACGACCTTCTTGCTGCAAGGCAACAGCGCTAACCACTGCGCCACCGTGCAGCCCATGCATAAAAATATGCATAAAAATCTAACAATAACTTTTTAAAACTAAGAATCATTAAAGACTCTTCTCAAACAAAGCTTCACTGCTTCCTATATGTTATATTTTGTTTAGGAAGTGTTTCAAAAGCAATAATTATCACAGTTGAATACTAGAATATAACCCTTAAATAACATTCTGGTCCACACTTCTTACCACTTGGTGGCAGTAACGCACCAATTTGTTGTTTGGCAGCCTTGAATAATTATCAAAAGGGCTAACATGAGCATGCTAACTGGTAGTTAGGATGTAAACATTTGGAGAAATACATGCAAGAAAGGAATTTACAAAAGACAGTTTTGATCACGATTATGATTCTGTGGATGTACAGGCGCAGCTAACGTGAGTTGGACATTACATTTGTTTTCTTTCTGAGTGTTTCAGGCGTAGGACAGTTTCAGCAGTGATTAGAAAGGGGAAGAACAGGGCTTGTTACTGTGTTTACTGCTGTTATTAAGTGGCTTGCGAACGGCTCTTCTTATGTTTACATTGCCGGTTGTTTGGTGACGTCTGCTCATTTCCCTCTGATGCGTGAGTTAGGCCGTTTTCACATGTGTGGCCGTGCCAGAATACGACCAGAGAAAATGCTAATTTCTTCTGTTCAGATGGCACGTATTTGACCCATACTGGAATCCAGTGTTTTACTACACCTAAACAGCAGGTGGCGGTATACAAATAAGTCTGTAGTTATCCAACAAACAAGGGAGTGAGAAATACCAACGTCATAAAATGAGCGACAGCCTAGAATGTAAACCAACTGGTCTACAGGTCAGCTGCTACCTGAAGCCATCTACAGGGTGAGTGTTGTAGTAAACCCGCCGTTTTGTAATCTGCTGTGTTTCTATTGGATGCTTCAATCGCGTTGTTTTGGTATTTTTATGGTCGCGAGGTGATTCTGTAATTTCGGCCGGCAGTGCCGCCATTTCCGCGTGGAGCGCGTCTATTGTCTTTAGTACGGCCAGAGTATGGGTTTTGTTCACATGATCTGTGGCCGCTCGTACCTGGACTCGGATACTACCTCCAATGCGGTATCTGGCCGCATTCTCTGGCCGTATCCTGGCACGGTCCAATCTGTGTTCACATGGTACGAAATAAGTGGATTGTGACCAAATACGGTATCCGATTACGGACTCCCGTACCATTTGAAAACGCCCTTAACCACAGCTCCTGCTGAGCGACAATGATCTTCTATAAAGGGGAATTCTCACTCATATAATGAAGCCAATACACAGTAGGGTCGTGGCTCAATCACGGTTCTTTTGGAGAACAAAAACAAATGTGCTGACCACCAATCTAGAACAGAGCGATCGTCCAGTAAAAGTACAGAACCTGCCTCAGTCAGTCCCTTTTTAAATGATATATGAGTCTGTAGGTAGAAAGGGTGCCAAAAAGGGCGTTTTGACCCGAAAATCTGAAGCACACTGCCAACGGGAGGTAAGAAAAAAAAATTTAAAAATGTGGGCAGAAATTTAGAGCATGTATGGTAAAAGGCTGGCGAGCAACAGGTGAGAGAGTGAGGGATGTTTTGGTCTAGGCCGAGTCCTCTCTAGAGCAAAAAGGCCATAAAGGCCAGGGGTCTCATTTATAAAACATTGCGTAGAACCCCTACTAAAAATGTACGTACGACCAAAACGTGTCAGTCAAAAAGATTTCTGATTCATAAAACAATGCTTACGCACAGGTGTAAGCAATTTCCCCTTTATAAATCAGTCTTCTTGGAAGTTTGCGCATGTGAATTTGGCTCATATCCCGCCCTGAACACGGCCAAATACGGCTATAAAAGTTCAATGCAAAGCAAGACATGAATATTGATGCATATGAAGAAGAGGGCAAATATGGCAACAACAACAAAAAACATAAGAAGAGAAACTTTACGGAGATGGAGATTGAAGTGCTAGTGGGTGAAGTGGAGGCTAGAAGAGACATTTTATTTGGTGGACACCCCAGTGGTATCACAAATAAAAGGAAGAACTGCGAGAGGCAGCATGTGGCATCTGCAGTGCAGACTGTCAGTGCAACTGAATAAAAAAAAAGTGGTCAGACCTCAGAGTCGAAGCAAAAAAACTCTTGTCTCCCACCGCCAGAGTGGCTCTGCTACTGAAGGGGGTACGTGTACACCCCAGCTGACACCACTGGACAGGAATATGGCAAGTATCATGGGAATATCAAGCGTGTACAGTATTGTGTCAGAGAAGGAGGGCGACAAAGACCTGGCAGAAACGACAGATGAACCCGGTAAAGCCCCTTTTGTATATATTTTATTCCGTGGCTATGTTAACAAATTTGAGCATATTTTAAGGAGACAGACTATAATGCCGTGTCTTTTCAGCTCTTCCACAGTCGGTAGGTGGCGAGGATGAGGAGGCTGAGGAAGATGAGGTTGCCCAGCGTACGGCTGCCCCCAACACCAGTGCTACCTGTGCCCGTGGTGCATCCAGCAGTGTTAAGGTTTCGACTGAAGCAGTGATGCAGACACAGAGAGACACCATCAGCGCCATCAATTCTGTGACAAACGAGTAAAAGTAAATAACGAGTGTGATGTGCGACATATTGACAGCCATTGGTACCTTAAATGATACAATAACAAATTTTAATAAATGAACCTTGTCGTTATCTCAAACGCCGCACTACATCCTGGCGGATCCTTGCTCCCTGGGTGAAGGCTTCCTGTCGAGGAGGAGGCGGCTGTGGGTCAGGGTTCTCATGCTGGGGAGGGGTAGGCCAGGAGGGAGGGGAATTTCAATTCTGAGTGCCATGTTATGAAGAATTCCACATGCCCTCACGATCTTGCGGACCTTTGTAGGGTGGTATAATAATCTGCCACCCGAGGCATCCAATGACCGCCACCTACATTTTAACAGGCCTATGGCACGCGCCACGACGGAGCGCGCACGTGTGTGACAGGAGTTGTAGCGCATTTCTTCTGCTGTCTGTGGGTCTGCGAACGGGGTCAGAAGCCAGCTCCTGATAGGGTAGCCACTATCACCTGCAAGTGATAACACGTTTGATTCAGGCGTCAACAACCAGCATTTCTAATGACGGTGAGTACTTACCGAGCAGCCAGCCATCACGAACAGTGCCTGGCTGCAGTCTGATCCCTACTCTGCTGTTGGTCAAGATAAAGGAGTCGTGTGTTGACCCAGGCCATTGTGCCACCATATTAGCAATCATCATGTGTGAATCACATATGATTTGCACATTAATACTGTGTACGTGTTTCCGATTGACGAATACAAATTCATCCTCGGTCGGGGCCCTTATAGCAATATGAGTGCAGTCAAATGCGCCGATTATGTTTGGGAAACCGGACATTGCTGCAAATTGCATCTTAAATTTCGGCCTGCTCCCCCACAGTATATGGAAACGTGATGTATCGACTGCTCATTTTACTGATCCCATCCAAGACTGCAGGCATTATTGCGCTCAGGGACAGCTGTGATATCCCAGACCTAGTAAATAAATATAACATATTTGAAGGCATTATTTCCAAAAAAGGACTTTGGGCAGAATAGTAGGAATCATGTCACTCAGACACATACCTGTTGGCTAATTCCCGCTGGTAACAACCAGTTGCAAGAAACCCCAGAATGGTGAGCACCTTCAGCTGGACCAGAATGGCACGGTTCCGCCTGGACGGTCTCTCCAAAAACCGGGCCCAATTCAGCACAGAGATCCAAGAGCACACCTCTAGGGAATCTGAATCTGCTTATTGTCCAGTCATCATCATGAGCAAGGAGGTCCGCATGATCTCTGAACATGTGTTCTCTCCTAATCCTTCCATTTTCAAAATGTTCTAGCAAGGCCAGTGCATCCATCTCAAATATTACGCTTTAAAGTAGTTGGGGTATTTCTATTGGCAGCAATAAGACTGATTGCTTCCTTCCTTGGCACAATGAACGTGCCAATCAATGATATATGGTACAGATGATAGTTTATTAATTGCATACAGTCCCGGCCCTTTTATCTGAGTTTAAGGTTTTGAGAAAAATTGTATGTATTTATTTTAATATTGAAAAATTTGTTATAGCTCACTGCAAAGGTACAATATAGATATCATTGCTGGTTTGGAATTTTATAATATCATGAATCTATAATTAATGTTTGGTGTGAGGTGAAATGATATGTGCTAGAGGAGTAATATGCAGTCTGGCTGCAATTCACCACCTCACCAACTGCGTCGTCGATTCCCCCCGTCTCCAAAATGTCCATACGCATGAGTCAGAGTTGGCGTACAGGTGCGCACCTTTTCCCGTCAAGTCTGTTTCTTATAGATCTCAACTTTTGCTTTGAAAGTGGCGTATGCCAGTTTCAGGCCCCGTTTTGTGAGTACGCAACGTTTATAAATGAGATCCAATTTATAAACGAGTAAACACTCCATTTTGCCAATACAGCTGATTCAGTTTAAAAAGTTTAAATTAAATCTCCCTGGAAGTCTTGCATTAAAATACTGTCGCCAGCCGAGGGTCGCTTTAAGCCACATTCTCGTACAAGTGTAACTGAGTTAATAATGTGTTTGTAAACGTATATATTTTGCTTAAACATTTTTTTAATTAAGTGTGAATTTTATCATTTTATTTTTGTATTTTATTTTGAAAATCAGAAACTGTATCTCACTTTGTCCTTTCAGCCACCATAGCTTTCAATTTCTCACAAAGCAGTCTTGCATTGTGAGGGATCTACAAATGCTGTGGCTGCCAGAATACATATTTTGAGAGTTTTTTATGTCTTCTGAAGGAGATTAAACATTGGAAAATCAACTTTCTTGGCGTCTTTCTTCCATAACAAATGAGAAGCGTTACATTGGTGTCGTGACCCTTTGGATCTTCAGATCAGTTTGATGCTCATCGCCGTGGTTGCTACGGTGCTCTCTCCATCTTCTTAACTTGAATATGGCTGGTCATAGTGAAGTGACTACAGCAAAAGCATACAATTGATTAGTGTAAATTTCATGTTTATACGCTTCATTTTTTCAGACATTGACTTATTTTTTCTCTCTCTTCTGTCGAACACAACACAAGTGCAGTTATCGTCTGAGGTGTTTTTTGTTGTAGAATGGATTGTGATGAGTTTTCTGTCCCTATACTACCTAAGGGTAGAAGTGCTTTGCTAGCCCATATTGCTATCAGCAGAAATATTACACAGCCTTACTCTGTGGGGGGTTAGGTCAAAGATCAGGTTTTACTCCCACTGGTAGAGGCGTGATTCAGGGCCCCCATTTTTCTACTCCCACACGGTTTTACTGATATGGTAGAGCAAATAGGAGCCCAGATCGGTGATTCGATTGTTACTACACTGATGTCAGTTGGTGTTGTGAATCTGACTGGTGACTCTAAAACTCAGGCTAAACAATGCAATCATACTGCACGGGAAATAACGCATGTGACTGTTCATGTCAAGCCCCATAAGGACCTTCAGATTTTTAGCGTTGATGGCACTGACAAAGGTTCAGTTCAGGAATGGATTGACATGACAAAAAGTTATCTCGGGAAGCAAGAAATTCCCATTCGTGACAAGGTTGAGGAAATATTAGCCATTTGATGGGAAAAGCCAGAGATGTGGTCAGAGTAGCTCTTTCGAGTGACCCAAGTCTTGATGCCACACAGGAACCTGATCTGGTCTTTGGTGTTCTCCAGCATTATTTCCGTGACTCTTCATCGTGCCTTCCTCTTGCTGAATTTAATTAGACACTCTCCACTAGAGGTGAAAGCCCAGTGGATTATTGGGTACGGAACAAGGCTACTGAGCTGGCCATAGAGGGGCTACACAGACAGGAGCAGAAAGCAACCCCTTTGACCAATGAAGTTGTCTTGTATGTTTGTCAAACACTGCCATGACCCTGAGTTGTCTTATGTCTTCAAGTGTAAGCTCGGCTGTGAGTGGACTGCTCGTGACATACAGCAGAGGACCGATGATTTTCAGAGGGAGATGAGGGCTAATAGCAGAGTAAGTGGTGCTTCCCATCTCAAAAGCTGTAACACTACAATTCCGATTGTGCACCCCAGCATCCCAACCGCAGCTGCTGCTTCAGTGGAACACTCTCAAAGTTACTAACCCCCCTCTTTGGGCCCCAAGAGTTCTGTGAGCTCACTTTACACTTCTGCTGCATCACAAGTGACTCCTGTTGAATGTCCTAGTTGATCTTCTGCAACTACAGTGGGTCAGAATATTCCGCAACCAGAATAAATGTTCCTCAGTCAGATGGTGGAAATGTTTCAGGCTATGATGGGAAAGATACAGCAGGGAAGTCATGTAAGAATCAGAATCAGAATCAGCTTTAATGGCCAAATATGACACATACAAGAATGATGCATACAAGGAATTTACAGATACAGTACAACCTGTCCAAGATCATTACAAACAACAACAACAACAACAAACAGATCCAGGTCACTGTTGGGCATGCAGCCACCGAGCGGCGCTCCCGTTTATGAAACATAGAGAAATACACATCTGGGGAGGGGAGGGTTCCACGGTGAGGGGGAAAAAACGCTCACCTGTGTTGTGGGTCCGTACAGCACTCACAACGCAGGTAATTGAAAAAACCACACCAACAAACATTTAAGCACATATTCAGACATTAACAATGACACATCAGGAAGGATGGGCAGGTATGAGCTCCAGTCCACAGGTTAACGCGCTGCCATCGAGGCGCGCTGTTATCCAGCTTCCTGTTGCAGGAGAGAGAATTAAGGATACAGCAAGACGGTGTGTGTGAATGTGAGTGTGTGTAACCATGTCAGTGTGTGCGTCAGTAGATGCAAGTGTACGGGGGAGAGGAGACTCTGTTGACATTCTTCACAGGGACATTTGATTAGGACCAGGTTGAAGGTCTTCATGGGAGCCAAAATATAAATTGTTTGGATTGCAGGGAGATATCAAATATTCCTTTCTGCCCCTTCAGTCTGTCAGTGGTTTCTTTTATAGTCTAATTCAGCCAAATTGTAGTTCAAATTAAAGTTCAAAATCCAAATTAATTCCCAGATTAATAGTTCCAAATCCAATTAATTTCCAGTTGCCCCAATCTGTACCGACAGTATCTCCAAGTCCGATGACAAATTGCAGATGAGTCCCAGAGCACCGGCCAGATGGCCTCTTACAGCGTCTCTTCTGCGTCCCAGCTCCCCCAGCATTTGGTTCTGAGTCCCATCAGTACGAATCAACGCATCCAGCTGTTCCTTCAGCCGTCCAATCGCTTCCAGAACAGTGACCAATCTCGACCGTGTTTCAGATCTTTGTTGCCATTTTTCGGTAGTTCCAGTAACTGCCCATTCCAATCAGCAGAAACCCGATCACCATGGTTGACACCCCGGTTGACCCTTACCGGTGCTTCGTAGAGTTGAGTAGATTTTATCAATAGCATTCAGAGACCAGCTGACCATTTCCATCTTCGCTTATTCAGTTTGGTTTCGGAGAAAATTGCCAAAAGATACTCCAGATAGAGGCACAGGAGACAGAGAGCTGTGGGATAAGACACAGGAGGAGGAGGGAGGTAGGATTGATATCTGATCATGATGTTATTGATATGGACGTGACGCTTATTGGGTGTGGAGGACCATGTGTGAAGCCTAAATGTGCCCTTAATGTGGAGATGGAAGTGTATGGCTGTAAAATGTTGGTTTCTACACTGGAATGAATGTCATTAAGCACATACTGCAACAAATTAAATGCTGTGAGCCTTATTGGAAAAAAGTCTCCAGTACTAGTTTGAAGACTGACCCCGAACCGGAAAACTTTCTGTCTATGCTTTCTCGGTTGAGTCCTTGGAAAGGTTCTGAAGTACCTGACAAAGTGGTCACAGTGAAATGTAATTCCACATTGTGCCTTGAACCAAGTCATGAGTATCTGATATGGGGTATGGGGTAAACTACCCAAAATGTTACTGTTTCCCTTGGCAGTACAGTAATGACAGAACCATCATCCTCCCACTCAGCACCCAGAGGTGTTTTCATTGCTAAACTTGTTTCTCCTCTTCTGGGCGACAAATGGGTTCCGTTGAAACTGATAAATACGTCGGAACAGCCTGTGATTCTTTAATATTATGTAAAACTGGCTGATGTTTATTCTTGTGTAGCACTTGAGGACTTGGATACTTGTACACATCCTGAGACAACCCTGATAAGTTATCAGTCTGCAGTGACTCTGCAAGTAATGACTGCTTCTGTGAAGGGGAAGCTTGAGTCTGTTGGGCTGGCTGATTTTGACATTGAGAATTGTGGGACATCCAGGCAGTATAAGGAGAAGATAGCTGATCTTGTTTTGCAGTACGAGGATATGTTTTCACATCATCATCTTCACTGTGTGAAGCTAAGAACTTTGTGCATCGTATTTGTCTCTCAGGAAACAGACCTTCCAGAAGTCCCTATAGATGCCTGCCCCCAATTCAGTACCAGAAGTTGTGAAATGTGTTAATATGTCACAAAGTGAATATGCATCACTGTTGGTGCTTGTGTGGAAAAGAATGGTGACCTTCGTAACTGCACAGATTTCCGCTGGTTGAACAAGAGGACCCTGCAGGACGCTCATCCCCTTCCACATCAAGCAGACTTTTTGGCTGCTCTGGGTGGCAACTGCTTCTTTAGTACCATGGACTTGACATCTGGCTGTCGCGCACATGAGGAGTGTGGATCTATTGGAGCCTGACGGAGTAACACCTTCCCAGAGAAAGATCAGGTCATTTTTGGGGATGGTAAGTTATTACCAGCACTTTGTCCCTATGTACTCTGCTTTTGCCAGACCTCTGTTTGACCTTCTGAGGGGCGCTGTAAGAAAAAGGAGACAAAGTCTCAAAGATACTATCCCGATCATAGATTGGAGTTTCTGGCACTGAAGTGGTCGGTCTGTGACAAGTTCAGTCATTGGCTCAAAGGTCACAAGTTTACAGTCTGGACTGCTAACAACCCTTAGACCCACATTTTTACTAAGCCAAAACTGAACTGAATAGCTAAATTTGCAAGTTATGACTTTGACATCAAATATGTTCCGGGTCGCCAGAATGTTGTAGCGGATGCCCTAAGTCGTTTTGTAAAGGAGAATGTGAGTGACAGGCTGCTGGTTGGGAGATATGTAGACTTCCTTGCGGAAGCAAAAGATGTGTCGCATGCATCAGTTCACGGGGCATTTCGTGTATCCAGCAGCTGCGACATGAATATTGGATCCACTGATGGCATCGCTTCTGGACCTGGGAGTATGCAATGTTCGCTCCCTTGGACTCTGGAAAAGGAAACAGTTGCAGCTGTCTTACAGTTACATGTTGATTGGGATTCTGGTCCAAGAGGAAGGGCAGCAGAGGTTTTGCATCACCTGCCCCATTTGCTCTCACCTGGTCAGGAAACCTCGCCAGCTTATTCAGAAAGAGAGCTCTGGGATGCACAACTACAGGATGGAAACCTGTCTCGTGTCATCTTCTATGTTGAGAGACACAGGAAGCCCTCAAGGAGAGAGCGGGTTGGAGAACCCCTTTATGTCAAAAGGTAACTGAGTTATTGGGAAAGGTTGTCCTCAAAAATGGTGTGCTACACAGGATTTCCTGAGACTGATTGAATAACAAAAGACTGCAGTTTGTGGTTCCTGACTCTCTGAAGGCTGAGGTCCTTAGAGGGATCCATGATGACGCGGGTCATGAAGGCCCGTTCAGGAGTCTCGGTCTGGCTGGACAAAGATTTTTCTGGTTGTGTGGTAGAAGCTGCCATTGTTGCATAGTCAGTAAGACCATCGAACCAGAGGGATGGACACCTCTAGTTAGCGTGTCCTCATCCAGACCGTTGGAGCTGGTCTTTATAGACTTTTGGTCTGCTTCGAACAACAAGTCAGTTGATGTTTTGGTCATCACAGACCATTTTACTGGTCTGGCGCAGGCATTCCCATGCAAAGACCAATATGCTAAGCACGTTGCCAGACTTCTCTGGAACAGGTACTTCTGTGCGTTTGGCTATTCTGAGAGGATACATAGCTCCCAAGGTGCCAACTTTGAGAGTCAGTTGATAAGTGAGCTTCTCCGAGTCTCTGGTGTGAAGAAATCGCACACAACACCTTATAACTCGATGGGTAACGGGACCGTGGAACGTTTTAATGCCCGACCCATGAGACTACGGGTTTTGCACCTTTTTACTTGATGTTTGGTCACACACCATGGTTTCCTGTTGATATCCTCTTTCGCTTCGTCTTGAGTGACTCCACTGTTAACTGTTACGACAGATATGTTGCTTCTCTCTCTGAGGATTTGAAGGAGGCAATGGATATTGCCCAAACCCGAGCCAAAAAGAGAAATATCGTCACTCCCTGCTCTACAATAGGAATGTAAAAGGGTCCCAGATTGGGATTGGTGACAGGGCCCTTGTGGCTGACAAAAATGAGAGAAGCTAGAAGAAGGTTGCTGATAGATGGGAGTCGATGGCCTACACTGTAACTAATGTGAATTGGAACGCACACACATCCAGGATATGTGACTCTGTGTCTGGCCGGGAGAAAGTGGTTCACAGGAACCTTCTGTTATTAGCATACTTCCTACTATTAGAAAACAATGACGATACTCCTGACCATGTTTCGTCTGTGTCTGGCATGGCCCTGACATCTCACAGTGATGCCGGAACTGTGTGTGATACTGAGGATGAGGGTGTCGCTGATGTGACCTCACCTGGTGCTTCTAGTGGCGGCTTACCGGATACCATGGATAAAACTCCCAGCTCAGACTTTGGTTCTGTATTTTTGGACACTGCTGACAGAACTGTGGCGTGGGTGACACAATTAACGGAGCCAAGTCTGTCTCAGGGAGATGTCGGTGATGTGTCAAGTGTGGTTTCAGTTCAAATGGACCTGTCTGTTTTGTCTGTTGGAGCAGAGTCCGGGCAGGCTGTGCCCTGTGCCATTACCCCGGGGTCAATGTTGCTATGAGTAGCGGGAAGGATATTCAGTCTTGCCCTTCTGTGTCAGCATCAGTAGTGCAATCAGTCGACCCTGCTCTCATTGATTGGGCCTCACCCGGTTACCCTGGACTTACCATTGGCTTTCCCAAAAGTTAGGACCAGGCTTGGTTGTCTGGTCAAACCAGTTCATAGACTGATTCAGACTATGTCCAATCAGGCTATGGTCCGATCAAGTTTCACGTGAAATCTGTTTGTAAATCTCTGATTCAGACTTGTTCTTCCATTTTATTTTTGTTGCGGGTTGGCTTGTAGTTGTAACTGTGTGCTCTATGTACAGTGACCTGAAAAAGTATCTGAAGCTTTTGGAATTTCTCACAATTCTGCATAAAATCAACATCAAATGTGATCTGATCTTTCTCAAAATCACACGGATGAAAAAAGTGTCCGCTTTAACTAAAAACACCCGAACATTTATAGGTTGTCATATTTTTAATGAGGATAACATGCAAACAATGACAAAAGGGGGAGGAATAAGTAACTGAACCCTCTGCCTAAGGAGACTTTAACAGAAATTAATGGCATTTTCTTTTCTAAAAATGTAAGTCAGGTGTGTTCAATCATTGATGAGTGGCTTAAAGCTGCCCTGCCCACTATAAAACACACACCTGATAAGAATTATGTCTTGATGACAAGCATTGCCTGCTGTGCACCATGCCTCACTCAAAAGAGCTCTCTGAAGACCTGCGATTAAGAATTGTTGATTTGTATAAAGCTGGGAAAGGTTACAGAACCATCTCTAAAAGTCTGTATGTTCATCAATCCACAGTCAGAGAAACTGTCTACAAATGGAGAGAGTTTGGCACTGTTGCTTCTCTCCCAAGGAATGCCCGTCCACCAAAGATGACACCAATAGTTAAGCGCAGACTACTCCGAGAGGTAACAAAGAACCCTAGAGTGTCTGCTAAAGACTTACAAAAATCACTGGCACAGTCAAATATATCTGTGCACACATCTACTATATGTAACACTGGCCAAGAATGGTGTTCATGGGAGGACTTCACGGAGGAAGCCACTGCTGAGAAAAAAAAACATTGCTGCACATTTAATATTCACAAAAAGGCACTTGGACACAGAACTACATGGCAAAATATGTTGTGGACTGATGAAACCAAAATTGAAATCTTTGGGACGAACACACAACGTCATGTATGGCGGAAAAATGGAACAGCTCACCAACATCAAAACCTCATCCCCACCGTAAAGCATGGTGGAGGGAGAATCATGGTCTGGGGCTGTTTTGCTGCCTCAGGGCCTGGTCAACTTGAAATCATTAATGGAAAAATGAATTTGAAAGTTTATCAGGATGTTTTGCAGGAAAACGTGAGGCGATCTGTCAGACAGTTGAAGCTAAGGATGGATGCTGCAACAGGACAATGATCCAAAGCACACAAGTAAATCAACTTCAGAATGGTTCCAGAAGAACAAAATAAATGTTCTGGAGTGCCCAAGTCAAAGTCCTGACTTGAACCCAATTGAGATGCTGTGGCATGACCTAAAGACAGCGATTCATGCCAGACATCCCAGGAATCTGAGTGAATTGCAGCAGTTTTGTAAAGTGGAATGGTCAAAAATTGATCCTGATCGATGTGCCAGACTGATCTGCAACTACAGGAAGCGTCTGGTTGAGATTATTGCGGCAAAAAGGGGCGCGACCAGCTATTAAATCCAATGATTCAGTTACTTATTCCTCCCCCTTTTGTCATTGTTTGCATGTTATCCTCATTAAAAATATGACAACCTATAAATGTTTGGGTGTTTTAGTTAAAGCAGACACTTTTTTCATCTGTGTGATTTTGAGAAAGATCAGATCACATTTGATGATGATTTCATGCAGAAATGTGAGAAATTCCAAAAGCTTCCGATACTTTTTCAGGTCACTGTATTTGTTTTTTTGTGTTTGTTTTGTTTTTTGGCCTGTGATACACAGCCTTTCAGGGGTTGTTGGTGGGGTGTATTTTGGGCACATTACTACCACTAGTTGGGTTGGGAGATTGGCGCTACTTCCATTCCACTTCATCCTGAGGGATACTTTCAGTTGGTATGTGTATTTAACCCCTGTCTTGGTTGGTGTATAACGTCTTCTTGCTGCTAACCTGTGTAGCTTATGCTCACTTCTGATAAAATTCGGTGGGGGTGAGTGTAACAGAGTTAAGAAGGTGTTTGGAGAAGTATTTATATTTGCTTAAATATTATTTAAATTAAGTGTGAATTTTATCATTTTATTTTTTTGTTTTATTTTGAAAACCGGAAACTGTATCTAACTTTGTCCTTTCAGCCACCATAGCTTTCGATTTCTCTCAAAGCAGTCCTGCATTGTGAAGGATCTACAAATGCTGTGGCTGCCAGAAAACATATTTTGAGTTTTTTATGTCTTCTGTATCCATCTTCCATGACAAATGAGAAGCGTTACACAAGTGCAAGTTAAAATTACTTTAGATTAGTCCAAGTTCAGTCCAAGTCAAGTCCGTAGGTCCCACAACCCAAACCTGAGTCCAGATCCTAGAAAGAATCTTCCCGTCCAGTCCTAGTCAAGTAATTGGGTGTTTTCAAAAGACAAACCAACAGTTTCTTGACATCATGTTTTCAGGGAGTTTGTTCCAGAACTGAAGAGCATAGAAACTGCAGTAAATGCTGCTTCACCTAAATTGGTTCTGGTCCGGGGAACACTAAATATGTCTTTGAATACCTGGTTGGTCTATATGGTTCATACCTCGACAAACATGGACCAAGTGAAGTGATTTAAGAACTGTTGTAATGCGATCCATTTTCCTGCTGTTGGTTAGGACTTTGTACGGTCACGTACTCTCTTTTGGAAGCCGGATAATTTCTCCCAGCGATAATCGTAAGTTTTTGCTTTGTTCCTTAGGTAATGAGTCAATTTTTCCATAGAACGAATCTCTTCTACTATATCCAGCCAGTTTGCTGCTGTAGGGGGGTTGCTTTTCAACCAGTTCCTAGTGATTACCTTTTTGCCTTCCAGTATGAAGACTTTAAACAGATAGACGTCCTTCTTTTGAATAGTACCTTTGTGGATCAGGCCTAAGTACAAAATCCGTGGGTCTTTGGGAATCTTTCAACCAAAAATCTCGTCAAGGGTCTGATTAACTTTGTCCCAGAAAGGTTGTATCTTTGTGCAGAGCCAGAAAATATGTGAATGGTTGGCATTCAGGGTTCCACACTGCCTCCAACATGTCTGGAGTGTGCCCAGCAGTTTGTTTTTTATCTGAGGTGTAACAAAAAAACGCATCAAGTTTTTCCACCCAAATTCTCTCCACCTTCTGGAGCATGTAGATGTCTGTTGTGTTTCACACATGAAACGCCAATCACTCTTGATGGTTAAACCGATTTCAAATTCCCATTTGGGTTTTACATACAATGAATTACAACTACTCTGATTCTGTAAACTCTTGTAAAGTTTGGACAAACCCCTTGAGGGGGTATTTTTATATGCATCAGTCAGAATCCCAATCACATCATTACCATCTGCTGAGATTCCCGGTTTAATTTCAGTGTGATAGAAATGCCTGAGTTGTAGATATCTAAATAAATCTCCATTGGCAATTAGAAATTCTTCATTAAGTTTTTCAAAAGTTTTAAACCTGTTGCTTTCTATTAGCGTACAGACAGCCATTATTCCCTTTTCATTCCACCTGTTGAATGTATTATCCATTAACCCAGGTTTGAAACTGGGAGTCTTTGAAGGCCAAATTAGAAGTTTACTATCTCCTTCCAGATTATATTTTTTAACAACTTCATACCAAGTTTTAAACGTGTCATCCAAAATGTCTGTCCTCTAATTTCTTTTTCTCCTAATTCAGACTTGGCTTGAAATGGTGTTAATTTTAACTCAATCTGTTTCTATTTTGCATGGTAGTCTGGAGAGCACCAATAGACAATATATCTCAATTGTGCTAGAAAATAATATTCCCGGTAATTTGGGAGAGCTAAACCACCCCGCTTCTTGTCAATTTGGATAGTCTTAAATTTTACTCTTGGTATTGCACCGGCCCATATGAATCGGGACATCTGTTTATCCCAAGCGGAGAATTGAGATTCTGGGATTCTGGCTGGTAGTGATGAGAAGAGGTATAAGTACCTAGGTAGTACATTCATTTTCATTATCTCCATTCTTGACCCAAAGTCTAATACTAGTGTTGACCATCTTACCATATCTTTCTGTACATTATTATTTATAATGTTATATTTCACTTCATATATTTTACTTAGATCTTGTGTTAGAACCACTCCCAGATTTTGTATATGTTGTGCATCCCACTTTTAGGCTACGTCCACACTAAGCCGATAAGGTTATACGGGGAGTTAGACGCCTAATGTTATCCACTCAACACGAGCATTTACACCCGTTTAAAGGTCCCATGATTGCACAATCCCATACCGATCTGTTCAAATACTGGGCATGCGCGAAAAGACGCACGAAACACGCGTATAACCTACGCGACGCCAGCGCCTACATAATATATACAAGAAGCTCTACAGCACAGTACATATCTGCTTGTCCCGTTAACCGAAGAGAACAATAGCTGCTCAGAAGAAGAGAGAGTTTTTGGTGTGGACAGACGACAAGATTGATTTATTACTCTTTGCTGTTGTCTTTGTCTGTAGTGTCGTATTGTTATTGACGCAGCATTCATTGACGCCACTTCCTTTTATTATCCGGGGAAGCTATCCATACTAGCTCCTTTAGCCGTTGAATTAAGATTTACACGGCTCTCTTACCCGGCTAATAGTTATCCGGCCACAGACCTTAAACGACGCTGGGTTAGTGTGGACGATAGGGGAGTGTAGATTAAATAATTATACGTTTATGGCATTATCCGGCTTAGTGTGGACGTGGCCTAAGTTATAGAGTTGTCTGATTTCTTTGCTGGCTTTGTAATGTATAGGAAGGATTTGTGTTTTGTTGACGTTAACTTTATAACCTGACATCTTACCATAGTTGTCTAAAATTGACATTAGTAATGGGAGAGCTGTGTTTGGGTTCTGAAGATAAGTAATAATGTCATCTGCAAACAGCCCTATGACATGCTCCTCTTTGGCTATAGCGATTCCCCTCAATTCTTCATTTTGTCTGATAGCCTGAGCTAGTGGCTCAATAAACAAAGCAAATAGGGAAGGGCTGAGGCAGCAGCCCTGGCGTGTGCCTCTGAAAAGTTTAAACTTTCTAGATAGATGGCCGTTAATTTTTATCCGAGCTATAGGGTCCTTGTATAATGCTTGAATACACTTAATAAATTTATTATTGAAGCCAAACCTGTCCAATACTCTATACAGAAAGGGCCAACTGACCCTGTCAAAGGCCTTCTCCGCGTCAAGGCTTACGAGGGCCGCCGACAGGTGTTGTTTGTTTATTTGGTCAATAATATGAAGGGACCGTCTGATGTTGTCCTGAGTTTGTCGCCATTTTATAAAACCGGTCTGCTCTTCATTTATTAGGTCTAGTAAGATGAATTCTAGCCGTCTTGAAATTATGGATGTGAATAATTTATAGTCTACATTTAGTATAGAGATAAGATGATAGAATCCACAGCATTCGTTATTTTTGCCTTCCTTTGGGATGACGGATACCATAGCCTCTTTCCAAGATGGAGGTGTTACAGCTTTGTTGAGAGACCAGTTGAAGGAGTCGAGCATAACAGAAGTAATGTCCTCTCTAAACATTCTATACCATTCACTAGGAAAACCGTCACTTCCAGGACTTTATTCATTTTCAATTTTCCTATTGCCAAGTCAAGTTCTTTCTTTGTTATAGGTGCTGTTAGGAGATCGTTTTGTGATGTTCCTATAGATGGAAGATCTTGTGTCAATAGGTATTGTTTAATTTTTTCATCCTCAACCGTTTCGGGTTGTGAATATAGTGATTCATAATAACTTGTAAATGTTTCATGAATTTCATCTGGACCTAGGGTTAATCTGTTAGATAGAGGGTTTCTAATACTGTGTACTGCATGCTTATTTTGTTGAGACCTTAAGCGTTTTGCTAAAATTTTTGTTGCCTTTGGTCCTGATTCATAAAATGTCTGTCTAGCAAATCTCAGTTTCTTTTCCAATTCGTCTTTTAGGTTGTCATCCATTTGCTCTCTAATTTCCTTTAACTATCCAAGCGATTCTTTATTGTTGTGTTTTTGGTTTCCCTGTAATTTCTCATATTTTGCCCTCTTCTCACGATTTAAATAGGCTGTTCTGGATATAACTTTGCCTCTCATCATTGCTTTGACAGTGTCCCATAATATTGTCGGGTCTACTTGGGCATTATCATTATCATTATCCTTTATACATTCATGAATTTCTCTCTTAACCTCCTTTACCACTTTTTCATTATTTAGAATACCAATGTTAATTTTTCATAATGTTTGTTTAGGTCTATTGCTCAAATTGATGGTGATGAAGATCGCATTATGGTCTGAGATGTCTGCAGATCCTATTGAGCACTCTATTACACTGCGTCTGTCTATGATGTTCATTAAAAAATAGTCTATTCTAGAGTGCACCCAGTGAACAGCTGAGTAGTCAGTAAAATATTTTTCTCTTGCATGGAAATTTCGCCAAACATCAAACAAACCTGCTTCTTTAATTAACATATTGAGATATCTTGCTTTAGTGGGCCTCTGTTTTCTTGTGCTTGTTTTTTCAACAGAGTAATTTAGAACTGTGTTCCAGTCACCTGCAAACACTAAGATACCCTCAGATTCTGATATTACTGTGTCAAATAATTCTCTAAAGAAACTCCTCTCGCTCTCTGGTGGAGCATAGAGGTTTACAAATGTGACCATTGTATTGTCTATCTTGCCTTTTGTAATTATATATCTGCCCTCTTTATCTGCCTTCCCCTTACTAAATTCAAAATTAACAAAGTTAGAAATAAGATTGGCCACACCTCTTTTCCGAGAGTTTTTACAGGAACTGAAATAGGAGTTGGTTGTGTTCCTGACGAGACATATGGGTCTCCTGTAAAAATACGACTTGAACCTTTTCTTTTTACATTTTTGATAACACCTTGCTCCACTTTACAGGATTGCTAAGACCATTCACATTTAAGGAGACAATTTTATAACTCTGTGAGCCTATTATGCTTATTTAAGGGATCCTATTGAGAGAGTACATCCCCTGAACTGAACCAGAACAGGGAAAAACCTCTCACAAGGAGAGGGCCGAGTCTTGAAGGTGATTAAAGAGCCAGATAACATGGACTCTACCATCCTATTAGTCACACTTTTGCTAGGTTATAAGAAACCAGCTTTTCCCTAGCAATACATTTCCCAAAAGGCCTGTGTATTGAATTAAAAAGTGCATTGAAGTTACCGTTTTGAATCGAACAATTTTCGGACCTTTACTCAACGTGACTCAGTTGAAACTCCTGCAGTTTATCCCTCGCTCTCTGTGCAGCCGCCGACCCTCGCTCCTGGCAACCCTGTACCTGTTGCCACGCCAACAGCTCCCTTATTAGCTCCGCTGCACTGGAGTACGTCCGGAATCCGGTGGTCCAGGGAATCCGCATGCTGGTGTAGAGAGTCTGAAAGCGGAGGCCTTTTTCTTTCAGGACCTTCTTTATCTCACCGTACTCCTTGCGTCTTTTTACAATCTCGCGGCATAGTCCTGGTCGTGGGGGTTTGCCTTTCGCTGGCGGCTGTAGCGACGTAGCCGGAGCTAGCTAGCTCTGCTTCGGTGTCGTCAGTCCGTATAAATGTATAGTGTAAAAAGGGGGAGAGAAGTGGGGGAAAACATGCGGTAAAGGTCTTGACTCGTACTTGAGCTGACAGTGTCGAGGACTGAGCCCTCTGTACATGGGGTGTCTGCATTAACCACTATGCCATATAAAGCCTCTGTATTTTTTAATACTCAGCCAGATCTGGAGTATATTAAAACTTTGAATTTCCATGCTCTGTATGAACCCTATAAATTGTATGAGGAATATCAAACCTCTTTTTTTTTCTTTTTTTAATTTATAATAAACTTTCTAAAAGATTCCGGTAAGAGAATTAGAGGCAATGCAATCCAGTTATACAGACATTTTATGGAGTAACTAATTCTTACTTTTTGTGATACTTTTAATAGGGAAAAAATACTTAATACTTAATGTGATGCGTGGAACCATAAAGGAAATAGCAATAAGTTAAGCAAAAATTTAGTTAATTATTAATTAACTAAATTAACTAAATTAACTAAATTAATTAAGTAAAGCTTTGTTGGGTAATTTAGATAAATGCAGTGAATGGGATCCACCCTCTTTAAAAGTGACCGAAAGCTGATGACTATTTTCCAGGTGCTACATTCCTGGCCCTGGAAAGACATAACACGCCATGTGACTGTCCGTTCTTCCCACTCAAATGATAGGCCAGCTGGATGGTAGATAGCTATTTAAGGAGGTGAGCAGTGTTGATGCTAACAAATAGTCCATAAGACTTTTTCACACAAATAACAACGCTTTGCCATAAGTCTAAAACAAGTCAGGATTCACAGAGTCAGTATATTTATTTCTAAAGTAATGTAAATCTATTTGAATTCTTTATTCTTCAAAAGCCTTCTGTAATTTTCCACAATTAGCTCACATAGGTCTCTCAATAGCACCCAAGGACTAAAATACTGACTCAGAGTCACTTGTGGTAAAGTATGAGGAGAGAATGACAGCAGCGTTGATCGGAATTCTAAATACTTCTGTTATACCTGACCCTACTTTGGCCCCAGTGTAAAACTTCAGTGGGGAGAGATATCTGACAAACACTGAGGGGCACTAACAACGGGGCACACTACAAATTAAAAAAGCTGGATGGACGCACACAAATTTCTGAACAGTAGAAAAGTGACTCAGGTCTGGTAAGGATCAGCCGTGATGCAATCGCATGAGAAAATTCTTACATAAACCCTGGGAAACGCCCTGCATTCCTCTGAAAACAAGAAAGTGGATGACTATATTACTGGAAATCCCGGAGCCTCACACCTTACTAATGCCATTCAGCAGTTTACATACAGTCATCATCAACATTAATGCCATAATCATTTGTGGTCTTTTAATGATGTATATACCAGTGTTTTGCAGTGGGTTACATATACAACTAGTGTGAAAAAGAAGATTTTCTCTAATGGATAAAAAGATACATACAGTCTCTAATAACCATCCATTTTTTCCACTGCTTATCCTCAAGGGGTTGTGGGGGGGTTGGTGTCTATCTACAGTGGTTAATGGCGAGAGGCGGGGTACACCCTAGACAGTCTATCGTAGACAATCTCTAATATAGAGGCCTACATTTAAAAATAGATCAATCATTTCTTGTTTGTTGGATTTACTATATTTAATTCATGCCTGACTGACTGCCGGTCTCCATCTCCAGCGGTCATTGGGCGAGAGGCAAGGTATAGGTCGCCAGTCCATCGCAGATAACCCAAAACAACACTGTTCATTTTTGACTTTAACTTTCAAAACAGCACCCCAGATTGTGATACACTAAGGTTGCTATGCCTTTATTAACCTTGTGGCTGTTTTCTTTTCTGAATTTGGCATACCTACACTGTGGAAGGCTTTTTACAGCTTGTAAAAGGTTTAAAATGTTCTAATTGCTCTCATATAATATTAAGGTCTATGGGGATACTGTGAATGGGAAAATTTTCTAGAAAATCATAGTGGGCATGAGTAATTGAGGTTGAAAGACAGAAAATATGAATTCTGCCTGAAAAAACTAAAATTATACATAGCTGAGCAGCATGATTTCATTGAAAAGAAGCAAATAAACATTATAAATAGTAACCACTCACTCTTATTGACTTAAGACGAACTGTAGGAGTCTGTTATAATAAATAACTGAAAGTTAAATGTTACTCTAAGTCGGAAAAGCCCACATGATGTTATTAAGATGGGCCTCATTCATCTGTTCAAACAATTGAATGTGAAAGTAAAGAAAATGGGGAATATTATACCATTTACCAGATACCAAATGATTCAACCCACCTCACAGAAGTGGCTTATCAAGGTTCTGATAAGACAGCATGAATACTGCATAGGTATGCCTTAAGATGGATAATAAAGGGAGCACTTAAACAACACAAAAGTACTCCAAATCAATCAAACTGTGCTAGTCAAACTGTCCACTTAAGCAACATTGATTGACAATCAGTTTCACATGCTGTTGTTCAAATGGAATAGAAAACAGGTGGAATGTATTGGCAATTAGCAAAACACCCCCACTAAAGGAGTGGTTCTGCAGGTAGTGACCTCAGACCACTTCTCAGTTCCTATGCTTTCTGGCTGATGTTTTGATCACTTTTTTAATTCTGGCAGTGCTTTCACTCTAGTGGTTGCATGAGACGGAGACTACAACCCATACAAGTGGCTCAGGTAGTGTAGCTCATCCAGGTTGGCACATCAATGTGAGTTGTGGCAACGTTTGGTGTGTCAGTGTAGTGTCCAGAGCATGCGGCCAGGAGACAGGCCAGTACATCAGGACATGTGAAGAAGGCTGTAGGAGGGCACAAACCCAGCAGCAGAACGACTACGTCCGGCTTTGTGCAAGGAGGAACAGGAGGAGCACTGCCAGAACTCTGCAAAATGACCTCTAGCCAGCCACAAGTGTCTGCTCAGGCGGTGAGCTACAGACTCCATGATGGTGGTATGAGGGCCACAGGTGGGGGTGGTGCTTACAGCCCAACACCGTGTAGGACTGTATTGGTATTTGCCACAGAACACCAAGACTGGCAGATTCACCACTAGCGCCCTGTGCTCTTCACAAATAAAAGCAGTCTGTAGACACCATAAAAAATTTTCTGCTGCCTGCAAAATCCACAAGTATTACCGGTTTGGCAATGGGTCAGTATAAGATAGTTTCTTTGGGAGGGGCGCACAGCTTGTCAGAGGTAGACTGACAGCCATTAGGTACCGAGATCCTGAGAACCATTGTGAGACCATATGCTGGTGTGGTTGGCCCTTGGTTCCTACTAATGCAGGACAATGGTAGACATCCTGTGGCTGGAGTGTGTCAGATGTTCCTTCAAGACTAATGCATTGATGCTGGCCTGCCTGTTCAGCAGACCTGAATCCAATTGAGCATATCTGGGACATCATGTCTCGCTCCATCCACCAACGCCGCATTGCACCAGACTGTCCAGGAGTTGGCGGATACTTTAGTCCAGGTCTGCGGGGAGATCCCTCAGAAGACAATCCACCACCTCATCAGGAGCATGGCCAGGCATTGTAGGGAGTTCATACAGGCACATGGAGGCCATACACTACTGCGTCTCATTTTGACTAATGAGGACATTACTAATGTCCTCATTAGTCAAAAAGAAAAAAGTCATAAGAAAAAAATACTAATCCAACTTTTATGTAATGTCACATTACATAAAAATTGGATTAGTATTTTTTTCCACTTTAATTTTGAATGTGACTCCAAATCCAGACCTCCATGAGTTGATAAATTTGATTTTCATTTAGGTTTTTTTGTGTGAGTTTGTTGTCAGCATATTCAAGTATACAAAGAACAAAGTATTTAATACAAATATTTAATTCATTCAGATCTAGGATGTTTTTAGTGTTACCATTATTTTTTGAGTGTATATGACCAGCAATTTTTTCCACTCAAGAGATGCATAGTCATATTCTTTAAGAATGTGTTCTGATGACTGTTGTTTGTCAGATTAAAAGTGCCTTGTGAAAATAGCTTTTAAGGAGGTATTACATTTTCATTAAACCCATACTTCTGAATAAAAAGCTTTATTTGTCTGTTATTCTAATCTCAAACGTTTTATATTAAATGCAAGCAGCTAATCATAACCATCAAAAATGAATGTGTATTTATTCTGTACGTTTTACTTAGTGAATTGAGCTATTTAAATAACGTTTTCAATATTATTTACTGAAAATGACAAGTGTATATGTATACTGTTTCTACATGCAGGACTGTTAAAAAAACAAAAAACTGCAGATCTGATATAAAAGACCTTTATTAAAAGACTAAACATTACATTACGCTGACAAGATGTAAATTTTATAAAAGTAAAAACATGACTGGTTGGCAGTCCAGACTTGTAGCACAGTGATAAAAATGTCAGTGGTTTAACAACAGGAGGTCCAAACCCGTGGGAAAGCAGTTCCTCTCAATAAATTACACCTGCTAGTTGGTCATGATTGAAGCTTTATACAGAACTAAGAACTGGAGCTGATTTACAGTGTAATGCAATTCAGACTTTTGATGCAGGTTTAGAGTTGGAACACTTTACCGCAATCGTTACTGGATAACAAAGACTACACTTAGTGTCTTCAAATGACAAACATGACTTAAGAGTTCACACTGCAGAATTGGAATGGTAAACTAAATTATCAAAACTACAGTTGTGCACACGTATGTCATATGTTTATCATAATAACCCGGGGAAACTGGAGTAGCCAGTAAAGTAGGAGATCCCTTCTAACAGAGCAAATGCTTCCTGCAGCAGAAGTCAGATGATTTTACCCTGGACAGGGTTTGGTGGGAATAAACTTTCAGCCTCCTTCATTTAACTTCTGCACAAACCTTCACAGGAAGTAATCCGCATACAATTCAAGAGAATCTTAGGGGGTAGAAAGAGCAAATGTATTACCCGTGTAACATGTGTTACATATTCTTCATATGAACAAAAACAAAAGCACAAACATGCTCTACTAACATACTCTATTGAGCTATTCAAGGCAGGAACAATATCAGTGCAGCCTGGAATTTAAAATGAACAAACAGCTGTTTTTACATTTATCTTCCCAAATACATTGTGAACTCAATTATCCTGCGGAAATCATACAGATGACCACATAATGTGTCCAGAACCACTAACGTACACTCTGGATTGAAATGTGAAGGACTTCCAATGATCAACTTCACCAAGCAGTTCCATGACCCCCTCTTATGTTTACACCTTGCTCTGCAGCGATGGGAGACCTGAGATGGTGCAGTACTTACAAAGCACCCAGACAAGCTGCTCTTGTAACTTTAGCAAATAGAAATGAATAAATACTGCATAAAAAGACGTGAGTTTTTTAGGTGAGGTGTGAGGGTGTACCAGTACCGGTTGTGCATCTTTCATCCTTCATCAATGACCGTTTGGATCAAATTTTGGCAAACTGAGGGTAAAGAAAAACAAAAAAATCCATAAAATTGGGGAAAATACCACAAAACCAGTAAGTAAATACCACTCCTGCATGAAACATTCAAACACAGATCAATCAGCTGGAGAAACAGTCAACATTATAAAGATATTTCTTATGAAACAGTTAATATATATTATGTCCAAAGTGTCGACAGGCCTGTCCTGAATCAGCTTCAACTGTATCATTAGGAGAGGTGAATGTGTTATGCCTCCACGCCAGCCAACTCTGGGGGCATCGGGGACTTTGGATGTTTGCTTTCAAAGTGCTGCTTGAAGGTCTTGGGATCAGGCATTTGTGTCTGATATAAAAAAAATAATAGCAATTAGAAAACAAAAAGAGATGATGCTTCCTAAAAAACAAGATGTCTGTGATATGCTTAGAAAATTGACCTTTTTCCAATAATATAATAGGCAAAACAAACAGGCAGGAAATCTTGTGTAAATGTCAAAATGACTCAGAAATATTGGAGGTATGCATCTGTTTTGTTTGGCTGAAGCAAAATCATACTCTACTCAATTTCCACTTCAAATGATTTCCAAAAAATTGGCTGTGATTATTATTAAAATTAAAATGTAAACTCATTGTACAGCGTACACAATTAAAGGCTCATTTGAAGCTCCTCACAAAACCCCCACTATTTAGTTTTGAAAAGTAATTAAGGATTTCCATTGGTTCTTTACAACTTAGATATTTCTAGAAAGATATGATTATGTGAAGAATTTCCTCTCATGCTGTAATATATACTTAAAATCTAATCAAAACACTTCCTAAAAATAAAACTAAATCTATAAAACTCTTGTTGATTAGATTCAGATGTAGCCATTTCCCTCGCCTTCTATGTCGACAAGAGTAATTCTTCCTTTTTTCATCCTCAGGTACACAATATAAAAAACAGCAAGCCATTATTGCTGAGAAACGTTCAGCAGCAATTTGCCTAGAATAGGTTGATAAACTAATAAGATACTAATAATGCTACATTTTCACTAGTGCCGGTACGGTACGGAACGGGACGCTTTGGCGTGTTTCCATTAACTGCGTCCCTTCTGAACCGACCCGACCCCTTTTTTTCGGACTACCTCTGCCTTGCTTCCAAGCGTGCTAAAACGACCCGAAACGCCCTCCTATGGACTGATTTGTCCGGTAATATGACATCCCTCTCACTCCTATGCAGCAGCGGTAGCCTCTGATTGCTCTGGAATTGCTTGTTTGTCTCAGATAAAGTTATAGTTTAAAGTTTCAAATAAGCAGAGCACTGCAGTCAACTGAAAACAGCCTAAAATCATAAAGAAATCAGAGTGATTAGCGAATTATATAAGTCTTAAACAATGTGGGGATCTTGTCAGTATATTTACTATTGAATCCATGTGTATCACCATGTTGTCATGCTGGCTGAGTGGTTAGTG
This sequence comes from Apricaphanius iberus, assembly GCA_028564705.1. Classification (NCBI taxonomy): domain Eukaryota; kingdom Metazoa; phylum Chordata; class Actinopteri; order Cyprinodontiformes; family Aphaniidae; genus Apricaphanius; species Apricaphanius iberus. The sequence goes on from JAPXFQ010001198.1 coordinate 300,949, forward strand.
TTAGTGACTCACATTCAGAAGGTCCAGGTTTGTGTCCCGCTACAACGGTGGTTGAAGATTTTTTTCACAGTACGTTCAGGTTCAGAGATATTCTTCCTGGTTCCAGAAAATACTTTTTCTAGAATTGTTTTTTTAAATATTATTTGTATTTTATTTTTACATTGTTTTAGGTTTGTTTAAGGTTTTGTATTTCAATAAATGAAACGAAAAACACAATTTTAATGGCAGAACAGTACTTTGAGATTTTTCAATACACTATTTCTTCTATTCATTTTTGTGTCCAAATCTGTTTCCCCTTGCTAACATTATTGAAAAATGGCCAAACCCCTCTTATTTTACAGGATTAAAGGTTCAGAATAGAGGATGAATATTTACAGAAACACTAGGAAGTAGGGCTGGGTGATATGGCAAAAAAATTATCTCAGATTTTTTTTTAAAATACGAAATCTGATTTCAGATTTTAATCTATTCTTTCCTACCTGATATTTTTTGTAAGAAGAAATTGCAAGTGATAAAAAATATTTTCAAAAACCTGCTTTTATTGCAATCATCCTGTCCTGGAGATGACTTGAATTTACTGTCCAACTAAAAACAAGCTGCAAAGTATCCTTGTAAAACAAGATGGCTAGATTGACATCACTCTGAGCTATGAAAGTCAAACATTGGTTGAAAAAAAATCTCTGTTTTCCAAAAATTAAATCTTCAACAACATAAGAGATGCTTTTTACAGGAGCTTTTGTTAAACTAAGCCCTCCCACATCCTCGCCCACGACAGTTCTTTTGAGATGGTAATTGCAACACAACCTACCCGTTCCAGACCGTACCATACTGGCCTTAGTGGGAATGGGGCTTTAGATAATAGGTCAGATAACAGGAGGTCTTTCTGGGGTATGTCCCTAAAAGCGTTGCACATCAGGATACAGAATTTTCTGCCTTTTCTTCTTTGCTAAAAGAGCTTAAAGGGAAAGAACAGTTTTTCGCAACCTGGACCTTATTTATAGCATGCATTATGTGAAGTTACCCAGACACGTTTGGAGCCACTTGGAGTCCTTCTAGAGAAGTTTATATCCATTCGTGATTACTGTATATCCATATATTGGGAGTTGGGGAATGGACGTGCAGCCTCTAAATAAGGTATTTACAGCCACAAAACGCATTCATTTCACCAATGTTTTTATTCTAAATCACTAGCAATATTCCCCTTGAAGTTCAGAACATCCTGGATGTGCAGCATTGTTGTCCACAGGGGCTTTTACAGGCTTTTAATGTAACAGATTCCAACTTACACTAACCACTGATTTCAATTACGTTCGTCCCCTCCGCCATTGCAGATGTAGTCTAAGCAAGCTGCGGAAAGGGAGCCTATGGAAGCTGAACTCAGTCCTATTGCTTATTTTGTTTGTGCAATTCAGAAACACGCAAACGCCAAACATGTTGATGTCTGCAGTAGCAAGTTCTGTCTAACCGACCGCTGTAGAGCACAGACTGAAAGCCCTGCTCAGACTATAACTGGAATAGAGCACAGCAGTGATGTTAATATTAATTGTGTGTTAGATTAGTTTGATTAAAAGCCTGCAAAAAACATGCAGACAACAATGCAACACCTCCATGGTGCTCTGAACTCTGATGCTGTGTTCAGACTAAGGCTTTATCAGCGTCAGGCAAAGCTCACAAAGCATCTAGTTTGACGCTTCTATGTTGAAGCTTGCAAAGTCTGCTACTTCTGAGCAAAAAAGAGCGCATGGGATGGGCTTCTTCTGTTGCCGGACATTCTGAACTATGGCAGACAGTATTGAGGGAGTGGCTTGGCTTTATTTGCTAAATAAAGCTAGACAACGTCGACTTCGGCAACATAAGTGCCGTTTGTGGATACACCCTAATCTGCGGATGCTTTCTGAGTTTGGGGAGTTTAACCATTTGCTCCAGGAGCTACGTATGGATCAGGATCAGAATCAGCTTTAAGGTTCGCTTTCAGCTGTACTTCCGTCTGCCCCGCACCCAGTTTGGCAACCCCCTGGGCCGCATCGGAGCTCCAAATTCCTACCAGGACACCAACTACAGGCGCTCTATTCCTCCTGAAGAGCGCCTGTCCATCTGTCTTCATTAAGTGTTATTTATGATTTTTTAAATCTGCGTTTTCTAGACTTAAAATGTAGGTTTTTCCTGCTCCCATTACATTCAAAATACGTGTAGTGACATCACTACAATTATAAGCTCTGATTGGTTAACGCGCCGCTTCAGGGCCATCAGCACCGTCAAAAGTCTAGCTGAACTTCTGCGCTGCTGGCTTTATGAGCTTTGAAGCATGAAAAGCAGGAAAAGCTTGAAAAGTTGATGGAGCCAAAGCTCACAAAGTGCCACAGAGACCGCGACGCACCGTCAACGGCCTCCACCGTAGACTTAACATGTAATCTTGACGTTGCTGACGCTGACAAAGCCTGCGGTCTGAATGCACCATGAGGGGAGTAGGAGTTTTGTTTGTGGCAGATTGTGAATGGATATAAACTCCAAACTTGTCTTGTTGAGTAAATGCACCTAGTGCATGCTATAAATGACTCCAAATCCAGACCTCCAGGTTGTAAAAAACTGTAATTTACCTTTAAGCTCAGTCGGCTTTGATAGAAGGTAACTGAACAGCACTTTTCAACAGAGAACCAATTAGATTTAGGTTTGGACTTCACCAGGTCCGATCTAACACATTGATTTACTCTGGCATTGTAGCTCTGACTGTAATGTTAGAGCTGCAATGCTGCACTTATGTATACATTAATCTGTTTATCCAATTTTATTCTATTTATTGCATGTTTATAATGGTCAGTTGGTCTGCGTCAGGCAACGCATTCAACGGATGAAGTTTGACGTATGTACTTTTTGGCTTCCATAGCCTGCTTCTGAGGAAAGAACAACGCATGGGTGGGGCTTCCTCTGTTGCTGCACATTCTGAACTATGGTAGATTGTAACTAGAAAGTGGCTTTATTTGCTAGATAAAGCTAGACAACGTTGACATCGAGTGCATCAGCGCTAATTTTTCAGATGCGTTCTGAGTTTGGGGAGTTTAACCATTTGCTCCAGGAACTGCTTATGGATGAGGTTCGCTTTCAGTGCTACTTCCATCTTTCCCGCGCACCTAATTTTACGACCTCCTGGGCCGCATCGGAGCTCAAATCTCCTAAAAGGACACCAACTACAGGCGCTCTGTTCCTCCTTAGGAGCCACTATCCATCTGACTTCGGTAAGTGTCATTTCTGATTTTTGAAATGTGCATTTGTTGAAAATGTTTTCACTGAACCCACGCTTCATTCAAGATACGTGCATAGTGTCATAACTACAGTGAGACGCTCTGATTGGTTGCTGCACTGCGTTAATTGCGTTGGGTCTGTCAAAAGTTCAACTAGCTGAACTTCTGCGTTGCTGGATTTATGAGCTTTGAAGCATGAAAAGCAGGAAAAGCTTGAAAAGTTGACGGAGCCAAAGCTCAAAAACCGCCGCAGAGACCGTGACACTCCCTGACAACCCTTGACGTTGCTGTTGCTGACAAAGCCCTTGGTCTGAATGCACCATAAGGGTTTGTTTAATGTTTGCACAAAGTCCAGCAGCAGGTTCCCAATATAGGGAACCCGTTTACACATATGGTAATAAAACCTTTCTGATTCTGAAAGTTAGCACTGCTTTCTTGTTGGATGGATAAGAACTTCAGTTTCAGGTTTTTCTTCCATGACTGGCAGCTTCCCATCAGCCTCTCTGTTTCTGCCCAGGGCAAACCTCACCACAGCATGATGCTAAAACCAACGTGTTTAACTGCGAGGATGGTGCGCCCAGGGCTATGGGCTTGTGTGTTCGTTTTCACCATGTGGTATATTTTACATGTAGGTCAAAGTTTCTGTTTGGTCTTAACTGACTGGAGCACCCTCTTCTAAACGTTTGCCTTTTCTCCTATGTGACATCTTAACTGAATAGGGGTGTCTTTCAACAACTGTTTTCTTCTAACCACTCCTTCCATAAAGGTCACAGCTGTGGGGTGCTCATTTAATAGCAGTCAACATGTAACCAGATTCTCCCACCCGAGGCGTGGATCTCTACAGTTCCCCCCGAGTTACTATGGGCCTTTTGGCTGCCTGTTAGATCACTGCTTTCATGTACAATGAGATCCTCACAGCTTAGCATAACGTAACCCTGCATTTAGCTAGTCCACAGCTTTCTCCTTAGCCTGTCTACTGTGTTTCTTAGTCCTCATGATGTTAGTGCACTAATTTTCTCTAACAAACCCTCGAGGCCTTGATGAAACAGAAGGGTTTAGACTCCAAGTAAACGGACAAAGGAGAACCGTTTTCCAACTACGTGCCTCCTTAAGCCAATGGCTGCACTGGAAAGTGAATTGGGCTGGCACAAACAAGCCGGACTTTTTAGATAGTTATACATCCATTTAGACGTTTGGCAATACTGTGCATTACTGGATTATGTGAAATCCTAATACAATAAAGTTTGTGATGCAACATCGTATGGGTACCAACACTTTAGCCAGATTTAGGTAATACAGCTAATCAGCATGGAGTGCAGCTATTATGACATTCCATTTACACACCAAGTCTATAAAAAAGATGTTTGTGTTCTTTATAAAAAAAATCAAATAAACAATTGAAGCTTTGGTGCTGCCCATTTTGATGGTAAACATTGCGTTTACTACTGATTTACATACCCGGCATACAGTGCAGGTATAAACCAAGGCAGCCTTGGCTGCTGCCTTCTGGTCATGGCCTTTGCTCTTCTTAATTTCTGCCTGCTTTTTGGCATTTTTCTGCTGGGACTGAAACTTCTGGTGCCCACGGGCCATATTTGATGTTATACACCTAAAGAAATCAGACAGAAAACCAGCGATCAGCGTGCAAGTGAGGACGAATGTAGACAGTGGTTGGAAAGGAACAACAAACAAACCATAAAAGCAGGAATTCAATTAAAAAAAGAACACTCCAAATGACACTGATGTGCTTCCGCATGTTCAGAGAAACAGTAGGTGTGAAACATCTCTCCGAACTGGGTTAATTGTTTCTTTTTAGGTCACAGGGATAGGGCAATTAGCTTGGAAATTTCCCCAAAGAACATTAAACTGCAGACATCTATAAATTTACCATAACTGGGTCGGTTTCAGTGTTTGTATGAACCCTGCTTGAATCGACAGGAACGTGGGAAATGCTAATTGTTGTTTTACTACCAGCAGTTCTAACAACACAGGCATACAGTACGTGCTATGGACGGAGTGACGTAAGGCTAACATTGTAGCTTAACCGCTCATTACAAGGTTTCAGTTAAAATTATTTTTAAACGGTAAAGCTGGCAAAGACAGTAATTTCTCCCCACCAAATCAAATTTTTGAAAATAAATTAAATGTGGCCATGAATGTAACCCTAATGTCATTTTAAACTAGTTCAAACATACACATTTTATTAGCCGGTTGCTATTTCATACCGCTAAATTAGCGACTAGCATAGTAATACGGATACATGTTCAACGATACTATGAATATGCGAATATGTTGGCATTTACCTTACGTAAACACCGCATCAGTAAATGGCTTACCAATCAAAACAGCAGTTTTATACGCAACAACCATAAAAATAAAAATAAACAAAAGCCACCTTTCTCTGTTTCCGCCTGTTTCGAACTGTTTGCGAACAATGCTCTAATGCGCATGCTCAGGCAGTATGCCGTGCTGCCTTCAGGGCCCTCCGTAAGCGCTTTTTTACAGTCTATGGAGAAAACCAGAAAACTGGGTTTTCATAGTTCTGCTCTGTACAAGTATGGACAGAATTGATAAAAAATACTTTAACAAAAATTACTACTGAAAAAAAAAACCAAAGTGTATTTAAGTATTCTACTCCAAATAAAATCAAATATAACACTTTACAAAATAAGAACAGATTGTATTAGCATACAAACATGTCTGGCATAACGGTGTAAGATTAAACGGTTGCCACTAGATGTCAGCATATAGCTTTAAAGTCCATCCATCCATCCAAAGTCCTATTCCCAATATGAATATTATTAGGCTAATTAAAGAATTGATCCCAGGTTTACTTTTGAGAGGGAGTGCAAACGTTTTTGCACGATTCAGTTACATTTACAAGCTCCGGCTGTCATGCCTAAGAAATCCCCCCGTCATCAACTTTATGTTTCAAAATTAATATACTATAATGTGAATATTTAACTATAGAATTTTCATAGTTGTACAACATATCATTTCATTCTTACAGTAGTATTTTTATTGTGAGAACATGAAACTGTTTTTGTAACATGATAAACGTAAACTACCGTTCAAAAGTTTGGGGTCACATTGAAATGTCCTTATTTTTTAAGTAAAAGCACTGTACTTTTCAATGAAGATAACTTTAAACTAGTCTTAACTTTAAAGAAACACATGCTATACATTGCTAATGTGGTAAATGACTATTCTAGCTGCAAATGTCTGGTATTTGGTGCAATATCTACATAGGTGTATAGAGGCCCATTTCCAGCAACTATCACTCCAGTGTTCTAATGGTACAATGTGTTTGCTCATTGGCTCAGAAGGCTAATTGATGATTAGAAAACCCTTGTGCAATCATGTTCACACATCTGAAAACAGTTTAGCTCGGTACAGAAGCTACAAAACTGACCTTCCTTTGAGCAGATTGAGTTTCTGGAGCATCACATTTGTGGGGTCAATTAAACGCTCAAAATGGCCAGAAAAAGAGAACTTTCATCTGAAACTCGACAGTCTATTCTTGTTCTTAGAAATGAAGGCTATTCCATGCGAGAAATTGCTAAGAAATTGAAGATTTCCTACAACGGTGTGTACTACTCCCTTCAGAGGACAGCACAAACAGGCTCTAACCAGAGTAGAAAAAGAAGTGGGAGGCCGCGTTGCACAACTGAGCAAGAAGATAAGTACATTAGAGTCTCTAGTTTGAGAAACAGACGCCTCACAGGTCCCCAACTGGCATCTTCATTAAATAGTACCCGCAAAACACCAGTGTCAACATCTACAGTGAAGAGGCGGCTGCGGGATTCTGGGCTTCAGGGCAGAGTGGCAAAGAAAAAGCCATATCTGAGACTGGCCAATAAAAGAAAAAGATTAAGATGGGCAAAAGAACACAGACATTGGACAGAGGAAGACTGGAAAAAAGTGCTGTGGACGGATGAATCCAAGTTTGAGGTGTTTGGATCACAAAGAAGAACGTTTGTGAGACGCAGAACAACTGAAAAGATGCTGGAAGAATGCCTGACGCCATCTGTTAAGCATGGTGGAGGTAATGTGATGGTCTGGGGTTGCTTTGGTGCTGGTAAGGTGGGAGATTTGTACAGGGTAAAAGGGATTCTGAATAAGGAAGGCTATCACTCCATTTTGCAACGCCATGCCATACCCAGTGGACAGCGCTTGATTGGAGCCAATTTCATCCTACAACAGGACAATGACCCAAAACACACCTCGAAATTGTGCAAGAACTATTTAGAGAAGAAGCAGGAAGCTGGTATTCTATCGGTAATGGAGTGGCCAGCGCAGTCACCAGATTTGAACCCCGTTGAGCTGTTGTGGGAGCAGCTTGACCGTATGGTACGCAAGAAGTGCCCATCCAACCAATCCAAATTGTGGGAGCTGCTTCTAGAAGCGTGGGGTGCAATTTCTCCAGATTACCTCAACAAATTAACAGCTAGAATGCCAAAGGTCTGCAATGCTGTAATTGCTGCAAATGGAGGATTCTTTGATGAAAGCAAAGTTTGATGTAAAAACAATCTTATTTCAAATAAAAATCATTATTTCTAACCTTGTCAATGTCTTGACTCTATTTTTTATTCATTTCACAACGTATTGTGGTGAATAAGTGTGACTTTTCATGGAAAACAAAAAATTGTTTGGGTGAGCCCAAACTTTTTAACGGTAGTGTGTATTGTTAAAACATGGAAATTACATTGCCAAAACATGATAGTGTAGGCCTATTGTATAAACAAAAAAAAATATATTACACTTTTCAATATATGGCTCTATTTTTATTTCGAATTCGATTATTGATCACATGATGACAGGAGCATGTTTCATATTTAACGTTTTAATGTTTTAAATAGGCGAGGACATTTTATTTGTTGTTAATTGATAAATTGGCTGACTATGCTCCCAATTACTGTGCATTCCTCAACCAGGTGTTTGTCATGTGATTATACCATGTGCCCTCCTATTTATACAGCACCTGTACCAATAAACAATTGATAGAGGGGTTGGGACGTCGACTATCGTTTGGGCAGGTTGCAGTAAAAACATTTTGACGGTCGGACCCGGACGCTGTGGTGGCAGAGATACAGCACAGACGAGTTTAGGGCGCGATTGACATAAATTGGTTTGTGACTGGATCGGGATGGCTACACAGGTAGTAGAGGACGAAGATGATATGGAATTTGATGATTGGTCACAGGTTGATAAAGGAGGAGGGCGAGGAGGTAAAACAAGTATGAGGCAGGGAAAGGAGGTTGGAGCACCGGATAGCCGGAATAATAAAAGAAGTTTAGAGGGAAGTAGTTCAGATGAGGAAAACCGCATAGTTCGCAAGAAGGTTGCAAGGGAGGAATTTGCAATAATAATCAAATTCAGGAAGGAAGATGAACAGATTAATCTTAGCCCAATAGCATTGTCCAGAGAGCTGAAAAAGAAGATAGGAGACATAGAAATGGCTAAGGTTCTTAGAGATGGGAACTTGTTGGTAAAATGCAGGAATGAAGATCAGAGAAATAAAGCCTTGAATATGGAGAATATTTGTAAAAAAGTAGTGACGGAAAAAAGAGCTCTGGGTGGGAATAAAATGTCCCGAGGTGTGATAACCGGCATACCCATTCACGAGGATTTGGAAAAAATTAAAAGAAGTATTCAAGGAGGCAACGTGACGAGGCTGAAAAGGTTGTTAAGAACAGTGAATGGGGAGAGAGAAGAAAGTTTGTCAATCCTTCTTGAGTTCCAGGACTCGAGACTTCCATATAGAATAAAAGTAGGCTGTATGAGTTTTCCAGTCAGGCCTTATGTTCCACCTCCACTTCGATGCTACAAATGCCAGAGGTATGGGCATATAGCCGTGGCTTGCAAAGGTAAGCAAAGGTGTGCTAAATGTGGAGAGGATCACAGATTTGAAGAGTGTGGAGTTAATGCCCAAGTGTTGTAATTGTGGTGGACAGCACAGTGTGACACATGGGGGATGTGAAGTCAGGAAAAGAGCTGTGGAAATTCAGCATGTGAAAACAATGAATAACATAAGTTATGCTGAAGCAGTAAAAGCAGTGCAGGGACAAAAGACAATAGAAGAAACAGCTACAATCAGCCAAACTGTAAGATCAGAAGGAGGTCAAAGAGAGCAAGCTAACAAGAAAGCAGAGCTGGAAGTGGATAAGTTGATTTTGTTTGTTGCCTATGTGATCAACTGTGCAGATCAAGTCAAACACAAAACAGAGAAAATCAAGATTATTGTGAAAGGGGCTGAAAAATTCTTGGGTATGAAAGACTTATCCTGGGAACAAATCAACAGAAGACTTGAAGAAGTCTGGAAAACAGGGGGTCAGGGGGAAAAAACTTGATGCTCATTCTGCAATGGAATGCAAGGAGCGTAATTGCAAATGGTCAGGAATTTAAAGGATTTATTAAAGATCTCAGAAGGAAACCTGAAATAATATGCATTCAAGAAACTTGGTTAAAAGCAGTATTAGATTTTGTAATTAAAGGTTATAAAAGTATACGCAGAGATAGGGAAGAGGGTAATGGAGGAGGCTGTATAATATTGGTAAAACAGGAAATGCAATATAGAATAATAAAAAAGGGGACAGAGTGGGAAATGATAGTGATTGAAGTATGGACAAATGATGGTTTTATCAAAATAATCAACTTTTACAACCCATGTAAAAAGTTATCACTGGAAGGACTTGAGGAACTGGCAATAAATTTAGATGGGAAAGTTATTTGTTGTGGAGATTTTAATGCACATAGTACATTATGGGATAGGTATAATGACGGGAATGGAGAAGTGATTGAAGAACTAATGGAGTCTAAAAATAATCCTCAATAATGGAAAGGGTACAAGAATTGATGTCAGAAATGGGAGGGAATCTGCCATGGATCTTACTTTAGTGTCAGAAACTCTGGCAGGTATTTGTACTTGGGACATTGTTAAAGAGACAACAGTAGGAAGTGACCACTATCCAATAATAATAGAAGTAGGCTTAAGACAGGAAATGTATGACACTGAGGGAGTAGAAAGATGGGTTTTCAGGAGTGTTGACTGGGAAAAATTTAAGCAGCTTAGTGATAAGGAAATGGAAAAAGTTAATATTTGTCAAGATGTAGATGAATTAAATCATGATATTTGTGAAGCCGTTCTAGGGGCAGCAAAACAAATAACTCAAAGGAATGGAGGGAGAAATAAAAAGAAAGTTGTACCATGGTGGACAAAGGTGTGTGATAATGCAATAAAGTCTCGGAATAAAGCATTTAGACTTGTTAAAAGAAATCATAATTTCCAAAATTTTATTGAATTTAAAAGGTTGCAAGCTAATGTGAGGAAAACAATTAAAAATGCAAAGAAGGAATATTGGATGAAATTCTGTAATTCAATAGGAAGAGAAACCAAAATAGGTAAAATATGGGGAATGATTAAAAGAATGAATGGGATTAATAGAGAATATGGATATCCAGTATTAACTGAAAATGAAAATGTTGCAGTGACAGACGGGGAAAAAGCAGAGATGTTGGTACAGAGTTTCATCAAAGTTCATAGCTCAAGTAATATTAATGAAGAGGGTCGAAGAGGAAGGGAAGCTACATTAAATGAGAATGAAGAATTGTTACTACAAGAAGAAGATGCCGATGATTTAATAAATGTTTCATTCACAAAGGCAGAACTGAATCGTGTACTTAAGAAAACAAAGATGTCATCACCTGGAAAAGATCAGATATGTTACATTATGCTAAACCATCTCAGTGAATCATCTAAAGACATACTACTGGAGTTGTATAATAAAGTTTGGGAGAAGGGGAAAGTACCACGAAAGTGGAAAGAAGCAGTGGTAATTCCGATACAGAAGCCAGGGAAAGACTGTAAAAACCCAGGGAGTTATAGGCCTATAGCTTTAACATCTAATGTATGTAAAATAATGGAAAGAATGATAAATGAGAGATTAACATATTACGTAGAAAACAAAGGATATGTATCAAAATATCAGAGTGGATTCAGAAGAGGTAGAAATACCATGGATCCTGCTTTATGTTTAGAGCATGAAATAAGAAAAGCACAAATAAATAGGGAAAGTGTAGTAGCCATATTTTTTGATTTGGAGAAGGCTTATGATATGATGTGGAAAGAGGGGTTATTAATTAAGCTACATAAAATAGGAATTAAAGGACCAATGTATAGATGGATAGAGGATTTTTTGTTGGAAAGATCTATACAAGTTAAAACAGGAAAGTGTTATTCAGATAAAACAGTTATTGAAAATGGAACACCTCAAGGGAGTATAGTGAGTCCTTTGTTATTTTCTATTATGATAAATGATGTTTTTATGGGTTTAGAAAATGGGATGGGATTTTCTCTTTTTGCGGATGATGCGGCAATTTGGAAGAGGGGTAGGAATTTGAAATTTATAATGGGAAAAATACAAGAGGCTATCACTAAAATAGAGGAATGGTCATTCAAGTGGGGGTTTAAATTTTCTGTTGACAAAACAAAGACAATGATCTTTACAAAGAAAAGAGTTGTCGGTAATTTAAAACTTAAATTGTATAATCAAGAATTGGAGAGAGTAAAGGAATTAAAATTTTTAGGTTTGTGGTTTGATGAGAGAATGACATGGAAAGTACATGTTCAGAAAATAAATGACAAGTGTAAAAAAGTTTTAAATGTAATGAGATGTTTGGTAGGAAATGAATGGGAAGCTGATAGAACATCAATGAAAACCATTTACATAGGATTAATTAGATCAGTATTGGATTATGGATGTATAGCGTTTGGATCTGCAGCAAAAACATCTTTGAGAAGGCTAGACAATATCCAATATCAGGCTTTGAGATTGTGTTCAGGTGCTATCAGAACAACCCCAACAGCAGCACTACAAGTGGAAATGGGAGAAACGCCACTGGAGTTGAGGAGAACACAGCTGTCATTAAATTACTGGGTCAATTTAAAATGTCATAATGAAGATCATCCAAGACAAGAAATACTGAAACAATGCTGGGAAAAGGAGAAAAAAGAAACAAAGAGTTTTGGATGGATCATTGAGCAGAAAGCAAAAGAGCTAGAAATAAATGAAATGAATATTTGTCCAACAGTACCACTCTCAGCAGTACATCCCTGGATACTTCCTGATCCTGTGGTAGACTTGACATTGCTAGACAAAAAGAACAGAGATAAGGAATTCATTCTGCACCAACAAGTAATACAGACATACATAGAAAATAACTATTATAGCTGTATTCAAATTTATACAGATGCTTCAAAGAACTCAGCTAACAAAGTTGGTATTTTGTTCATAGTTCCAGAATTCAACATAAAAATATGCAAACGAATTACTGATGGATTGTCAGTGTATACTGGAGAGATGTTGGCAATCTTGTTAGCATTACAGTGGGTTGAGGAGGTGAGACCTTTGAGAGCAGTGATATGCTCTGATTCAAGCTCTTCATTAATCAGTATACAGAATAACAAGTCAGAGGGCAGACAAGATATATTAATGGAGATACAACAAACATTATATAGAAATCAAATGATGGGACTCAGTATAGTACTTGTATGGATACCAGCACATATAGGAATAAGGGGAAATTAATTAGCGGACAAGGGTGCAAAGGAAGCAACAAAAAGAAATCATACGGACATGGAAGTTCCTTTTAGTAAAACAGAAATGAAAACTACGATAAAGTATAAATTGAGAGAATGGTGGCAAAAGCAGTGGGAAAAAGAACACACAGGAAGATGGTTTTACAGTATTCAAAGGAGAGTTGGCATGATGAGAAACACGGGGAAAACAAGGAGAGAGGAAACAATCATATCCAGGCTACGCTTAGGTCACACCAGATTAAACAGCACGTTATTTAAAATGGGAAAACACAACTCGGGGAGATGTGAATTTTGTCAGGAGGAAGAAACAATAGAGCATGTTATGCTTCATTGTCAGAAGTATGTTGTTGAGAGGAGAGAAATGGTTTTTAATCTCAAAGAAATCAAGGTGAACTATGATTTCAGGAATATATTACAGAGAAGTACTGAGGAAAAGTGTTATCGATTCTTAATTCAGTACCTTAGAAGCACAAAATTGTTAGAAAGAATATAATTGTGGATGTTATTGTTTATATTTTGGTATCTCACCGTTTTTCTTCGTCCATTTTTTAAAATTTTTTTTATTATTTTTTTTATTTATTTATTTATTTATTTTTTTTAATTAATAGAATGTAGGATAGTTCCGGTTCACACTCCTTACCAGTAGGTGGCGGTAATACACCAAAAGTTGTTTGTCAACCGCCAGAAAACACCACGAAGAAGAAGAAGAACAATTGATAGAATGTTCTCACTGCATCCAGGCTCCAGTTATGTTTGTTCACATTAAGAAATGGCCGGTATCTATTTGAGCTCTGCTTAACAGGTTATGGGCCCAGATGCATTGATGTTTGTGCAGATACGCCGTGAGTAGCCACTGCAAGACGGTTTGTTTGCAGGTTTGGAGTGCTACCACCATGAGTGAACGGATAAGTTCACGTTGGTCTCGCCTTGTGTTCGATGGAGATAAAAAGAACTATGAACTGTGGGAGACAAAGTTTTTAGTCCATCTGCGGCTGCGGAAATTAAAGGATACAATTTTAAATGGGCCTGCTGAGGATGCGGATGCAGACGCACTGGCTGAGGATGCAGCAAAGAATGCTGAAGCATATGCTGAATTGATCCAATTTCTCAATGACAAAAGTTTGTCCCTGGTCATGCGAGAAGCTGCAGATGACGGGCGTGGAGCACTCAAGATTTTGCGGGACTATTATGCTGGCAAGGGTAAGCCCCGCATTGTGTGTCTCTATACAGAACTGACTTCCCTGCAAAAGTTGAGTAGCGAGAGTGTGACTGACTATGTCATACGTGCCGAGACCTCAATCACAGCGCTAAGGAATGCTGGAGAGGTCTTGAGTGATGGACTATTAGTTGCAATGGTTTTAAAGGGCCTTCCAGAATCATTCAAGCCTTTTTCCATTTTTGTCACTCAAAGCGATGAGACTATCTCTTTTGCGGACTTTAAGACAAAATTGCGAAGTTATGAGAACACTGAGGGTATCCGCACAGTTGGGGCCGAAGACAACGTCATGGGGGCCTGGGCACATCCTAGGAAGGCCGGTGCCCCAGCAGGAGCAAGAGTGCGGGTTACTGAGAGCAAGGACATTTCCGTTGTGGCCAAAAAGGACACAAGGCCAGATGGTGTCAGCGTGGTCAACAGTGGTACACCCAGGGAAAGAATACCACATGGCGAGGAGGACGGAAACAGCAGCTGCAGAAGGACAACGCACATGGAGCGTATGGAGAGACTGACAACACCTTCGCCTTCAAGCTGGTGACCAGTGATCGTTGACCAGCGTGTGGTGTCACCAGAAAGGGGTTAATGGTGGACACCGGTGCAACATCGCATATCATCACAGACCTGGCCAAGTTTAAGATGTTCGACGACTCATTCCAGCCTGAGACGCACTGCGTAGAGCTGGCAGATGGCACAAGGTGCAAGGGGGTTGCAGAGCGAAGGGGAGAAGCAGAAGCGTGTCTAGTCGACAGCAGGGTGCGGCACCTCAGTGCCACACTGAAGCAGGCGCTGTACATCCCCTCCTATCCCCAAGACATCTTCTCTGTGAGAGCTGCAACTTCCAGCGGGGCAACAGTGATCTTCAAGGAGGGTGAGGATGTTCTGCAGTACAAAGACGGTACACGTTTTCTCATTCATGAACATAAAAGATTGTTTTATTTGCCTAGTGTGCCAGAGAACAATGACTGTGATAATAAATGTATGAGTTGCCATGATATTCAGACGTGGCATGAGATTTTGGGGCATTGCAATTTTGATGATGTTCAGAAGTTAGAGAGTGTTGTAGATGGTATGTCAATAAAGGGTAAAGTATCCAAGTCTATGCAATGTGAAGTGTGTGTTAAAGGCAACTTCACTCAGAGCAGGAACAGGAAACCTGATGTGAGGGCCAAGTCAGCTTTAGAGTTGGTACATACTGACTTGGCAGGCCCCATTGATCCCGAATCCAGAGAAGGCTATAGGTATGCTCTGTCCTTTATTGATGACTACTCAAGTGCAGTGTTTGTGTACTTTCTGAAGCACAAAAGTGACACAGTGGAGAGGGATCAAGCTCAGATCAACATTGATTATTGCTACAAGATGGTTTCCAATGTACCTCAAACTTTCAGAGAAGCTGTAACTTCATCCAACTCAAGAGAGTGGGAAGAAGCAATGGATGAGGAGATGAAATCACTGAGAGATAACAACACATTTACTCTGACCACCCTTCCAGAGGGTAAGAAAGCAGTGGGGGGTAGATGGGTGTATTCGATGAAAAACAATGCTGATGGATATGACAAGTACAAGGCCCGCTATGTCGCCAAGGGGTATAGCCAGGAGATGGGTATAGATTATGGAGAAACTTTTTCTCCTACTGCCAACCTTACCAGTGTGAGAGTGTTGATGCAGAAAGCTGCTCAGGAGGATCTGATCCTCCATCAGATGGATGTTAAAACTGCCTACCTACATGCACCGATTGATTGTGAGATTTACATGGAGCAGCCAGAGGGATATGATGTAAAATCTCAGACCAATGAGAAAATTGTGTGTAAACTGGAGAAATTATTGTATGGGTTAAAGCAATCAGGTCGAAACTGGAATAAATTGTTACATGATTATCTGTGTGAAAACATATTTGTACAGAATCCAGCTGATCAATGTGTTTGCAAGAGAGAAACAGAACATGAGAAAGTGATCATATTGATATGGGTTGATGACTTGGTAATTGCTGCTAATGATGAGAGAGCTTTAAAAATTGCCAAAGAAATGCTTACTAAGAAATTCGAAATGAAAGATTTGGGAAAACTGAAGGATTTTCTAGGTATCACTTTTGACCAGTGTGATGGATGTGTGACTGTCACAGCAGAGTTATGTTGGCAAATTGGTGCAAAGGTTTGACATGCAGGACTGTAAACCCAGGTCGACACCTTGTGAACCAAAGTTGAATTACACTGATGGTGATGAAAAGCTGAATGATCCCCGGAAATACAGAGAGGCAGTGGGAAGCCTAATCTACCTGACCTTATGCAGTAGACCTGATCTCAGTTATGTTGTTAGCAAACTGTCACAGTATTTTAGTGAGCCAACAGAAGAGCAGTGGACAACTGTAAAGCATGTACCTAAATATCTGAGAGGCACAAATGACAAGATGCTCTGTTACAGAAAATGTGATGAAGGGTTAAGATTGATAGCTTACAGTGATGCAGATTGGGCGGGTGATGCAAATGACAGACGTAGTACATCTGGTTATTGTGTTAGCCTATGTAGGAATGGTCCTCTGATTTCCTGGAAGACCAAAAAGCAGCCAACTGTCGCATTGTCAACATGCGAGGCTGAGTACATGGCATTGGCTGTCACCACACAAGAATGTTTGTATTTGACTCAACTGCTTGAATATCTTAATGATTTTCAGTATGGTGTACCTGTGATCTATGAAGATAACCAAGGCACAATTGCACTGGCAAAGAATCCTGTTCATAGACAGAGATGTAAGCATATTGATATCAAATACCACTTTGTAAGATCAACTGTAAACAATGGTGAAGTGTCTTTGGAGTATTGCCCAACAGATCAGATGGTAGCTGACCTTATGACTAAACCAGCTACAAAAGTGAAGCTACTTACCTTTTCCACGTTCCTGTTTGGGTTATAGCCAAGCCAAGATGCAATGCAGTTGGTTTCCTTGTTTCTTTGTTTTTGCTTATGTTGATGATGAATAATGTGTGAGCAAGTGGGGGTGTTAGTTGATAAATTGCCTGACTATGCTCCCAATTACTGTGCATTCCTCAACCAGGTGTTTGTCATGTGATTATACCATGTGCCCTCCTATTTATACAGCACCTGTACCAATAAACAATTGATAGAATGTTCTCACTGCATCCAGGCTCCAGTTATGTTTGTTCACATTAAGAAATGGCCGGTATCTATTTGAGCTCTGCTTAACATTTGTACAGCACACTTTCAACACAAGGCAATTCAAGGTGCTTTCCATGGTTTAACAGAGAATCGATAAAAGAAAACATTTAGGTAAAGCATAAAAAAGCTAATTTATGTAACTTAAAATCTGATGAAACACAAATATGTAAATGAAAACAACAGTTTAAGAAAAGCAGGAAAAACTAATAATGAAAACATGAAAAGTAAAAAACTGCAATGGTATGAAAATTAAAACAGAAAACATGAGAATCAATAAAAGAAAACATTTAGCAATTACATTAAGCATATGAAGAAGAACCACAATTTAGGACTCAAAGGCAGCTCTGAATTATAGAATTTTAATATTTGGTTTAAAAAAGCCTAACGTTTCAGCCGCTTTGCAATGGTATGGAAGTTTCTTCAAGATTTGTGAAGCATAGAAACTGAAAGCTGCATCTCCATGTTTGGTTCTGATTCTAGGGATGTTTAGTAAACTCGAGTTGGAGGAACTGAGTGGTCTGCTGGGTTGGCATAGTGACAACAGGTCTTCAATATACTTTGCTGCTAAACCATTTAGTGACTTATAAACTAGTAGGAGTATTTTAAATTCTATTCTCTGAGCTACAGGGAGCCAGTGGAGGGACTTTAGAACTGGGGTGATGTGCTCTACTTTCCTGGTTCTAGTGAGGACGTGAGCAGCAGCGTTCTGGATCAGTTGCAGATGTCTGATTGATTTTTTTAGGTAAACCTGTGAGGGCGCTGTTGCAGTAATCAATCCGACTAAAGATGAACGCATGGATCAGTTATTTCAATCATCAGAAACTGACGACAGATAAAAAGATACACACATCACATTTATAAAAGAGTATAGAAATATAAAGAGTATAAACATTAATGGTTCAGCATTTCTATGCCTTGCAGGAGAAAGATGTAGCCTATTGATACTTCCTGATTCTACTTTTAATGATGCTGAAATGTTTGGTTGATGGGAGCGTTTCAGATAAATCACTGAGAGTGTGTACATAGTCTGTGACAATGTTCAGAGCCCTGTTGAAACAGAGGCTCTGGAACAGAACCTGGACTCAGTTCCCCTAACAATCCTTTACAGGACCCTCTTGTCTTTGTAACTGGAATCTAGATGTATGCAATGTTACACTTTAGAACTTGTTTTTTCCCCACAGAAATCTCTTGTTCTTTTACAGTTTAAAACGTCAATGTTTTCATATACTTTTTTTGCTTTAAGTCAGGGGTGCCCAAAGTGGGGCCCGTGGGCCATAGTTGGCCCCCCCAAGTCATTCATTTTGGCCCAACCAGTGTATTACATACAAGTCTACATTGTTCAGTCAGATAATTGTGCAATATAATTACTCTTCCACTGTTGATACCGTTTGTGGTTAATGGGACCGATGAGCATTTTTTGCGCTGCACATTCCTTACGTTTGGTGCTTACATTTTGATCTGAAATATCAGAAATTAGGTTTTAAATTTATTGCAAGGAACTACAAGGGGCATGTAGATGTGTGCACATATCTACATTTGCTAACTTTATAAAAACACAAGTAATCATGTTTGATCAATTTACAAAATATCTCATAAGCCTTTTCTGCTGCACTGGACTAGATCACTGACATCAATGCTAAATTAATCAAATAAGGAACTTTAGATATGTTTTAAATGGAAAAAAATGACCTATTTGTCATTTTACTGTTATTTACACAAATTAAAACTTAAATAACTGATAAATAAAAATACTTTAGTATTTGTAATTGTGTTTTGAATGAAATATTACATTTGGCCAATGGCCCTCTGATAGTTTAACTTTGGCCCTCTGAGGGAAAAGGTTTGGTGTACTGTAATATTAAAAAACAATTTGGAAACAAGTTATATTATAAATAAATTTAACAATTCGAAAGACATCAAATTAATTTAAAAAAGAAGTTTGTTTTATCTTAAAGGCTTAAATTATTATTTGGCATGAAAACTTTGCAAACTTCTTACAAAGCATATGGAGCCTAGTTATGTCAGTGCTTGTTGAGGGTAACATTTGCAAGTATATATTTGCAATATACCAAGCATAGTTATATATAATACACCAGACAGTGAAAAATAGGATGAACAGAAATCAAACCCAATAATTAGGCATGTGAATCCCCTCTAAATACATGACCTGGCCACATGTCCTGTTATTTGTACCCAAAGACCCAAGGTTATGCAGAAATCAAATGAGAAAACTCATCAAAAGACCCATGAGCGTTAATCCAGGATGTAAACATATAACCGGCCGAGTTTTCATTGCCCTGGGATTACTTCCCTAAACTACATCATTTCCATTTAAAGAAACGTGCAGCCCACGTCCCTTTTATATCCATTTAAGTACACCCCATTGTCTGTGAACCTACCAATGGGAGCGTGAACGTACCACCTCTGTAGAGTCTCTGACCAATCAGCAAATCACTCCTGGTTTTTTATATGTCCTACCTCTTCAGGTGTTGCATTACACACCTCTAACCCCCGCGACTTTTGCAACTAAAAATGAAACTGTCCAGGCATACACACGTTTCGTCTTAATGAAGGCGACTTGATGTTTTCGTTTAGTGTGTCTTTTTCAACCTGACTCTGTCGGACATTGGATTATAGCGTAGTTGGTAAGATTACGGCCTCCTTTCTCGGCTGTTTACATCGGGAACCTATTCAGGGACAGCCCCAGGGGCCTCGGCTGCCGACGTTTCAAGTCCCCCAAACAAAACTGACCCGATCCGACTCGAAAGGCCGGTTCCTCGCGCCAGTGCAAGAAATCAGTACCGAGTGCAACATGGACCTGGACAGGTAAGATACAGCCACTGACATTACTTCTTTCTTTTAAATCCACGCATGCTGGTGTGAAGTAGTTTGCTTCTAATTAAACCCCATCCACAGTTAGACGATTGAACAAAACAAAAATCCTGCTGTGACCCCTTTTGAAAAAGAAAAGGGTTTTTTTCTTAAACGAGCATAAATATGAATATGTTAGATGTGTGCGTTGATTGCTAAAGTTGGTACTGTTTTAAAATGGCTATAGCCTATGGCATATTCTCAAATTCAGATGTTTTAAAATAATCTTTCTGCTGAGAAAAAAATCTAAATTTCTAATGTTTGTTTGTGCTCTTGGCCCATATAAAACACATGTTGTGCAGAGCACCCATTCAGATAGCAGTATGGTGAGAAACAGCCTGAGGCATGCCTGCTGGCTCTTCAGACTGTTGTGATGTATTGACAGGTTGACTTTGATCTGACACCCAACACTTCCATCGCTTCACATTATTCCCATTGACTCGACAGTAAACGTCTGGTGGTGGTGGTGCCAAACGAAATGTCGGTGGCCTCCCGCAGAGTGTTCAACAGCGATGATGAGGCATGGAAGAACTACCTGGAGAATCCGCTGATTGCTGCCACTAAGGCCATGATGAGCATCAATGGAGATGAGGACAGCGTGGCAGCTCTGGGAATGCTGTATGACTACTATAAGGTCTGAAATGATCATTTTGCAAACAAAACGCTGAAAAAGTCAAATATTTTATAATTTATTGACTCCGCCCCCGCATGGGATCTTCAACCAGGTTACTTTTGAGAGGTAGTAGCTGCAAGATGCAGTTACATTTACAAGATCCCACAAATGTTTGGCAGAAGTTACTTTAGTACCCCCAACCCAATATTAGGAATGCATAATCTCCACTAATGGACATTTTCTCATTTGTTTCAGAGATGATTAATATTTGACAGATATACAACTCTCCGGATTTCGGAATAAACAATCCCAAAAAATATAAACGGTTCGCTGCCGTTTTACAGATGAACAACACTTTCAAGAGTCCAACCTATAGAAAGCGTTGGTGAAAAGTTGTATGTCTAAATGTAAGTCATACATCGATAACTATTTCAGAATTGTTGTTTTCAGCATCTCGTGATCTGTGACCTTTTTCATTGTTTAATTGTTAATCTCTCTATTTGAAAATACCCATATGTGTTGTCCATTTGTAAAGTAAAAGCTAGCTTTTATAGATGACCTAAACTATAAGCAATTGTTTTTTTTAAATATTTTTGTATGCTTCTCTTTTTATTTGGACATTAGGAGAGTTGCATGCGTCCCAAATCATGACGCTAAACCTTTTAAACTACATCAGGTACTTAAACTCCAGATGACGGAGATCACAATTTCACATTAATGGAGGTCACATTTAAAAAAAATCTATTTTAATGTAGCTAGATGCTCTTTAAAAAGTAAAGTATAGGTATAAAACATCCACATCATCCTGTTAAAACACCAAACTCTTGGAATGTCAATAAAGTTGTTTCTATATAAATACATCTCAACTAAAAAGACGTATTAAAATCCTGCAGTGGAAAATGCAACACTAAAATGATGGGGTTGTATTAATATGCATACCCTTCAAAGTGGGGTAGGTGATCTTGGAAGAGTTGTTCATCAAGCTATATATAAAAAAAAAAAAAAAAAAAAACATCCAACCTCCTTTCTTTAGGCTACCTCCTTTAGTCACGCCTCTAAAATACAGGAACGGCTGTAATGGATGAAAATATATCAAACTTCTAAAAAAATAAGATCTGAGTCCTTTAAAGCATTTAAGGTATTTAATTCAACATGTCTGGCAGCAACACGAAGGGAACAGTGCTCACTCTTCCATTCCATTCCCTACCCAACCCTTCTATCTAGCACATTATGTAACATTTAGCAATCACAGTGTTCTCTTTGCAGCACTTCTTCTTCAATCTTCTTGTTCAGCTCCTGAAGAACCGGTTCATGCCAGTCTGTTCGTAAGCATGAAGCGGGTCCTCAAGGCTAGAACTTGCCGTTCTTACTTCTCTCATCCTGGTGATCTGACACATCTTTATCAGGAACATTATGCTGGAACAATGAGCTTGTTTTCTCTAACTTGACCTTCTGCATTAGATGTATTCACTAATACAGAGAATAATTAAATCCTATTTATATTGGAATATTTCATATTTCTTGCACTCCAGGGCTGCACAGCTTTGATCAGCTAATAGTTTCTTGGCATTTCACAGGTAATAAAAAATTACATTATTGACAAAAACAACAAATGTGATTGTTTTTAAATTCATATTTATCTGTACATTACATTATAAGCTACACTTTCCAATGTTATTTTGATAAATGTTCAAAGTAATCTTGGACTATCAAGAAAAACTGATTGCGGTTAGACTGATGACAACTTAGCAGCCCATTAGCCAAAGTATGCTACAGGCAGACTGCTACTTTTTTGGTTTCGCTTTCTTATAAACCATTTTGCATGTAATTAGAGCTTCCATGACGAGAGCCTTCCTGGCTCTGATTTTGAATATACTTGTAATCAATCCACATCCAGAAGTAAACCACAGGGAAAGGTCAGAGGAGCACCAAGGGCCAGAGGAGGCAGGGCACGCGGATATCAGCCGGGTTATCTAGGCAAAGAGGACATTCAAAGAGTTGAAGAGCTACAAGTCTTGATGAATACTAATTAGCAGGTATCTATTTCAATCTTCTTTAAACATATCATTTTCTGCTAAAGAAAAAAAAATATCTGAATAGTTAGGTCAGTGGCTTGTGATGTATGAACCCAGAATGATGTTTATCTTGCTATATCTGACATTTGGTATCAGACTTCCCAGCTGTAGGCCAACCCCCCTTGTGTCTCTGCACAAACTGCCAGGGGATGCCCACCAGATATAGAAAGGATATGCACAATAATGCACAGGCAATAAATATTTGTTCAGTTCAAATCACTGTCTGATTGTGTGATTGTGCATTAACATTTTATCTTACCATCTCTCTTAATTCTGAATAATGGCAACCAAAATATTTCTTAAAAAAAAAAATTCAAGATCTTTTGGACCCCATAACTTAGGATCATACCTATGAAAAATGTCCTCGTGGTTGATCATATTGGTCAGTGGTGGATGGAAGGTCGGGCCCATGCTGCAACACGTTAGTACCTATTCTGTTGGTGATGGAGGCAGAACTGTGGAAATATGATCACAACTAAACATTTTTAATTTTCTTTTAAAACAGCTCTTGGGTTGCTTGGGGCTGGCAGACCTAATATAACTCCTAATAGACCTGTTTATTTATACATGTTATTTACTGAAGCCTTATACCATCTGGTCTGCAGTAGATGTTTTTTTTTCTATTCTAAAAAATTAAAAACAAAATTGTGACTTTTCAGGAAATAAGATATGATGTTTGACCCAAGTTGGATAACAACAAAAAGGTAAAACTAGTGTTTGATAAACCAACTTGACCTGATTCCAAGAAGTACAAAGCACAATGAAGCTATACTCTAAGCAACATGTTCTCTGAGCAACATTTAAAAACCAAAAAGAAATGTTAGCTGTCAAGCAACGCTTCTGTCAACATAAAATTCAGAACTTACCCATTAGAGGACGATTCTGAGATAGCCGTGGATGAGGAGGGAGGAGGGGATCTCAGCAGGAAACCTTGTTTTAATTATGTAAAAGGTTATGTTCTAAATATCAAAACTGACAAAAAACCCTAAAATAAGAGTCTTTTATTCTAGCAGCATAAAATGCATCATATGAATAACCTTCTCATGAGTGTTTAATACAGCTAACATGAGTCAGCAAGTAACTCACTAGATTGTTTGCCATCTTAGCAACCTATTGCAGTATAAAATGCTTCCTTTTAATTTTAGCCTTAACTAGTCAGACACGTGTTAGAATTAAAATATAAAGTTGGCTATTGTCAAACAACCATAAAACAATAAAGTTATCTTACTGATCATGGAGATATAGATCCTCCAGAGCAGCCATTTGCAGCTGTCTGTTCCTTTAAATGACACCAAGACTCAATAAGCAGCACCGCTGGTCACCAATGCTTTTTTCTTGTTCCACTCTTCATCATCTTTTCCTTTGGCTATTACCTTTTTGAATACAGTTTCACGTTTTCGAGCTGTTGTCTGCCATAATACTTAACATAGCACAACCGCGTAAACATACACCAATTTATTGTACACTTCAGAACTACTACTACTTTTCTGTGTAAATGATGTTACACAAAGTATGACAAATAAGTAATATAAAGCCATTTAGAACACATATCTAAACTTAAGTATTTGATTGATTTTAGTATTGTCAGTAAAAAGAAAATCTTCCTCCCAGCATTGTAGAACTGTTTATTGTGCCACTGTTAATGTCACTCCATGCTGATAAAAGCTAGCAGCCAGCATGATGATGACCCGTAAACCTGGGGGTAGTTTGATCGAGTCCAGTGTGGTAGCAAAGTCTCATGAGACATTTTGTCAACTGAATAAAATGACTATTTGCGATCTTATAAAATGTGCACTTGTGAATATGTGAAGAAATCTACTCAGCTTGCCCCTTGTGGTTGCTTGTATTTGATTGTTAAACCAAATTTATGATTTTTTTCAAATATAATGTAACAATTTATATTAATTGGGCCATTTGTCAAAAGTGATGTTAGCAGTGGAAGAGCAATGATGATGCAAATGAAGTTTACTGTCTGATTAAAGTAGGTTTTTTATATCATATCCAGGGCAGTCTCTGGCGGGCCAAATGAAATGGCTTGGGGGGCCGACTTTGGCCCGCGCGCCACACTTAGGGCACCCCTGCACTAAACAGTCATTACTTAACAGAAATCGGATATGAGTATTTGCCGAGTGCTAATGCTGATACTTCTATCACACGAAAAAATGCAATGAATTCTAAGACATGTTTTTATTTCTTTTCTGCTTATTTAGCATTAGCGCTGTATCGACCTCGATATCTGTATCGGTGTTGCCCTAGTTAGAAATCATCTCTGTCATCTTTTTTTATATTAGCAGGTTGTCATTTTGACGAGGTTGTTCAGACTTTAGATATCCTTTATACTTAGTTTTTTCCCCCCCTTTAGTGTTCTTTGTAGAGCTTGGAAATGATTTCATGTTTAAATGTTTTTCTTTTTCGGTTTGCTCAAATCCCATCAGGTTCCCAGACGGATAAGGCGCCCATCCAGTGGTGTTCCGCCTACAGAACCCTGTGCTGGTGTGACGAACACATATGGAGGCCAGGATATGTTGGATCACCACTGTCAGGCTCGGAGATCCATGCCGATGAACCTTTCGCTTAACAGCGACGCTACAGAACATCCCGGCTCCAAGCGCTTTGCAGTGAGCGTTGCCTTGGATGCCAGAGAAGGAGACGGTAGAGGCGGGGGCTGTGCACCTTTTCCTCTGGTGAAAACAGAGAGCCAGACATCCGTCCCGGTTTTAGTTTCTGGTTCCTCCCACCTAGAAGAACCAAGAGAGCATTTAAGGATGCTTTACGAGCAGAACTGCTGTAATTTATCTCTTTCTGGATCCCAAAAAGATGAACAGAGTAGCACTCCGGACAGCACATATGACGACACTGTGGAGGAAGAGGTGAGGCCTGGTGGAGGAGGTTCTACTTTTTGATGCAGAGATATACAATATCTGTGTTTTTCTTCTGCTCAACTTATTGTTTAGGAAATTCCTGAGCATGTTTTTTAAAGAAGCATATTTTCTTTTATTGTTGTTGCAGATTTACCATAGAAGTGTTCCTTCGCAAGTTGATGCATCACGCCATAAACTACCAATGTAAGCCTGAAAATGATGTTTCCGATTATCCTCTGGTACTAAAGGGTTGAATTAATAATTCTGTTAATAACCTTTGCAATTTTTTTCACCAACAAAATGGTTTCGATATGTGGAAGAGAAAATACTTCCAAGGTCAAGATCGATGAAACATTTAGTTAGGGCTGGGCGACACTTTCATACCAGTCGATATATATATCTCATGATATAGAACGAATCACTATTTTTTTCAATTTACAACATTCTTGGTACTTTTTAAATATATTAGGTTATTTTTTATTTAAAATGTTATTTTCTAAAGTTGAATATGTCAATGTACATTATACAGTTGTTTAGGGAAAATTAAAGGTTAGGGCTGGGCAAAATGGATTAAAAATAAGATTGTAGGTTTTTTTTCAAAATGCCAAATCTGATTTGCAACATTAATCTATTTTTCTCTTCCTTCCCTTCTGTTTTTAAAGATAAACCAAAGATAACATCAAATATATATTATTTTAAACGTTCTTTTTTTTCAATCATCTCTTCTTTGAGTTGATCTGAATTCGGACTCCAAATAAATACATTCTGTAAAACATGCTTGTGAAATAATATGGTTAGGCTTTTTGAAAGGCTGACATCATTCTGAACCAAGAGATACATTGGTGATTTTTATTAATATTCTACCTAGCCCTACCTCGAGTTTCCTAAACAGGCTGTACTTATTCAATTCAATTCAATTCAGTTTATTTATATAGCGCCATTTCACAACAGATGTCATCTCAAGGCACTTTACAAAAAGAGTTATTACAATACAATGTTTAATGTAACGTTTGCAAATTAT
The DNA here is from genome assembly GCA_028564705.1 of Apricaphanius iberus. Taxonomy (NCBI): domain Eukaryota; kingdom Metazoa; phylum Chordata; class Actinopteri; order Cyprinodontiformes; family Aphaniidae; genus Apricaphanius; species Apricaphanius iberus. The sequence continues at coordinate 327,614 of JAPXFQ010001198.1, forward strand.
TAAATTTGCAAACGGTGTATGTTCTACAGGCTGTACCAGGAGGGGAAATGCTGACTTTATGTTTATCAATATTTTCCTGGGTATCGTCTATAACCTTTCTTGTTCGTTTTTTTTTTTTTTTTTTTTTTTTTTTTTTGTAGTTTTAGGGAACAAATATCAAGCAATGGCTTTAAGACTTGTTCAAGTTGTTCATTGTTTGAAGAGTTTCAGAAACGTTGGTGTAAAGAAAGGGGGGGAAATTAGATATACTGCTTTAGCTCAAGTAATTGTTTAATTAGTCTTAGCAATTTTTGCTAAAAACTTTGCTGAAAACACGTTTCTGTTCGCTCTGGCTGCTTGGTTTGTTTTGTTCTCCTGCTGGAAGACGAACATCTCCATTAGCCTCAAATCTTTTGGAGCGTCTAACCGGTTTTCCCTCCAGAGTTCTTCTGTATTTAGCTAAACAAGCATCCCCTCCGTTCTGACTAGTTTCCCTCTCCCAACTTAAGAATAGCATCCCTACAGCATAATGCTGCCACTGCCTTGTGTCACTAAGGGGATTATGTGCTCCACATGATCTAAAAAAGAAGAAAGACGATAGTTTTCTTCTTCTTAATGTCTTGCAGTGACAGCTTCAAGTATAGCTTGGAAGCCAACATGTCTTTGCGGCCACGTCAAGGAGAAGGACCTATGGCTTACCTGAACCGGGGCCAGTTCTATGCTCTGACGTTGTCTGATAATGGCTACAGATCATCCCACTGTCAGCCCAGAGGCAAAACTTGGGGGACGTCTGATGGGAAGCCATCCAGTAATGAGCATCGTGCTTCTCTGGGAGGTTCTGATCTGCAGCAGGACACTGTTGTGCAGGTGAGGGAATGTGGGGGTTGATAGACTCAGGTTAAACGTTCGAAACATTTGGACCTCATAACTCTTCATATTTTCTGTTTCATCTGTAGAGCGTTATAATGGTCGTGTTTGGGGAAGACAAGTCCAGAGATGATCAGCTTAAGAACTGGAAATATTGGCATTCCAGACAACATACAGCAAAGCAAAGGGTTTTGGATATTGGTAAGGGGATGTTATTGTTGAAGTTAAATGACTGGTTGGAAGGTCTACATAGTTTAGTACTGGTTATAACTCTAAAAAACGGATAACTTCACCTCTACAAGGAAAAAAAAAAGGTGGGAGCAAGACCGAGCAGGCGGCAAACCTAAAAGAGAATCTCTTCAACTGTTCTGCAGTAAAACCGGATTAGATTTGAATAACAGTCAATGTGCGATTCCCACAGGAGTCCTGAGAACAGAAAGCCAGTGCGAATACATTTGCATAGACGTTATGAAGAAATAAGTGCAGGCCTGGATTGCGGCCATATCCTGAACAATCATCAAGAGACAGGCCTCAACCTGTGGTCTCAAATGCAAAGGAATGAACCGGTGCTGTCATACACTATTGGTTTTTGTGTGTGCATAGTTCACGCCATTAAAACTACTGGCATGGACTTGCTCTAGGATAGGTAAGAAAGTGGGAATTAATACATGACTGGGGCGCATTGGAGTTATTTTTCTTTGCTGGAAGTGAGATAGTCAAGTGAAAGTATTTGCTCATCAGATTTTGATTCACACACAGGTTCTGCCTGTAAGATAAAGGGAGTTCAAACTGATAAAACCTGCATTGTTTAGACAGACTGCTTCTACCTAAGCTATGCAGGAATGTTCAAAAGGATCATTTATATAAATCATTCCTATTTTAAAGGTTTACAAAATAATTTAATAGCTTATATATTTGGATTATTTTGTCTATAGAGTTGTTGAATTTAATTAGATCTACTAATACATGGATTATGAAAAACTAAAAGAAGGTTTCGGGAAATGATAAATATGGAAAGAAATGAAATACATTTAATAGAGCCCTAGGTTTATCCATCTGATTGAGTGGGACAAAAGGATGTTTTGTTTTTGTTTTTTATCATATCACTACAAGCTTCAACCCCTCCCTCCATGTTGAACTAGACAACAAATCAGCTAAGATCATAATACTTCAACGAAATAATCAGAGGTGATTTATTAATGGGAGAAAATGCATCAGTAGTCTGTTTACAAATCAGCAGATGCTGTGGTGTACAGGGCACGGACTGAAAGCATTACCCAAAGCAGACCATTGTCATGTTGAGTTTCTGCTGAATGAGATCAAATTGTTCTATCAAAGGGTTTAGCATGCAATCATGGCTACAATAAAGAAGAAAAGATCCAAACCATGATGCCACCACCACCAAATTTCATTGATGAAATGAAGTACTAGTTTTCTTGACTAGGATTCCAGTTCAGCCACAAAACCTTCTGTAGTAACCTGGTTAGTCCAGTTGACCTTATAAGAACTCTAAGAAGTAGCATCTCCTTCTTTAAATATTCAGTGCTCTTCTTTTGCCCAGAAGCTGTGATTGGTTTGTTTTTGACCCCAGCGATAAAGGTTCCCCCTGTCTGTCTGTCTGTCTGTCTAAAAAAGAATGTAAAGGAAATATTAAATGCAAAGAGTGATAAAATAAAATAACATCTCTAATTTTCTGGAGAGGGAAGGTAGGGAGGTGATTTAGTTGTTGGTATCTCAGAACATGTTGCAAATGGCATTAATCAAGGTAAAACATATATTTACATCATGACAACAATCCTCAGGTGTGATGAGGAGGGGCAAAAATCTTAATGAGGGAACAAGCTTATCCACAGTCACTGCTAAATTTCCTCCATTTGGATTTAAACACTGTAATGGTTGATTAATAGAGTTTTAAAACTAATGTTTGGACATTTCCCTAATTTGTCTCATAGACTTGGACCTGGATGGATATTTCATAGAAAACCCCACTGACCAATAAATATAACTAAATTTTTTAATTTTCATAAATCATTTTGATAAAATAATTTAAGTTCTGCTTGTAATTAATAAACAGGCTTCTCTTTTAGTTTAGAGCTTGTTGTAAGGTTTAGTGAGTTATTTAGATATATTTAAGCATGTAAATTATAATTTTCTTACACATAATCCCAAAAATAAGGCTTTAAATTGAAACCTGTTTTGTGGTTGGTTTGAATTTTAAAATCCTTTCAATAAAGATTTAGTTTCCTTAGTTACAGTTTCGCATGCGTTTAAAATATTAAGGTTGATGCCAGATAAATATCTTTCCAGAACCACCCATCTGAATCGGTGTCCTTTCATTTCCTGTCCTTTCATTCAGCGGACTACAAGGAGAGCTTCAGCACGATAGGTAACGTGGAGGAAATAGCCTATAACGCTGTGTCTTTTACCTGGGATGTGAGTGAAGAAGCCAAGGTAAGTACAAACCGTTGCTGAGGTATATACTAACATCTCCTGCTTTTTAAATTTTTTAGATTTTTTACATTATATGGAATATTCCAAAGGTTTTGAAAACGGTGTGAAAGTGCTTAGTTTATTTTGGAGCATGTCAAAGTAAGAAAAGGTTACAATAAAATAATGTTATTTATTTTTGATTTTTGATTTCATTTTATGCTGATACATTCCACTTTAATATTTCGGCCCATGTAGCTAAAGGTTCGGACGTCATTGTCCTTCTTTGCTCTAGCCGACACGCTTGCTGTGTGCTTCAGTACAGATCTCCACTCAGATCATTGGTATGTCCAATATAATCTCTGCCTCCCACTTCTGTCTTATATATTTAGTCATGTGGACCAAAAATATGGACTACAATTGACCAATTATTTGCTCATATATACATTCTCCATCATCTAATTTGTGTTATGAGAAACTTTTCTATAAGGTTTGGACTCAAAGGTTGTCCCCCAATCTTTGCGTATTCTTAATTGCAGTTCCTGAAAAAAATGTTTTTAGGAAGATTATATTCTTGTTTTAACTGTTTAAATGTTTCAATTTTATTATTTTTTTTTTATAAGTAGATGTTTTGACCACTTTTGGAAGCCATTGTCCAAGTTTTTGAATTTAAATGTTTTCATAAGTCCAGTGTTTGTCACTGATAACGGTGTCATTGGTATTCCTAAAGATGAGCATATTGTATTCAAATTTGTTTGTATTTTTTTGCCCAGATTGTTTTCCGTTGTTTTGCAGAGGCACCTTAAAAACGGTAGATTTTGAGTATAAGAGCATAACATTTTTTCTATATTAAGTCAGCGGGTATAGGTATCTTTTACATTCCATGCTATGAATCGTCTCATTTGTGCTTCTGAAAAATAATATTTAAAGATTGTGAATTTAGAACCACCGTCTGGCTTTTACTAGGTTTTTGCTAGGTTTTGAGCATGATTTTGGGCCCTTTGTTTTGCCTATTAATTCTGATTTTAGTTTGTCCAGGTGTTTGAAAGCTGGTTTTGAGATCTCTTCAGGTAGCACTTGAAACAAATAGAGAAGTCTGGGCAAGACATTCATTTAGACACTTTCAATAAGACCCAAGGAAGAAAGCGGTAGTAAGGACCATCTTTCTAAATCACAGCAGATTTTTAAAATGTTATTTTTAATTTTATTTATAATTTGCGTCATATAGACTGAAGGAATGGAGGTATGTTAATACCTAGATATTTTACATATTTTTTTAGTTAATCTGAATCCACTTTGTTGTTTATTATCATTTGGAATAAAATTGTTCACATCCATATCTTATTTTTTAATCTATATTTTCTTTATACCCAGATAATGTCCATACTTGGTGATGTCTTTCAAATATGGTATTGTTGAAGCGGAATCTGTTAAATACAGTAATACATTCTCCTGGTATAACAAAATCTTGCTTCTTCATGATTTATTGCGATTACTTTGACATTATCATCATCTGGTATGATGCGAGGGAGATGGAGGGCGACCATGCCTACATCCCCTTTGTAATGTAAACCTATCTGTAAACTTTAACAACTGCTTGTGGGCAAAAATAGAGTGTTTGTATCCAATTTATAAATTTAGGGCCAAATTTGAATAAATTTGTTTGAAATAAAGATTGCCCAGACACTCAGTCAAACCCATTCATGCGACTAAAGGCTATGACGATTGATTCAGATTTTTTTCATCTTGCAGTTGGGTGATGATATTTAATAGGTGCCGCACATTGTGCCCATAATATCATCCTGTGATAAATCATGTTTGATTTGGGTTATTAATTTGTATGATTATATTATGTGCATGTTTAATATTTGTATGTATAGGGGTGCTGGCCATAATAGTATATCATGAAAATTTTGATTAATTTCAGTAATTCCATTCTAAATATGATAGTTGTATATTAGATGAATTCATTACACACATACTGATATATTTCAGATGTTCATTTCTTTTAATTTAGATTAAAACTGACAACTGATGAAAGTCCTAAATATTAAAGTCTCCAAACATTTGAATATCAATTAAGACAAATGCAAAAAACAAATCAAAAAACAATTCTTAGACATGTTGGCCAAATGAAAGTATGAACATAAAAAGTATGAGCATGTGTCTAGCATATTTCATATTCACAAAATCCAGATTTTTCCATGGGGTTAAGGTCAGACGAGTTTGCTGTCCAATCAAGAACACAGATACCATGGTCCTTAAACATGGTACTGGTAGTGCATCATGCGCCAAGTCCTGCTGAAAAATGAAATCTGCATCTCCATAGAGTTGGTCGGCAGCAGGAAGCATGAAGTGCTCTAAAACTTCATGAAGACGGCTGCGTTGACCTTGGAGCTCAGAAAACACAATGGACCAACACCAGCAGATGACATGGCACTCCCAATCACTGACAATCACTGACTCAGAAAACTTCACATTGGACCTCAAGCAGCGTGGATTATGTACCTCTCTTTTCTCTTTCTTTTTTGTGTTTAGACCAAGTAAGACGCCTCTTGTTCAAGAGTGGTATTACACAAGAAATAAGACAGCTGAAACCCATGTCTTGCATATGTCTGTGCGTGGTGGTTCTTGAAGCACTGACTCCAGATGCAGTCCACTCTTGTGACTCTCCACATTTTTGGATGGGTTTTGTTTCACAATCCTCTCCAGGGTGTGGTTATCTCAATTGCTTGTACAGTTTAAAAAAAAATTTCTACCACATCTCTCCGCCTCTCTTTTTAATGTGCTTGGACACAGAGCTCTGTGACCAGCCAGCCTCTTTAGCAATGACCTTTTGTGTCTTTCCCTTATTTTGCAACGTGTCGATGGTCGTCTTTTGGACAACTGTCAAGTCAGCAGCCTTTCCCATGATTGTTAGCCTTACAGAACTACACTGAGAGACCTTTTAAAGGCTCCATGTGTTTGGAGTTAATTAGCTGATTGGAGTATGCACCAGGTGTCTTCAATATTGAACATTTTCACAATATTCTAATTTTCTGAGGCCCTATCCACACGTAGCCGGGTATCTCACAAAACGGAGATATTTTTCTATGGTTCTGCCTGTTATCCACATGTAACTTGAGATTTTCTGTACCAAAAACAAATCTTCTCAAAATCTCCAGCCAAAGTGGAGATTTGTGTTTTCTCCGTTTTCAGTGTCTGCACGTGAACAGACGAAAACCGAGTTTTAAGAGCCGCAACGTTACTATTTGCGACAAAAAAATGCTCCAACGTCACATGTGCGACCTGTGTTTACTCTCAAAAACAGCATTTATGCCCTCAGAGCTGTGTTGGTATCATCCATTGTTAAAGCGCATTTTGTTTGTTTGCTTTTACAAGCTGTATGTCTGCTGCGTGCTGAAGATGGAGGATAGAAAGTTACTCTGAGTGGATAGGATTTGGGAGAACTACTGCCCCCTACAAGTTTGCCACGTCTATGAATGTGCTGAAAAATGCATTTATCCTGTTGTGTGGATGGAGATTTTTTCTTTTTTTTAAGGAGCGGAGGAAAATCTTTGTTTAAAAAAAATCCTGGCTATGCGTGGACATGGCCTGAGATACTGAATTTGGGACTTTAATAAGTTTCAGTTATAATCATACACAGCAAGCTTCTTAGCGTGGTGTATAAGGATGTAGCTCATTCTGGGCAGAGGGGATTTGGAGGTTGGTTGGCAGTCTGCTAATTTGAATACTGGGCACGATGGCTTGCAGAGAAGTGACTTCACTGGACCATGCTGATAATCTGTCTTTCATTTCTTGCATGTCTGCTTTCATGTGCTCGATTTCTTCTCGTTTATATTCTTGATGATTTAAGTCCTTGCATTTCCAACTTGATGAGTTGATTTTGTCTCTTATTTCAGAAATGCCAAGTTTACATACCAAACTAGCTGTTTTAATGGAAAAGTTTAAGATTCTGCAGAAGCTCTGAAACAGGCATCTTATTCCATGTCTTTCTCAATAACGCCCCTGGTCCAAATTCTAAACTCATTACTGTGACCTTTGGAGCAGAGCATTTATTTCACTTAGTTATTCAAAATTACTACCACTTTTAAGTAAATCACCTCATTCATTTTCAAAGGAGACATAATATGACTATTTTTCCACAATTTAAAATAGGTCGTCTAAGAGTTCCAGAAAACATGTTTCTGAAGTTGTTTCCTGGAAATAACTTGTAGGAAACAATAGTTACCAACCTGTATTTCTCTCTGTTTCAGCCCCTTGCAGATTGTGCTGTTTTCTGCTGATCATTACATATTAATGAGCTTAATGTTAACTTGGCCACGCCCAACGCTTCCAAAATCTTTGCTCACGCCCACCACTCTCATAATGACTGTTACCACTATGTGTGAAAGTTATGGACATGGCTGCTGCAGTAGTTCAACCATACACACAAAAAAGGGAATTAAACCATACAAGAAAAAAAATGAGTTCAACCAAACATGTTTGAACCAGAATCTGCTCCTGTAGGAGGGGAGTCTTCTGCAAAGCAAATTTAAAAGTGCAAATTTAACACCATCATAGTTGAAATCAGCACTCATGCAGAGTTTATATGGTGACCACTGTGGTCAACTCAGATAAATAACTCAAGACATGATAAAAAATGTTACAACATAAAGGTTGCAATTACTCTGTCGGTGTTAATACTAATAATACAGATGGGAGCACTGCTCTTCAGTGACCTGGATCTGTGGACAGGTTGTACTGTAAACTACTGAATTTCCCCTCATGGGATCAATAAAGGATTTTTGATTTAATTGAAAATTAACTGAAAATATTTTTATTCTGATAATTCCACTCCCCAAAGTTTCTGTGTGAAAACCCGATACTCAGAGAATTCAGCAAAAAATACTTGTGAATGGCTATTGAAGAAATGACTTCAAGGTAAAAGAATAGATTTAACTGCTTACTCTGATATCTTCCTGAGACGCCGACTCTAAAGCCTTCCAGCTCCATCAGCTGACTCCAGCTCTCTAGCACCGCAGAGGCCCCGCTCTTTGAGCTCCATGCGACCTTACCGCCAGCATCTTACCATCAAAAATAAATCCAACCTATGCCACTCTTCTGCGGCAGATCTCACGTCTTCTGACCGGTTCTCAGCAGTTCAGTTTGGCGGCGCATTTCCCTACTACTCCGCGGTGGCTTCTTCTCCCGTCCTCCCCGCCCTTGCCGGCAGCATTTTACCATAAAAAATAAAGTCAACCCATGCCACTCTTCTGTCCTCTTCCACTGGGACCCGATAAAGTGTTTTGAGCTCTTTTGAGTAGCCAAAAACGGAGCATTTTATTTGGGGCTGCAACTTGGTGTTTCCTAATCTGAACAAGTGCTTTCCAATCGGAATCTGTTGTTTACTGCTGTACCTGGTGGGTGGAGACAGCTCTGAGGAGGTGTGGATATTCCATATTCCGGCTTTTGACGTAGAAAGCCGGACAGATTTGAACAGCTCAATCAGAGACTGAATGCAGGATCAATTAAGAAAATCATATCTCACTCAAAACAGCATGGATGTTTTTTTCCCCACATTTATATGCATGCATATGCACCACAATAACAACCCAAATCCCAGGAAAAGTGATTTTTTTTCATAATATGTCTCCTTTATTATTATTTCAGTAAATATCCGTGGCAAAAATCAACATAGTAGGTTATTTGTAGCTCTATTTAACGGTGTGTTGTTTTAACCTTTCGACTCCAAATCAATCTTGATGAATCAGAAACGTCACCACGTAGCTTCTCATGTTATTTCATCTTTAGATTTCCGCTTACAAGCATAGTGCAATTCTTAGGCAGATTTGGAACTCACTAAATGGGAACAAATGTATATATTTTTTTATTTGTCACATTTTGTTACCAGGCAACAGGCCATCACGTCCTCATTGTTCAGTCTTCCAGCAGCTTGTTTCTGTTTGTTTGTGCCCGTTGGAGCGGATGGTACTGAGCAGCCACTTCACGCCGTCCTCCTGAACTTTTCGCTTTTTAGGAAGGCATTTGAGCGCTCTAACGTGCTGTAAGCAAAAAGACAACAAGCCTCCTACTCACACCCGCTTTCAATGATGCTAGCAGCAGTGCATGTGACGCTTGCTCATGGAGGAACCGTAAATGGCCCGGGTCTTTGGAGGTGGGAATATGTGGAGCTGTGTAGGAGGCCCATTTGTGCTTTAGGCTTTCACAGTAATCAGCCCTCACCTCTGCAGGTTCAGGCACGATGCTGTTGATGCGGTGCAATGGGAAAGTGATCGCTTAGCCGGGGTGAGAATTCTCCACTGTTATCCGTCTCTGCCGACCCGTTGCTCAAGCTGTCAGTCCCGTTTTACCGGAAAATTCTCCAGGTGTTTGTGTTGGTTTATGTGAATTGGCATTGGGCATGAGAATATGTTCCACTTTTTAGCTAAATGTGTGATATAACCACATGTAAGAGTGTTTACATTATAAGTGGGCTGTGCTGTGATTTGGATGTGGTTTGAGTTTTAGAAGTTGAACCAACAAGTCGATATTTATTTGGGGTCTTGTGTGTTTCTCCGCCTCCCCCAAATGTCAGACTTACAAGAAGCTAGGCTGTCTGAATGGCTGAGCGTTGCCTGCCTGTGAACTATTCCTGTTGACTTAATGACACTGTGACCCTGTCATTACTGTGCACTGAATCATCATCATTTCACAAGAGAAAAATTGATTTATTCACTGAGTGTCAAACTGCTTTTATCTATGAAACATAGCTTGGAGAGTTTATTCTGTCAATAAGTCATGGTTAAAAAAAAGTACCATCTTGATTGAATACTTTGTAGAACTAATTCTAACAGTAATTACACTGTGTGGTTGTTTGCTTTGTGACTATGTTGCAGAGGAATTTTGGTCCAAATTACTTTAAAACGTATATAGATATTGATGAAGTAGATAGTCAGTCAGTCCATCCGTCTTCTTTTCAGAAATCATTTTGGTTAAATTTCTTTTTCGCTCCCCATTATTATATAGTGCTCACTATATTCTTTGTGATGCACATTTATTTCATTTTCTTCAAATAAATTATTCTTTTAAATATTTTAACTCATGAGAACGCTAACTCCTCGGTACATTCAGTGTATGGTTTATTAGCAATCAGAGCAGCTTCTCTGTGGCTTTGTTGAACTCACTGATACTCATTTTTTTTGCCTTTATTTTATTTTTTTGCTGTTTCTCCCAGCACTGCACAGGGATGATCACTCCTTAGAACGTTGGCAGCTGCCTTGAATGTTTTTTCCACTATTTAGTGACTGTTGTTCATGGCTTGTTGGGTAGCAACAACTGCTTCTCTAAGGTCATTGCTGAAGTCTTTACTTGTTGGGTTCTGTTAACGCCCTCTGTGCTCCAGACAAGGACGCTACCTCTAAGATTCAATGGAGGCAGAGAGGGTGTTAGAGTAGACTAACGATTATGGAGACTTCATTTTCCCGTTGTCTGTAGCAGAATAAGTTTGTTATGAGCAACCCACTCAAATAGCCTAAAAAATACCTATATAGGCATAATGGATGAATGTTTCTTTCTTTTGGAGGAGGAAAGAAACTCCTGTCATATCCCACTCATCCTGCTGGCTTTACGACATGTCCAGGCAAGGATTTTAGATTGTCTTTCCTTTTCTTTTTACTTGCAAAGCAACTATAAACAGAAATGTCTTTACCTAGAGAACTCTCAATTGTCATGGCAAAAGGTCTGATAAGATTTAGCCCTAAATAATAACCAGGTTGTTTTATCTAATCAGCACTTAATACTTCATTGAAATAAAGAAATGCAGACTAAGGCCTATTTAGGCAGTGGCACCAACATGTAAGGAATTGTGAGTGTGAGTCAAATGTTTTTAGGGTTTGGTCAGAAGAGGTATTCTTGGAAGAGATGAGTCTTTAGCCCATTCCCGATTGTAAGAGGGGACCCTGGTTGGCAAACCTCCTTCTCTGCGGTGGAATCACAAAGTAACTGTTCCTGTTCTGCTCCTTCTGGGAGAGGATCCAGAATGGAATTATAGTAGGTAAAGGAGACATTATTTAGAAGTGTGGTGGGCATACTGGTTCAGGGAGGGCCTGCTATTATCACTAAGGAGAGACTCCTCATTGACAGCTGAAAACTAATTCTTGATCGTCTTACCATGTTAAATGTTTAAAAAAAAAATCATTAAAGCTTAAACCTAGTATGCTTTTGAAAAGCAGAAAAAGATGTTTTGATACTGTTTTCCATGTTAGCTATGCTTACTGAGCGCATCCGCAAGAACCTCTAAGGAACCGTCTGATTTGAATGTAATTTGACACTTCTGCAGACCAGAAGAGGGTAAATAAATGACATTGATTTGCATGAGCCGTGGCACCTAAAATGAGCACCAAGTGCTTAATGGGTACCATCATTATTGAAGAGCTTGATGCAGGCAGTTTCTGAGGCATTGTTCAGAAAGTTGAGAAATGATTAGCAGGGGATTTCTTTTAGACAAAGTAACAAAGTTTATTAAAAGCCACATTCTGGTGGTTGTACGAGGTGTCCACGCCATCCTGCTTTAGATGGTGGAGGTCTGCATAATTTCCAAATTATGTTCCATTCAGACAGATACTCTTGGTGACTTGGTGTCTATTTGTTGCTCTAAATCATCGGCTTCATTCTTTGTCATTAATGCCATATATTCCAGTCATGCAGCATAACATGAAAATTACAGTCCTCTCAGTCACATGGTACAACAAGGACAATTAAAGAATACAGAGAAAAATACAAAGAATTAAAATATGCTATAAACAATAGAACAGAAGTATACTGAACATAAATGACTGATGCAAAATATGTAAATGTCTATGAAACAGTATATGAAATTTGCATGAATGGAATGGCATCATAAACATTTTCAGCAGGGCGATAGGAATATTTGTCTGTACAGTGGTGCAAATTGTTTTTTATTTTTAGTTATTTATGGCTTGTTGACCAAAAACACATCTCAAACACAGTAGCATGTCTTGCCACAAAATGTCAAAGCATCAGCACACTGGATCTCATTACACACTTTAACTATAGCTCTTTGTTGATCATTTAATTTACACCCTATTATAAAAAATTAAGGAAATCACATTGAATCATTAAAAAAAACATTTGTATAATGGAGCAGAAAAAACACTATTTAGCACCTACAAACAAGCAATAATTCTGACGCTCAAAAACCTGTTACTATTTATTTAAGAAGCTCCACTTATATTTAAGAACATCCACTTATTTCCTATATGAATGGCACCTGTTTGAATTCATATATTTTAAGAGACATGTGTAGACCATCAAACGGTCAGACTCCAACCTTTACCATGGCCCGGAGCAGAGAGTTGTCCAAGGACACCAGGGACAGGATTGTACACCTGCACCAGACCAGGATTAGCTAATCTACAACCAGCAAGCATCTTGGGGAGAAGAGATAAATTGTTGGAGTAATGTTGGACTGTGACTCAGCAATGAATGCTGAGTGTATCCCAACAAATTTATACATACTGTGAAGCATTGGGGTGGAAAACGTATGCTTGGGGGCTATTTTTATGTCAAGGGGACAGGAAGACTGTAAGGAAAGGATGAATGGGGCCATGTATCATGAAATTTGGGGGGGGGGGGACTCCTTCCATTAGTGAGAACATTGAAGATGAAACATGGCTGGATCTTCCAGCTTGACATTTATCCCAAACACATCACCTGGGTAACATAATAGTGGCTGCGTTAAAAAAAGAAATGCCCAGCAACGGTCCCAAAACATCACAGCTCTAGGGAAGATTTGCATGGAAGAAATGGCCAGAATACCAGCAACAGTGTGTGCAAACCTGCTAAAGACCTACAGAAAACATTTGAACCTCTGTCATGGGATTTCAATTGATCTGTGGTTCCACAGGCGTTTGCTGAACTTTAAAAATTCGAATCAGCCTTATTAAAGCAGGACACCATCTAAAACATGCAGAGCATTGTGACCTTAGGACCAGGGTTGGACAAAACACTGATCTATATGACCCTGATCTTCAGCCCAATGGTTTGTACCAATGAGGTGGCTGAGTAGGGAAGTCTCACTAGGGGAGGTCATTACTGTCCTCAGGAGTGCCCTCCATGAATTTGGCCTTTAATAGAGGTTATTGCTCTTCAAAATAAAAGTATAACCAACACAAGCTTCCTGTCAGCCGCACTATTGTATGCTTCACCTTAAGGAGAAAAATGCTTTCTTGCGCTCTCCCATCATGCTTTGCCTTTTATGTTCGACATACATCCTTTTCAATAAATGCTACCTACTTTGCAATGACAGTTGTGGACAAATTTAGGGTTATTATTTAGAAGTCAACGGAGTGGTTGGGATGTAGCTGTTGTGGCGTGTGTGAGCGGTGAACAGGAGGGAGAGTACAGGGACCTGGTGGAGACCTTCACTGACTGGAGCAAAAAAAAAAAAAGACTTCTTCCGAACACAACCAAGACTAAGGAGCTGGTGGTCGACTTCAGGAGATTTACACCAACTACATAGATGGGTTGGAAATAGAGACTGTGGAGCCATACAGATACTTGGGGGTGTTTCTGCATCAGGAACTGGAGTGGACCATCAACACAGACGCGGCATACAGGATGGGGCAGAGTCGTCTTTTTTTCTCAGACGGCTAAGGTCCGGCCAGTCCCCACAGTGGAGTCTTTCAGGTTCCTAGGATCCACCATCACACGGGACCTGAAGTGGACCTCCCACATTGACTCTATAAGGAAGAAGGCCCAGCAAAGGCTGTACTTTCTGCGTCAGCTCAGAAAGTTCAACCTGCCTCAGGAACTGCTGACCATATTCTACACAGCAATAGTCCAGTCTGTCCTGACCTCATCCATCTCTGTCTGGTTCGGATCCGCCACCAGGCAAGACAAGGACAGACTGCAGAGAACAGTCAGGTCCTCAGAGAGGATCATAGGTACTGATCTTCCCTCCATTGAGGACCTTTTCCGGGCCAGGGTCAGGAAGCGGGCCAGAAAAATCACCACTGACCCCTCACACCCTGGCCACAATCTGTTTAGGCTCCTCCCCTCAGGCCGGCGTTACAGAGCGCTGTACGCCAAAACCACCCGACACAAGAACAGTTTCTTCCCCCAGGCTGTCGCTCTGATGAACTCTGAATAGTCTCAGAGTGTGTGTCCACTCACATGAACAATAAACTAAAACTCTGCACTGCTGTATATACTTACTGTATATACTGACTGTACAATAACCCTGGTTTGGTGTATATATTATCCTTTATTTTTATTTATTTTTATTTTATTTTTTTCCGTTTTTTAATTTCACTTATTTAAGTTCTGTACTGGAGAGAAAAGTTGCCGGAGTCAAATTCCTTGTATGTGTCATACTTGGCCATTAAAGCTGATTCTGATGATGTTTGCAGTGACATGCTGCAGATGTTTTACCACACAGTCATCAGAAGTGTGCTTCTGTATGCTGTTGTCTGTTGGGGAAGTAGCACTACGGACAAGACTGTAGACGTCTGGACAAACTGGTCAAAAAGGCCAGTTCCGTACTGGGACTGAAACTGGACCCTGTTAGAACTGTGGTGGACATTATAGCATTGTTTCAGGTCGGTCATTGTTTTATTTTTATGACTTTCTCTAGGTCTTCATCTCTGTGAACTGTCTGAGCACAGACTTCTCCTCGCAGAAGGGAGTGAAGGGCATGCCTCTGATAATCCAGATCGACACCTACAGCTACAACAGCTGCAGCAGCAGGCCCATCCACAGGGCCTTCGCTCAGATCAAGGTCTTTTGTGACAAGGTGAGGGAGGGTCAAAGGCAACATGAGTTGTCTGCTCAGCATGAACTGGATCTAGGTACATCCATCCTTTTAAGTGCTTTTTTTCCCTCTCTTTTCCCGTACCTCTATGCACACCGCAGGGCGCTGAGAGGAAACTACGCGATGAGGAGAAGAAGCAGTTAAGGAGGAGGTCAAAAGGTGATGCATGTATACTTTCTAAACAATAAAATGTCTACTTTAACCGTTTACCTGAATAGAAGCTGATTTGATTTGAAATCGCTGAGCTCTCCCTTTCTCTTAATTAGGGAAAAACGGCAGCTCGGGGCTGAGCTCCCCCATCAGGAGGGCTGAAAGCACGCTGTTCAAAAGCATGTTGGACCTGGACTCTCAGCCGGTTCTCTTTATCCCTGATGTTCATTTTGGGAACCTGCAGAGAGCTGGGCAGGTGAGGAAGCACTCTGTTCCCAGCACATCTGCTCTGATGGTCACTGCCTTCATCTGGACACGTTTCTTTCTTCTTTTTGACTCTTGGTGCAGGTGTTTAACGTCAGCACTGATGAGGTTGTCATGGACAGGTGAGCATCACACTCGTTCTCTTTTAAAATCCCTTCCGCTGCAGCTCAGTACATCATGAAGGCAAGCCAGTTTTGCAGTATCTTTTCAATCATCTGGAAGTTTCTCCCAGATGAGCCTTTATTTCAGTCGTAACGGATATGCTGTCCTGAAACATGGCCTTACAGAAGACATTTGGGAGATAAAAACATGGAATTAGTTCATTTCAATCAACTATTTGTATTCAAAACTATGCTTGTTTATTTACTGTGTTCATCAGGGGACTTCCTAAAAAGATGTCAAGTAAGGATGAGATCTGCCCACCTGATTCCAAGAAGCCTAAGCTAGAGCCTGAAAGGAAAGGTGATTTAATCGCCCCAGTCAGATTCCTGCTTTTCTTTCCTAATATTATTATTTAATCCAGTTTTTTTGTTTTGTCTTGCTCATTCTGTGCTAGTTCTGCTGTATGTGAGGAAAGAATGCGATGAGGTATTTGATGCCTTAATGCTGCGTGCCCCAACCCTCAAAGCACTGATGGAGGCTGTGAGTATAGTTAAAGGGTTGTTAGACTAAGTAGTTGTTAGCGTCATTAATGTTTCAAACCAAATCAGCCTTTTGATGATGTGATAAAAATAATTTTAAAAAGGTAAAACATTCATTCTGGATCTGAAATACATTTTAACATTTCTTTTTATGTTGCCTCCCCAGATCTCTGAGAAATACTCAGTGCCTGCTGAGAAGATCACCAAAGTTTATCAGAAAAGCAAAAAAGGGTGAGAAACTTCACTGCAACCAAAATGCTAACATGTGGATAACAATAGAAATTCAAACTGTTTCAGATTGTCCTTTCTTAACCAAAATGCATACATCTGCAAGTCACTCCAGTGTTTGCTTAATGTGTATTGTAGATAGAAAGTAGGGATGCACCGCTACTGATACTGATATCAGATGTCAGGGCCAATACAGTTCTAATATACTCTTATTAATATGGGTAACTTAACCTATACCTAAAATGCTGGAACTCTTCTATAATTTCAAAGAAACTGTTAATTTTTCACTTGAAATTTTAGGTTTGTGGTCATTTTTATTATTTTGTTTATCTAATTCACCATTATGTGTTGTAACAATCAGAAGAAAATAAAACCCGTGTTCCAATTCATTGCATTTTTTTTGTATCGGTATTGGTTTGGAAAAGAATTGGTCTTGTTGCATCCCTAAAAGAAATTATGATTTTCATCCACCTGCATAATCATCAAAATGTTGAGATGAAATATAATTGCTTTTCTGGTAGAAACAAATAATTAAAGTAATAAACTTGGGAATGTAAATCAAACGATGGCAATAATGCCTGTTTACTTGGTTAAAAAAAACTTCTTCAAATCAACTTTAATTACAGATGAACTATATAAATGAGTTTCTAATAGTTCCGCCTACATGTGTAGTCATTATTTTGGTGTTAAGTGCATCTTAGTAAAAATATTTCGGTTAAAACTCTACACTGAACTAGAATTTGAATTGGGGATTGCAATTCACTCGACGATGTCAGCCGGCGTAGCCCACCCTCATCTTCCACAGATCTTTCCTCCCGTTCTTCTCTTTCCCTTGCGTTTGCACGCCATATTTCTCGCTGTCTCGATCTCTGCCACTGTCAACAAACCGATCACAGTCCAGGTTATGCACAGCCCCCTCCCCCTGTGTGTACGCTGGTCTACCAGGCAATGCCTCATTTTGGTGCATTTGTTTGAACAGGAAATGCGAGCGGAGAAAGACTCTGGTAGGGGGTGAGTTGCTCTTTAGGCTAAAAGTGGTAGATGAACCTGCTTTAGAATGTGTTCAGCATAAAAAAAATCCTATCTCAAGAGATGTTAATTTCTGATGGAGATGCAAAACTGAAATTGCCGATAAGACGTCCTCCAAAACACTCATGGGCCAGTAATACAGAAGCCACAGGATATATTTTGAGGTTTTCCAAACAGACAAAGCCAATCCAGCTTTATTTATATAGCACTTTGTGCTTTACACAAAGTCATAATGAAGTTAATAAAAATGGAGATTCACTTTGGTACAGCTTCAGTTGCATAAGATAACAAGTAAAGCTAGAAGTATTATATTTGCTCATAAAATATAAACACAATAAAAAAAACACAAAAAACGACTAAATGCTATCATGCTGAGTTGAACGCATGAACATATGATACTTTGAGTGAGAGGAAAAGTAGCTTAAAGAGTTGATTTATAATATACCATTTGGATGGTGTGAAATTGATGTATTAAAGTTGTAGCATTAAATAAATAAAAATGATAGACAATTTCCGATATTACATTTTAATGCCAATATTGCCCAAAAATATCAGATCTCTCTAGCAATCAATGCCTGCTGTCATAATGTATAAACGCAGTTGTGTGTCCAATTAAATCAAACTTTATTTATAAAGCTCTTCTCAAACAGCTTCTCAAGGCAGAGGGCTCCCACAGAGTAAGGACTGTAGGAAAGATTTAAATAGGAAGTTAAAATATAAAATACACAGTAGACAATGAGATTAAATGGTAAAATAATGATAAAAAAAACAATTTAAAACATGATCAGTCTCAACGTTTTTAAGGTAAAATGCAGCTATTTGGCTATTAATAGTTAAGGGACTGCTTATGGCAGTCAATGAGATAAATAATTTAATATTTGGGGCGCCACCTCTTTCCAGGAACTATTTAATAGCCAAAAATCTAAATCGGTCTCATAATCTGAAGGAGTGAATTCTTTACATTCTATTGATCATGAAACCTTGCCATATGTGTATGGAACAAAAGAACGACAAACAGTGACTTTCCAAAATACAAGAGTATATTTACAAAAGGAGAAAAAGAAACATTTAATCACTCAAACTAATAACAAACACACTAACGATCAAACTAAACGAATAACTAAAAATAAAAGAACACAAATGGATAAAAATGCAATAAAGATAAAAAAAAAGAATTCTGATTTGTGGAGGAATCTGGATGCTTTAGGATACCAGGGCTTGATTTGTTGTTGCTGGAACGAAAGCTAAAATAGTTACCAATTGTAATTAGTTTGACTTATTAGCACCCTTGATTTATGTGTAAACAAATAAACAATGTAACGAAAATTAAAACACTCTTTTTATCAAGGAATGTTTGTAAAAATGTATCTGATAAGAAGTCATTGACCTTTTAGAAAATTACATATGGATTGATTAATTCCAGTATTTTGATTTGAAAAAAGGGTCTCAAATACGGATAATAAGATTAGTTTCTGTTCTTAATCTTCTCTGAACCGATCTCTATTTGAACACATTTGATAGCTTATGGATTGAATGCAGATCTTGGCCAAACACGTGGGCTTGCCCTAACGCGGGGCTAGCGACAGCCACAGGATGCTGTTTGGAGCAGTTCTAGCATGTTTATTAAACATTGAACAAAGAAAATGAAGCTCTTGTTGGATTGAGCATCTCAAATTGCAGGATTTAAAGCGACTCTTTGTCGGAAAAAGTCTTTTAAGACACTGAGTAAAGTTTCAGGCCGAGGCCTGGTTCATCCAAAGATAGCAGATGAAAAATTATACAAGTTAATAAAAAGGAAACACCTTTAATGTTAGTTATCCTAACTAATTTGCCTCTGCCCAAACAGACCTTATGAACATTTAAAGTTTCCAGTTTTCTCCATGATCGAGGGTGAAGAGTGAATTGTGGAACGTTAGCCAGCAGGCTATCCTAGGGTTGCTAAGCTAGTTAGCAGGCCAGTAGCGCCGGGGGCTTCGGAACCCTCTCTGGCTCAGCTACGTAACGTAGTGGGGATGCAGTTAGCTTGTCCTCTGATTTGCTAAGCAGCGATCAGCACCAATTTAGTACCTTTTGGCAGTTTCCAGCATGGCAATTCTTGTCTGCTCTGTGGTGGCGAATGAATGCGGCTTTTATTGGTTCAGGCCCGACTGCATGCGGTTTTCGGCTCCCAGATCTCACCGGGTGGCGCTCTGAAACTCTGCACGTTTTATCGGGCTCTGGGGATTAAACAATGACTTTGTTTATTCAACCGGTGTCGGCAGTCTTTGAGCTCCCTGGAGCGAGTTCTTCCAGAACCTCTTGCCTTCCTCCACCCGTGAATGTAGGTGGTTGTTGAGCGTCTCCCCGTAGCGAGCCCGACCAAGGCTGCTTTGACGAAGGGAGAGCGGCTGCTGGAGCAGGCCTATTTATAGAGCCTACTCGGCTCTTCTTCCGGTGGAAGAGAGCAGATTAGCGCCACCCGATGGCTGTGTGTGTCACCCAACAAAATGATCAAATGTAAGATATGATCAAAATAAAAATGCACAGCAGATAAACAATAATTAATAAATAATATTCAGTTAAAAGCTAAGTAAAAAATTAAATCAGGTAAAACATGCGGATTGATTAAACAGATATTAATCGATAATAATCAGTTAAAAGCTTGGCTAAAAAGCTGAGTCTTGAGCCTGCTCTTAAAAACATGAATGTTCTTTGCGGTCTTGAGGTCCTTCATCAGCCTATTCCAGAGGTGAGGGTCATAACAGTGAAAAGACGCCTCACCAAGAGTGCGTGTCCTTAGGGTTCATACAGTAAAAGCATTTCCGAAAGATAAGAAGGCCCAATCAGCAAAAAAAAAGTTTTGTATACATCACAGAAATGTCAGTGTCTTTTAAACACCACAGTAGTCTTGTTTAATGTAAAACAGCTTTAAAGTGCTAGAATTAAAAAAAAAAGTGATTTTCATCTGCATATGGTAGTATTCAGAACTATGCAGTTCTTAAAAACTCATACTTCTTAAAAAATCATACTTGGATAAATGGCAAATGGAAACCAAAAGTCACAGTTACTTATTTAATTTCTGGTCTGTCCATGCACTAACTATTATTTTACTAGCAAAATGCTACCTATTATTTGTTTTTACCATTGACTGTTGGAACATTAATGATGCTTTAGACTGCTGTGCTGAAAGACTAGTCTCTAAAGTGCATTTATCAGACCACTTTATCCTCCCCATATAGTTGAGTGGTTGACCTGTTTAACTGCTTCTCATCTAGCTACACTAATATCTCAGAAATACCTTACTTGTAACGTCTCCATGTTCAAGTTGAGCTGAGGGACCAGTTAGCAACACAAGTCCATACCATTGGCTTTCTCAGTACATGTTCAACAACTGTAGTAACAATTTCAGTAGTTTTTTATTTACAGGGCAGCCATATTGGATGTTGGGCTCTGAATTGGTGAGGAACCTGAAAAATTTACACTTTTGAGGATTTTATTGAAATTCTTACCTCAGTGCACAAATGCAGCACACTCTTAAATATATGTTTCTAACAGCAACCAAGTGATTATTTATGCACAGTAGCATGTTATGTCTTGATAATTTGTGCTAAAAGGGGAAGAGGGAACAGATGTGGACATATTTACTGTAGTTTTATGTTTGAGTAAAACTGATAACTAGGGGCAGGGGCTAAAAACAAAATGGGTCCAACATTATGAACGTTTTTTTTATTCCATTCCAAGCAGTCCAGGACACCCGGAAACATTTCAATACAAGGAGTTACACCAAAATACATAACAGTATCACCAGAAACTAATGAATTTAGTTAGACCTCTGGTCCGGTATTCTCTATTCCATGCGCAAAAGCATTCCCATTTTAAATGTTCCTTTTTTTTAATTTACTGTAGGGTCCTGGTGAACATGGACAACAACATCATCCAGCACTACTCCAATGAGGACACCTTCATCCTTGCTTTGGAGAGCTCAGCCAACTCTTTTCATGTCACCCTGTCAGAGATCTGACAGTTGCTGGCCTCAGCATCATAGTCAGGAGACATTACGTTATCTGGACAGAGGAGATGACAGCTGAATGCGGCAACAGCCAAGCCCCTGGCTAGAAATTCACAAACATCGTATGCAGCCATTACAAACTGCGCCAAACAGCATTCCCTGAATGCCACACAGCAGTCTTTGTAAGGTATGCTGTACATCTGCCTGTCTGCAGCTCTTGTTATTTAGCAGGTTAAGAGGTATAATTTTAAAACGGATTATATGGCTAATCATCTTTAGCTCATCATCTTGTAGCAGCTGCTTTCGAAAACTGTTATTAATTCATTAGTCGCTAATATGATTTTTCTTTTTTTGTTACCTGATCTACAAAAATTAATAAGTTGGTTTTGTGGTTCCACAGGATGAACACAATAAATGCTAGCTCGATCTGCTGTTAGCATCTGGTCAGCTGCCTGGTTTAGGCAGAGATTGTGTAGACTGATATGTGTGATCTAGCTTAGCATGGTTATGGTACCTTTCTATGTTTACAACTGTTTTTAAATGCCTCTTAAAAAATCCTTTTCTTTTGAAATCATATAGATTGTTAACCTTTGTTATGTTGTTTTTTTGTTTTTTTTGGGAGGGGCATGCTAAAGGTTTCCTTGTGAGTTGTGTGAAATGGTGCTGTAAATACAAGCTGTTGTCGTGGATAATAAAATGTAAAGTGGGACAAAAAGGTATTTGGCTGCCACCCATTGTGAAAGTTTTCCTAGTTAAAAATATGAGGTTTATTATTTTTTATCACAGGTATACGTCAACTATAAGATACAGAATTTAACAAATCCATTTTCTAATAGTGTAGAAAATATTTAGTAAATACAAAAAAGTTCACGTCAATACTTTTTAATTTTGCACATTGTAGCTGGGACTTTGGCCCTTTCTTCCATGCATTTTTTTCTCTAGAGCTGAGATATTTTGGGGCTGTTGCTGGGCAACAAATTCTCTATTGGATTGAGGTCTGCAGACTGGCTAGGCCCCTCCAGAACCTTAAAATGCTTTTACGTAGCCACTCCTTTGTTGCCAAAGTAGTCTGTTTGGGATCACACTCACAGATCCAGCCATTCTTCATCTTCATGCCCTCACTGATGCGAGGAGGTTTTTTCCCAAAATGACATGATACATGGCCTCTAATTCTTTCCTTCAGTCATCTTGTCCCGCAGCAGAAAAGCAGCCCCAAATTCCTCCCACATGATTCACAGTGGGGTTTTAGTGTTCTTCAGAAGCAGCTCTGCATTCTTTGTCATCAGAAAATGAATGGCATTTATACCAAAGAGTTCTATTGTGGTCTTTTTTGACTACAAGACATTCCTACAGCTTCCTTTGGATCACCCAGAGGATCTCTGGCAAACTTTAGACGGACCTGGATGTGCTGGTTTAAGCAGGGAGACCTATCAAGTGCTGCAGTATACTAATCCATGAAAGATGTTGTATGTTACTAGTATTAACCTTTGTTACTGTGGTTCCAGCTCTCTTACCCCAGTGTAGTTCTGGGCTGTTGCCTCGCTGCTCCCAAAATCATGTACCCCACAAGGGGAGATCTTGCATGGAGTCCCAGGACAAGGGAGAGTCAGTGATCCATTTCCCAATAGTCAATCTCACCAAGCTGTTTGCGTATTATAGATTGTGCTGGTGTACAATCTTGTCCTTGGTCAGCTCTCTTGTCTTGGCCATGGTGGAGGTTGGAGTCTGACCGTTTCAAGGTGTGGACATGTCTTTTAGACAGATAACACATTCAAATAGGTCCCATTAACAAATGTACTGTGTGTAGGACAGAAGGGCTTATTTGGGCTTTGAGGGCCAGAATTCCTGCTAATTTGTTGGCACTATTTCCTTATTTTCTGCAACTTTATACAAATTACTTCTTTACAAAATCATACAATGGTATTTCCTAGATTTCTTTTAACATTCGCTCTCTCAGAGTTGAAGTATAACTACGATGAAAATTATACAACTTTTTTTTTTTTAAGTGAGAAAATGTTGGATTATAACATTATATAAATGAATTTTTATTGTTGAAAGAATGTTTTCTGGGTTCTTTTAAACACTGACTTTATTTATATTTGCATCAAACTCATGAGGTTTATAGTCTTCTGAATTCATGAATCAGAGTTTGACATTTTTCTACTTTTTACCTTTCTGAATGCGTTTGAGTGGAAAACTTTGGCACTCTGACTTTTGCACCATTATGTACAGTCTTATTCATGAATCAATAAATATAGTTTTATATGCAGATGCCTGTGCGTCTTTTTTTACTGCAAGAAAATCAAAATGAGTGATTTCTTTTTAAAGTTTTGAAACTATTTGTACTCAAATGCTTGATCAATGGGAATTCTTCATCAGGACCTGACTAGAAGATTATAAAATGTTAATTTTTAAATCTTTTATCTAAGCTTTAGTTAGAAGAATAAAAACAAGTAAAACAACACAAGCCTTGGACATATAGCAAATTATTTCTCTAGTTCTGTGATGGACTGGCGACCTGTCCAGGGTGTACCCCGTCTCTTGCCCGTTGACAGCTGGAGATAGGCACAAGCCCCCCCACGACCCATTAAGGATTAAGCGGTTAAGAAAATGGATGGATATTTCTCTAGTTAAATATCAAGATGCTTCACTCTCATCACACCTTAAAGTGGCAGGTCACAGCCTTGTCATCAAGCTTAGCTGGAAGGGAAATATATATAGAAATGCCAAGAAAAGGGGAAAACCTCAGCCAGGAAGTGATAAATCATGCAAAATCATTGAGCAGTGTGTGCAAAGGCCACTCTTTATTCAAAGTCAGGAGGTACAGATCTCCAGGCTGCATGTGGCCTTCAGATCTTTTACCAAAAAGTGCAATGCAATGCAAAACATCAGATGTAGTAGTGTAAAGCAACATTTCTCAGCCCTCGTCCTCAGAGGCCACTGTTAACCTGTTGCCACACATCTGACTTAAATAAATCCCCTGGCTTCTGTAGCGTCAAATACTGAGGAGCACCTGCAGTCATAAGTGTGCTGGAGCAGACATCTAAAACATGAATGACAGTGAGCCTTGGGGATTCAGTATCGGGATTCAATACCAGGTGAGATGTGTTCTCTGAAGTGATGGCAGTTGCCATGACAACACTTACCTGACAACGTGTCAAGTGTAGAGTTTTGTGGAGGGTGTGATTATAATATGGAGTGTAGTTCCTCTGAAATGAACTCTAAATGCTTCAAAAAAAAATATATTTTGTGACACCTTCATGCTCCCAACATCGTGGCAACCGTTTGCACCAATCCCTCCATGTTGAGAACATTAGTACACAAAGCAAGGTCTGGAAAGATAAGAGAGCTGCTGGATTGAAAGAACTTGACTGGTCTGCAGAATCTTAATCTAAAGCTTATTTGTAACACACATGAGATAATTGGGCCACATACTGCAAGCCACATCAGTGTCTGACCTCATAAATGTATTTCTGGAGGACACCCCTAACCTAGGGGATAGCCTTCTCAGAAGCGTTGCATTTGCTATGGCTACAGTGGGTCGGCCGTCGCCATAGACTGTATATATTGGGCGTCACATTGTTACTGAATAAAATGCTGCATGACACACTAGCATATATAGGCTCCTGTAACTGAAACCAGATCTGAAACCATCTGCCAAATGCCAAAATGTTGATTGGGAAAATAATTTGAGAGAAGCCTGAAAGAGTGAGAGTAAAGTTTGCCTGAGATCACGATCAATGAAGGACTGGTATCATCCTGTTGACTGAGGTGGTGCATAAAATAGATGTTGCCATAAGGAGAGAACATAATGTGGAAACACTGACGCCACATCTGGACCATGACCTTTGTCATATCATTAAATTATGCAGCTAAAGTGCTTTAAGGACGAAGGAAGTCACTGTTTTAAACTATGATTCATACAGTTCATGAACAATCAACCTAAAACATGTATAGTCATGCAGATATAATTTCAATCCTGAATCTAGATTTCCTAAAACAAAAGTTACTTGCTCTTGCTTCTGTTATTTGTTGTGTTGCCGCTTGAAGTGTATTAAAATTTTTCATAGAAGGGCATCAAGTGTTGATCTACTGAGAGAAAAACCCACGGAGTTAAAGAGAAGATGAACAAACTGAAATCCTGGTGATTAATAAATAAAAATTGAGACATAGTTTTTTTAGATCAGCTTGAAAACGTTTCTTTGGGCTTTCGGACATTGTGTGTTTTCATTAATCATGATCTCTCACTTTATAAAAAAATTCCCTGAACAAGTTTATTCTCTTAAGATATTTTTAACACAATCAGTTTTTTTTCCATGTCCAAGCTCAAAGTGTGAAATAACCAATAACATTTAAAAGCTATTTGTAAATTCTGTGTGCTTGTGTGGTCAGCATTGTTAAAATTGAAACAGCTACTTTTATGTAATAATAAACTCTTGAGTTTCAAAGTTCTTAAAAAGCTCTGTCTTCTGCTTGAATTTGATATACATTTAATTACCTCCTATAAACAAAAGCACCTGAGGGAATATTAAAGGATTTAGTTCATCTGATTGAAATCCTCCTGGATTTCTGGGCATGATAGAGAAGAACCCAGAGGTGAAAAAAAAAAGTTGAAACAAGATAAATTATTTCAGAACTGATTCTTCACCTTCAATGCAATCAACAGCCTGTGTACCTCAACTGAAAAAAAAAAAGAAAAAAGGATGTAAACCTTCTTATAACTGGGGATGTGGCTGTGTTCAATATCAATAACGAGATTTAATCTATTGCCAAAGAGAAATTAAGATACAAATTCACCATTTCATTTACCTCTGATTAAACTAAACTCTTTCTTACATTTTCCTTACAAAAACGTAAAAAAAAAATGCAGGAATTTTATCTCAAGTGCAGCGCATGTGACTACTGTGTCCTACATGCTTCATGTAAGGGCTATAGGTTAGTGTAGCAGCTCAGAAATATTTTCCTACCCAGTAAAACATCCTAGAGCTGCTAAGTTAGGTAAAAAAAACACACATCTGAAGTTCCACGGAAGTGTACTCAGTTCTGAACATTACTGCCATAGTTCCAAAAGCTGCGTTTGGTACGAAAACACCACCATGGATGACCAAAACAACACCATATCCGTAGTGAAGCACGGTAGTGGAAGTGTGATGCATTCAGGCTGTTTTTTTTTTTTTTGCTGGACTTTGTTTCTGACTGGAGTTGTGGAGGTTCCAGGTCACATTAAGGCTTGGAAAATGTTCTGCGATAGATTATCTCGGTCTGATGTTTGTCTTACATCATAAAAGCCTGTCATTGTAACAAAGATGGATAGGCGTTTTACGGCCACTATAGGACAGAATCACAACAAGGTGGGGCTTCTGTCCATCAGTCATTCTATCCATCTTCAAATGACAAACTAAAATTTAAAAAAGGAAAATGTCAATGCTTTTTTAATGTTTTTAAAATGGATACAAAAACTGAAAAGGATCGTTTTTCATGCTTTAAATTTTAGTCTCAGAAAAAAAAATACAATTTTGAAAAACAGACCGTGTGACCGAATTTGAATTGAATTTTTAATTGGTTGGACGTACATGAAGAGGTGATAGAACTTTTCCTGTGACCATTAGAGTGGCGCTGTTTCCCCTAATTCCTCCAGAGGTCACCAATTGTGACAGCAACTGTTCCTGTCATATTATGTGATCCCTCATGAACACTAGGTGTTACAGAAAGTCAGTGTCTCAGAGGTCCACAATCCTAGCACACACAGGTCCTAATATACTATGTGACCCTTTCATTGCCCTTACAAAATGCTGACAATGCATCAAATTTTAATAATGGCATTACGGATTTTTAGAAAGTGACACTACATTCTGTATTCTCCAAACCACAGACTGTCTCGGCAGATGACCGCTTGTGCTGAGCCTGGTTCTGCCGGAGGTTTCTTTCTGTTAAAAGGGAGTTTTTCCTTTCCACTGTCGCTGCATGCTTGCTCAGTATGAGGGATTGCTGAGAATTACACGATGCAATCTTCTGTGGTTCTCCAATTTCTACATTAAACATTGTATTGTAATAACTCTTCTTGTAAAGTGCCTTGAGATGACATCTGTTGTGAAACGTCGCTATATAAATAAACTGAATTGAATTGAAATTCGTTCTGGAGGAATCAGCAAAAGAGCACCCCCTAGAGTCACAAAGTCTGGTAGTAGCAGAAAGTTGTTGCCTCTGAGAAATATAATATTTAAATCAAATGTGGTCAGGTTGCCCACTTTTCACTTTTGAATTTTTGATCAGAGAATACAATTTTAAATATGAATACCGAAACCTTTTTCATTTTTTAAAATCCAATTTAAAAATAATAAAAATACAATCACATTTTCATTCTTTATCAATCAAAAAAGGAAGAAATGAAATATACATGGATTCTTCTTCCTAAAGGTACATTAGATCAAGTTGTAAAATAACAAGCTAGAATGTTGTTAAATAGTCCAAAGATAAAAGAAGTGCTAGTGAACAGCTATGTGCCCCAAAGTTAAAAGTGAATTTATCTCAGTTATTTTTCCACAGATAAGACAATGATTTGAATTCAACAAAACAAACTTACACACACCACATGGATATGTGCACATAGTATACAATAGATTTAATTATTGTCTTTTAACTGACCAAAAAAAAAAAAAAAAAGAGAGAATCCTGTTTCAAAATGGCTGTCACGAAAATACAGGATACCTTACAAAACCTCCAAAATTCAACAATTACAAACATTTTGTTCAACATATAACAATTGTATGGTATAAATTTATACAATACTGCTTTGTTTTTATTTGGCACTTGATCACAATTCGCTAATTTGTAATTGACAAAAATATTACACCAGACTCATTTCTTAAAAAATTTTTGTTTTTTTATATAAGAACATTTCTCCGTGTATATTTATAAAACGAAACCAAAACCCCATTAAAAGCGACACAATGTGAAAGCATCGTTGCAGTAGTTCTGATTCTCTGTTGGTCTTTCCTTCTCTAGCACTTCCTGAACATTCAAAGCTTCTCGACTCTCGGTTACATTCACAGGGCGGCTTCCAGGCGGGGATCCTGCTCGGACTTTCTGACATACCTCCCCTCCTCTTTCTGTCTTGGAGCTGGGTGAGAGCGGCACAACGACAGAGAGGAGACAGAGCCCATCAGTCCGCGTGAATCCTCCTGTCTGCTGGAGACAGGCCAGCGTTGCACGGGCAGTTTGAGCATCTATGAACTTATAGTAAAAACACACATGCGCATAAGTCACATGCAAACGTGGTGTGTTAGTTTCAGCGCCTGTACCCAAAGACTACATGCAGTATTTCATCAAACACATTAAGAGAGTGTGAGGAGGCGTTTTTGTCCTCCTCACTTTGTCAAAATAAAGGAATCTGGTTTGCATGCTTGATATCTGCCAACATTTAAATAAACATGTTCTATTATTATTATTACTTTCATTATTATTATTTCACCACAGCTTTGTTCTGAAGCGAACGTTCTGGACTACATGGAGTTGCTCAACGAGTTTAGGAGCACTTTAAAGATACCTACACTGTACTCAAAATCCTGGAGAGATTTAGTGTGTGTGTGTGTGTGTGTGTGTTGTATGGAAAAGCTCGGGCCCAGCAGCTGCAGCAGCAGCGTTGGCGCTCTCGCTTCCAATATGGAGATAAAAACAAAAATAAACCCACATGGAGAGAGGGATGCTCGTCAGAGAGACCTCACTAAAACCTAAGTACTGATCAGGGAGCATATGCATCGTAGCATAATGTGTCCGTTCCAGCACGATATATGAAACAAAGTCTATCAAGTTTACAAAAACCCATCTTACAGTAGAAAAGAAGAGAAGTGAAAGCAGGACTCATTGTGAGTGAAGGACAGACTTCATAGGTCCTCTCTTGCAGATTCAATGAGCTCGCTTACAGCGCTCTCTCTCTCTCTCTCTTCTGCACGCGCTCTGTCCGTCACACACACACAGCGATCTGTGTGGGCCCAAAACTGGAAGTGTTTAGAAATACAGCGAGCCAAGCAAAGACACCGATACAGACTCCAGTTTACACTACATATGTACACATCCTACGGTAAACCTTCTCTACACTCTAATAGGCCTACAGGAGAACGGAGGAGGCTAATTACAGTCAGCAGGGGGCGGCGTAGAGCTGCTGGATGACAGAGGGTTTACACACACAGCTGTTTAGTTGGTGGCTGGGGGTATAGGAGAGGGAGGGAATATTAACGAAGAATTATGCTCCTGTGCCCATCTTTAAAAAGTTCCCGGTACGTGTTGAAGGCCCGGTTTCTTCATCCTCTTCATCTTGTCGTTCTTCATCATCAGTCTGCTCCATAGTGGAGAATTACAGGCATGTAGAGTCACCCAAAGAAGCACTGTGGAGAAAAAAAATCTACAGTGAGCTGTTGGATTAACACAGATTTTTAATAACTCACAAAAGTATTCACCCCCAATTTTTTTTTACACTTTTTCATGTTACAAACCTAAATGCATTGTTGGGAGTTTGATGAGACAGCAGTGCATACCTGTGCAGCGGAAGGAAAAGAAAAAGGACTTTTCTTGTGACGTGCCTTGAGATGACATTTGTTGTGAATTTGGTGCTATATAAATATACTGAATTGAAAATGTAAATGTGCGCCATCCACCACAGCTACAGCTGCAATAACATGGAGGTATATGTGAAGAATTCTGTTGTAGATCTGGATGTGTGTTTGGGTTAGTTCTCCTGCTGGAACATCAACCTCTTCTTAAGTCTCCCGTCTTTTTGGAGCCTCTAACCAGCTTTTTTTTTTTATCCCGTCAACTCTGACCAGCCTTCTTTTCTCCCCTTTACAAAACCATCCCCACAACATGATGATGCCACCACAATCAGCGCGTTTACATTCATATAGAAGTCGAGCATTATACTCTGCGACGCTAGGTGGCGACATGCGTTGCTTTCTTCTGGTTAGCCTGTAGCGTTACACGGATAGGAAAAAAATGCTGGCGGCAGTGAAGCAGACGCAGTAAAAGCAGGGATGCACATGATGAGTGAGGCAATGCACGGCAAACATCAGCACCGTACCGTTTGATTGTGTGACACGTGTTGTTGTCTTATCGGTGTTATTCCTGCGGTCCACTCACTTCCAGAAGAGGAAAAGTGCCCAGGCTGGTAATAAGTCAATTTACCTTCAATGTTCTTTACATGCAGAGAAATTCAGCTTTCTAACCACATTATCTGGCTGTCTTAGCCACTCCAGCCTGACTGAAGTTTATACATGGATTTAAAAAGTCCAAATTCAGTCAGACTAAGGCAATTCAGTTTACTTTCACTGCATGTAAACCCCCTGAAAGTTTACCAGCAGGGATGGTGTTTTAAGGGTGATGTGATATCTAGGCCAAAAAGGTCCGTTTAGGTCACACCTGACCAGAACACATTACCAATTTGTGCTGTATTCCCTACTTGGCGGGGGCAAACTGCAAACAGTCAACAACTGTTCTCCAGACCTCCAATAAAAGGCCAGACTGGTGGAATACGCGACTAATACAGTCATTTTCAATACGTTTCAATATTATTGGAAAGTTATTTTATATTAATGCAGAATTCACAAAGTGAAACACATTATGTACTGTAGATTGATTTAACATGTGCTGAGCCTTTTTTTATGTTAATTATGATTATTTCCAGCTCACATTTAAGAAAAACATGATATTTAAGAATAGGATATTATATCAGACCATTTTAATACAGAAATTAGACTTAATTAAAAGTAGGTTAAATACCTGCTTCAGTGGAACACAATATAATTTATTGTATATCACTGTAGCTGTCCAGTTTAAGTAATGTTGAAAATTGGGTCTAAATAATAATTCCACCTTTAACTGGGTTAGTGACTTTGTGTTTTTATTATACTGAACAAATAAAACTCAGTGATAATTTTCTGCATCTTCGTCTGATCGGACATGAGAACAACTGGACATCTACAGAACACACTGACCCAAGAAGACTGAGCTGTGTTCCACCACCAGGATGACGTGATGCTAATCTGAATAAATTGTGATTTTTCAAATGTATTTAAAGAGACACTCCAAACATCTTTTGAGCTATTTTAAAAATGTTCTAAGTAGTCTTTAAATTATTAAGATTATGCTGTTTTAAACCAACTTCACAAAACCAATGCCGTTTTCTAGGACCTAGATTCTGTGAGCAGCTCTAGCTCATTAGCAATTCATCTCTGTGACAAACCCCCTAACTAGCTTCTAGCCCACTCACGTCACCGATGCAATATCGGAGCTATCCAGCCAGATTCCAGACCTACTAGACGCGTCAGAACAGTATTGCGATGTCTTTGGAAATGTAGCCGAAGGAAATGATGAGGACTCAAGCCTAGTTTATGCTTCTCTGACCGCAAATTTACGCTCAGACAGACGTATTGACGGAGACGTTTCCCGTTTATAGTACTACATTTAAACTACTCTTCCACTCCATTCTCTATTGTTTTTTCAGCGTCGCTCGACCAGGAGAGCAGAGGGTGCTAAGGTTTCATGGCGTCTCTGCCTACTACAGCGCCGTTTCTGGTTTGTTCTAGGCTTGTGAACGCATTTCTTCCTCAAGGAGCAATGAACGACAGAAAGTAAGTTTTGATTAAGCTTTTTACTAGAAGTGCAGATCATAGAATACTCTAAAAACACATGGAAACAAAATCGCCAAAAGACCAGATTAGATAAATTATCCTTTCAACATGAAGCATATAGTGGCCAAACGCTGCATTAACTACTGATTACAGCGAGTGTAGAGCCCCGTTCTGGTGAAGCGATCTCTGGTTGTTGCTCAAACTGACCAATATGATGCATACGCTATCCGTTGACGGAGACGGATAGTAAAAAATTGGGCCTCTACTCCGTGCGTCCTTTTTGAGGTGGCCGAGAACCCTTGCATTGATGGATAATGGCGTTGCGTCAATCCGTCTCCATCAAAACGCAGAAGCATGAACTAGGCTTAATGCTGCATTCAGACCAAGCCCATGCGTCAGCGTCAGCTGCGGCAAGATTACATGTAAAGTCTGTGGTAGAGTAGGTCAGAGGTCCGTCAAAGTCTCTGCGGTGTGTTGTATTCGTTGGCTCCGTCAACTTCACTTGCGTTACATACGGCAACGTAGCAACGCAAGCAACGCTGAAGTTCAGCCAGTTTAACATTTAACAGACCGGACACAGTTAACGCAGTGCTGCAACAAATCAGAACGTCTCACTTTAGTTATGTCGCTATACACGTATCTTGAATGAAGCGTGGGTCTTGTGAAAACATTTTCTACAAACGCAGATTTCAATAATCAGAAATAACGCTTACCGAAGACAGCTGGATAGGTGCTCCTAAGGAGGAACAGAAAACCTGTAGTTGGTGTCCTTTTAGGAGATTTGAGCTCCAATGCGGCCCAGCTTCCAAAGATCGATGATTTACTGGGTTTTATTTAGGGGTATCATTAAAGGGACTAAATATGAATTCACACCCCACTTTTTAGATCATAACTTATAAAACAATTCCAGTTCTTTGTTTTGGTTTGTCACATGAAGCTTCAATAAAACACACGGAGGCTTGTGGCTTTAAATTGGACTGAATGGGAAAGCGTTCAACACGATCTGTTCATTATTATACACACAAATTATACAATAGATGTGTTAGGCCATGTGAGATCTGGAGCACTGTCCCTTTAATGCAGCACTCAGATGACACACATGTATCGTTTCTGAAGGTCTGCGCCGTAACAGGATCCTCTCCATTCGATCGGTGTGACTCTGTTAGCATTAGCAGACATCACAGACCGAGTTCTGGGAACCAGCTTTCATTTTAATCCTTCTGGCTGACGATAACGGCTGGGAATCCACTGTTACACTGACTCATGCTGACCTTGGTGGAAGGCAGTGGACTCCCTCTGAGGTCATGTTTCCTCTACCTGTCTGGGCAAAGTTTATCCTGGGTGAATGGGAGATGATATCTGACCAAACACGGCGATTTTCTCCACAGATGTGGACAAAATAGAAGGATGGGAGGAAAGACATATTGACGACCAATCAGAGCCTGACTTCTTTGCTAATCTCTCCTGTCCTATGAGTTCATGTAAAAATCAGATTTTTAGCTGCAATCCAGTATAATAGTTTGTATCAAAAGCTATAAACATTAAAGGAATTTAAATCCTCCTTTTTTACCAAGAGCTCCAAACTACCAGGTCACCTCCTACAACAAAGAGCCTCTGAACAGGTTCCCTACAGGAGGAACTGAGTCTGCCTGGGAGGCTTGATGCTTCGTGGGAGAAAATAACCTCTGCCCTCCTGGGTTACATCAGCGCTGCGGTCAGATCTGCACGACCCGGAACCGACGAAGCGTTCCTGCGTTTCATCACCTCTACTGTCATCATGTTAAATTGAATTTGACAGAGCGGCACTACCTCGGGTTTAGAACTGGCCAGCACTGCTGGGGTCGCACTGGAGCAGGCGGACGATGGACGGGTCGCTTTTTGCTCCTTTGATGAACTCTTCCAGAGACAGTTTACCTGTAACACAAGCAACAGCAAAAAGAAAGCAGAAAATGTTTCGGTTATAGTGGACATTTGACAAATAAAACAATGCTCAGTCGCATGGAAGAAAAACCAGCTGTGATGTCTGTCTGTTCGGTTCTGTTGACCTGAGAGCTGCTCCTGGAGGGAACAGGTATCAGAGGGAAACCAAGGAGGCATACTGAGCTGATGCCTGCACCAACACAACCTACCTCTAAGGCTGAGCCCAATGGAATTTTTCTATCTCCCATGATCAGTCTGTCATGGATTAGGACACAAGATGTTAAATCTAAAGGTTTTACTTTTTGGCTCATGTATTTCTTTACCACCACCAACAAGAACACATCTCCACATTACTGCAGGCGTTGCCCAGAGCTCAGAGAGTGAGCTCCTTTATCAGATGGAAGCACAATGCTCAGATCGGGGAAAAAACATTCATTTGTGAAACAAATCACAACAAGTTCAACTCATTCAGATACTATTAAAGGAGCTTTTATGCCACTTTTGACAAGGTTTGGTTTTTTCCTGTAACTTCAGAACCTCCAAATCACTAATTCTAAATGCTCAGGAATTACCACCAGGTGGCGATGTCTGCAAGTTTTAATCCCCCTCAAACTTCATCCCTGTGTGTTCTCCATTCCTCCTCAGAAGACAAGTACTTCCTTGTTCTGCTGACACTTTTTTCCCTCCCTCTGTTTCTCTCCCTCCCCTCCCCCCCCCGGCCCGACCCCCCCCCCCCCATGTCTGTAATGAAAAACTCCAGACGTCACATTTAAAGCATCATGGTTTCAAAAAGTTACGCAGGTTTTGCTGTGGGTGTAGCTCATATGTCCTAATTCCAACGTCAAAAAATGAAATATTAGGACTCTGAGAAAAGTGTAAACGAAAAAGTATAAATATATATATATATATATATATATATACATACACAGCATATAAATAGAAAAAAATTCTGATCTAATACGCGATGGAGTTTCCTGTTGCTGCTTGGTTTCAGCTGATGGACAATTTGAGGCCTCGCTTGTGAGCTCACAGATGATGCTTCAGCAGAATTGTGGTCCTTCTGGAGTAAGAATGTGAAGGAATGAAGCTGCCAACATCTTCAGAGCAAAAAAAAAAAACATAACTGGCTCAACATATAAATATTCCAGTACATTTAGGGAAGGAAATGTGCTTTCTTCTAAATAAAAAATAAATGTATTCACCTGAATCAATAAATGACGTATACATGTATTTGTTTCTGTTTCACGTCCTTCTTGGATTCCATAGTCCTGTGATTATCCTTTACATTTCTTTGTACATGACAGAGTCATTCTATAATTAAGGAGGTCTGAGGAGTGTCAGAGGCAGAATACATAACATAGTAACAGAGAAAGATGTTTTGCTACGTTTCAGTCTTTTAATCATTGGGGGTTTTTAAAATTGATTTCTATACCTTTACTCTTAGCTTCACATTATTGTGTTTTGTGGGTTTTTTTACGTGTTTTTTAGAAAACAGACTTAAGGCAGTTAAAGACAACCAGAAACTGTTTAGCCTCGGCTTGTTATATTAATACAGGAGTGATAATAAAAACCTGACACAATGATGAGGTGTGAGTGAAAGGCTCTCTGTCCAAACACAAATCCATAATTATCAAAATGCCTCTTTGTATAACTGTAAGTGGACAAGATGATCATGTGAAATACTCGCCATGTTAAAAGCATAAAATCAATGAGAACACTGAAGCCTTGGTGTTAGCCTGTGTTTTACATGACCAAAGAATAATTCAGCAGCTAACAGTTTTGCATGAAATTGTCTTGAACACCATTTTTTTTTTTTTTAGATATCAGAATTTCTTTGGATGTTGGCAGCCGGTCACTTGTTTTCAGTCCAGCTGCTGTTACGTTTACGTTTTTAAGGGAGAATTTCTGCTAAATAAGTCATTATTAAAGAATAATTTAGATTATGGCTTTGAAATATATCAATTATATTGAATTTTCTGTTCATGAAGATTTCATTTTTGGAAAATTTAGAAAATAATATAAGAAAAGAATAATTCACCAATACATTTTGGGTTTCCATTGTTCTAAGTGATGTCAGCCCACAAAATGGGCTTACTAACTTTTTTACAGCACGTTTTTATTTGGGATTTGAATTCAGGTCAAGTCCAAGACAGGAAGATTGAGATAAAAGCAAGTAAAACAATATTTCCTGTCATTTGTAGTTTCTTTTTTAGAAGACATGTTCAACTTTTAAAAATCAATCTTTAAAATAAAAAGAACCCCCTGATATCTTCAAATAGTTCCAGGGAATGTTAAGTACAAAAATAGTGATTTGTTTTACATCTTTCCATATAGCCATAAGACTATCACACTTTTCCCTCACTTAGAAGACAGAGAAATTCAGCCATTCGGAAATATGTTTGGTTGCAGAAGATAGTCGGAGATGGAGTTGACAAAAATCCGAGCACCACTCAACGCTCCTCCTAAGGTGATACTATTTTAAAACTGCAGCTTGTCTGATGGAGGACTGGCTACCTGAGCAGATAGCCTGACTAATTACAAGTAGGATATAAAGGAGGAATACTATTCTATTCTATTATAGATGAAAATATAAAGTTCAGCAGGTGTTTTTCTTTCTGTATATTTACTCAAGTACATGTGTGTAAAAACCAGAATTACACATTCGTGTTTATCAATTAACACTGTAATAATCAATGTCTTATACTATCTTAGCCACTGTAAATATGATTACTGTGTTTCTGTTGTAAATTATATTAATTGCATTCACTTTTAACTCCTTTTTTAAACTTACCGTCTCTGTTGGTGTCCATCTGCCTGAAGATCTTCTCCGTCCTCTTCTCAGGCGTTGACTCGTCTTCAGGCATCTTCATCACAGAAGATACCATTTTATATATCGCCTAAAGGAACGGACAGAAGTTAAATTGCTGATCACACTGGAGAAACATGATTACTGTTGAGGTACGTTTTTGACATCTCTCACTGGAGCATCTAACGCTTGGTGTCATTTATTTTTTAAAGAAAGACTTCATTTTAAGATAATACAAACAGAAATTTCAATCATTTCTTCTAGCTGTATGCAATATATTGGACAAACATTTAGGAATAAAAACAATCTTACAACAAACATAAACACAGTTATGTTCTATGGTAATACACTGAAACTTTGTGTCTTCCCAACATTTGGAAAATAATGAAAAGTCCCAAAAACATCTGTTTTATTAAACAGTTTGCTTTTAAAATGGATAATTTCTGAGTGAAGAAGAAAATATTTACAATATATTGCGCAGTTTGTAGCGCTATTGCCTCGCAGCAATAAGGTCCTGGGTTCGAATCCCAGACTGCAGTCTTTTGGCATCGAGTTTACATGACTCTCCACAGATGGATTGATTCTCAGCGGGTACTCTGACTTCTTCCCAACATGCTAACTCAACTGTATACTCTAAATTGTGCTTAAGTATCAGTGTGTGTGTGCGTGTGTGTGTGTGTGTGGGGGTGTGTGTGTGTATACATGGCTGCTTGTCTTGTGTGTCTTTGTATCAGAACATCTGGACCTTTCTCCTCTGAAGTACTAGTGAAAAACTAGAGGTTATTGTTTACCAACTATCATTAGAACAGAACCAGAACAGAACCAGAAAAAAATGAAATATGTAAAGAAAGCACGTTTTTTTTAGTAGAAATAATTCTTGCTTGATATTTAACATTTAGTAAATTAAAATGTGAGATTAAAAACCTTTCTGATGATGTCATAATGCTTCCTAACAGACCTTACAGCAGGGCTGTGAAAATAGAGCAACGCTAAGAAATTGCACAGTTTGTGCCATATACTTCACTCCAATAACATGCAGAAGACATTGCACTGGTATGAACCACCCATGCATGTCAACCTTCCTCCTGTGATTCACTGATTTCATTGTGTGGATATATAAACCTTCTTGGCAACAAACCAAGAACTATTAATTTGGTTGTCAGTTCTATCAAAAAGATTAGCAAACAGGTTATGGGAATTAATAACCTTCACTCATCAGAATAAACAGGTTATGGGAATTAATAACCTTCACTCATCAGAATAAACAGGTTATGGGAATTAATAACCTTCACTCATCAGAATAAACCAGAGTCTTGTGTGTTTGATCTGAGGTTTTGTTGAAAGCGTTCCAAAATCTAGATGTTGAGGATCAATATACATTTAGAAATATAAGAATAAATCAGATAAAAGTACAAAAAATACATAGAGAGGGCAAAAAGGTATATAGTTAGCCACTATTTGTGCAAGTTCTCCCACTGCTGGTATTTTGACCCATTCCTCCATGCAGATCTCCTCTAGAGCTGTGATGTTTTGGGGCTGTTGCTGGGCAACACAGACTTTCAACTCCCTCCAAAGATTTTCTATGGGGTAGAGTTCTGGACACTGGCGAGGCAACACCAGGACTTTGACATGCTTCTTATTCGGGCGTCCACGATTAGTCGATTTGTGACGACATTGTCAACAACCAGAATTGTCGACAGTAAATGTATTTATCGACGTCATCGTTTAAAAAAAAGTTTGGTTTTTCTCTTAAAACTGCAGCTGTACCACTCACTGCTTTCTATATGCTGTATGTCTATGGCTCTGTCTGCCTCTCTACCCCTGACGCACATGCGCAGCAGTGAGAATCCGGATCAGTTGTGATATAACACCGGCAGTGTTGCCAGATTAGTCGGTTTTCCGCCCAAACGGGCTTCTTTTAGTTGCCCCTGTCGGGGAAAGAATGCATCGGGCGGGTGGGTGAAAATTGGGCTGCTTTTGGCCACATGTGGCGGTTTTTCAATATTGTGAAAACAGCAGTGGAAACCCGCGCTTCAAAGATTTAGCACTGAGTCTTATCAGATTGCTAACTCTGCCAATCTTAAATGCACACGTCGATAGAGCGATTTAGAGCTATAATCCCATGCACCAGAAATTGCATGGGATTATAGCTCCTTTCAAGCCTCATGGGTGTGCGCTCTGGCCTGAGCAGAAACGGAATGACGTCCGCTACTTTAAAGCCTCCCCGGCAGCTGCTGGGGAGATTTGATTCATCGATGTA
The DNA here is from genome assembly GCA_028564705.1 of Apricaphanius iberus. Lineage (NCBI taxonomy): Eukaryota > Metazoa > Chordata > Actinopteri > Cyprinodontiformes > Aphaniidae > Apricaphanius > Apricaphanius iberus. The sequence goes on from JAPXFQ010001198.1 coordinate 366,607, forward strand.
TTCCCTGGCTTCCAGTGACTGAAAATAGTTCAAGTTCTCAACATTGTTCAAGTTTATGGAAAGACTGAAGCTGTTTTTCCATAAAGGTAAGGTGTTTTTTCTGTAACATAATCCTATTTGCACTGTGACAGATTTTTTTTTACTGTACTTATTCTATTTCAACAACTAGTTTTTTGTGGTTTGATGTGTTTTGCAATATATGATCATTCAGCTGCTCTGTGCTGTTCAGCCAGAATATTGTGCGTTTTTTAGCATCGGGCAAACATTGCTAGAATCTCAGCAATTAATAATGATATTTTGCAGTATGCCTAGCCAATTTAGTTGATTTACTGTGCTCTTTGTATGTAGCAAATGTATCATAACCTATTAATCTTCCATATATCTGTGGCCATTTCATGTTGATATGAGTGCTTTCTATTGCCTGTGTGATTATTTTACGGGTTTACATGGGTGTCTGGCAACTTCACGGTTTGGGCTGGTTTTTTTGGTGGATTTTGCAGGTTTTCAGCTGGAAACTGTCAATCTCATCTGGCAACACTGAACACCGGAAAACTCAGAACCATCATGGCGAACCGACAACGGAGCTCTAATTTTTTAGGAGCATTTGATAAAAATTGTATAGAAGCAAGTATCATCCAAAATCCACAAGGAAGAACCTGCTTACCGTGGCAGGTCGATGGAGATGCCCCAGGATCTTAACAGGAAGTGCAGCTGACTACGAAGAGGGACAGCTAAATAGTGTGTTAGCTGCTAATGTTAACACTAACAGTAGACTTACTGACCAGCCTCTTTTACCCGGACATGTCGGCTTTGCTTGTTCAGTATGGGACATTCGTAGATCGATATAAATGTTCGGGTTTTTATATCTATCACAGCTTTTCTCTCATGTCACCAACACCTGGATGTTGGTTGGTTCTGATCCGTTCAAAGCAGACAACGTAGCGCTGCTGCTGTCTACAAGAAATCAAAGCATGGGTGAATTGTCGCGACAATTGTAGAGGAGTGCACATAGCTGGCTCATTTAATTCTGTTTATTGCAGCAGCCCAATACCCTCTTGGGCTCATGGACGCAAAAACTATAAAAAGGCTGAACAAAGTGAGTTTATCTATTAGATGGAAAATGCTATTAATTACTTGTATTGATATCTGTAACATTAACAGTATTGACTGTGATTTGATTCCCCCATGAGCACATCATGTGTCTGCTGTAACATTGTTTTTTATAATTAGTTCATAAATGTTTAAATAAGCTATCATTTTAACTGTCGGTATTTAAGATAGCACATAATCCTTAGAGAAAACACTTTCAGCTGGAAGCTAATGATGTATATATTTGAGCAGCTGCTGCGATAAGATACAGTTTGTGGGTGATCCGATTAGTTGACAAATCTGCAAAATAATAGACGTTTAGTCAATTATCAAAATAATAATTTGTGGCAGCCCTACTTCTTATGAAGCCAGTCCATTGTTACACAGGCGGTGTGTTTGGGATCATTGTCATGCTGAAAGATCCAGCCATGTTTCATCTTCAATGCCCATGCTGATGGAGGGAGGTTTTCACTCAAAATGTCACTTCACATGGCCCCATTCATTCTTTCCTTTGCACCGATCAGTCTCCTTGTCTCTGTGTGCTTACCTGTTGCAGATTAAGTCTTTTCAGCCTGATGCAGGTCTACAATTTTGTTTCTGGTGTCCTTTGCAGCTCTTTGGTCTTAGTCATAGTGGAGTTTGGAGTGTGACTGTTTGAGGTTGTGGAGAGGTGTCTTTTATACTGATATCAAGTTCAAACAGGTGCCAATAATACAGGTACGAGTGGAGGAAAGAGGAGCCTCTTACAGAATAAGTTACTGTTGTGTGAGAGCCAGAACTCTTGCTTGTCTGTAGGTAACCAAATGCTTATTTTTCCACCAAATGCAAATAATAAATTGCAAAATAAATAAAATTGAAAATAATATATTTAAAACTCAGAAAATGTGATTTTCTGGATTTCTTTTCTCATTTAGTCGAGGTCTACCTATGATGAAAATTACAGACCTCTCTCATCTGTTTATGTGGGAGAACTTACACAATTGGTGGCTGACAAAATACTTTTTTCCTCACTGTATGATTATACTGCATTTAGTTTTTTACTTTTTATTTGCATTTCCCATTATTTGCTGATAAGTTTATCACTATATCAGGTCTGATGAGGTAGATTTATCTTGTTTTTTTATAAACTATTCATCCTGAATGAAACTGCTGCTGTCATTGAACAACATGGGTCTAAGACTGCAACATGTGAAGCTTCTACTGATGGAAAACCATTTTTGGACCAATGGAGGTCCAATAACTGGAGATTAATAGTAGCAATGTCCCAAACAGCATTTACGGCTCTGATCCCGATCAAATCTTATAACCTCAAATCCAATCTAATTTTGAGTCCCAATCTGATATTTTGCTTTTAGTATTGAAATGTAAAAAACTGAAATAAGACTAATTTCATCAAAAAGCAATAGCACTATTGTAGTAAATCCCTTGAAGTCAAAATCTTACAGAGAATTAAACATCCACTTCAATTTAATATTTCAGACAAAAGTAAAAAGCAGCACAGTGCAGTATTAAAAAAAAAGTATTTCCAGCTGGCTATATGTTGGTATACAAAATGCTGCCCTTCACTTTCATAGAATGACATTCATGTTATATTTTTGGGTAAATACGTATTAGAAAGCAACCATTGTTCTAAGTTACAAGTAGCAGTATTATTAATGGCGCTTTCACTATAAGCTGGAATATCCTATGCTTTTGAACTCAGCATAGATTTCCAACGGTATATGAACACAGCACAGGCGGTATTTAGTGTCCAGCATCTGCCCTTTTTTTTCTACTCCTCACTCCAGGGAGAGGAGTTATTTCTGTTTATTTTGGTTTATTATTGCTTGTAAATACCAGAAGGTGAGTTTCCATGTCTTTATTTAGTTAATAGTACGGTCAAATATATTTGTTGAAGTTTATCCATTTTAAAACTATGTTTAATCTGCTCATTTGTGATAATTCATAGTCTTTGCTTGCACCGCTACTGACATTCGAATTATTGCACAATCACGTCAAACGTAACTTGGAGGTACTTTTGTAAAAATTGGCACGAATCGTCAGCTAATAGAGCCAATCTCTGATCATTGAAAAATGTGAAAATATCGGCCCGTTCCGATCTTGAAATTATGATTGTGACATCCTGAGTTAATACCTGTTCTTATGTAACAGGTCTAATAATCCATAAAGCGCAACCCTAACAAGCTGTTACATACATAACCATTTAAAGTGAACACACATTATTCCAGTATGAAGTTCTCTGTCATTAGACGTTCGTGGCTTAGGTAGACATGCATGGAGACAATATGTACTGACTATTTCCCCGTGTTGTGTTTCCCCTGCTCTGTGCTGCATGACAAGCTGCTTGGCAGTAAACAGTGAAATCACAGCCCACTCCCTCTGTCTCTAATAAGGAGGTGGGTTTGAGGGGAATGGGAGCTGACATGTGAACAGAGGACGGCTGATTGTGATTACAGGGCAGCGAGAGCTTCATATAGGTGTTGATTATGCTTCCTATTAGGCAGGAGCAGGATGGCTGAGCAGCCAGGTCAAAGAGAAGCTGAGGGACGACCAACAATGACACTTAATATTAGGCCTTGATTGCAATACAGAGCTGGCTTTGTTATTATCTGAAATCCTTCAGTAAGTTGAGACACTATTACACGCTGAGCCTTATCTGGACGAGCACACTCAAACAAGATCTAGTTCATAAATCCATGAATGACAGTAATGAGATGATGAGGAGCACACAGCATTTCCTCACAACTGAATTCCTTTCACACGATTCCTCCCAACACTGGGTAGTTATCTCTTTGATGCTGTCATAACGTCTGTACAATCTCAGACATTTGCAATATCAAAATCACAGATGAAACATGCCAACTGTGGTGCACCCACTCATAAACTCAGTTAATCCAATCAAGTGATGTTCTCAATTTATGTTACTTCTGTACCACAGAGTATCAGAGCCATTGTAGATCAGAGTACTGGAGGCATTGGAACTAAAGAGGACAGGAGCAATTTGAGCAAAGAGACATGGAGGACTGAGGACGGAAGTTATTTTGAAGGGGCCAAGTCCGTTTGAGATTAGCCAAACCTTTTGTCCTGAAAAACAAAAAATCCAACAAAGATCCTCTCTGAAAGGGAACTCACACAGAAAACACTCATAGGTCAGAATCCTGACAAAGGCTGAGGAGAAATTAGATCATGGAACATAAAAAAAAACAAGACAAAAACAAAAACTAGACATTATAATGTGTTATTAAAAGCTTTGTTGGGACAACTGTGTATAAATTCGGGAGCATTAACTCTAGTACCCTAAGGTACGATTACACAATAAGTAAGGAACTACAGCCTGTCTGCTCTGATGTTTAAGAAGAAAGAATCCTTTAATATTCCCCCACACCACAACAAAAAGATCGAACTCAAAATGAGGACACAACTAAACTCTTATCACCACAAAACAGGTTTGTCGTTTAGAGATCATTAGATAAATAACTGAACCATATCTCAACATATTTCATGATAAGGCAATAAAAACTGTTTTTTGAAGCAATCACTTTCCGTAAATATGTGCTTTTGGAAGTTTAAGGTTAATGAATGTCAGTGAACGGTATCATGGTATAAATCCTTCCTTCTTAGACATATCTTGAGTCCCCCCCCCCACCTAATAACAATGATAACCCGGGTAACTAAAAAGGCTGTGTGAATAAAATGATTTCAAAGGGAAAATATATGATAAAATATAGCTTCTCTCCCTTGTTAGGGGTATCAAGACACTTAAAAAGAACCTTTTTGACACCATGAGTAGGCAGAAAGATCTCAAAAAGCAGCTCTAACATTGAACCTTCAGACCTCTAGGACAAAACCACGGCTGACTAAATAACACATTAAACATCTGCATTAAATAAAAAATAAAATAAAAAACGTAATGATCCTTAAGACTAATGGGAACATATTTTGTGGAAGTGACAAGAGAGAAGTAGACATTTTTGGAAGTGGCATAAAACTAACGAGCATTTCAGGAAAAAGAACGTTCTTCTGAAAATCAAACATGTTGTTGGTTTGCCATTACAGACTCAGGATGAGGGCAACTTGCTGTAATTGATGACACCATCAATTTTAATCTCTACCAGAAGCAGAGTGTTTGACCAACAATTGTGAGCTCAAACACAAAACTCATTTGGGTTATACGACAGGACAAACATGTAAAGGAAACCTACAAAAATAAAACAGTAGCTTCTTCACACCGACTTTAAAATACAAAGATAAAGCTAAAACCCAAAGAATAAAGTAAAGAATGAAGTAAAATAAAAACCAGAACATTGGAACATGAGGGGGGGCTTAACGAATAAGAAAATGAATCCAAACACTCAACATAAAGACAGAAAAGACAAAGTGAAAGAGAGTAAGCTAGCTCCTGAGGCTGCATGGCTAGCTTCCAAAGTAGCCTATATGTCATCAGCAAACAAATTAAAGTCCTGCAGAATGTCTTCAAACAGACTTGAAGTAATTCAAAGACAACATTACAGCCAAAATGAGAAAATAACTGACAGAGTTTAAAGGAGACATCCAGCAGGAATTAGTGAAAGTCATAGCAGAAATAGGTGAGCTAAATGAGAAGATAGACACTGTAGCTACACACGCAGATGAAATAGAAATGTGAAGCCACGAAGGTAAAGAAGTGCTACAAATACTGAAGAAAGAACAGGAAAAAATACTAGATAAGTAGGATGACCTAGAGTCGAGGTCAAGGTGGAACTACCTATGGAATAAGCAACGAAGCAGAAACAAAGTATTACTCAGTGGCAGACTTTATAGTGCAATCGCTAAAAGAGGAACTTTCACGAAGAACTTTCACTAAACGTAGATCTTCAGATTCAACGAGACCACTGAGTTTGAGGGCCAACAACATTGGTCCATTGCAATCTGCTCCCAGCAGTTTACTGTAAAAGAAATGACACTGAAAAAGGCTTGGGAGAAGAGGTCTTACATGTATGGAGGAAAAAGGTTCTTTTTTGACCATGACTACTCAGAGAGGACACTGAAGCAACATAGATCATATGCAAACATCAAGAGAGTTCTAAAGAAAGCAGGAGTCCATTTCCAGACGCCCTTCAACAGGATGCGCATACACTGGCCAGATGGCATGAAAACCTACGAAGATGAGAACAACGCGACCAGGGATTTAAGGAGGAGAGGGAACCAGGTTGAGGGCCCAGCGGGCCATTCTGGGAACACTGCCTGCATGCAGGGAGTGATGTCAGCTGGGCTCGTAGCGTGGAGGCCTGGCAGGAACGACAGATCAGGAGAGGAGCAAGGGTTCAGCTTCAAGAATTTCAATGCAAAAGCCTGTAAATATGATTAACCTGTATAAGCAAATGTGTATAGAACAAAGATTTTGTTTATAATTGTGACCGCACCAAGTAAATACATCACTGGGAAGAGAATTTTAGTTCCACTCCTCTCATCCTTTGCACCCTAACCCGACAGAATACTTTGGTAGACAGCAGAATTCCTGGTTCCATTTATCACAGCATGTCTTCCAGGTCCCGAAGCAGCAAAATAGCCCCAGACCATCCCACTACCATCACCATATTTTTACTGTTGCTACTATTTTCTTTTCTGAAATGCTGCGTTTAAGGTTCGCCAAATGTAACAGGACACACACCTTCCAGAAACTTCAACTTTTGTGTCTTCAATCCACAGACGATTTTCCTAGAAGTCCTTGCAAGACATTTTCTTGTTGTAGTGGTGGCACTGGCCACGCATGGCCACCACTTGGGAGCGTCTCAGTACTGCGCCTAGTTACTTCGCAACCCTTATTGAAAATAACAAATTATAAGGGGTCACAGATTAAAGCCCTCGTTGGAGTCAGTTTAGCTTATTTCCTTTGTATACATTTGGAAGCATAAGGCATCAAAAAAGTGTTGCGTACAACAACATAACCTAAATCTAAGTCATTTCCAATCTTATGAAAAACGAAACAGAAAATGCTGGAAATGAGAAACTCTCAGATTTTTGCAGTGTAAAATCAATTGTCTTGTTCTTAGCGTGTGGTAAAGACTTCAGCAAAAGAAGCACTATGCCTCTCATACCTCACCCTAACACCAAATGTAGATATGCTTCCCATGGCGACTACATGTAAAAGCTGAGCTCTGAGTCCATTCACATCAACAATAAACTAAAACTCTGCACTGCTGTATTTACTTACTGTACAATAACCCTGGTTTGGTGTATATATTATCCTTTATTATTTATTTGTATTTATTTTTATTTTCTGTTTTAACTTCACTTATTTAAGTTCTGTACTGGAGAGAAAAGTTGCCGGAGTCAAATTCCTTGTATGTGTCATTAAAGCTGATTCTGAAAGCTCTATCCTTCCACTGCATTGCTCTCTTCTGTCTCACTGATTAACCTGTATGAATGCTCACTCCCTTCTGCTGCTACTACAACTGTTATCTACACCCTGTGTCCATCTGCTCATCTGTTTTTTAGATGAACGTAGACAGGTTAGATATCAACTGCTGATGAGTGAATGAGGGAGTTTTATGTTTCTCAAATTTGTCCATTGTCTGATGAAGAACCGTGCTGGCTCTGATCCTTCCCATTCAATTACCCCCACAGCAAGGCTAATTATGAGCATCAGCAGCGTTTACACACACTCTGCAGGAGAGAGCATTAACTAGTAGGAGAGAGCTGTAGTTCTCTTGCCAATCGAGGCGAGTGTCTAACAAAACATAAAGGCATCAGTGGGAGTGATGACAGAGTGAAAGGATGAGTCCTTTGGGTGAAGCAGTGGAAAGTAGTAGCAGTCATGGAGCTTTAGTTCACATTTTGCGTCACAAAAAGCAAAATCTAGAAAGCATGGTAACCAAAATGATGATTTGGGAATTTAAAACAATAGCCGACCAACCATTCAAACCAAAATGATTCAGACTAGGTGCATTTTAATGCCTAACATACCCCAAATGAGTTTCGACTGCAGAAACTTTTCTCAGGAACAAGGAATTTTTTTGGGTTTCGGACCCCGTCATTTGCACTGCTGAAACCAGATCCAAACCATTCAAATTAGGTGGAAAACTGAAACGTCACTTTGTGCCGCTAAGAGCGGTGAGCTGTCACCTGGTGAATAGATAACCGTTGTGCTAGTAAGCAATTATGATATTTGATCTAAATAACTGGCAGGTGCAGAGGTAAAAAGAATAAAACGCTTCATTTCCGCTTCACATTGAGGAATAGCAATGAGTGTCTCGTCAACCCTGAACTTCAAATCTTAGTGGAGACACCATTAATCGAAACTGATTCAGATACATGACATGTCCAGAGCTTTGAATACCCAATTAAGCTTTAATGGGGGAATAATATGCTTCTTCCAGGCACACATTCTTAACAGGTACCATTCTATAGCACACTCAAATTTAAATTTTAACCTAAATTGTTCTTAAAATCCCATATATGCATCCCATATAAGAACCTTGAATTGCCTTGTGTTGTAAGTGTGCTATACAAATAAAATTGCCTGGCCTTGTATATATAAAAATCAACCTTAAAGAAATTTGCCTTCTCATCACTTCCGTATTTGACGCCTTCCGTATTCGCCTGTGCCTCTCTAAGCCTTCCTACCCCGTGTGAACGCCCCCTGCAGAACGTCATACACCAACTATTATCACAGGATGCACCTGGAGTCGGACTCCGATAGTTTACTGATGTTTTCAGTGTGTTTCATTTTAGGATTTAGGAAAAAAATGACATCGGTGAACAACGGCAACATGGAGATTGTAAGCAGCACGCAAAATATCTGGGATCCGACCCTGAAAGTGGGGGTTTTGAAGAACCAGAGAGAATTCAGAGGCTTTTAAAAGACGTGTCGGCTTTGTAATATTTAACCTCCTTGGCACCCTTTTATAAATTTAATCACTATGAAGCTACTTTTTGCATTGAAACCATAAAAACACGTATATGAAGCTAAGTCTGCATTGAAACCACAAATGTATGGAGAAATTAAAGGAACAGTGTGTCATTTTCTGCCAATAGGGGGCAGTGCATACCTAAATTATCACAACCATTTGGTATCTGTGTCTTGGAGTAAGAAACTCAACAACGGAGGTCCAACTAGTGCTGTTTCAAATGCTCAATTCCCTGAGAATTATCTATTTGCAGCAACATGACGAGCACATCAGTCTCTCTTTCATCGCTTGGAACTAGCGAAGAGGTAAAAATGTATTTATTTTTTTTGCATTTTGAGGGGAAATCAATGTTCCGTGCGCTTTTTCCGTCTGGGCTCTTGCAGAAGTAAAGACGTCATCTAATATGGCTTTCCCCTGAAAAGAGGACCCACGCCTATGTATTTTAAAACTGATTTTTAAAGTCATATTTTACAATATCGCCAATATTTTGCAATTAATGTGCTTTACGTAATTATTATTACACAATAGTTTAATGGCTATGTTCAAAGATGTACTGCAAAAACTACACACTGTCACTTTAAACTATGTTTTGCACCAAAACCATAAATTCAAATAACTATGAAGCTACGTTTTATACTCAGACCACAAAAGCACACAAATAAGTAGCTACGTTTTGCATTGCAACCATGAAAGCACAGAAACAAAAGTTTTAAAGTCACAGTTAGTAACGCTAAGCCACAGCTCTTACCTGAACAAGTTCTGATGGAGTAGCCTTGCCTTTAGGGCCAATCTGCTTATTAATCCACTGTCGAAAAGGCTTTTGTTGAGAAAGCAGAAAGCAGTCCTCTGTGAAGTGATTTGCGCAAAGATAAAAGTCTAGGATGATTAAGTCCAAAAGATGAAGTCCAAACTCTTAGCCTTACAATTAGCCCAAACTAACTATAGCAGCTGCTGGCTGCTCTACTGAGCTGAGTGGGGAGGGCTGAAGGCACAGTGGTTTGGCTGCTGAGTAAGCCATGGGGAGGAGATGGGTGGAAAAGGGGAGATAGGTGGAAGCAGGCGTTTCAGGACCCCCAATAACTACATGTAAAGTCAATTTCGCATAATACCCCCCCCCACCCCCCCCTTAAAACTGTGAGGCTAAAAGACAACTGTCTTTACATGAAACCGCCTTCAGAACATTTAAAAATAACTTATTACACCTGCTATTACTATTTAAAATATTAGCAAATAATGCCAAGTCTGATCATTTTGGTGGCACTAATGAAAAAATCTGGATATCTCTGAACTGGCAGTGATTTGGGAGGAATTACAGTTTTACTGTTATTAAAGTCATAAAAATATTTGATAAGAATTTTACTTTAATGTGATGATGATAAACTGATGAGTATTTTTTTTTTAACAAATTTTGTTTCCATGAAAGGATCCATAAATATCATCCTTCCATTATCTACACCATTAATCCTTGAAGGGCGGAGTGGGCTGGTGCCAATCTCCAGCAGTCATTGGGCGAAATGGAGGGTACACCCTGGACAGGTTGCCAGTCCATCGCAGGGCAACATAGAGACAGAGAGGACAGACATTGTGCACACACACACTCATACGTAAGACCTGGTTCACACAATGCAATCAAAAGAATCAAGGATATTCCTGTTTAGGTCCCAGAGTGTGGGTGAAGTGGCCACACAGCAATGACGAGACAACAAACACAAACTGATTTTACTTACAAACATTCCTAGCTCAGACAGGGCATCTCACAAAACCTCATGTTATAAAACATGACTAAAATATAAATGTTAAGGATGAGATAAGTTTGTGGAGTAGTTTTCACAGAGAAAAAAAAAAAATAGAATCCTGGTGTTGGATTAGGATTTGGTGATATGGGCGTAAATCAATACCCCGATATTTTGGTAACCACCCCCCCATAGGAGGAAGGACCTGTGCAAAACAACTACTGTGTAGACCAGAGCACCTAGAACACAGTGCACACAGCACAAATATCTGTTAGGATTATCTTAAAAGCCAACCCCACACAGTAATCAGGGTATTACCCATGAACCCTTGGGGCACATGACTGTTTATCTTACAAGCATGCTCTGGTATGCTACAATATACTTGGTACACAGCGGCAAAAGCAGTATAAAAACAAGAAACAATAGTTGTAAATTTAGTCTCACATACCTTCAACAACACTGCTGCCAACCTATTCTGTTGTAATCTGAAACAGCTGATTATCTCTTCTATGGTCACCATGTTTGGTTTGTTTCCACGCTAAATGTCCGCTGTGATCTGCCCCCTAGTGGATCTGTCCAGTAGTACGTGCAGTGAGCAAGCACGTACGTCCCCAAGACACAGCTTGTTGCTTCCTGGTTTTCAACGGTGAGCTTAAAAAACAAGTATATTTCCAGCCTTACAGTTAAAATACACTTCCAATAAAGTGAGCACTGTTAACTGGTTATTGTTTTTATATTGAGGCAGTGACAAGTGTTATTGGCAACTGCTGAAAGTAACCAATAAATTAACTCGTAATCTAATGTAGTTACTGTACTCTTAAAATAAAGTAATCAGTAAAGCAACTAAGTTACTTTTGAATAATCAGTAGTCAGTAATCAGATTACTATTTCAAATTAACAGTGGCAACACTGGTTCTCCTGATCCATAGTAAGAAAAAAATACTCAGTACTCATCTGTATAGACATTGGAGCAACACTATTTGAAGGTACTGAGTTCTTTTAAGTTAAGAGCAAAAATATGATTAATTACAATATGAAAAAATGTTTAATACCTTATTTAGAGCAAAACCACTAAGTACGGGAGAATGAAGCCTGTATTTATGAATATATATTTTAAAATAGTAATTTCCCTGCATGGGAAACCGCAGTTTTAACATATTTTAAGCATGTAGCTTTGATTTAGTCTGCAATTTTTTTAAACTGCTTATCTACTCACATTAGGGTAAAGCACTGGTCCTCAAATATAAATATAAGAAAATGAACCAGGTTATGGCTAGGAAATGGTCCTCGAATTTTAGGGCAAGTAATAAATCAATCAGGCAAGCAAGCCGATTAGAGGTTGGAACGGTGGGACTTTGTCCCCAAACCTGGTACATTTCCAAAACTCGAGACCGGTAGGGTTACTACTCCACTGCTGCATACTCGGGAACTTTACTGACCTTTTTTATGTTGCTTATGTTTCAAACAGCAGTCTTAAAGCGTTAGCTTGCAGTATTACCAAAGCTAGCAAGTGGCTTCCTTTGGCATTCCCTTCTTTTGTGTCCATCTGCCTCATATTGAAAGTACCTGAGAACAATGCTTTTGTGTCGCCTTATTGGGAAAAGACGGTGGTATATTTTTTGTTGTTGTTTTATTTTCTGTCTGTACTTGGCATTTTTGCAGAGTTTAAAACTTTCCATAGCAGCTCAAAATGGAGGGCAGGGGCCAAATTTCTGCAGCGGGATGAAGTATGACAACTTGGGCTAATGTGAACGGGTTTGTTAATATTGATTGTGAGGCAAATTAGTATCTTTGAGTGTTATATTAATGAATTAATTACAATTTATAGTATCGATTACATCAATATATTGATTATTTTGAAGACCCTAATGTGTTGTTAGGTGAAACTAATCATGTAAGCAGTGTGCTAAAGAAGCCTATAATGATGATTATTATAACGGGCAAGTTTTATTTCAAAATAGCGCCGTGTTGAAAAAAACTTGAAATATAAGTTTTGGATAGATTCTTTTAAAAACTGAATTGAATTGATTTGCAAGTCCAAAAATTATTTGATTTTCTCTTTTTTACATCTAAAAAGTACAGAAGGCCATTTTAAAGCTTAGATCTGAAAGGGTAAATACAGTTTCCCCTGGTGAACTGTTACTCATCCAGTCAGTGTGTTTCCATGCAGAAAGAGAATGTTCAATCATTACCTTAGTCTGAGTGAAATCAGACTTTTGAAATACATGTATTCAACTTGAATCAAATCAAACTAGAGTTCTAAAAATTTGACTTTCCCCGAGGGAAGTGAGGATACGCAAAAGTAAGAATTGGCCACAACACATTAGTAGTATAAGAAGAATATGGCGGCTAACACAAATGTAAGCAGCCAATCAGTGCATTTTTGGACTGAGAAACGGTGCACTGTGATTGTGAATATCCTGCTTTCACTCCGTCTGCTTCACTTCCTCCAACCTCTGTTTACTGCCTGAGTGCACCTCAAGTAAGGCTGGACGATATAGAAAAAGAGCATATCGATAAAGGAATAGTAATATTGATCTAGAGCTGAAGCCGGTAGTTTTTTTAAATGCGTTTTTCGCTTCTTAGGACTGGGGGCAGAACCGAAGGGACATTTTAAAAGCCACAGGTGTTGTTAGCAGCGCGACCTGGTAAGTTTCCTGTGTCTCTCTGTAACAGATTTGCAACGCAGCGAGCTGGAGGAGGGGAGTCCTGGTTATGACAGCTGATCGTAGTATTATATTTAGTTTATTATTGCAACGTTTACTGTTTTAGTGCGTCGAGGATCGGTTAAAAACGGGGCGCAACCTTTACCTGAGCCACTAACATTTATCCAGAACAACTTCCTCCGTTGCTCCCTTGCTGTGAGATCTGACCGCGGTGAAGTCGGGGCGAAGGTTCGCTTAGGGACTATCGAGTAATTCTGTTTCAGCCCAAATCATTTGATCCTTTTTGTGGTTTGAAAGGAGAGAGGAGTGGTTGACAGAGCTGCGTGGGTCATTGTTAATGATTCGTTTGGAGTAAGTAATTATTATAGTGTAGCGCAACCTGATAGGCTATGATTAAAAAATGAGGGGAAACTTTTTTTTCTATCAAACTTTGTAATCGACCCCTTTTTTTCTATCGCACCACACGTCTGTCGATCGATATATACTGCTATCAATTATCGTCCAGCCCCGAGCTGAAGGCTAACCACTGGCTAATTTTGCCATCTATCGTTGGGGAGTCGAATGTACTTCTTTAATAATTGGATTTTCTGAGTGACATGTAAACTGGGATTCGCTCTGAACAGGGGGCAAAACCTTAGTCTGATTACTCCAAAAAGCTTGATTTAGATGAGCATACTGAGTGTTGCATCATTGAATTACAGGCATAAAATTAAGGTAACGGGCAAACATTTTTTTTATAGAACTGAACCATATAAAATTTAATTTGAACAGATTGAGTCAGACTGGAATAATCAATTCTAATGTTAGGGAATCTGAATCGAATCTATTCTTGAAATTTGAATCAATACCCAGCTCTATTTCAAAAGCAAGCCAACCAGCTAGGCGAGAGAAAAACCAACTGATAGACACGACACTACTAGGGAGGAAAGCATAGTTTGCATTGCTTGCAGTGTCTGATTAGATCCAATGGTCCAGAACTTTACCTAAACTTTCACTTTGGCAATGAAACACAATGATGTCTATGTAATCCGTAAACAACGACTCCTGCTTCTTCATTGGAGTTACAAGTACGTGAAGACTCAGTTAACTGCAGTTACATAATTAGAAAACACGAAAGAGACACAGATACTTATTTTCCTTAACTTGCACAGATAAGCCTGGTAGAAAGTCTGCCACAAGCATCAGAGTCTTGCTCTTAGTATATTTGCCTTTGCAAACAGTTAAACACTTTTAAATGGAAAGTAGGCAGAAGGTTGATGTACCACTGACCCCTCAACTACACCTACACATCTCATCCACCTACTCGCACACAACTCTCAGTCATCCACTGATACACTGATCAATAGACAACATGGGGTCAAGTGTCTTGCCTTAGGGCACATATGCATGTGGTGGGGGTGAAGCTGGAACCAAACTCACAACCACTGTTTAACAGACAACTACTGAGCCACGCCAGCCTCAAGAATGAAAATATAAAATCAAAAATATATCAAAATCTATCAAAAAGCTGTGCTGAACTCTTTTCCTAGTGTTAAAAAATATATATTACTTGGTACAACAAAAAAAGAAAAATCGATAAAATCTAGGTAATAGAAACGATTATCAGAAATATAATATATACAAGAGATAAACTGTGTCCATGCTCTATCTAACAATATACCCAACACTATTAACATCCATCCATTGATCCAAGCCCTAACTAAGATCATGATATGAGCTGTAATCACAAATAAAGCTAAAAACATTTCAGAGCAAACTATAGTTTCTACAGACTTATTAAAGCTATGAAGGATTTCAATGATTGCAACAAGGGAGATCTGGAATGACCTATCCTACAGAAGCCACATGGAAGGAACACTCACATCCAGCTCCTTGTCTTTAAGAACTTCCTCTTACTTTCCTCGGGTTGAGCTGTAAATCCAGTTCTTAAAATACAAGCAGAGGCTCACAGAGTCAGACAGGCTGTAATGAATACAACTGCAGCACTTTTAGCAGCTTTAGTCCTAACCAATCTTAAGGTTTTTACATGACATAATCAGGAATTTTTTGTATTTCAAACAAATGGAGCTGGAACATTTCCTGTACTGTCCACAGATTGTTAAATATGCTCTTTTTGTTTTTACAGAGACACTCACCTGTACAATCTCCAACATCTCAGCTTTACTGATGTAGCCATTCCCATCCAGGTCGTACATACTAAAGGCCCACTTCAGCTTCTGCTCAAGCTTGCCACGTGATGTCACACTTAAAGCAATGATGAACTCCCTAAAATCTATTGTCCCATCACCGTTGGCATCGAAAGTGCGAAAGACGTGCTCTGCAAACTTCGAAGCATCTCCATACGGGAAGAAGTTGCCGTAAATCTTCTTGAACTCCTCCATGGACAGGTTCCCGCTGGGGCAGTCCCTCAGGAAGCCCTTATACCACTCCTGGATCTCGTGCTCGGTGAAGTCGGTGCTCTCCAGCAGGTCCTGCATCACCTCAGGGCGGAGCTTGCTATTCTGCTTCCCCATGTCTGTTTATCCTCCTGTCAGTCACTCAGCTCGCTGCTGGGAGACACAGAGGACAGAGGGTTGGATTTTACGACATGACAGTCATCATACACTTTCAGGATGTTTAGTTTTTATTCCAGAAGAATGGTCTAAATTTGACATTTGTTTTCAACATATTGAATTTTCAAAAAAACTTGTAATGCAGATCTAAATGTGAGGAAATAAAACAGGCTTGTTAAACAAGTATTTGTGTGACTTTTGATGTGCTTCCCTTCTAAATAGGGCATGTGTAATGGGATCAGGAGTGTGGAATTCAGCAATGATAAACTATTAGTTTTGTTGATGTTTTTTCACTTTTCTAAATATTTCTTTTTCATACTTAAGGATCAACTGACCATGTGGAAATGAAATTTTCATGTTCTATGAGCCTGATTTATCAAAAACTTATTCAACAAGTTTTTCATATGTGGCTGATCCATTAAGATTGCATGACCAATTCATAACAGATGCAAGGAGCAGTATTCAAATGAAGACTTTGCACCAACTGCTGTGTCTGCCAGCCTTTCTCCCCCATGCACTGCAGTACAGCCAGAGAAAGTGTGAATTGGCGCAGTGGATTCATGATGTCTTTCCCAAGGGAAAAAACTATGGCTTCTATTAGACTGGAATGTCTGTGAATGACGGCTGCACGGTGGGGCAGTGGTTAGCACTATTGCCTTGCAGCAAAAAGGTTGTGGGTTCGTATCCCGGCCCAGTGTCTTTCTGCATGGAGTTTGCATGTTCTCCCCGTGCATGTGTGCACGGGGAGAACATGTCCAGGTACTCCAGCTTCCTCCCACAGTCCAAAAACATTACTGTCAGGTTAATTGATCTCACCAAATTGACCTTAGGTGTGAGTGTCTGCATGGTTGTTTGTCCTGTTTGTCCTGCCCTGTGATGGACTGGCAACCTGTCCAGGGTGTACCCCGCCTCTCGCCCGTTGACAGCTGGAGATAGGCACCAGCCCCCCCCGTGACCCATTAAGGATTAAGCGGTTAAGAAAATCGATGGATGATATTGTGAATGATATTGTTCGTTTTTCATTACTAAACTTAATGTGTGCAGTGTACATGCGCTGCTCCTGCTCCATGCAAGCATATTCCAGAGTTGGACTGAGCAAGGTTGCTCACAGTTCTGAGATGTCCATATTCTACTAATGTTGAAATCAACTGCGCTTTATCACAGCTTTTATTAAATGTATTAACTTAAAGGTAAAACCTGTTAACTCACACTTCCGTTATTATCAAAAAATATAACTAAATGGCATTTATTCTACAAAAAATTATTATATATTATATTAATATGTTATCCTAGCTTTGGCTCTACCTGAATGTTTCTTGATTGAAGGCTATGAATTTACAATCCAATTACATCTGGTTTTGTATGTATTCTGAAATGTACGATTTTTTTTTTAAATGTCGTATATGTAATTTTCATTGGTGTCTTGTACATGAAAATTATATTTTATTAACTGTACCACAGGAAGATTAATAACCACTCTGGTGGAAACTAATGGAGATCCGAATAAACAGGAGGTGCAGATGCGTTGAGAACGCAATGAATGGAGATAAATGGTTACTTTACTGATTCCCTAAGAGTTGTATGGGCATATGGATATACGTTTTATGTTTTTATGTTTTAATGGAGCCAGTGCTATGGCATTATGTTTTACTGTTGTATATCAATTGCTGTGTGATTTAATATGCTCATTTAATGTGGTTTGTTTGGGCCACCATGTGCCTAGTATAATATCTTGCCAATGAACTACAGTTGAAGATTAGCCTGCTGGCTAACACTGGCACACTTACAGAAATGTTGCTTAATGTTCACTGTCAACATAACTGTCAGGTTTATGGATATTAGTGTTGATTATTATCAGGTTAGAAAGTATGTGAATTATATATATATATATATATATATATATATATGGTGACGTAAAGTTAAGACATGCCTTTCAGAGGTAGTAAAAACAGGCGCTAAAACAGCAAAAAGTTTGAGGTCTGATAAATCACATTGCTCCTGGAACACCTAATAATTTAGATGTTCTCCTTCTAATATTTTACGTCTTACAGAAACGCCCACATTGCACATTCATCAAGGGCAAATACGCAAAAAGGATTGTGCGCAATCTACTGGAGGTTTAACAGGCGCAGTCTTACCTGCGAGTGGATAGTAAATCACCTGCTGCTTGTTTTTGCAGCCGCAGAGAGGTTTGTGCCTGTTTTAACAACCTTTGATAAATCCGGCCTTAAGAGTGATCCCAAGTGTTCAGATAATTATTAACTGAATTAGGGTAAGCAGTCAGTTTGACTTTCAGTTTCATGCATACTGAGGTCAGTACACCTTCATCAGTGCAGACAGTACAGAGTAGCATAAAATTAAGCAGCATTATGGGGTCAGTGTGAGATTGATTCTATAAAAGCGGTGGTTATGTTTTTTAACATGTCTAAAAAGAAATCTTTAGCACCCTGACTTAGCTGGAAAATAATTTCACTTCATCACGTGTTGTGGATAGCTACACCAGTGAAACAAAAGACAAATATCCAATGTAATGTGACAGGAGAATTACTTTGATTGGGTAATTACATGGGTAATTGTTCGCCGCCTCCCAATGCTTTCTGCCTGAGTCTACTTAGAGTCTTTATCTGCAGCTTTTGTTCACCAACAAAAGTTTATGAAAATCAAGGAAAAAACTATCTACTGGAGTAGATTAACTGTACATTTTGCACATCTTCCTGTGGTTTAGTGCTATAAAAGGTGAATCTTATTATCTACCACACATGTGAGTAAGTGAAGTAACGAAGTGTTGCTTTGTCCTTCAGTAGTTTCGCAAGGTATGAACCAAAAATGAAAGCACTTCAAAGACACCTTCACTCAGACAGAAAGAAAATCTCTCCTCTTTATAAACTCATGGAACTTTCCATGGAAAGCAGATCTGTGTACTCTGAGTAAACACAGCACCATATGCACAGCATGCCTTTAATAACCCCATAAAATCTCTAGATAAAACACCAAATTAGGCAGAGATGCAGAAGAAGGAAAATGTGATGTCATCAAATGTGACGCAAGATGAGGTATTCAAACAAGATCCTCCAGATTCATAAATTCTTGAGAAACAATTTCTAGCAATCCAGGACTTGCCAAGGGCTAATCCAGGAGTATTAGTGTTTGCAGTTCAGGTTTTTATGAACCGGATGAAGTTTTATAATCCCCATTTGCACTGTTTGTACTCAATTCATTAGTTCCTGTTAAAAATGAGAAATACAATATTTGCTTAAAATATCCACCTTAACATGGCTCGCAACCATTTGATTTGGAGTAAAATGACAGAAAAATGAAGAGGACTACTGGCTCGCCCTGTTGTTGAGTGATTGCTGTTTGAGAGAGTAAAATTATAGGATGAAAATTATAGTCAAAAATCATTCCAAGGAGAAAACCTCACTAAGTACTGTATATTACAATAACTTCCTTCACTAGAAACTATAGTATTTCATTCAGTGTTCCTTTTCATAAAAAAGTCTATATCTTTTAATGCTTGTTTGCTTTTTTGTGACATCTAATGAGAGCCATAAGAGACACATAAACAGAAAGTCAGTCTGGAGAGATAACAGTGAGAAGAGGCATGCTGGAGATTATTGAACATTTTTTCCCTGCTAACAAACAGGAAGTGCCTGGTCATGAAGGGATTGTCCCATATCAATTGTATTCTTTGTGGATGTGTTCATGCTTGTATTTAAATGTCTCTTAACTTGTCACAATCCAATGCAATAAGGAGAATCATAAGCTGACATGCTTCATAACTGATCTCTTCATTGAACACACCTGAGTGAAAAAGGTGATGTATAATGTGCTTGAAACCATGCCTCGGCCTTTTCAATGTAAAGTCTCAGGAAATGAGTCACGTACGTCCACAAAACCACAGAAAGTTAGAGGTCTCAGTTGTAAGCCACAATGGAAATGAAAACTATTGCACTGATGTCCTCATTCACACCTATTAGCTTCAGCGGTAGCAGCAGTCTCACTTTGTGAGAAAAATAGGAGTTATATGTGATGACAAAACATCGTCAACCAAGGTGAGGCCAAAGAGCAACTTTCTTCTTTTTATATTATTTTTATAATAAATTAGTTTATATACATATGCTATTTTACTATTACAATGTAAATAATCAAACTCATATATTATAGAATTAGTCAAACAAGCTTATATTCTTTTTCACTAAAGTCATTTAAAATAAAACCCCATGTATAAAGTTGTTTCTGAACTGGACCTAGGTATACGAAGATCTTTCCTCCCAGCAGCTGTTAGACTTTATTACTACCACTGCTTTCACCAAGTTCAACTGAAAAAGTGGTCACACCCCGGCTTATATTTGCAGTCTTTTTAAAAGTTCCTGTAGAAATGATTTTGCTGTTTTCTAGTACAAACATTAATAAAAAAAATTCAGCCATTTTCTTTTTTCCTGAAATTTTTATGTCAGGAAACTTGTGTACCAGCTGTTCGAAAACGTTTATTATTGTGACATTGAAATATGCAGAATTAGTATATAACAGCACATCACCTGTCAAACCCCAGCAAAAATTCCTATTCCAATTCCATTGGAATTCTCATGTGTGGCAAACCCCCAGCACGTTAAGATAGGATAAGATAGTTGGCCAGGGTCTGCAAATGCCACTCTCTATAAAAGTGACAAAGCCCTTTAAACTGCTCTTTTTCAAAGGGACTGAAATTTTCAGGGCCTGAGCTGGTAAGATCGCTTTATGTTGGTGTGATTTTGTGCAAACAAGTTCATCAACATGTTTTATAAAGACCAAAGACCTATTAAAACCTTTTTTTTCACAGTGCCATAACATGTCCCCTTTAATGTTGTAACTGTGTGCCCACTATAGCCTTTTATTTATATATTTACCCCTAGCTTAAATCTGCATGCTTACATTTACCTTTAACTTGCTCCTGGACCACATGAATTTCTCACAGGGAAAATAAAACGTATTCTGTTCTAAAGAAATGTGTGCTGTAGATCTAATCCACAGCTAAGGCAGAATTCTTGATCCCCAGCCAGACTGACAGACTGCTTGATCAACACAGTTCTGTGCCATAAAGTTGGTCAGTTAAATTTAATACAATTATACAGCTCTTTTCTAGTCATACCGACTACTCAAAGCACTTTACACTAGGGCTGAATGATTTTGGAAAATAATCTAATTGCGATTTTTTCTCTTCAATATTGAGATTTAATGTGCAATTATTTTTGTGGGGCTAGTGTCATGCATTTTTTAATTAATGCAATCAAAAATATTGTGTATTATAAACAGATTTTTATACATAATTTATTCTATTCCATAAGATTATTTACTTATCTTAAGACAAAGGCAAATATTAACAACTTTATCTACTTTTAATCATCACACTCGATGGTCATCGGTGTCGTTCTGCAATCAGGGTTTTCTTCCTTTTGATCCCAGCTAATAATTCCCTCCGGCTGCAATGTTTTCCTCCGTGTGGTTATCCAGGAAGTAGGATGCTTGAAGGAACAAGCTCTGATTTTTAATTCTCCATCGATCTAATGCACTTTCAGACTCTGGTATGGCTCCGTAGAGCGGTTTGATCTCAGGTCAGTTGTTGCAAAATACTCCGCTGTTTTCGGTGCGGCTTTACCTTACTGTCGGCATTTATTATACAGCGCAGGTAAAATGTGGCTAAAATGTGTTCGTGAGATTGAATCCTAGCTTATTCATCATGCTTAACAAAGCATAATTTTGGCTATAAAACCTGTTATAGCACGAATTATTTCCGTGTGCCGTTTTTTTGTGTTTGTAAGGAGCGATTCTTTCAAACAGGTCCGTCAGCGATCCCTGCCGCCTCGAAGTTTGTTTACTGGAAATTTAAACACTGGTGGCGGTCAGTTTAGCCGTGCAACTCTCATATATGGTGGGGTGATGTTTTTAGGTGTTGGTAAAGGTTCGTACTGTAGCCTACCTCGAGAGGCAGCAACAATACCAAGACGGCTTCTGCATAATACCTGGCGTTGCGCAGCATCAACGTTTTCATAGCAGATATAATTTCTCACAACAGATGTACTGTTCCTCTTTGGTACCAACTATTGTGTAATGTTGGATTCTGTTAAGCTTTTGGTCATTTTATAACTGGTTAAAGTGCAGCGTTTCCTTCTCTCCCTGCATTGTTTGCAAGTCACGTGACTTTAGCAGATATGTTTACATCAAGTCAAATCGCAGCCTTTGCGATTAGGAAATCGCATTTTACCAAATCGCGATTTAATTACATATGCAATTAATCGTTCAGCCCTACTTTACACTGGAACCACATTCATCCATTTGCGCTCACAAATGTGCACAAATGCTTATTTGGGATAAGGTTTCTCGATTCACTTTTTTCTTTTCCGATTCCAAAACAGATATCTGAGGTTCATAATCTGCTGATACTGATCCAATACTGTTGTTATCGTCCACTTACGGCTACCGAGGTGAACTTCTCAATATACCGCGATATTGATTTTAGGTCATACCGCCCAGCAATACTGAGTACCGTTGCTGATACTTTGGAATTGGAAGACAGTTATTTTCTTCTCTGCTTGTTACTACAAATGATGGTGAATTAAAAGGTAGAATAAACCCAATAAAAAGGTATAATATTATTAAAAATGACAACAAAGGTAAAATTTCAAGTGAAACATAAACATTTTCTGTGAAATGATTGCAGTTTACGCATTTTAAATATCAGTTCCTTTTACTGGTTAACTTTAAATGATACCAATACGGTCCATAGGAACGGTATCGGCCCTGATGTCTGATACCAGTATCAGTGCATCCCTAATTCATTAACTAATACGGAGCTCAGTAGGCAATTTGGGCTTAAAATAATAGTATGGATCTCTAAAATGAATTACAAATTTTAAGAATTTTATTAAATTGACCTCCTGGCCTTAAATGTTTATATAAAATAAGTCATATTATGAATTTTAACATTACGGGTAAGTACCGCCTTCCCGTAAGCCACGGTGCAGTCCACTCCAACCAATCAAGTGATGCCAAGGGATGGATTCCAGGCTTTCTTTTAATATTTACAAAGCCCATTTTTTTAGATTAATAGAAATGTTAAGCAAAGCATAAGAAAAAAAAAAGAATCCATAACTGTAGTAATTTATCTCTGACACAACATGCAGACAGGAAAACATAAATGTTACATGATTTAATCATTTTTACATTGTGCTGTTTATTGATAGCTGCGATATCAAGGTACTGGAAAAAAAAAGTAGTTTACATTTCCAGTTATCGGGTCTCTCTCCCATGTAAGCAGCACCCAGTTTAAGTCCGTGAGATGGACACTCTGTCTACTTAAGGACCAGGCTAAAAAAGTTTTGATGAAGCCTATAGTAAGACTGGGTTAAGTCATCCTGAACTATCTCTGTAGTTATGCTGCAACAGGCTTAGGCTGCTAGAGGACATTAAGACCACTTTTCCTCACTCTCTTACTACTCTTCAATTATGCATTATTTGCTGGTAATATAGCTCTTAACTTTATGCTTTTTCTATGATTTTTCTCTTCATAGTACCTACATAAGGCTTAACTCTGAAATCTGACATCAGTCAGAGCAAAGTGTGTAACGACATTTCCCACAGAAAAAAAATTTTTTTTCTTATAATAATTCACCTCCATATCTTTGAGCAGCGAGGAGAGGCCCTGCTTCTGCTGTGTCACTTCCCTCATCCAACGAAAAAATTTCATTTTTTTCTCTATTAAAACTAGTCACCAAACTTGCCAATGCCTCATCCTCCGCATATATATTTATTTCCTACATGACTTTTTGTCTAATTTCATATCATGAGGTTTCGTGAGATTTCCTGTCTGTGCTTGGAATGTTTTGAGTAAAATCGGTTTGTGTGCGGTGTCTCATGACCAAAACCGGAATATCCATGACTTTTTTTATTGCCGTGTGTGCAGTCTGAAGCTCTTGCAACAATTTTTAAATCCTGCCGCATGAACCAGGCCTTAGCTGCCTTTAACATTTTACTTTCCTTTAACATAGAAAGTACTCTTCGATCTGTGCCTTTTCCGTTTGTAAGAGTCTGTGCTTATTTGTGTTTATTGTCTGTCTTCTCAATCTCATCGTCTGCAGGATATTTGTTCACACTGAGCCAGGTTTTGGTTCTGCTGGAGCGTTCTTCGTGTTAAAGGGAGTGTTCCATTCCGATGTTGCTACATGCTTACTAGGTATACAACAATCCTTTATTTTCCCACGGGGGGAAATTTGGTTGTAACAGCAACAAACTGGCAGGAAATACAGACATTTAGATTCAGAAGTAGAAAGCTATAAAACAGAATTTAAGAATAAAGAAAATCATGAACATTATGAACAAAAAAACAACAGTACTTGGTTATTAAAAATAAAAAAGCAAACCCAGATTGGAACATGCAACAGAACAGGTTACTTTAAAAATATTCAAATAATCAAAAATATTTAGAAACAATTAATTTACATTCCTGCTGTACAATTACAGCAGGAATGTAAAAATGATTCAGTTTGTTGGGAGCAGTTCTGGTTGTAAAGTCTAACTATAAGGGATTCCTGCAAAGTTATTGACACAATGCAAGCAAGTGTCCACTGGCACCAGATGATTGTCCAGGAGGAGGCAATACTGCAAGTTGAGAGAACACTTTTTAACCAACTTAAATAAACTGAATTTGACTTCTCTTTTTGATAAATAAGGACAATATGAATGTTTTTACTTGTCTTGGAATGTGACTGTATGATTGGACTTAATTGACTTTTTATGTAGAAAGCCTTCACTTATGCGCTCTTAATAACTGCTATAAAATAAACTGTACTGATTTAAACAAAGCTATTTTTCAGAAAAAAAGGCATGGAGGGAAATCTATTGCACTGAAATATATATCACTGTAATGTATTGTTCATGATGGCAAATCCAAAACAACACCATTCTAGCATTAAGTGATGGGGCTTTACACAAGACATGTAATAACAACCATTTGTGTCTGCTGATACTTGATCATCTGTGCTACAAATATCATGATGTTGTATAAAACAATTTATCTTCAAATAAAAATTCGGTGAAACTAATGAATGAATGGGTGTTTATGGATTAGACAACATTTTGGTGGTGATAATCAAAACTAACTAGAACACTCTATGGTTCAATCAGCACCTGCAAGGAGGAGTCTCACATTCAAAGAAATATCCTCGGATCCTTTTTGTGCTGCAGATAAATGTAAGTAGAACAATTAAGTTCAGATATAAACATATATCCAGTGTGGTTAGCTGGGCGTTATTATTTTAGAATGATGTGGTTTACAGCTATGCTACCAGCTTTGAGGTTGCTTTTTTGAGCATTGTGGTTTGGTAAGAGAAGCTAATGTCTCAACGATCACAGAAAAAACATTCGTTGTATGAAAATGTATCAAGCAAGATGTAGATTTAAAAAAAATATTTTTTAACAGTTTCAGTTACTGCCCCTGTTTGGCACACGAGCTTATATAGCATCTCATTGGCAATCAGAGACAGATTTCTGACCATAAAAACCTTTGCTTCAGTGGCTGCTGCAGTCTGACTTTGTGAGGAAATGCAAGAGGTGTTGTTGATGAGAACAGCAACAAGGAAGTCAAAGCAAGCTTCAACCAAGCCGAGGATGAAGAGTAGCTTTTTTCTTTTATTATTATTCTCATAATAAATAATGTTAGAAAAATATCAGAGATTGTGCTATAATCTTTTGTTGGTCATTTTGACTGACGGGGTAAAAAAATAAATAAAAAAAATGCTCAAAATCAATTTTTACACATACATTTTTAAATCTACAAAAAAAGTAAAAGGTATTCTTTAATATTTAATTTTCTTTCTTTTTAATAAATATTCAACCCAACTAAACAGAGAATCCATATTTTGCCTTCACATAGCAGATTCACATGAGCAGATTAATAAGATACATATGTTAATTATGAACATTTCACCTGTAGTGGCCTGAACACTGCGTGGAGCTGAACTGCTAATGGTAAACATCATTTTTTTATGTATTGTTTAAATTTTTGTCATTTGCACCAAAAACCCACCTTGTTGCGAATTAGCTGTCACTAAAAACATTTTGATCTGAGCACGGGACTGCTGGTGTAATGTTTGTCTATGTTTTTGTATAAGTCTCAATCAAACTCACCATAAATATCAATATAGAGACTGAATCTAACATTTGTCAAAGTAGTTTTGGGGCTATTTCACCCAAATCATTTGAAATTAAACACCATGAAAAAGCTGAAGTGGACAGCTCTTTAAGATCATGCTGCATCCTAGGTGCACATAGAAGCATTATTGCATATACTTTCTCTCAGCAACTGTTAGAATTTATAACCACCAAGGCCCCAACAAACCCAAGGCAGTAAGTGTACACATCTGTGCTGATATTTGCTTTTTAAACATACTTGTAGTCTTTTTTTCTATGTTGAATGCACAAATATACACATTTTTTACACTTTTTTTCTCCCAATTGTCCTACTCACTTGCAAATGTCTTTTGAATAAAGCTATTTTTTATCTTGTAAATGTGTGCTTGTGTTTCACTTTTATTTTCCAGCCTTTATAGTTTTTTACCCAGGTTTGAATATGTATGCTTTCATTTACATACTGCTAGTCCACATGAATTTCCCCATTGTCGGGCAATAAATTATATTTCTATTCTATTCTGAGCAAATGTGGCTCTAGTGCTGCAGATCTACTTCATGGCTGGGGTGGAATTCTAGCATCCAAGCCTGACTGCTTGACTGACACAGTTCTCTGATATCAAGTTGGTCAAACACAAAGAAAGAAAATCGAGTGCATTTAGTTTTCCAGCAGTCAATTCTGTTGTAGCTGCTGCTTTCATGGTTGGACAAACAATGTCTTTGCAGTCCGATGGGGGAATCAGATAGATGCAGAAGGCTGGGAATATCTAGGCCTACCACGATAACAAATACTGCTGGATGATTTATCGCCTCAGAAATAATTGAGATATTTTGTTTTGGAGACAATGCATGTACACCCTCTGAATTATCAATAAAGTTGAATTTTTCTAAAGAACATTACCACTGCAACAGAAAGACATTTTTAGTATCCAATATTTATAAAAAAAAAAACCTGAAACAATACAATTTTTATTAACTCTAAACAAAATTGCACTTCAAAAAATATGATTCGCGTGGATCAGACAAGAAAAACAGGCAAAACTATTATTTAGTTTTTTAATGTGCAAACTACCAACAAACACATTCCACCTTTTTTGGACTAAAAGAGACGTCCTGTTTTACTTTGCTCCTACAGATATATACCATATAAGCCTTTTTTCATTTAGTCTCTGGGGGAAAGATGGAGACACACGGGAAAAACAAACAGGCGTGTAAATGGAAATATAGTCTGTGGAGGGAGTTGAAAGTCCGTGTTGCTCGGCGACAGCCCCAAAACATCACTGCTCTCGAGAAGATCAGCATGGAGGAATGGGCCAAAATACCAGCTACTGTGTGTGCAAACCTGGTAAAGACCTATAGTAATTGTTTGACCTCTGTTATTGCCAACAAAGGTTACATTACAAAGTATTGCGTTGAATTTTTGTTATTGACCAAATACTTATTTTCCACCATAATTTACAAATAAATTCTTTAAAAATCCTACAATGTGAATTCCTGGATTTTTTTTTCAAATTCTGTCTCTCACAGTTGAAGTGTACCTATGATGAAAATTATGATGAAAATTACTGACCTCTATCATCATTTTAAGTGGGAGAACTTGCACAATCGGTCGCTGACTAAATACTTTTTTGCCCCACTGTACACACCCACAAACACACACACAGTCACAAAGTAGTAATCACCGACCCAGGGTGCTTTGTGATCTGTAATGATCCACTCTACCTGCAGCCTGTACACATACACCTGTACCCACTCTACTGCTCTTGATGAAATCCCCAGGTAACTCATGTTGCTGCTGCTAACTGGTCTGTGTGACGATAAGGCTTTGTGTAAGTGTGTGTGTGTGTGTTACTGTTAAAACACCCCTTTGGTAACATTTATTTTGGTTCAGTCAAAAAAAGGAGAATTATTTTAGGTTATTGTTTGATAAGTATGCAAAATAAATGTCAGAACCTTTAATGTATCCAGAGAAGAGTAAGAAGAAGAGTGCATAAATGTTAAATATTAAACATTAAAAAATTTAATTTTTTTAAAGCATGCTTGTTAAAATATTCTGTTTTTTTTTTTTTTTTATTTGAACCATGTGCCTTTTTTATTTTTTAGTTATTCCATTGATCTGTTAGTATAAACACATCAAAAGGCTTTGTGGTTTTGCCGACAGTTTGCTACAAATACACCACAATCTAAGCAGTTAGCTTAGTAAAGAGACTGACAGTAGCTGACATTAAAATGAGTAGGCGATGCTGAGTGGCAGGACACGTTTCTGTGTCTTTCGAGGCTAACCAAGCTCTAGAAAACTAGCATCCCCTCCTCCTAGCAGTTACAATGAAGCTTCTACTTATATCGCTGATATTGATATAAGACAATTGTCTTGTTGGCATTCTGACTGCAGATTAGCCTTTAGTGTTTGATCACCCGTCTACTGCACAGTTGACACCAGAAAATTAAAGTCACTGAATAAAAAGTGGAGGCCGGCCGATATGTGGGGCCAATATATTAAATTTGTTTCTATATCAGCCATTGGCTAAAAATTAAAGAAAAAACACTATCTATCTATCTAAATATATATATATATATATATATATATATATATATATATATATATATAAATAAATAAAACATTAGGTACCTGTGTGGCCAGCAGCAGCCACTACTTGACTGAAGGAAGGACCCCCGCACACTCAGAACCACCTTTAGCCAGCCCACTCATATTTTCCTCTTTAAGTTTGACTGCACTAGTTTTATTTTAGATGTTATTATTTCCTGCCCTGTGGTACTGGGTTTTACTTTGTGGCGAGTTTAAAGCGACTGTATAAAGAACTGTAAATACATGTAATGTATTTTCTCATTTATTTAGTTAACGTCCTGTTTGTTCTGGGGTGCTTGGACGAGGACATGTACTCCCAGCATTAGCCGGAGATGGCGGTCATAAAACCTTATTGACCCTCGGAAGAAGCAAAGGAAAGTGTGGGAGGAGTAGAGGGTTATTTAATCTGTAATAAAATGTGATATGTAAATTGTTTTTCTTTAGTTGTCTCCATAAGATGTAATGGAAAGACATCTGGTTGCTATGAAGACAAGTTAAAACGTCATTTTATATACACTCATGGCTCTTGGGTCTCCTAAGGTATTTTTGATAAATATAGGAATCAGAGATTTTAACTCTGACAGCGACTTTAAATGTAATCAGTCAAATGAGCAAACATTTCAAACACTGACAGTTCTTCAGATTCAGGTAGGAACACAAGCGCCCGCTGGCCTGGATTCAGATTTGGATCTGAACAGCCTAACCCATCAGTTTAGCTGCAGATATGTTTCCTTTATTTCTTCTGTAGAGACCCTTGGGTTTTATGTAAAGCCCAAGGGTCTCTCTAAGATGAAAGGCTGAGATTGCGATAATGCTGGATGTATATTAGTATGATGGGTCTGGTAAGCTAACACGAAAGAGGCGTAAAGAATAGAAGGGATAAAATGACAGACAATACTTGGCAAATATTATGTGTATGTAATAAATTCCTCTTGTTTTCCTTAATCATGCCTTGGTTTCCCCACGTTCTGCTCTGCAGATACCCTCTTTTAATCTCACAAATCTTTTTGCCTTTTTTTCTCTGTGCCATTCATAAATGCTTCATCCCTCTGTTGCACTAGTGCTCACATCGTCCATACTCTTTATCGTCTGATTTAATTCAGCCTACACATGACCATTTCTCTCTTATAAAACGATTTCTCTGCAGTTACCATAGCAACATTTGGCAAAATCTCACAGCCATTGATAAGCTTTCTGGGTAGGAGCTCTGCACTCGCATTCGAATGGGGCACATGCACAACCACACATAACTCTGAATATAATACGACTGTTATGATCAGTGCATCGCTGTGTGGGTGTAGGAATTTGAGATGGACAACAAGCAGACAGATGTGATCCACAGTTGTAAAAATGAAAGATATATAAAAACAGATGATGTGAAGCAGCCAATCATGTATAATGTACCCTGTTTGCTATCTGATAACAGTGTTGAACTGCTCACTAAGAAGATCAAATATAACAGTGATATCATACGCAGACACGATGTGATCTTGGTCTCTTCCAGACAATAAGTACAGTGTAAATAAGGTACTTTGCTCCAAACAAGAATACTTCAAATTTTCAATACTCTCTTTCTTAAACCATAGGAATTTAGTGCAAGGTACTCAGTACACGGATGTAAAGCAGCTGCTGCAAACACAGCTGCACAAGGAAAATAAGAAGAAAAGGAATCTCCGTGCAAGACCATTAACACACTATAATGTATGTGGAATTTATTAACCTTGAAGTCTAAACAATCCCACTACAAAGGGATTATCGGTCTATATCACTGCCTGCTCTACTGCGCCCATCGTCTGCAGAAAGAGACGTAATCATGTCTTGTTGTGCTCTTGGTTGCACAAATTCCAACCTCCATCTCCCCTGTCTCAGGAGAGATGGAGGACTCTGAAGAGTATTGATTCGAGTACATTTTTGGTTGATTCTAACCCTCCTTCTCCTTCTCCTCTAGAATCAAAGGGTGGAATGTATGTAATGGCCACCTTTTGTGGGAGTGTTTCTTTAAATGCGATTGCTTATCATGGCAATTAGGGTACTGTGAGGTGAAATGCTGTTAAAAGAGTAGAAAACAGCTATTGCATGCTTGTTGTTAGAATGATTGTGACATACTGTGTGTAGCAGTCCTGCCTTCTGTTGTTTCTTAAACTTTCAGTTGACACCATCAACTCGTAATGAACCGGTTTAATGTAACACTGACACTTCACTGCAGGGGCTTTGTAACTATCCCTGTTCCAACAAGAATCAAATACATGACTCATTACAAGGCCTTTGCCAAATTTGACGGGATACTGAAGAGGTGATTCAGTCACTTGAATCAGCTGTGTAGGAGCAGGGATGCACCTAAAAGTTACAGGGCAGTAGCTCTTGACGACCGGGGCTGGAGACCCTGGCTTTAGATACTAAGTCCATCCATCCATCCGTCCGTCCGTCCATCCATCCATCCATCCATCCATCCATCCATCCATCCATCCATCCATCCTCCAGTTATGGGAAATTAGCAAGATACCCCCAATAAAAGAGTGGTTCTGCAGGTGGTGACCTCAAACCATTTCTCAGTTCCTCTGCTTTCTGGCTGATTTTTTGGTCACTTTTGAATTCTGGCAGTGCTTTCACTCCAGTGGTTGCATGATACGGAGACTAAAACCCATACAAGTGGCTCAGGTAGTGCAACTCATGCAGGATGGCACATCAATGTGAGATGTGGCAAGGTTTGGTGAGTGTGTCAGCGTAGTGTCCAGAGCACGGAGGAGCAACCAGGAGACAGGCCAGTACATCAGGAGATGAGGAGGCGGAACCGGAGGAGCACTGCCAAAAACCTGCAAAAATGATTTCTAGCAGGTCACAGTTGTGAATGTTTCTGTTCAGACGGTCAGAAACAGACTCCATGTGGGTGGAATGAGGGTCCCAGGTGAGGATACAACGATTGTGGCTCAGAAGTTGGGAGTTCATCCTGTAATTGGAATGGTTGCTGATTTGAGCCGCGGCTCCGACTGTCTTGGTTGTTGTGTCTTTGGGCAAGACACTTCACCTGCTGCGTACTGGGGGTGGTAAAGGGGCCCGTTGGCGCCACCCTCCCCTATGCCACTGCGCCTCAAGGCAGCTGTGGCTACATCGTAGCTGGCCATTGCAAGTGTGTGAATGTGTGCGACAATTGGTGAATTCTTGAAAATTGAGCACATCTGGGACATCATGTCTTGCTCCATCCACCGACGCCACGTTGCACCACAGACTGTCCAGGAGTTGGTAGATACTTTAGTCCAGGTCTGGGAAGAGATCCCAGCGGAGACCATCCACCGCCTCATCAGGAGCATGCCGAGGCATTGTAGGGAGGTTATACAGGCACATGGAGGCCAGACTACTGAGCCTGAGGCTTAACTACCAGAACAAGGCATTTAGCCAAAACGTATTGGAGTTTTTAGAAGGGTAACGTTACCAAGCCATAATAATAGAGGCATTTTAACTTTTTCAATTGAGTGTGCGTTGAATTTCTTTTTGATTCTTGACTACTGAGACTAATTTGGATTTCTTGTAAGGACATTACATCTAAGTTGGATCAGCCTGTAGTGTCTTTTTTTCACTTTCATTTTGAGTTTGAATCCAAATCCAGACCTCCATCGGTTAGTACATTTTGATTTCCTTTGATAATTTTTTTTTTATTTTGTTGTCAGCACATTCAACTATATAAAGAACAAAGGATTTAATAAGACTATTTAATTCATTCAGACCTAAGATTTGTTCTTTTAGTGTTCCCTTTTTTTAGCAGTTTATTTTGTTTTCTCTGAAATGGTTCATATTAAAAGTAAACCCTCTCTTTTGGCTGTAATCCCTGTGGAGTCGACTCAACCTTGGACTGAACCACATGGATCCTTAGAGCTGGTTTTAAACAGCCTCCAGCAGCGGCCTTTAACCCCCCAGACAAGACAGGCTTCAGTCAGACAAATTCAGCACAAATCTCACAAATGCAGAACAGTTACATGTACCCTACAGCTGGAATGTACGATATAAAACCTTTGATAAAAGGTTTCATGTTCGCTATGAGTACTTTTTTATTAAATTAGTCCTCGCATTAATGGAAAATTTTTTTATAAACACAATCTGGTTTTATTTACTTCAACATACTGAAATGAAATTTGAAACATATATGAAATTTAAAGCCAGACCAAATGATTCACACCGAGATGCAAAACGAACAAAAAAATAAAATACGAAACTTGTAGGCTACTAATACAATTATGGTAAAATATTGTTAAAGCAGAAACATTTAGAGCTAAGAAAACTCGAGATATGAAATCAGATGTGCGGGAAGGAGAGTAGATGGGAAAGAGCAATTTTACATATTAGCAAAGGGGACACAAATGTGTTTTCTTCAGCCTAAGTACTAGGTAAGCACCAATCCAACTTTTTTAGTTCCTATACCAATACTGATGGCTGGATTTTGTGTATCTTTCGATACCTGATCCCGATCCAATACTATTTGCGACAGTGTGGAGGTCCTGTCACTATGGCTCCGATAGATGATGTGCCCTGGCTGCTTGGCCACAAGGATATCCCTTTGGCTGACTGGTTAGCGCACTTGACCTTCACCTGGGAGTCGTGGGATCGAATTCCGCCTGGGTGTACCTTGCCACATATTGTTGAATTAATAAAGTGTCTAACTTTTGGTGCCTTTCTTGAAGATACTAAAGGCACCAGACTTTACAAACTAAACATAACTGAGACAAAATAACAGATTTAAAATATAAAATTACCACAAAAATAAAATTTCAAGTGAAAAATGAATCTTTTTTTGGTGAATTTGTTGCAGATTTCCCCCATTTTGAGTATCGGTTCATGGTATCGGTTAAGTTTAACAGATACCGATACCAGTACATTAGGCAGTATCGGTATCGGTGCATCCCTACTAAGTACTCTAACCTCAGGGGTACATTTAACTCCGGGTCAGAAGAGAGAAGGGGAAAAATAAAACTTAAAATAATATAACTAGAGATGAAAGGATGTCACTCTCTACCTGCATCCCACAGGGTTCGTTCTGTCTTATCCATTTCTAGTTGATACAGGACAAATCAGTCTATTCATGGGAAATAAATCACTCTAGCTATTTGTTTAGCTTTGTCTCATTAGCAACAAAGAAGCGTCTTTCAGTGGGAAAAAAAACTGTCCACACAAGTGACAAGTCTCAACCTATAAGTATTCTGCAACATTCCACGGCTTCAAAGACAATTGCAAAAGAAGAAACCTCTCCCATCAAAGCTTCCTGACAGGGCTCGGGCAGACGGGGGAAACCACTGAGTCAGACACTGACAAGCATCCAGGCGGAAGCTGGATAACGGGTGACAGCAAAGAGGGTGGAAGAGTTTGTATGAGTTGGACTGAAGCCAAATTTTCCAGGATCTGAACCTCTGTCCCTTCTCTGTTTATGCTCACAGGCAATCCTCCTCTTGTAGGAGAACAGTGCGTGTGAACACATGAGCCTGTTTCCTTCAAACCTGCAGCAAACCTGAAGCAGGCCGTGTCTGAACTCTTGTCACATCGATTGTTGTCGCTTGCTGGCTGGTTAGCTTGACGCTGCCCACAGAGGGTATTTTCAGCCCTTACACTTTTTAATGGCCTCCTTAGACCTCATTAGGTTGCTATAGTAACAGACTCGATAGAAGGAGGTGGAGAAGGCAACCACATGAAGTGCTTTTTTGATTCAGGAGAGAAAGAGTGAACCGCTGAGAAGCCTAGGTGACAAAGTTCGTCCAAGTCCATTTCATAATCAAGTTAAGGCTTATGTAATTTAATCTGGGAAGCAACAGTGTTTAATATCTGTGGAGCAGCACATTACAGAGAAATATTAAACAACAGCTGGTATTATTCATTCAGGCTTGACCTGATGAGCAACACCAGATCTTACTCAAAGACAAAACCTTGTCAGGGTAAAGAAAAACATTCTAATCCACAAAACACTGATTCCCTATCATATGTTTGCTTTGGAATCATTATTACAAGTGTATACAAAAAATGATATTTGTTTCAAATTTATTAATGACTTTGTTTATGCAAAGGATGCAGGATGTTTTGAAATCAGTCAGAGAATTATGATTTAGTCAAATAATTAACTGAATATAAAACACTGAAACGTAAACAGTGCTTCAAGAAAAGATTCAGGCAGTCTGAAGGCATCGCAGCGCACAAAATCACAACATCTCAGTGCAAGAAAGAGTATTATGCCATCTTCATCTACGTAGCCCCACAGGCAAACAATTGATGGGGAAAACAATTGTTGCCGGACACAGCCCACTGCTGCATCTGTAAATGGAACCTGAAACTGTATTACACAAGGAGGAAGCCATACATCAAATCCGTGTAGAAACTCTGCCAAGTTGGAGCACAAGCTTATCTGAGCTGGCCTTCACAGACAGAGAACATATGTGCTTGACAGGCCTGCTTGCCATCTATATTTATCTCCTATTCAAGCTGTAAGAAGCATCATGATGGAAAAGAATCCAACAAGGATGAGCAGCAGAAATGTTTTATTCAGTGAAAATTTGATGAAACGTATCTTTAAAAGATGGGTGATGATGTAGTACAACAAAGTGCTGCATGCTAACTGTCTGGATGTGGTAATGCTTTTAACTTTTCTAGCTGACACAACAGGAACAAGTCTCCTTTTTCAATACCTGCCTAATACCTGCCACTAATAAAAAAAACCTCATGTTTAGCCATCAATTATCTTGAATATGAGACCAGTGTCCCATCGCGCTTTTCTCTCTAAAGTACTAGGAAAGCTTGTTTTCATTCATCTGCAATCATTTTGGAATCAAAACCACATATTTGAAAAACATCTGGTTTCAAAGCACACCCTAGTAAACCGTTTGCATTATTAAATGTACAAAATGACCTTCTTCTCTCTTTAGATGATAAAAAACTTGTGTCGCTGATAATGTTGGACCTCGCTGCAGCCTTCGATGCAGTGGATTATTCCATCCTCTAGACCTACTTGGCTCAGCGGTTGGGCCTTCCTGCAATGGTTCGGGTCTTATCTAGCAGACAAAACTTTTTATATGATGATCAATGATCAATTTTACTATCCTCTGGTGTGCCACAGGGTTCTATTTTGGGCCCTGCTTTTTTTGTATATGCTTCCCTTAGGTTTTGTGATATCCTGTCATAATATATCATTTCAGATGATTTAAAACTCTACGGTCCGGTTACCCAGAATCTTCCAGACACACAATCCATCCAAACATGTCTGTATTACATTAAACAGAGGCTGTCACAAAGCTTCCTCTCCCTGAATAAATCAAAGTTTTTACTTTGGTTCAACTAATGTTGCTCTAGATCTTGCATCTCTGACGACTCACCTCAACCATGCAGTGAGGAACCTCGGAGTAACCTTGGACAGTCATCTCAAACTCGATAAACAAATAAACTGTGAATTGGAAAAAAATAATACATGCTTTTGTCAGTTCACACTCGGACTATTACAATGCCCTGTATGCTGGATTAAATCAGGCCTCTCTGCACTTTTGCAGAATGAATGCCTCAGTGGCACAAAGTGGATGGGTAACAATATTCGGTGCCATCCTGAGATAAACGGTAGTACCCAGACCGAAAAGCAGTGCACATTCCGGTGCTTTATTTCGGTCTTTTTTCCCCCCGGAGATGTCAAGCACTATGGATTCTGGACATGGCATGTCATCAGTCAAGAGCGATTCTCTATATCTCCAGAAAAGGCAAACATGGCTACCATTGTGTAAAAAACACTGCTGAAAGTAAGGACAGTCGAAATGAACGTAGCTGTGTACATCTTCACAATGAGAGTGTTTATTTCCTGTTGTGTTGAACTGGAATATCTGCTGTTTACTTTTGGAAAATGATAAACTGTGACATTTGATTACTAAGTCTATATTACATTTGATTTATGTGATATTTAACACAGACTATTGATATCCCATGTTAAGTTTATTCATATATTTTGCTTAGTTCTAGATTTAATTTTTATTATTTTTCATGCAGGATCACACAAACATTGTGAATGTGACAAAAACTTAGATTTGTCCATTTATTTACACAGGAAATTGTAGTTTTGTTGTCACATTTAACAATTGTGATTAACTTACAGCTACCCTGTGATTAATTAGATAATTTTTTTTATTGTTTGACAGTCCTACTAAAAATAAAAATAAGAGGGTGTTTGGACGAAGTTTTTATGTTTTACATTCTTTAGGTACCGTTTCAAGCACTGTTTAAGCACCGGCACCGTTTCAAAAGTACCGGTTTGGCACAGGTATCGGATAAAACCTAAACGATACCCATCCCTACACAAACATGAGCATATCACTCCTGTTCTCTACTCTTTACACTGGCTTCCCCTTCAGTTCAGAATCCAGTTCAAAATTTTATTGTTTGATTTTTGCTCTATCCATGGCCCAGCACCATTAAATCTGTGTAACATATTGACATCCCATCTGCCCAGTAGAGCTCTACGTTCCTCTGATCAACACCTGCTGGTAATCCCAAAATCCAAACAGTGGGGTGATCGTGCTTTCGCTGGGGTGGAGACAAATCTTTGGAATAGCCCTCCATCATGGATGGACCTGTCCTTATTTAAGCTGTTCTCTCTCAATAAATGAAGCAACATCTGAGAGAAGAAACTTATTTGTGTCTGTACTGTTTGGATTTGTCAAACTTTCGGAATTAACAAAAATTTTAGCCTAAAACTTCAACTTGTATGTTAGACCCAATCCCAACCAAACTATTTAGGAAAGTGCTCCTTCTGGTTAATGGCCCTATTTTAGATATGATGAATCCATCTTTAATAAATGGATACATAGCCCAGGAACTTATGGTTGCTGTAATTAAACTTTTACTTAAGAAACACTTCCTCGATCAAGCAGACTTAGTTAATTACAGACCTATATCAAACCTTTCTTGTTTATCCGAAACTCCTGAAAAAATAGTTGCTAATCAAGTATGTGAGCATCTAAACAGCAAAAACCTGTTTGAAGAATTTTAGTCAGGTTTTAGAGCTCATCACAGCACTAAAACAGGACTGTTCAAAGTTACTAATTATATTCTAGTTGGCCTCAGATAATGGACTGTTCTGGTCTTGTTAGATCTCAGCCTTGCCATTGACAGTCAATCACAATGTTCTCTTAGAAAGGCTTAAATATGTTGCAGGGATCAAGAGAACCGCGCTAGGATGGTTTATATCTTATCTGTCCGACAGATTCCACGTTGTTCATTTTAATGATAAATCTTCTTCACACTCAAGGGTTACTTGTGGAGTACCACAGGATTCTGTGCTTGGACCAATTTTTTTTTACTACATGCTTCCCAATTGGTAAAATAATTAGGCAGCATGGTATACATTCCCGCAGTTATGTCGATGATACGCGACTATATTTATCCACTAATCCTGATGAATCCAATCAGTTTTATAGATTACAGGCATGTCTTGAAGAAATGAAAAACCTGGATGACTCTAAACTTTCTGCTTTTAAACTCAGACAAGTTAGAAGACGTCCAAAAAAAGAAACTGCTTAGTCAATCATTATGGTAGTCATTATGGTAATAATGAAAAGAACCTCCGGAAATTTTTGACCGAGACATGACATTCAAATCTAAAAAGAGATCAAATTTCTCCTGTTTTAGCTTCTCTTCATTGGCTCCCTGTTAAATCCAGACCAGAGTTTTATATCCTCCTTACGTATAAAACCCTGAATAATCAAGCTCCAACATAAATCAGAGATTTGATTGTTCCATATGTTCCTAACAGAGCACTTTGCTCTCAGGCTGCAGGTTTACTTGTAGGACTTCTAAAAGTAGATGGGAGGCAGATCTTTTAGTTATCAGGCTCCTCTCCTGTGGAACCAGCTCCCAGTTTTAATCTGTGAGGCAGATACTCTGTCTATTTTTAAGACTAAGCTTAAAACATTCCTTTGTGATAAAGCTTATAGTTAGAATGGCTTGGGTTAGCCATCTCTGTAGTTATACTGCTTTAGAGGCTTAAACAGTTGGCGGACAGACTGACCACTTTTGTTCACTCAGCCACTTTTTTTTCCTACTACTCTTCAGAAGTAATTTTATTTATTTTTTGCTGTTATTTCGACTGTTAACCTTGTTTTTTTCCTCAAGGTTTTTTTCTCCATAGAAGTTATACCTTGTCTGTAATCCTGCTCAGCTACAGTGGCCTGTTGGACCATCATTGGGAGCATCAATTCAGATGATGCTCTCAGTGACCGAACATCCTCCATGTCTTGTTATCAACTTTTTACGTTTTTTAATATAGAGAGTACTTTCGTATCAGGTCCTTTTGTTTTTTCTGTATCTCTTCTCTGTCTTCTCAAACCCCCAGACAGTCGTGGTAGATGACCACTCTTACTGAGCCAGGTTCTGCTGGAGGATTTTTAAAGGGGAGTTTTTCCTCTCCACTGTCATAACATGCTTGCTCAGTATGATTGATTGTTGCTGTGGTTGGAGTCTGCATGTACATGGCACAACTTCACATCAACCACTAAATGTAATCTGCTGGGATTCCTTAAATAGAAAACCTTTAACTTATTGGAATGTCTGTATAGTTGTATTGAAATTACTTTTCCTGAAAAGTCCTTTTAGATAACATCTGTTGTGAATTGGCACTATATAAATAAACTGAATCGAATTAAATTAAATAGAGCAGAATATGAATACATATCACATGCAACATGGATAAGACATTTTGTGATAAAACCTTACCCTTAAGGGGAGATTCCAGATGGCCAGTCAGTCCACAACCAAAAATCAAAGAGGACCAAGGTGGCCAGAAAAATAAAAACAACAACAAAAACAGTTCTTGAGGTCCCTGTAGGAACCCACAGTTTTGCTGCAAGAAACAGCCAACATTACCTGATCCAAATCTGAGCATATTTTTGACTTCATGTCACTATTACAAGATATCTAAAAAGTCTCTGACAAGGTAAAATAACAAGCCAAACCATCCAGCTAAAGTTACCTGACCTAGTATTAGCTGCAGACAGCAAATGGACAGGTGGAGACTGAAGAGTTGGTTTATGCCGTTTCTTTCTTTCTTCCCATTTATTCCACAGACCGCAAAGCATCTATGTATTTGCATGAGACAATCAGTGCAACCAGAACAAACTCACCAATCAAACAAATCTAGTTGCACTTTAAACAATTTGCTTTATGAAGCCCTGCAATGGTTCAAATGACTCCCTTCCAACTTTACTCTTTAAGTATGCTGCGTACTGCAAAATTTCCTAATGTTGTTCATTTGCTCAACATTTGGCAATAAAACCTTTCTAATTCTGATTCTCCTTATCTCTCTTACTCTTTGGTCCATCCATGAAGCCTTTTTAACTCAGTGATTGTTAAGGTATAATTTGAAATTCTGAGATAATAATCAGCTGCTCCAAGTTGTAAAAACAGCCCACAAGGTGGGATGGCTGTAAAATCTGGCAAAGCTAAACCAACCCTGATAAAATATTTGCAGAGGATCTAGAGATCTGTTGCTAAAAAAATAATCATGGTGAGGAGTATCATATGCAAGCGTGTGTAACACAGAAAGAGACAAGCAGTAAGAAAGAGGGAGGAACAGAAAAAGAAAATGAGACCCAGCAGCAGTTTGGAGATATTTCTGATTGATAAATGCCCATGGGGTTAGCAACAAGCCTTTGTTTCCTGTGGTCCAGGAAAATATAGAAACAGGAAATAACATCATGGAAAAAATCTAAAAGAAGATTAGTGTCATCCAAGTGAAGGTCAATGGTCAGGATGAACCCAATAAACTGGGTACATAGTTTTAGAGAGTTAGGACTTCTGCATTCGCCGACCAGTAAACCGTTAGCAGTCATTTCCTGTGCTGGGCTAAGTCAGTTAACATCCTGCCAAGGTTTCCTGTAAATATAATTATATCTAAAGATAGAATAGGATGACTTTCGCTGCTTATGTAGTAGGGCTACTGTAAGATAGATTTTTGTTTATAAAGAAAAGCCCATCTGAACTGCGCAGTTCTTCTCTGACATGAACTCAGTGCGTCACGTCTGAACGAGGGCCAAGGAAACGTGTTAGGCAGTGTTTCCATTTATACACTGCATAACAAGGTAGTGCTTGTTGTTCTATTCAAATAGCATAAGAAAGGCAAAAATTTGAAACTGTGGTTATCATCAAAGAACAGCAATTTTGCAAAGCAAACTTTCTAGTTCAAACATTATTTCCCAGGTAGCATTTATGGAAAACTTTAGGCAAATCAGGAGATAGAATAAACTTCCGCCAAATGTCAGGGATCAGATTTAGCAGCCTCAGGCCCGACAGATAAAGCTAAATACACAGGCAGGATGGAAACAATGTGGAAAGTAGATCTTTCTATTAAATTTCACCAGATGTTTTACACACAAGGCGATTATAGGGTGGCTATTTTTTCATATAATCAAAGCTGTAGATACTAGTTGCTACATAGACTGAAATAAAACTGTATAATTATTGTGTGGTAATTTATCACAATTATCACATTATTAAAATGTGATATTCCTGATCAGATTTTCTATATGAAATCTGTCTTTATATCTAGATTTAGGAATGAAGGCTCCTGCTCAGCAAGGTTTGTCTGTTTTAATGACAATACAAAGAAAAAAAAAAAATGAACACGATTAATAAATGAGGAAGTTATAATTAATAAAAATAGAATGATACTAAGAGTAACTAGGTGATTTGCAAGAGAAAAAAAACATACATTTGAAATAATGGGATATAATTCCAGTGAAATAAACAATAGAGAGTTGTTCTGAGGATGGTGATTAACAAAGGAAAAAAAAAATTATAAATTATTTTTATGAAATAATCTCAAAAACCAGTCTGGTCTGCAGGTTTAAGGATACAGGAGGGTATCCACAGTATCCATCACTGTGGTAGGGACTACGCTGTGTTTTTTAAAGGACGATAAAAACAGAATTTTAGCTACAAACGAGCATGTACAATTTTAATAGTATTTCATTTTAAAACACTCAAACATCTTTTCACAATAACTGTTAAAACCAAGTGGCATAATGGTGCATGATGGTGGTAGCACTGTTGCCTTGGAGCACGAAGTTTTGAATTCCATCTCGGGGTCTTACCAGGTGCAGAGCCCTTCCTTAAGCCTAGTTTATACTTCTTCCATCAGCAGAGGTGCGGAGACACTATCAGTCGAATGCAACAGAGATCGAATGTCTCTGATTGGTGTTGTGCCACACTAGGGGTACAATTATCTATGGAATACATAACCATCAATAATTATGATCAATAATTTAATATTAACATCATTATTCATGATAGTCTCTTCTGAAGGAAGAGTTCTGATGTGGATCATTAATTTCAGCACACACAAAGCAACTTTTGTAGGAAGGTTTATTCACAAAACGTCGCCTTTCCTGCAGAAACACAAAAAGTGGTTTCAGAGTTTAAAAAAACATTAAACAAACAAATGAGCAAGGTCTACCTTGTTTTGACCCATATTCTCCCTAATTTATCTGCCCAGACAAACATTTAGAATTAATTACTGGTTCAATCCTACTTGAATTCAGGTCCAATCCATAAAAAGGGTCAAAGTAGGCCAACCGAGGGAAAAATCTGTGCGCCTGGTCCAGCAGGTTAAAAACGATTCAGAGGGGTCTTCCAATACTGAGAGACAACTTTACTGGCTCCATTATGAGTTCATCTGTGACATCAACACTGGCCACGGACCAATGGGAGTGCTT
Organism: Apricaphanius iberus; assembly: GCA_028564705.1. NCBI lineage: Eukaryota > Metazoa > Chordata > Actinopteri > Cyprinodontiformes > Aphaniidae > Apricaphanius > Apricaphanius iberus. The sequence continues at coordinate 408,999 of JAPXFQ010001198.1, forward strand.
TAAGAGAACAGCAAAGAATGCTTGGAAATGTTGCTCAGCTCATTTATGAAAAATGAATCCCAACATCTGTCAGCCGAACATCAGCACAAGATCATTTCACCAGAACAGGGATTAACAGTTGATTTAAATAGTAGTCAGTGCAGCTTCTGGGGGCTAGACGCTTTATATTGCATAGCCAGATTATCTAATATGGTATTTTGGCAACTTTAAACACCAGAAGGAGTAAAGAACCACAAAACAGGCCGCTGTGTTTATCAACATGTGTTTTTAGAGTATTCAATGAGCTTCACTTCTAGTCAAAAGCTTTCCAGCTCAATCAAAATTCATTCTCTGTTGGCCATTGCTCCTTGAGTCAATGCACATTTATAAGCTGAAGTAAATAAACTGTCGTCAACGAAACAGCAATGGTAGGCAGACCTGCCAGAAAATGTCTGCTCCACCTGCTGTCCTGGGGTGGAATTGCTTTGCAATAATAGTTAGACATTTTAAAATGGTCTTTGTTTGAATCAAATACAGGTTTGATTAACACCAAATTAAATATGTGTTGAAACAATTTTAAAATTTTACAGTGTATCCAGAGTTATGCATCCTGAATGCCGGCCGATCCAAAAAGAGAGATCGCTATATTCTTCATCTCGCTTCCTCTACGCTTTATTTAGTTTGTCTATTTTAATAATGTTTGTGTTTGAAAAGTGCTATAAAAACAGCTTTTATTAGATCCAAAGCTAAAATCATTAATCATAGAAATTGCGTAAACCATGCATAAAACTGCTCTTTAAAATAATTTTATATAAGTTTACCAAGCATTGCATTGGCTTGTGAAAACCAGAATACTGGAAATTCAACAGAATGGTTCACAAATCTGTCCACATAGAAAGAATACCTGATAAACTGATTATAAAGCCATGGGTAGGTAAAAACTAAGAACATCCATCTAGCTTTTACTTATTCTTTTATAAATAACAGCTGAGCTCCAGAGCACAATTGAATGCTACTAATGTCTCCTGCCAAGTGGCGAGTGGTGTTTACTCAACCTTCATGTGCCTTGGTCACCACTTAACAGAAATGAGGTAAACTGCAATGCATCTAGTGAAAAAGAGATGCTGATATTTAGAGCTCCTTACTCCTTCCTGCTCAGGATGTTCCTCTTATCTCTAGATAGGTTTTCCTGCAGCTGAAAATTTACACTACCTGCTGATGCTAAACAGAGGTCTAAACCTGACAGCATCTTGAGAATAAAGTAATTGAAGAATTTCCCTGATAAATTGTTTTTGTAATGGTGATAGTTTTGTTAAAATAATGGCCTTGCGCGTCTTCTATTTTAATGTGATGGTGTACTGATTTGCTAGATATTTTCTTTTGTTATTGTTTCAAAAATAAGGAACTGATAGCTACTCAACTGTGACATTTATGGATACACTTATTAAAGGTTTCATTCACTGAGAAACCATGTAATACTTGCTCTTTTTGAGATACTATCAGTCACCCCAATTCCCTGCATTAGCCTTTCAAAACATATAAATGGGAGTAAATGGAGTAACAAAGTAAATTATTTTCTGATCCCGTTTGAAATGTGCCATGGATTTAACTTAAGATGTCCTTGAATGTTAAAGACACATTTGGATACTGAGAAAGCGTAAATTTTTGACAGGTGGCAAAAATTATTTTAGGTTTTGTGTGAAAACACATAGAATTCAACTGCTCGACTCCAAAAAATTACCACCAAACTCCACAAGGAGGAGATTCAAAACTGGCTGAGAGTTTAAGCCAGGCGTACACTGTGCGATTTTTCCGTCACGGGTCTTCAGATCCGGCCCACACTGTACGAGTGAATTGCAGGGGTTAAAAGTTCACAGCTCACGACTCATGTGCTCACACCGTACGAACCACTGTTTGGATGCGACCTGACTGCTCTCAATGCGCGACAAGACAGACCCGGAAGCAGAAGAAAAACACGGGAGTAGATGCGCCCCAGAAGTACTTCCGCGGTAACGATGGTGACACGCATGCGCAGTATGAGAAATAACTCGTAGCATTGATTCCACAGTGCGAGTCATTCACGAGGGGCGACTAGGATTTCAAACAGGTTTGATTTTGTTTTGCGACCGAGCGGGAGCTGGTCGTGAGGTGTAAACTGCCTGTCGTTACCCAATGTACACTACACGATGCAACACGCACGATTAAGCCAAAAGTCGGCACGATCCAGAAAAAAGTCGCACGAGTGACAAATCGGCTCAAAAACGGTCCAAAATCGCACAGTGTACGCCCGGCCTTAGCAAGGTTTCCATCCTTCTTCCAGAACGAAGGAAGGAGCATTAAATGTAAAGAAAACCACTATAAATCTGGTCATGTGGAAAGCGGCAGCTATGCTGGGGGAGAAATAGTCGAGTGAGAGCCAGAGTGCGGGACAAGCTCCATAAGGTCTTGGTGAGTATTTCAAGTGCTAGCTAATGTTAGCCGACGCCAAATATGATACTTCAGATTTTTAATTGTCTTAAGCACAAAGACATTGCAAATAACTTGACAAGCACAGTTGAAACTCACATCATTAGTCATTTAAATTGAGGTACAACATATGTGTGAACACTGATATTTCTTAGTAGTAATAAAAGAAAATGCCAGGAAAAAATGCCAGGAAAAAAATGCAAAAAGAGTTTTCATTTTGAATTATATTGGATATGACTCGCTAGCTCACATCTCACTTCCAGTCTGGTTCATATCATTTCTACAACTTCATTAAAATCTGCATTCTGCGTCCGGTAAAAATAGACTAAATTTCTGAAGCTCCACATCCTGATCTCCACAGCAGCCAATGAGAATGACCTAAATGGACTCTCTATTTTTTTTTTCTCTCAGGAAGCCATAGGGAGTCCGGACTATAGCTGTTTTACTTAGGCTCTTTATATTAATGAGTAAAATTGTAATCCTGTCCTCTACTCTAACTTTAACCTCCCAAAACAAGAGTATGAGAGCATTTTATCCACAGAAAAAGTCTCACATGGCATTCATTCATACTAGAGAGCAGATTTATTGAAAAAACAGAGTGAATGAGACTTTCAAACACCTGTTTGAAACAGAAGACAAATTAGAGCAGATAAGTAGACAGCAAAATTAACTATATAATCCAGTGAATATAGTTTTATCAAATGTAACAATATTTAATAAAACAATTCTAATAATGAAACACAAAGTACAAGGTAAAAATGTCACATTTAAACTAGAGTACAATTTAGAGGGTGCGCCTTTATCTGAAAGCTGATCCTTTTATTCAGCAACAGCTGCAAACTAAAGCTCTCGTAAAATAAATAAACAATTTTTATTTAATTCGTTTTTCCTTTCCCCAACAAGCAGGGTTGTTTAAAAAAAACCAAATTAAGATGCAAATATCTACATAAAGAAAACTAAATAGTTGCAGTGGGCAAGCAATGTAAATGGATCCTGTTTACTGCTCTTAAACAAAATAATACCAGCTGTAGTGTAGAAATAATTGCTTAGTAAAACTTATCCATGATGTGTAATTCACACATCTTTTCAGTTTTTATAGCCACTATATCATGCTGGGGCAAAAATGGAGACATAAAAGACAACCATTACTGCACACTCTTATAAATAGGGGGAACTAAGAGACAGTAGTACCCAATGCACCCCTGTGCAGGCCAAAGTATATTATCAGTAATATAAAAGTGAATCTCAGCAATAGTTAGGAAAGTAAATGGGGCCTGGTAATTAGTCATGAGCTAAATCTCTATTGCTGAATTTTCTGCTGTGCTCTGACGTAAAGCAACAGTGTTAGGGAGGTAAAGCAAACTCAATGATCCATCCTAAAGTCAAACTTTTCAAGAGCTTCTAAGTAACTGCGCAGATAGCTACATGCAAAGCATACACGCAGTATAAACAGTGAGACAAAATCCTAACAGCATTAGCCAAGCCAAACTGAGAACATATCCAAACCCAGTGAAGGGTTATAGGATCTAAATCTGCCACAATGACATGTGATCTTCCAAGCAGAAAGCAAATTCTCTTCATTTTATTATTAACATCCATATTGGTAGAAAGAGAGGACTTGTTACCCTACAATTTGGAGCAGTTGTTTAAGTATAGTTTAGTGACAGCACTCTTTTTTTCAGCCTCAAAAATGATCCAAAGGCATGCATATTGCTTGCCAAAGATCTCTGTAAGCACTGAGGAATTCTAAGTAGTCTTGTATCTAGTATCCATCATCTCCTTAGTGCCACAGTGATGGTGAGAGCATGTTATCACATAAGGCTTAAAGAAAAGATTTAACAGACTTATTTTAAGAGACTAAGCTCAGCTTAGCAGCACGGATAATCAAATACAGAACTTAATTTAAAAAGGTTTTAATCAAGGTATGAGATCTTTTTTGGTTTCAAAGTTTTTGCTGTTTAAGTAACCTCCGATGAGATGCCACATACAGTTCAGCTTAATTAAGCACACTAAACATGGATTAAAGTGACAGTGTATAGTATTTAGCATTAATCTCTGGAAATGTAAATCGAAATATTGTTGAAAATGACTAAATAGATGCCCAATCATTGAAAAGTATTGTCAGCTTCAAAACATATAACCGTAAAAAACTGGATAGGTGCGGGTCCAAGTGTCTGGGGATGGACATATTGGACGCCATGTTTCCTTCTATGTGAGCCTATGTAGACAAAACGCGGTTACATCACTGTCCCCTCGCCTTCTAGAAGAGGTTTAAATGAAGATCTCTATGAACACACTGAACGAACCTCTTTCTTTAACCAGGCCGAGCAAACGACCTGATCAGAGACCCACACAACCCGGGTCGCCAGGGCGGCCTCGGAGACGCCGGCTCCGCGCAAGGGGAGAGGTGGCCCCTCAGCTGTTGTGTCCAAGCCTTCGAGCGACATGGACCCTGCCCTTTAGAGGCAGAAGCCCACAGGGATGGTCAATGCTGTCAGAAAACTTGAGTAAACATGGCATTGTATTCTCTCAAAGGAAATAACGGAAGGACCACAAAGTCTAAGGAGTCACGGCGAGGCCGCATGTTTTCTGCAGGACACGTAACAACATTCATTGTAATGTTTTTTTTTTCAAACTAGCTCTGGTCTGGCGACATGGTGTAAAACTACCCTGAAATTACTCCTTTCTTTCCATTGAGGTCATTCCGTCTAACAATACAGTTTATAAAAAAAACAAACAAACATGTGAATAATATCACTGACCTACAAAATGCTGAAAACTTTCGCCATTTATAAATGTTGTTGTTTTACACATTTACAGTACCTCTTCACTTGTTACCAGTTATGAAAGGGAGTCTGATGTGCTTATCGGTATTACGGTGGAGGTTAAACAATCTGGCAATGTAGTAGTAAAAAAAACTGCACAATCGTGATTTTCGGCCTTTTCACTCATACACAAAAATACAGCTTGCTTGCAATGCTTTAGGTAGGTACTGCCCCCTGTCACCGAATTACACACTGTCACTTTAAGGCATTGAAAAGTATTTTTAAGTGGTGTTCAAACATTTGTGCGCCACATCAGCAGGGAAACTGTGTTTTAATGGGTTCCAGAGTGACATGTTATATGTTGCACATGTTTTACTATCCAATATCACACAGAGAAGCTCGACTTAGTCGTCACCTCAAACAAAAGACTCCACCTGCATTTTGTCTTACTTGTTTTCTTGTTCTGTTTACCACTAAGTAGAAGCTTGATGCACCTTTTCCATACTCTATGCTTTGGGACTCTTATTTCTCTGGGGGAGTAAAAATTGATTTTGTTCCATTTTCTTTATGGATAAAATTTTTTTTGGAAGGGTCTTATGTGGACACGGGTGTTTTCGAAATCCACAACCTGCTTTAGAAAAAAAAAAAGACCCGTGTGAGGCCAAAGTCATTAAAGCTGGAAACACCTCAGGCAGCAGAAAAATAGACAGTCTGAGAAACCAAAGGAGCGATACCTGATTACTAGGTATAATGAAACAGCCAACACTGTTTTCTATCTAATATTTGCAACAAGAGTTGGTATGATGCTACACTACAGATAACTTCTTAACTGATGATGATTACGATGAGAATTATTATCATCATTATTCCTCATAAAAAAAAAAAAAATTAAAACCAGTATCTACACAGTGGTGGATAACAATCAAAGAGGCTTCAATACACAATGCTAGCAACAGTAACTAAGGAGGGAGGGGCTCAGTAGGACTGAGCGAGAGGTCAGTTTAGACGACGAAAAGTGCTAGTGTGTTTAGAGTAGTAGTAGGCTAAGGATAGTTAAAAAATGTTGTCTCTATCATACCTGTTCCACTTGCATCTGAAACCTAACGGAAACAGAGCTACAACAAAGCAACACATGTAAAAAGAGAGCATAAAAACATTGATGAGTATTTGTTGTCACCTCGGCTTTCCACTGGATGCGTAAGTGGTGCGTACTGAAACTGATGTGTTTTACTATAAAATTCAGCCACGTGTGCCTTCCTAGCTGGAGCATCTTAGACGCTTTTTATTCAGGAAAACGTTCCACACAGTTGTTCCCGGTAGATTATGAAATCACAGGAGAATTTTTGGTGCATAACTTAGAAGGTTAGTGTGCGGGGAATAATGCAATTCTATGTTCATAAGTAGCATAAAATCACCCTCCACTAACAGAACTACAGATATTTCTGTTCATGCCTTCTGCTTTTTAATGTTCTTCTAATAATGATGACTGGTATCATATAAACTGGGTGATCCTCTACTTCAAGGATGACATTCTAGTCGTCCATAATAAAAACCTATAAATTAGACCCACAGACCGACTGACTTCAACCATGACATCACAGACAGTGATGTTTTTGTTTGTTCATAGTAAAAAGATATGAAATCTGCATGTGTCCTTCATTTTGAGACATCTGGGTATTTTACACTGCTCCTATGTCTGGTTTTCTATCGGGTCCAATCTAAACTGCTGAGCGTGATGCATTTTAGAAGCGTAGAGTGTAAAAAATAGAACTGCTACATAAATTTAGGAAAGGGCCGTGACAGAGTCCATTTCACGTTGCTTTGTCTCCGCAGGAAATACTCATTGACTTTAATGGTGGCTGTCAGCTGCGTATCACACTTAACGCGGACGTTATGCTTTGTTACGCATTCAGCGGAAAGTAGGGGTTAGGCTTTCTGTCACAGTTTTTAACACACAAATACACCACAATCAGTAGTTTCATGTTCCCTTTGCAGCATTAAATCTATAGCTACAAGCAACCGGAAAAAGTGCACATTTCAACACATCTGGATTTTTGAGTTTGAGTGGCATTTAGTTTTCATTCTCATCTCAGTTGTAGTTTGAGGACTGGAATTAAAAAATTCCCTGAATCTTGTACATACAGGAAAAATGTTAGTAAAGCCGACAACAAGCATGATCTAGTTCTCCAGGAACTGGACGCTCTCAGTAAAGTATGACCTAACAGCGTGTGTGAATTCCACTCTGTGACTAGAAATAGAATATCATTTTCCCATAGCTTCCCCTGAATCGATGCATGGATGCTTTAATAAGAGCTCTTCTTAAAACCTGACAAATAGTGTGGTACCTTTTAGCAAAGGTCACTCCTTCAAAAACACCTTCTTGACAAAATCCTAAATATTTTTACTTTTCATTCATACTGACCAGATAAAACCATCCTATTTTAGGTTTTATTTAATATCCCTCACTCAAGTCTAAAACTAAAGCCACTGCTGTTTGTTAAATCCTTGTTGTAGAACTGTGAGTAATGCCACCCTTTGGTTCCTTCTAATAGCCTTTTCCCATAGTTACTGAATAATACTGGAAGCACTGTAAGTCAGACAGGCAGTCATAATACAGACAAATCCTACTTGAACCAGTAATCATTAATAGTAGAGCTGAAACAATACACGCTCTTAATAGTTTCATAATGTCATTTTTTATGTAATAAAGCTTTTAACATAAACTGTGTAATATCTTCCTATATGTTCCCTCTTGTTAATTGAACACAATTGTCCCCAGCAGACGTGTGAAACAGCCAGCCAGTGAGGTTGTGCTTTGACAGTCAGCGAGTAAGGATGGCTCAACCGGGTAAACCACACAATCAAAACACAACACCTTAGCAGAGAAGGATAATTATCTTTAAGTGTCCTGGTCTTTTTGGGGCCGACCTTTAAAGCTGAGTACAGACAAAGTGCTAGAAAATGTCACATCCACTTCAGTACTGTTATCACAGAGAGAGGCTTTTAATTCCTTGGTTTTACTAGTTATTCAGTGGCTGTTGTTTTCTTCGTTTTAGAAATGTTAAACATTTTTACAGTTGTGAGGATGTGAGTATCATGCATAGCAATGAAGTGTAAGTGAGAAAGCTATTTCATCCTGTAAATATTCAGCTGCTTTTGACAAAAAAATTTTTTTTTCCCCAATGAATATTTTTTTAAACATAACCTTTAAACAATTTTGAGGAACAATAAATATATGAATTATGAAGAATTTATATAACACAACTGCCAAAGATAGGCAGCCCTTCAACAGGACAGTGATTGATTAAATATATATAGAAAATAAAAATAATAATAACAGTGGAGGCCAGGTATTTCAATGTTGAGCATTTCTGGTGAGTAGGTGATGTGCATTATGACTTCATTTTTGCTTGTTTTTGTACACTGTAAATACTTCTATTTATTTTGATTTTATTTGATTTTCTAAATACCATTTGGAGATGCTCAGGAATTTAAACAGCTATTTCCCAACAATTTCTTTACTTAAATCTAAATGTGGGGAAAAAAGTGTGATTCTACCCCATTCATCCAAATGCACACACACTATACAAAACGGGTTCTCTTAAAAAGGGACACGCTTTGTCAAAGATGTGATAGGACATGATGGTCCACGATATGCACATAATTTCCTCATTTTCAGTTCCGCCTAATATATGTATACACAGATCAGGAAAGGACATGGTGAGCAGATTAAGATTGAAGGAGGATAAATTAGCTTCCATCACATCTTATTTACCATGTTCTTATTAGATATAAATTCCTGAGGTAAGGAAGTAAGTAAATAAACAAATATATAAATAAATATGGAAAAAAATTACATTTGGCATCAGTTTCACAAAAAAAAAATATATATATATATTTGTAAGCTTAAATTGTTCTAAAGAAACCCATTTCTTTCACTAAATAACTGACTAGATAAAAAGAGAGACCTCCCGATAATTTTTACCAGAACTTTCAGTTTCAGTTACATAACAATAGATAAGAGAGTCGGAAGAAGAGAACAAGGAAAAATGGCTAACTGTCTGCCCAGGTGCCTGCCTCTTCTCATATCTCAGAATATATTCCCCACTTCATCTCCTTCTTTCTGTCTAAGGTCATAAATCAACAGCTACATAAACTTCCTTCAACTTAACTTTCCACCAGAGTTACAGAGAGTGCCTTTAGCACAAAACAGGATGTTTCAGAAGCCTCCTTCGTACGGCTCGGCTCAGCTCGTGTGTGTGTGTGTGTGTGTGTTGCAGTATTAAAACTGTTTTGCCAGGCTTTTTAAACCGATGTGGCTGTAGGCGCATTGCTCAGATATCGCTCTGAGTGTGTGGGCTCCTCTGCCAGAACACTGGGAGCCAAAGGTGCTGACTTTTTCCATGACATAACAACCTCAAATCAATCAAGAACCAATGCGGAACACACACACACACACACACAAACACGGCAATTCGCCAGGCCAAAGAGATACTTTTTGCTCCCGTCTTGATAGACGAGAGACACACTCAGTGATATGTATAAAGCCAGAGTCAACAACACTTGCCCTTCTGTTACACACACCTCCATCCCTACACACACACACACACACACACACACACACACACACACACACACTGCTGTGCAGAGGTAATGAGGATGAATCTACAAGCAAAGTTCAGATCTTAATAGCTAGAGCCGATTAAAAAAGGCAACAGTGTTGAAAACAGTTAAGTAACAATGAGTTATTATATAACTCTAAAACTGTCAGTTAAAGAGCTTTTATTTTCTTTCAATCCCAAGAGCAGAAGTTGATTTTTTACTCTTTACTTCCTGAAAAATGAATACATTTTTTAGAATTCTCAGGCAGTTTTCTAGTCTATTTAGATTTTTCATATTTCATTATAAGATTACACATTTAATGTCAAATTCAGCACACAAAGAGTTAAAGAGCACAATAATAATAGCAATTTAAATGTTTAAGGTGTTTTGTTGACGTATTATTTTATATTGCACACAGTGAGTGGTCAATTGTCTTTTACAATCGATGTGCTGCTACAAAGTATATATGTCGACCTTGGATCTCGGCCTTAATAATCGGCTTTAGAAATTGGCCTTTTTTTTGACCAAAAAAAAAAAAAAAAAAAATCGTCATTGGCCTTAAAAAAAAACATATCGGTCAGCCTCTAACAGGAGTCATTTTTCTCTATTGTTGCCACTTGCTTACTCAGGAGGGATAGCTGCAAGGTCAATAGTGTCTTTCACAAAACCGTTCTATTGTAAACCTGAGGGGATGACAGATGTCAAATGGGATCAGCTCTATTAAAAATGTTTTTTTTTTAAGTCTTCCCATCAATTTCTTTCCAAGAGATCCATGGTAGACTGACTCATAATTGCACCCCCGGCTGAGCCAGTGTTTCAAATTCATATTAGAGATCTGCTCTGAAACGACTTCTGAGGCTTGTTTACACTCGTATTCCATGCTGCTGACTGCTGACGCAAACTGTACGTCATCACTCCATCACTCCCTCGACCCGTGGGGTCGATGCAGGACAATCAACCACCAATCAGTGTCTGGGGTAGAGCCAAGGTATCAGACAAATTTAATTCTTCAACACCTGCACTTCTACACAGAAGTTTTGACCATTTAGACACCACTTCGATGGTGCATACAAGTCAAATCGTACATAGATAGATAGATATTCATCTTTTACAGCTTAAATAACTTTAAGACAGACAGAATACCCTGTAGATGAATAGGAATGTCAAACACACCAGCGTAAAACAAAGTTGGAAACTAGCAGTTCCTGAACTAAGGTCACATGACTCTATCATCAGAAACAATTTCCTTTATTATCTGCTCATCCATTTTGTATTACTTTTTAAGTGATTGTAGCTCACTGCTTCCTTTGTCTTTGTAAGATCTCTTGCCACTGTCACACTGTCTTTTTAAAGTGTCAAGGCTGATAAAGGTGATAAATGATCTTGGTTTGATGGATTTGACGTCCACAATTGGACACTTTTAAGTCAGTTTATGTCTTCCTGTGACATGGCTGTGTGAAAACATCAGCTAGAATCCCTGCAGTTGACATTCCTTAACATAAACTAATTACTGCTGCAACTCAGGAATGGCTGTAGAAGAAAAGTTACACAGAATGAAAGTTGGACTGTTTCAGTTTTGCATCCGGCGTTAAATTGAGTTTGCACTGGTTTATACAACACTATGATGGTGACAACAGCAAATAGATGAGAATTTATTATTCTGCCTACCATGTAATTCACCATCTTGCACCATTCATGGAGGTTTTTTGGGTGTTTTTTTCACAGCAGCAGTGCCTTATAACATGCACAGTTGTAACAGTTGAGGTTTCAAAACCTTGAAGTTAATGTAATCAAAAATATAAACAGTGTTTAACTGATGATGTCATTCTTTGATGTATAATGCTCTCAGAACCACCACGGTAAAGTTTAAAAATTTAACTGCCTCAAATAATAATGAAATAATCATAGATGATGAACTTTGATCAACCCCATATTGTTCAGTTTCAGCAGCCACAGGCACCTTTTGAATCAGAACTCTATAAAATAGAACCTGTCTAATGACAATATACATCTCACAAATTATCTAAACAAATGTACTTGATTAATCTAGAAAGGGTAACAAAGGCATGTTGAAGGCTTTATGACTCTGTCAACTAAAGACATCTGCAAAATCCAGCTGTTTCAGCATAAAGTAGCATCAATGATCAGTGCAAAAGGCACTCAGAGCGGCAGAAATAAGAAGAGATCGACATAGGAGAAGCATGGCTTGTTGCTGTGTTTCTGTTTGATCTAACTCGATCGAGCCGTTCTGAGTACCTACCCCCATTCAGGTGCTCAGTTAGTTCCCAGTTGGCCTGACCTAATAAAGTGGAGACACGCTGGTTTTGGGAAATGGAAACGTGTCCAATAGGCCTGTCTCACATTTCCCCCAAAAACATTTCAACAATCACAAAGACGTTTGAGAAAATATTCTGTGAAACGATGAAAAGACTAACACACCATTTCAGAAATAACCCAAAAATGATACCAACACTCGTACAAGATACCGGTAGTGTGATGGTCACAGAGTGCTTTGCTGAAAATAAAACCTAAAGCACAACTATCGGATTATGAACATTAGCTCATGCATAATGTACTTGGGTTATGAAGCAGGATAATGATCTGAGGCACACTAGCAAGTATACCTCTGAATAGTTAAAAAAAATAAAATAATAATTGGGAGACCTAGTAATTTTTTTTAAACCAAAATCAGGTTAAGATGCTGTGGTGCAACCCTAACTAGACCACTTGTGTTTAAAAAAAAAAAAGTAAAATTTGGCTTAATCTAAACAATTCTGCAAAGAATAGAGGGCCCTTATTCTCCCAGAATGAGGTTCATTGGCTGTAGTATAAATGACAGTTGCTGCCAAGTGTTGGAACGACCCATTATTGTCAAGCCTATTAGGCTTTTTTGGTACAAGGCAACACTGCTCTTACATGGCTTCTTTTCCTGGAATTGTATTTTCAAAATTGCTTTTTTTGTACACAGCTTCTCTTTGACTAAACTTAAAATGTATTTGATGATCTCAATTATATTATTTATATTATAAATGTTGCAAAAAAAGCAAAAACCCTTGAAACACTTTTCCTCAGCACAGTTTTTATTATCTACAAACATTGATATTTTTTAGTCTGACGTCTGAAACAATCTTCCTCTCATATGTCATGAGGCTTTGTCCATAAAGCTGTTCTTTTACCTCCACATTTTTGCCTGTTAGTTATCTGATCTGGTATATTTTATTGACAAATGCACCATGTAGGGTATTATGTCACCATGACATTTCTCCTAATTCCAAGCTATAATTCTTGACATAATAGAGAAATGCTAATTTGTGTCTTTATCTTCTGAACAGTACTGAACATTTAATTAGATGGGCTGGCAGATATTTGTGGCTTTAAGACTCCAGATTCTGTCACAGAGAGCTGTTACATGCCACTGGCAGGTCTCCACATCATTAAGTAAGAGGATGGAGGCTCTGCTGAGCAGAGGAGCAGATAAAGGGCCGTTTTCACAGCAAAGCAGCTGAAGAGAAGCGGTGGCACAGAAGGTAGAAAAACGATCAGATATCAGAAATTATTTATTCACCAGATTGTTCAGCCCATGGAGTCTATTTGAGCTGAATAAAAGCCCAAATAATTCATTTGTTCCTTAGTTGAAAGCATGCAGGGAAGGGAAGAATGTGTGCTAACACATAATAATAAGGGACTGTCACAGTATAATACTTTGAAGAAAAATAGCACAGTTCCACCGAATCAAGGTTTTAAATAACAATATATTAACTGATGCCACTGCTTTTAAATCAAACACAAATACAAGATTTTCCCAAATGCGGATAAAAATCATTTCTATGGACGGCTTCAAACAAAACTGGTCATAATCTAGTTTAACCTGTTAATTTTTAAAATGATGATCACGTATTCATAAGATTTAATTTTCATTCATTTGAATAAATATTCAGTACAAACAAACTGAACAAAGAGTCCACATCGTGCCATCACAAATCCATCAGATTAATATGCTATATGTCTTACTTCTGAACATTAGACCTGCTGTGGCCTGAATGCTCTACGTGGAGTGGAAGTACACTCCGGCTTTCGCGTAATGGAGGCTGAATTGGCGCCACACTGGAGAATGGAATTGCTGGCCTTTCCAGCCGAAGTTTTAAAATCAGAGAATATTTCTCTGGCTCAAGTTATCAGAATTCTGCGAGGCTCTCTGACTGGCAGCTTTTCTGATTGTTTCAGTAGGAGGAAATCCCTGCATGCACTCCTTCTTCATCAGTGCTGTGATATGTCGCCTGGTGCAGTCACAGGTGCGATCCAAAGCCTCTGTGACTCTTCAGCATACTGCAAGCTCCTGAATAGCGAGAGGCGCTGGGTTTGGTGTCCAGGTCTGAGATAATTTTCAGCTGTGCTAACGGGAATCTTGTTTCGATTTTTTAGTGACGTGAACGCTACATGTAAAGTTTAAAATGTCGGCATGTCAGCACAAATTGGTCAGGTATTGCAATCTGTCAAAATGACCGTCACCAATAAAAAAACAAATAAACAAAAAACAGTCAAATATGAAAATATTTAGTTAATGCTCTTGGTGGGCAGCGTACAGCAACATGTCAGGGAGGGGAACTGTGGCCTTAATTTCTGCTTCACAAAGTTGGATCAATCTATGATAACTCCATGACTTTCTCTGGCATCTCATCGAAAAGAGGACATTAAACTTTAGGAAGGAGATCTGAAACCTTGGTAGATCGTGGTTAGAGGAGGACAATGGTGGACGGAGACTCTTTCTTATTAAGAAAGCAAATTCCCTTAAATAATTCAATAGAAATACTATAGGAATAATAGGAATCCAAATGCATGCATGTTTCTGAGGTGAGGAGACTTTCCCACCTCATCACAGGGGGCAGGTGGCAGCTGCTCTGCCCCCCCCCCCCCCACCATTGATTCTCTGGCAGTCAAAGCCAGCAGCTCCCAGCCCACACTGTTGCCTCTAACATTAGCAACGCTTAGGGAGGAAAAGCCATGTGCCACTGCACATCACGACACCCGCACAGTCCTTATACTGTTCACTCTCTCCTTCCTCCTCTCCTCTGCGATGCACTCACTTCCTGTTGGGGGTTTGAAAACAGATGTAGCTGATTGTTGTGAAAGAACGCAAATAAATCTATGAGAGAACGTCTCTGCTTGGGGTCTCCCTGAACCAACCCCCCCCCCCCCACACACACACACACAGCATGCCTGTGAACACTCAAATACTTAAAGGATGACAAAAAAAAGGAGTTTCACATTTCACAACTTCCCTTCTACATAAAAATGCGACTGACACAATCAAACCCCTTCTTAATCCAGCTTTAGCTTGCTGCTTATGTTTCTGAAGGCAGTCACTGGCTTAGATAATGCACATGCAAAGTCAAAATGTGAGATCTTACCTCACTTTGTGGCGGACCGAACGCTGTTCAGCAGTCCATCAGACAGGAATTTCCCTGTAGACTAAGTTTGCAGCAACAGCAGCAGGAGGAGAAGCAACAGGCGAGAGTAGAGGACAGTGCTAGAGAAAACAATGATAAGAGGAGGAGGGAGGGGGAAAGCAGACCCGAGGGGAGGTGAAAAGGAGCGAATCGGCGACTGAAGCAGAGCTAACGGTAACTGACGGGCTCCCAGTCTGAGCTGGAGGTTTATTCAAAGCCCACAAACTAACTCGTTTCTCAGCCTGCCTCCCCAATCTGACGTCAGCACAGTCACATGACCTCGTTCTAGTATGTAGATGTGTGTGTGCTTGTGTGTGCTGGGAGGGTGTTTTAAAGTAGAGGGAAGAGAGAGACTGGGGGGTAGACAGAAACGGAAAAGCCTGTGTTGCTGTGGCAACAGGCACACTGCACCTCAAGGATTTCAACAGGTCGTCTGACATGTGAGCAAAGATTTTCAGAGACAGAGAAACTATTAGGGGATGCTCACTTCAATTCACTGTAGCCAAGATGGACAAAATGAAAGATTAGACATGGTTCAAGCTTCCCCGTCACAAGATCAATGACAAAACGCTGAATCTGCTTAGCTTAAAAGCATTTAATTAATGAAAGGGTTTTTTCTTCTTCTAAATATGTCTTTATATTCATTTAAGGATTAGAATTTTTCAGCCTAGAATTCCTACCTGATGAAACCTAGCGCTCTGCATTGTTTAATCTGTCTGGGGCATGGCCTCTCTGTGAGACTGAGGTATGCACAGTGGGGGTAAAACATGACCAAAGACCCTCCTTATCCCATCCTCCGCCCACTGAAGCAACGAGCATGAACAGCTTTCGTCTGCTTCCATTCATTTCGCCAGCATCTGTCGGCCTGTTGAATGGGAAAAAGTGGGGCCCAGGGTGGGCAGTGGGGTGGTTTAGACCAGCTTAGAGAAAACAACCCCCCCAGTGGACTGGGGTGAGTAACGGTATGTTTGTTTGAGTAGGCGGCTCAGAGAGAAGACACACAGTTGTGGAGTCATTTAATAACGGCTGCAGCTGCAATAAATATAATTAGATTGATTCTGCTGAGGGAATCAGACACAAGAAACAAAGATGTTACAAATTGGTGCAAATCAAATATTTGATAAAGATTCAGAGGCTAATAGCCCTAAAAACCTGCATTCAAGCAGTCCTTTGCAAATGCGATCTGGCAAGCCTCAACACTGCGATGACTTTAACTTCAGTTGTCCCTTAGGATACATATGAGATCATTTCTTTCCAGTTGAGGTGAGGTTTAAGATCGAGGTCATCAAGACCAAACTGACCCAGCAGCAGGAAAATCAAAATCTGACCTTTTCTAGATGAGTGACACAATGAGCGGCGTTCAAATGAGGACTTTGCGGCCGCTACTGTGAGCTATGTCACGTCTAGAGAGATGAGGAATATGTGCATGGATTCATGATGGGTCTTAAGCAAAACAAAAGGGGAAATAAAAACATACGTATCAATCCTGTTACAGAGTACATTATCATTAGGCTAGAATGTTGTCAATTATGTTCCTCGTTTATTAGTAATAAACTTAACGCATGCAATGTACGTGCGTTGGTCTCTGCTCCATGCTGGAATCCTGATTTAGAGTCAGATTTATTAAGGCTTCAGAATGTCCAGAAAAAGTCAGTACATATTATTAATTGGAACCCAGGAAGATTATAACCACTCTGGGGGAAACTAATGGCGATGCATGAGAATCGCAATTCACTGTGTACTCCTACGTGAATCTACTTTACGTTTCCTCCGAAGGGTGTCTGGGCTCTTTCTAAGAGATATGGTGAGAAGCTTGCTCATCTGTGAGGGCTGTAGAGCTGCTGCTCCTCCACATCAAGAGGAGCCAAGAGGAAGACCCAGGACATGATAGAGGGACATGTTTCTTGGCTCGCCTGGGAATGCCTTGAGATGCCCCCTGAGGAGCTGGTCCATGTGGCATGGGGGACAGAAGTCTGGATCTCTAAGCTCAAGCTGCTGCTCCCCAACCCAATCCCGACTAAGCGGAAGACAATAGATGGATGGATATTGTGAAGACCTACGAAAGATTGAAGTTTAAATTGTCAACAGGAGTTTTTCCGTTTTAAATGAATATGACCCTGTCCTAACGAGTACATCTCTCTTAAACATGGTTAGGTTATTGTTTTGCTCGAAATAACATTTTTGTTGAATGCTCACAGCATGAAGGATAGAGAAATAATATTATTACTTAACAGAAATTAGATTTGGTTCAAATCAGCATCAACAGGTGAATGTTTCACAAAACCCAGAAAGAAGACGCGTAACATAAATTGATGTCCAATCAATTTCCCCAGGTGAAAACATGTCCACTACATATATAGATTGCTTTTGAGAGTCACATGAGACAGTATTATTCATTTCTTTATTTTATTTATTGAATCAAATTTGTTAATTGGTAACTAACGAGAGAGGGTAATGGATAACAATTTTCCTAGACTAAAAAAAAAATAGAAAGCACATAACTGTTGAAGCAAGCCTCTTAGATTATATGGAAAGTACTTCCATGGAGTCATATCTGTGTGTGCATGTTGTAGCATTTGTATGTGTGTTAGGATGTAGGGTGGGTAACAGGCACAAAAAGGAATTCCTTCCTCAAAATGCTCAGGAAGCAACAGTAAGGGCGGAAGTGAAAACAACTTCTCCTTCCAAGGCAAAACCCATTGGAAGCTCTTCCTCTGGATATTAAGAAAAACAACTGATGCACAAAGGCTGAGTGTTTGAAACATAAATAACTCCACTCTTGTTTGCATTGTTACTAAAATCAGATGAAAGAATATAAAAAATCAAGACTAAAACAAAGGATTACAAATTAAAAATAGCAAATAAATCCAAGCAAAATAGTACCAAGGATGGAAAACTGCTGGAGGGGTTTCAAGACTTTCAAGTCCCGCGAGATTGATGCAGGCAGATTGAAACTAAAAAACAACATTAGCAGTAGAAAACTGGGATTCTATTCTCAACAAGTGAATTTCAGGGATATATATATATATATATATATATATGTATATATATATATATATATATATATATATATATATATATATGTATATATATACATATATATATATATAAAAAAAGGATTAAAAGCTTAATCACAATAAACAACTGCCATGTAAACAATTTAGCTGATTAACTAAGGGTGCGATCACACCAGCCCTATTTAGTCCGCTTGAAACAAACTCTAGTGGTTCGCCTGGAAGGTCAGATTCGTTTGGGGAGGTGTGAATTGGCAACCGAATTCTGATTCAGACCAAACAAACAAACAAACTCTTGTCCAACTAAAAACGTTGGGCTTGGTTCGACTGAAACGAACACTGCTTAATAATGGTTGAATGGCATCCTGGGTAAATACAATCTAAACAATAGCACATGCTGGATAGATGTAGGATAGATCTTGTACATAAGTTGTTCAACGTCTGTATATGGAGGCCATCTTTGCTGAAAGTTGTATGCTGCTCATAGCACTCTGCCTCATGCGGAGCCGTCTCAGCCGTCATGTATACAAAAAAACATTATCCATAGTACTCCGCCTTATTCTGTGTTGATCCTGAGTTACTGCTGCAGTATTTATCTGGCACATTTGCCAAACACAACAGATCAATCCTAAAACCACTACAATCTGCTGCTCCTCCATGTTTGTTTACATTCAACTTTAGAGGAAGCTCCCCTGTGGCATGAGGAAGCACAGTTCTACAACAGCGCCACCACAAGTGGAGAGGTGAAATTGCGGCTCAAAGCTCTGGAATTTGTGGTAATAAAAAGCCAGTGTGAATGCGAACCACACCAGCTAAAAACAGCAACAAGGTTGCAATTTTGGTCCCCAATCGAACCGAGTCTAGCAGACTATCAGGTGTAAATGCAGCCTCAATCTGAGCAAGTTTAAATTGAAATTAAACAATTACCAAATGTGCCATTCTGCAAATTCTGTTAAATGTTAAAAACAAAACAAAAAACAACTAAGGTGTTGTAACCCCTACTTGAATATAAACTATATTCTAATGATGTGAACAGTTTGTGCTTATTTTTTATTCGTTCTTTTCCTTATTTAGTTCAAATTATCATTTTAGTTTATTTCTGGGTGTTTTGTTATGATTTACTTTAGTAACTTAGCGTTTTGAATTTGGTGCGTCTTTGTTTCTGTATTTTCTCCTTGTTGTTCTTAGATGTTTTCACCTTTTGCTTTATTGATTTTATGTTTTACCTTTTATTTTGGCCTCCCTAGTTTATCAGTATTTGTTAGTGCCTCTTGGGCTCAACACCATTTCACCGCTACCGTTATTGCCCTCTCTGTCTTAAGCTTGGTTTGTGCTTGCCGCATGAAAATTCCGCGCGGAAACGAGACGGCCGAGACGCCTTCGAGCAGCGTTTATACTTTTTGCGGCTTGTCCCTGCTGAGAGCCAATATTCTTGACGACTGTAGGGGGCGGTGTAGGGTTCTACGGCATGCATACAACACTACACCATAGTAGAAGTAGTAATCACTGTTGTTTACAAGATGGTGACACCCGTGAGCTTAAACAAAGCAGAAGTTTTATGCTATTTACTTAGGAAAAAAGACGAAAAATGAGACTGTCCACTCGTCCATTAAAACACAGTTCATCACAGTGATCTCTATCGGCCGAATCATAAAGATGTCTATTTACGAACCTCCGGCAATATGAGCTCTTGCCAGTCCGCCACTTTTTTTCCGCGTAGTTACAAATTTTTCTACGTGCGCGGTACGGAAATTTTGGGGCGGGAGGAGGCCGTTACTGAAATGACGTAATTTGGCTGCGTGGAGCCGTGCGGACCTAGCGGATGCGGCAAAAATAAAACCAAGCTTTGGCCCCTTCCACTTGGTTTGCTTGTACTCAAAAGACAAGCAGTGTCTGTTTGAACTCAATAAGTGTATCAATGCAGCTACCTTATTGAAACAGCCCTAGTTTAGAATTATATTGATCAGAAAGATCGGGCAACCCTACTTTAGTTTGTTGGTGAGGAGAGGAAGATTCAAAACCAACAAAAAATTAACACAATTTAATTTGGATAACCAAAAAACACAATTTCAATTTTGCAATAGCCCCAGTATTTCTCTATACCTTATTCATCTTCACATTTCATATTAGAGATAAAGATAAAGTTCAGCTAGAAATTTTGTAAAGATAAGACAAGGAGATGCAAAACCAAAGGTAGTTACAACAATGAAACGGGAGTTGATTTTGCTTTGTTGAGGATGAGAAGAAGGTTTCAACCATAGACTGTAAAAAAGAATAGACAGCGCCTCCTCACTCCTCCCCGTTTACCAGAATGACACACTTTCATGGGGGAATTCATGGTGGATTTACAGACTCCTCCTCCCCAGCTCTGACTAAGCATGTTCCTAAAAAGGGCATAGGGGCGGGATCTTCACTGTAGACTCTGCCCTCGCGGGGCGCGTATGGGCGTGTAGTTCGGTCGTAATCGCGCCCATTCTGCTCCCGCGTCTCTAGCTCTGATGCTAAACTTGACTCAGCCCCCTCATTAATTATGCAAGATCTCAAAAAATGATTTTACGAAAACAAGCCTGGTGCCCAGGTTTTTTATGAGCCCAGCGTTATGTCAGGAAGAATATGTAGCCATAGAAAGTTTTTAAAAAATGGGCACCAGGCATTAAAGTTGTTTTTAACGTGTCTAAAGTCCAATGCTTTTCAATGGGGGCCTAGCGGCCAAATGGAGGTACTACAGCAACGGAGGAGCAATGGCGGGCTAATGGTATGCGGTCACAAAGCAGAGCAGCTTTCTGGGAATGCGTTTTTCATTGCGTAAAAAAAAAGGGGGAAAAGAGATTTAATTCTAGGAATTAATCGATCCACGTTGGTTCGTTAATTTCGACAGCCCTAACCTTTAGCAGTTTTTTGCACAGAGATAGCCATGTTTACCTTTCCTGGTGATATAGGGAATCGCTCTTGGCTGATGGCACACCAAGAATCCATAGTGTTTGACATCATCGGGAAAAGAAGAAACCGAAATGCGGCACCGAAATGTGCACTGCTTTTCAGTTTGGTTACTACCGTTTATGCCAGAACCGGTGCCATGATGACACCAGACATTGGTACCCATCCCTGATATTACTCCATATCATTACAGATGCTAAAGAACTTCAAACATTCCATCAGTAAAAGGAACTGGTGAAGCACCTTCAGAGTATTTCTGACATCGCACACAAGAATAATTTACAGAGAAAAAAAGCAAAGAAGAGCCCGGTGTTGCACAATAAAAGTGTGACACTTTGTGTAGTCTCTAGTTTTAGATCAAGTAAGCAGCAGAAACATGGCTAGTAGCCTGGGAACTTCTTTCAGCTCCCACACACCATATGGCTGTAAATATATCACAGCTTAATGCCAAAAGGAAACCGTGTGACTGCACTCTCCTTTATCCTACAGCAGCTGGAGTCAGCATCCCAAACAGCAGGTTGAACTCAGCTGATCTCAGAGCTTTCATTAGTGAAAGTG
The DNA here is from genome assembly GCA_028564705.1 of Apricaphanius iberus. Classification (NCBI taxonomy): domain Eukaryota; kingdom Metazoa; phylum Chordata; class Actinopteri; order Cyprinodontiformes; family Aphaniidae; genus Apricaphanius; species Apricaphanius iberus. Next base: position 430,767 of record JAPXFQ010001198.1, read on the forward strand.
GTTAAATTCACAAATCATTGGGATTAGTAGACAAATCTCCTCCTGGTGTGTTATGTAACAGAAGTACAAGGGGTGGGCGAGCTGATGCACCTCGCTGAACCGGCTAATCCACCATACCGCTAAGGGTGCCAACACAAGTGACGACAGCATCTTGGAGCTCTACAGTATTGTGTAGCTATATAGCAAGATTTAACAACACATGGATTTCCAACTAAAAACAGTACACTAAAAGAAACAAATAAATCAGGTTGATGAAAGCTTTTTTTTTGATGATCAGGAATAAACTGCATTAGCAAGGATGGGGAGAAAGCAGCTCAAAGCACAGTATCAAGAGCATATTTCATAGAACATTTCTGTCATAAAACATGCAGAGATATTTTGCCTCTGAGCTTCTTCTGGCTTTTGGTAAATCAGAAGTGGATAAGCTCAAATCCCACACATATGTAACTTTATAAAAATATATATGTTAGGACAGATAACTCTACGCTTGAAATCAACATTGACATATCTAAATAACTGCAAAGAAAATCCATCCGTATCCACCTACCAGAGGTAGTGCATTATCTGTATGTAAGAGTATTGATAAGGTTTATGTGTTATATTCTATGCAACATTTCCAAAAGATTTTACCCTTTGTGGTTATTTTCAATCTTAACCTTACATTCTCTATATTAGAGGTGGATTAAAATAGAATAAAATAATTCCTTTAATTGTCCCACATGGACATTTGGTTGTAACAGAACCCCCCCCCCCCAAAAAAACAAACAAAAAAAAAACAACAATAAAACAAACAGAGGTACAAACAGAACAGGACACAGAACAGAATAGAAACACACAATTATTACAAAAGACAGAAAAATATTTACATAATGTACTATAGTTACAAAACAGGGTACTGTATAGTTTTTAAGGTAATTTAAAATATTTAGACATTTAAAATAGTGCGGACTGTGCTTTGAGCAGTGCAATTGAAGAGTAGACGAGCAAGTTATTATATATAATCTGTTAAAAATAATGTGTGAGTTATAACAGTATTGTTGTTGATTTAGTGCAATTTAACAGCAATGGTGTAAACATATATTCGTCTGTTGAGAGCAGTTTAGATTGTACATTCTGACAGCTGCAGGGAGGAAGGACCTGTGGAATATTCTCTTCCTGTATGGGAAGCGAAAATCATACACCGCAAAATATAAGGATGTTCAACCCAACTGCCATGATCCTCATTGTCCTTTTTAAAGGTTGAATATGGAAAATTTTGCTTAGAAGCAATCTCTTTCAAAAAAAAAGCAATACTTCAACAGGGAGTTTAGAGGTGTGCAGAATTAAAGTGTGCTCTTTCCTTTAAATGTTATATTTGGCCTGAAATCATTAGAAAAGATAACTTTTTCCGACCACCGCACTGTTTATATTTAGGTTTCCAGCCAACAGCGGCGCGGTATTGTAGGTTACCAAATACTATTGTAAACAACTGCCTGGAGCAACGAGGAATGTACTGTAGAAAATGGAGAAGTCAGTAAGTTTAGCTGCTCTGTCTGAGCTCCATAGATTGCATTATCTTTCTCAGAAGAGGAGCGACCTTACAAGATCTAAAACCAGAGTTAGTTTAGGTGAAGCCTACAGCAGATGGACACAAATTAAAAACTTTCACGGGATCAAAACGTGCGCGGAAATGGCGAAGATTCTCATTGAGAAAGGTAAGAAAGCTTGCTAACGGCTAAAGTTAGCTGTCAGTAAAACAGCTTTCAGTACTTGTGTATATGACAGTGTTCCTAGATATGAGAGTATCAACTTCCACACCGAGTTAGCGAAAGAAAAGGAAGCGGTTTCCTCCTACACACCCCAGTATATGAGGCTCGCTTTCACCGCTGTGGTGAGTGGCTATTATAAAGAATTTTCTAGCTAGCTTTCTGTAATGACATAGTTCTCTGACCATTCACCTCAGTGAAATACGCACGCTGTGAAATCTGTCAGATGTTTCTGTAAATTCTAAAGTATAAATTATGACTTTTATAGAGGACATCACCAAGAGTGGAGGATACCACTCAGCTACCAAAATAAGATGCAGAGAGGACAGGTACAGAAACTTATTGTGGTCTTTGACCCATATTCTGTTATAATTATTTTCCGTGTAGTACTTTAAACTTATTAGTACAAAATAGTCCTTACCCTGCACAATTCATCACTGGACATGATGCTGGCTGGTTAAAGCAACAGAACTGGCATCCAGATGGTTGGTTATTGCAACTACAACCTCAACACACTAGATGTCGCTTTGGTGACCATGTTCCATATTCATCCTTTAATATATTGTTTGATATCTGGCTTTTCCTGCACACAAGGCAGTTTCAGTCCGGTATGCTTCTGTTTCCGATGACAGGTGTTTATAACACCAGTGAACTTTAATAAGTTCCTTTCTGTGGTCATTCTACTCGTATATTGTCCTTTAAAACAATAAGCCACATTTTGTTTCATTATGCTGGATCTCTGATGTTATTTCTTCTCTGTATGTTGCTCTTCACTATATGACTAAAATGAAGGTTTTTGACCTTGCGGTTAGAATCACATTTCTTTAATTTTAAAAATAGATTACTGGTTAACAAATTTTTAAGCACTGTTGAACAATGCAGTTTGACCAGTTTACATATTGTAGCTCGTATTAATTCAAGTTAAACAGCAATGTTTAGCTTCAGGAGGTTAAAAATGATTCCCCTCTTCTACAGCATCCAATACAATTGCATGCACATTATGCAAATGAGACAATAACATCATTTAGTGACTTCCAGCGACTGTTGGGCCAGCCAACAGGTACTTTCCCTGCTACGGAGTGGACGGCACTGGAAAGGAAAGATGGTAAGCGAACGGAAGATGATTTATTTACAAAAAGCAGCAGGAATAGAGCTGGTAAAGGAGGAAGAAGAGAAGCTATTGTCCCATCTAGAAGAAAACTATTAGGGTAGTTATAAAATAGTAAATGGCCTGTTGTTGTATGGTGATATATCTAGTCCTGAGGACCTCATAGCTCTTCACACTCAATTCAGTCATACCTTTACATACTGGTGAACTGCTCAATATATTGTGATATTGATTTAAGGCTATACATTCAGCCCTACCTACATTCAATCCTACTTGATGCATTTATGGCTGGTGTTTCTAAAGTTGCCAGTCGAATAGTTGCATTTCTTTTCCTTGGCAATGATCGGCTTTATCCCCAAGATAAGAGATAAGAAGACTGTGAATCTTACCTTCTCCAGTTGTGCCAAGATGGTTCCACTGCTTGAATTGATGTGTATTAAGGTACATTTGTTGTATGGACTATTAAAATAGGCAGTTATATGTGTTTTAGGTAGTAATTCTCCTATTGCAGCTATTTGCTGGTGGCTGTTGTCCCTGTGATGAAAAATCAGATTTTTTTGGTGTGAAATTTTACCAGCAGTATACACACTTTTGTGAGCAACAATCAAAGTTGTGAAAGACTCTTCAATATAAAATGAAACTCTTTCAAAAGCAAAGGAATAGCGTCCTTTGTTCAAAATAAGAGTTTCAAACTGGGATACAACGCAGTGTCAAACTTAAAATGCTTATCTTCATATCTGGAGCTTGAGATAACAGAATACCCTTACCTGACCAGAAAAAAATCACATGGTGACAGCAACCAGATAGCACCTCGCCAGGAAGACTTCACTTTGATGAAAACTAATTGTGTGGCAATTTAGTTATGCGAGAGCTCATGTCATGAGATCCTGATATTCTGACTTAATTCGAAGTTTGATCCGAATGGATTTCCGTGATGGTTTTTGTGCTTCGGATAGACTGAGCAGCATATCCAATCTCCTGACAGCCACATTCAGTAATTATATTACATGCAGAGATGAGGCAGCCTTTGATGTAAATCCAGAGCTGGGTGAAGAATGTTATTTACATAACACTTTGATGTATCCCATTAATAGCTAACAAGGTAGGCAGTGAAGAAACAGGAAAAACAAATTAATAATAATAAGAAAGAAAAAAACTGTTTGTTATACAAGCTGCAAACTGTCCTAAGAGTTATTCAACAACATTACAGCCCACTCCATCCCCAGTGACTCAGTAACTATAAACAGAAAGCCAAAGACAAGACTGATGACCAGTTTGTCTCTTCCCATATTCTTCTTTTTTTTGTTTTTTTATTTGACGGATGGTTGGCTGGATTCGGCGAGAGGATTAACCAGAGCCTGTAGTCTCAGTCTCTATTATCAGAGAGCAGCAGGTTGAGAATCAGGAGCAAAAGGAGATGCATCATCGCCTCGCCTGTGAGTCACCCTGCGGTCCCCTGCCCTGTCTTAACCATGCACACATATATGCAGGGAGTACGGACAAAATTAGAGCCGGCAACACACACACACACAGACACACTCCTACGTCTGCAACAATATTGTTACTACAAAAATAAAGTCAATGTCCCTCTGTCTTTAAGACTGTAGCCAGAGGTGTTGAGGGTGGACAGATGTTGCTCTTCTGTCAAATATTTTCTTCTTTTGTACAGCTTTCTGGGAAGTCAATAGGAAATTCTTTTGGAATGTGAAAAAAAGGGAAAAAAAGATTATATTAGAAATATGGCAAAAATTATATCGGAGAATTAAAAATGGCAGTCTTCAGAAAGACAGTCTAGTATCATCATACTACAATTTATATACCAGATCTTTGAGTAATCTATAAATCCCTGCTGAGTCCCTGTTCTCAGTGTGTAACACCTGCTCTACACCTGAGCTATCTTTGCGCTGTGGATCGGAAAGCAGTTTTGTTCCCTCTTAACAGCTCATTAAAGTCAGGGATTCTAAATTCAATAAATTACCTTAAACTGCGCTGTAAGTGGTGAACTGAACACACGATAAAGTTCACCGCTATTGTAACACTTCAACACAGCGACTAAAAAGTGCTTAAAGTTTTCAACAGTGTCTGGCGTTGAACAGATGAAGCTCCCAAATTAACAATAAAAAAAGAATAAAGGTTGTGCTGATAAACATCAGCTGTCAACTATGAAAAATAATCACTTAGAAATCCCAAGTTCCATGAAATTACCAGAACTGTGTATGTGAAAAATAATTGCTTTGTATTGATTCATGAGGATACAGGTGAGTGAAAGATGTGAGTTTTAGCCAGAGCAGCAGGGCTTTCCACATAGACACAGACTAGCCACCAATAATATGAAAGTAGCCAGCTTGGGGGGGTGGGGGGGTTGGGTTTCCAACATAAATGATAAACTTAATGGTTTAATTGCTCCATTCTGCTCTTTAATCAACTTCACTGTGTCACTATCTTCCCATTCAGGATCAGAGTCCATGACCAACTCAAAATATTGCAGCAGCAACAATATAACACTTGTAGGTGTACATTAAAATGCCACCATTAAAATAAAAAAATCTGAAAATGTTTTGATTTGAACAATGAATGTCCCTTTTAGGATGAATACAGAATCTTAATACTACTCTGAAGCACTTAAACTGACCACTTTTCTTCTTTAAGAAGCCTTCCAGAGTCTGCTGATTGGATTTTCTTTTTGGTGGCATCTTTCTCACACCTCTGGGCAGGAAGAAACCATGAACAGGAGAAGATTACTAATACTTTTTATTATTATTATTACAACTACTACTATTATGTGACTGGGAGCGCTGCTCTGGCGGCTGCAAGCACTTCAGTGACCGGATCAATAAAGTATCTTTGAATTGAATTGAATAATAAGCAGGCTATATTATTTTCTCAGACATTTGCTCAAATATAATATTACTTTACTACTACTATTATCACTAAATTATTATCATAATTATACAACATATAAAGTAGCAATAAAAACTGATTTGCACAGCTAAAAATAAAAAATAGGCAATACAAGCTGACATAGTATGGCATCAACGGGCTTTCTGTGGTTGTAAATATCTTATTTTCAGTTCATGACACGTTCACAGTGCAGTGGTGGCTACACCTTATAAACAAATGAAAACACACTCTTACGAATCCGTTTGTTTTCAGTAATTGAACGCTTGAAGGGAGGACTGAATTACCAAAATGACGCTCTGCTTCTCGTCTATGACGGCTCCGACAGCCTGTTTTAACAACAACGCTGCCGTGGACTTAATAGCCTTTCCGCATTGTCCATTTAGCTAGACCTGAGTCAAGAGCCCCATGATAACACTGGGTACAACTTAAGCGGGCGGAAGGATATTAGTTCTGTGTGACCGGCCAAAAGTATATTAAAGGACCGAGCGGAGCAGCGGAGTTTGAAAGCTAACCCAGTTCACATAGCATTCTGGCGGAGAATAGAGCCGTGTCACAGCGGGACTAATGCTGAAGTATGAAAGGGAAAATACGATGGGCGTGCTAACGTCGTGCACAGCATTGCGCGGAATCACATCCTGGTCATAAATTAGTAGCCGGCTGGACTTCATTGAGTAGTCGGCTATATAGCCGGCAGCCGGCGCATGTGGAAAGCCCTGGAGCAGTCATTTCTAGATTCAGTTTTTGGATCAAATCTAGATCCAATGAAATTATTATCCGATTCATTCAAATTAAATATTTAAACGACATTTCCAATGAACTCATGTAGAGCTCTTTTTCTGCATCAATGCAGCTGTAGAGCAGTATTGTTTGCTCAGTAGTGAATTCTACTGATTGTAGAACATCTCAATTCATCCCAATCATGTGGATAAACTTATTGTATGGCATGTGTTTAAACACGGGTCCTGACCAGATAGCAGTTTCATGTTCAGTATCCCAATTTGCCAAAAAATATTAGATTATTTTTGGCTCTCTTATTTTGAATTTCTTTGATACGTAAATAAATATTTTCTATTTACCAGCAATTAAAAACAATTGTAATTTACGATTTTATTATTCTATACTAGGAGAAAAGTACTTGTTACAAGCTTTGATACTCAGGCAAAATTAAAATACATTGAGTTTTATTTCTTTTTATTCCAAAATCAGTTTAAAACCAATAACTGGCAGGCGAATCAGTAGCCAATTAGGTAAAGAAGAATTGATCGATGTAGTGAAAGGGTCTCTGACATTACATATTAGAATTGGGCTGACTTTTAAATTATATTTTATTTGATTGCCATGGTTTTTGACCAAGGCTGCCTCTACCATTGAGGACACAGAGGTCCGAACCTTGTCTGCTGTGTATTTAATGACAACGTAATTAAAAGACAGAACCGGGGTACGTGTGGGAAATGTCATCCACTTTTCCTGTGCTGGTGGTCTCTGTTTTTTTCTCCCATTAAAGCCGGTTAGTCCGTTAATATACCAAAACCTATTTTTACGAGCTGTCTTTAAACGCACCTTAAGCACACATGGCATCGCCTTGGATCGCCAACAGGTGCTGAGCAGATCAGAAAAGGGCTGCACAGCACATCCAGCAAAGAGCAAAAAATATTGCACAGTTTTTGAAGCAAGATGTAAGTTGAGTTATGCTGTACATGCAGGTAATATTATGAAGCCCATTTAATATAATTCAATATGTCATGTTAAGCTGGTTAACAATACTAATGTTAGCTGTGTAAGTTCCCTTGCTGGTTAGTCCATGCTAGCAATAAACCCACTTCTCTTTCACTTCTTTCCACATCTTTTAAAGAAATCTTTATTTCAACTACAAAAAAGCAGGTCAGGGAGGATCTGCACAGATGGAAAGAGAACATAATTCAATTCAATCCAAAAATACTTTATTGATCCCAGAGGGAAATTATGTGTTGTTGTAGCTCATTACTAATTCATTTTTCAAAGACTTGTTGTAGACTATGATAGCTGTGGGGAGAAAGGATTTCCTGTAAAGGTCTGTGTTGCAGCGAAACTGAAGAAGCCTCCGACTGAAGATACTCTGTTGCTGTAGGATAATCTCATGAAGAGGATGCTCAGGGTTGTCCATAATCTTTTTAATTTTATGAAGAATCATTCTTTGCATCATTATTTCCAGTTGTCCCCAGAGCAGAAACAGCCTTCTGTATCAGGTTTTGAGCCGTTTTAAGTCCCTGGCTCTGATGCTGCTACCCCAACAGATGATGGACGAAGAGATGACACTGTCCACCACAGACTTTTAGAAGATTTGCAGCATCTTGCTGCAAACCTTAAAAGACCTTAGCTTCCTCAAAAAGTACAGTCTGCTCTGTCCCTTTTTGTACACGGCTTTACTGTTGATTCTCCAGTCCAGTCTGTTGTCCAGTTAAACTATGAGGTATTTATAATCCTCAAACACCTCCACTTCTTCTCCCATTATAGAGACAGTCTTTGACTTATCCCTGTTGCTTTTGAAATCTACAATCATCTCCTTTGTTTTGTTCACATTCAAGGTAAGACGATCGTTTCCACACCATGCCACAAAGCTGTCCACAAGCTCTCTGTATTCACCTTCTTCTCCATTTCTGATACACCGACAATAGCAGAGTCGTCTAAGTATTTCAGCAGATGACAGGTCTCAGTCTTATACTGGAAGTCGGAGGTGTACAGAGTGAAAAGGAATGGTGAGAGTATAGTCCCATGTGGTGCTCCTGTGCTGTTGACCAGCTGGTTTGACACACAATCCTTCAGTCTCACAAACTCTGTCTGTTTGTCAAATAGTCATTGATCCAGCTGATTGTTGAGGTCTCCACCTGTGTCTTCAGGAGTTTCTTACAAAGAAATCAGGCTGAATTTTGTTAAATGCACTGGAGAAATCCAAAAACATTTTTCTCACAGTGCTGCCTAGTTTGTCCAGATAACAGGGAGTTGGTTGGAGCAGGTTGATGATGGCATCTTCAACACCAACTCCATGGCGATAAGCAAACTGCAAGGGGTCCTAATAGGTTTAAGTTTGATTACTCAGGTGGGGAAACAGGAGTCTATCCAGAACCTTCATGATGTGGGATGTCAGGGCGACAGGTCTATAGTCATTGATGAATGATGCGCGATTTTTCTTTGGTACTGGAACAAGGCAGGATGTCTTCAACAAACTGCAACCTTCTCCTGGGTAAGGCTGAGATTGAAGAGGTGCTGCAGAATCCCAGAGAGCTGCTCTGCACAGGTCTTCAGGACTCTGGGGCTGATGCCATCTGGACCTGCAGCCTTGTTCTGGTTCAGTTTGTCCAAATGCCTCTTCACCTGATTTCTAGAGACAGACAGGTGGAAGAGTGAGATAAAGGGGGTAGCAGCATCTCCTGACTTGGTTGAAGACAAAGTTGTGGAAATAGAAGATTTCATGACTGAGGTGGAAGATAAACCATATGAGGTGTGAAAGGACAGGTGTGGGTCAGAGCGGAGTGGGATGTCTCTGTGGCTAGGAACAGGAGAGGAGGATGCTGAGCTTGTTCATGAACTGAACTTATTGAAGAATGAATTCAGTTCATTGGCTCTATCAATACTTCCGTCTATCCAGTCCTTCCTGTGCTTAAAGCCTGCGATCTTTTTCATTCCAGACCAGACATCTCTTATATTTTTCCTCTGTAGTTTGTTCTCTAACTTCTTCCTGCAAGCCTCTTTGCTGTCTCTGATCTTGACTTTTAGTTGCCTCTGTATACTCCTTAATAACTCCCTATCTCCCTCCTTGAAGGGTCTTTTTTTCTTGTTCAGCAGTTCTTTGAGCTCACTGGTGTTCCAGGGTTTGTTATTAGGGAAGCAGCTCACTGTTCTGGAGGGGTTGATGTTGTCCACACAGAAGTTTACGTAGTCAGTCACACAGTCAGTCATGGCATTGATGTCCTCCATGTGGCTGGCAAAGAGTCGTCCAGTGTGTGGACTCGAAACAACACTGCAGGGCTTCTTCAGCTTCATGTGACCATTTTCTAACAGTTCTCTTTGTTGGAGGTTGCCTCTGAACAAGTGGCTTATATTCAGAGCAGAGAGAGACAATATTATGATCTGATTGTCCCAGAGGAGGTTTTGATTTGGACATATAAGCATCCTTTACATTTGCAAAAAAAAAAATCCAAGGTCTTATTTTCTCTTGTGGAGCAGCTGACAAACTGTTGAAATGTTCTAAGTGTAGAAGAGAGTGAGGCATGATTGAAATCACCAGATATTGCCACAAATGCATTGGGGTGCTGGGTCTGTATCTTAGCGACAACAGAACTGATGACATCACATGCATTGTCAGCAATGGCTGAAAGTGGAATGTAAACAACTGCCAAAATAACATTGGTGAACTCTCTTGGTAAATAATATGGACATAAGCTTACTACCAAGAGTTCAATATCTGGGCTGCAGAGATGACACTTCACAGTAACATGTCCTGGATGACACCATCTGTTGTTAACAAGTACTGCTAATTCACCTCCTTTTCTTTTCGGGCTCCTCTTCAGATCTCTGTCTGCTCGTACAGTTAGAAAGCTTGGCAGAGAGACGTTGGAGTTGGACATATAATCCTGTAGCCACGTCTCAGTGAAGCAGATAACACTGCATTGCCGATACTCAGGCTGAGTCCTTGTCTGGGCTTGGAGTTCATCCATCTTGTAAGGTTGTGATCTCACGTTTCCCATTATGATTGATGGAAGAGATGGTATGGATTTTCTTCCCTCTCTGTATCCTTTCCATTCCTGCTCTGCATCCTCACCTTCTCCTTCTCAACTCATCAGGGATTTGTGGCTTTAGTTGAGGTATTATTTCAGCCTTTGCAATATTCATCAACTGCTCCCAGCTGTAAACCACCTTGTTGCCATGGTTACGAATTATAACAAATTAGTAAAAACTGAAAAATCAACTGCAAAAATCCCTCCAAAGCTCTTTACATATACTTTAGAATTACTCTAATTCCCACTCCAAAATATCTTTTGTCTGTATTTTAATAGGTAGCCCACACAGTAAGCCACCCTGAATTTTGTTCCTTTTTTGTTAGAGCCTTTAACCATCTCCATTCACATTAGATATTTTGAAGATATTAAATCTAGCTAAGTAGATTATGGTGTTTGTTCTGGCAATTCGATTGATGTCAGTGAGTTTGATAACCGGTAAAAAACCCCAACTTGTATTCTGAAAAGGTGAGCAGCCATCATTGTGTTATTTATTGTGAATTGCTGGAGCCAGGGCGTAAACTTGAACTTTGATTCTTTAACCTGTTGTTAAATCTGCCTAGATTTCTAAAATGAGACCTCTAGAGTTCCAAACACACCCTCCTCCTTCGCAAGCTCATTGCTGCTTAGTTTTTTGGCATCTTAAAACACTATTTTGTAGGATTTGTTGCTTTCTCTGTGAAAACGCCCATTTGGCAGCATGGATTACAGGATTTTATTCTACATTTCTAAAAACAACAGCTGGATCAAAGAACAAACACGCCTGATGGACAGAGAAACAAGTAAGTAAATGCTCATGTGTGTTTGTCATTTATCAAGCTGCTTATGTGATCTTATAACAGCGTTGTGTGGTTAATTAATTGATCTGTAGCATCTCAGAATGTTCAGTAAACGGGTGCAAAAAACACCCACGGCTTCTTTTATATACTGGGCTGGAAATATTTGCTTAATGGACTAAGCTATATTGCTTTCGGCTCTGTCTAAAGCCATGAGATTTAGCAACTGAAATAAGCTTTATTGACTCATTTTTTTACAAAAAATAAATAAATAAACCAAACATCTGAGCCCTTAATGTAACAGAGTTTCATTGTGGTACCTCGTGCTTTTCAAATTCACTGTCAGAATACTTTTTGAGATAAAACTCAGCATTGTTTTTCTCAGTCTAACCCTATGTCTATCCCAGATGTTGAAAGCTGTAAATGGCATGATATAGTTCCTTTAAAAAAATCAGACCAAAAATAAATCACCCTATAATCTACTTCTACATGTAACACACATTTCCTTTAACTTGTGTGGAAAAATGTGAACTTGATAAAGGCCAGGGAATAAATGTGTTTGGACACTTCAATTAAGGGAAACTAAATAGATTTAAAAGCAGAAAGTAAGTATGGCAGAAATGTAAAAAAAAGCCTAAATGGGAAGAAGAAAAATGAACAAAAATAATGGTTTCAAAATTGAATCCCGGCAATCGTGAGACACGCAATATGGCCACCCCTAGTTGTTATGCACAGCGATGGTCAGTCTACTTGCCGTTTCTTTTCTGCTTTCCGTTTCCTTCCATTCAAATGTTACAAGTGCTGGTTGTATTGCGATGTCTGCTGATATAATTTCCCACTGAGGTCGTTTTCACATCTGATGGTCTGGTAGATTCGGTTCTACTGTGGACCAAAATTTCAACATCGTAGCTATTTATTGGCTGTTGTGGTTCGCATTTACCTCAGTCCTTGTCTAATGGACCAAAGCTTTTAAGCAACATGTTTACCTCCTTGCCTTTGGTGATGCGGCACACAGAACCACTGAACACAGAGACATTTCCTCTTCCTCTTTGGGTGACAGGGGCTCAGTTGTTAGATTAGTTTCTTGCAATTGGAGGATTGTTCGTTTAATTCTTGATTTTGTCCTGTTACATGTCGATGTAACGTCCCTATTTTACAGTCCGCGTTCTGGTTCTGAGCATTGCTGGTGCGCTTCTTATTTACATATTCAATTCAATTCAGTTTATTTATATAGCGCCGTTTTACAACAGATGTCATCTCAAGGCACTTTACAAGAAGAGTTATTACAACACAATGTTTAATTTAGAAATTAGAGAACCACAGAAGATTGCGTCGTGTAATTCTCAGCAATCCCTCACACTTAGCAAGCATGAAGCGACAGTGGAAAGGGAAAACTCCCTTTTAACAGGAAGAAACCTCCGGCAGAACCAGGCTCAGCACAAGCGGTCATCTGCCGAGACCGTCTGTGGTTTGGAGAATACAGAACAGAGACACAGAACAGAGACACAGAAAGAACAACACAGCTGATGCAGAAGTTTGTTGCAGGACGTGGAGAACTTTCCGTCACTGCAATCCCATCTTAGTCAGGGTCGTCATATGAAATCAAACCGCACCCAAGTCCACGTGAACTGAGCCGAGAGCGAGTTTTAAAAAAAAGTAGATCAGATGTTAATATCAGAGTTCAATTGCAGATTTCCGTTTCCCCATACTGGACGGTTTTGAAAACAAACTAGAGTTTGAGTAAAGCAGACTAAGAAGAGCTGGTGTGAATGCAAGCTGAATTTCAGCCAATCAGCCTACCCACAAGTCCAGCCCAGCAACTCTACTGGGTCATTTCTGAATACATAGCACAAGGCAGGTACTCATTTGGTTCCTGAAATGGTCTAGAAAAAAAGAGCATTTGGGCGGGCCCAGTTAAATGGAGACACACGGATTTAGTTGGTGTGCTAAAAGAGTTCAACTTTCAGCACCAGCTCACTGCTATTATCATTAGCAATGGTTCATCAGGTATCCTGGTGCAAGAAAGCTGGGAGTCCGTTTGTATGTGTAAAGTCCTGCTTTAAGAAGCTGTGCTACATTTCAGATGAAAATGTTTTATAATTTATATGGAATATTAATTTCCAGCCCTATTTTGTACTACATCGAAGAATACTCATTCATATGCCCTAAAAGGAAAACACTGAATCAGAGTGACTCAGGGTGTATTAGTAAAGCAAACTGTGATAGATTTGTGTTTGCTGTTGACATATTTTTAATGTACAGTGGTCCCTTGTTTTATAGTGGGGGTTATGTTCTAATAATTACCCGCAACAGGCAAAATCTGCTAAGTACTGTAGTTAAGCTTATTTACGACAATTATAATATATTTGTAAAAACTGTAAAACCCTTTAACACACACTGTATACACTTTTCTCAGACATACATTCATATTTTCTCACATTTTTCACTACTTTAAATACTCTCAGTGTCTGATTTATCAGATTTATCAAAACTCCTCATAAAGAGGTCAATATTGCATGTATGGCAAAAAATTGCGGCAGTAGGTTGTCCTTCATTTGTGGGTGCTCTACTAAGACTGCATGCTTAATTCATAACAGGCGCAAAGAGCAGCATTAAAATGAGGACTTTGAGACCCCTATTGTGCGCCAACTGCTCCAGACACTAGCGAGGAGCAACAGGTGATGATGATGAGGTGATGATTTATGATGCGTGTGTGGCAAAAAAGGGAAATACCCCCCCACATATATTTCAAGTTAGGACTGTTAGTGAGTTAATTACTATTAGATTAGAATGAGTGTGATTGACATTTTTTTGTTTTTTCAGCACTAAACTTATGTTAAGTGTGGTGGCAAAAGTTAAGACATACCCTTCAGATGCGGTAAAAATAGACGCTAAAATATCTGGTGCAAAAATGTTGGTTCTTAGTAAATCACACTGCACCTGGAACGTCTACTTATTTGCCAATTCTCCTCCCAATATTTTGCATCTTCTGACAGAAACCCCCAAATTGCATATTCATCAAGGTAAAAAGCGCTAAATGAATTATGTGTGTCTTGCTGCGAATTTAACAAGCGCAATGCTCTATGCACCATGTTAGTATATAAGCCACAGCCTGTGTTTGTGATGCTGTGTGGTTTGTGCTACTTTTGATAAGCGCAAACTGTTGATAAATCAGGCTCTCAAAGTTCAAAACTTTGTAGATTTAAAAAATAGAAGTATTAATATGCAGTGGCCTCCTTTTGCTGCCTGGGTGCGTTTTTTCCTACTGAAGGCCTTGGTGCAGGGTTTTTTTTCTGAGTGAGGAACAGTTATGGCTATAGTTGCTGGTGCTTTTTCGGGATGCACCTACATCAATACCGGTATCGGGTATTAGGGACATTACTAGGGATGGGAATTGATAAGATTTTTTACGATTCGAATTCCATTTTCGATTCTGCTTAACGAATCGATTCTCGTTTGGAAGAAAAGGGACAACAAATTGTTGAATAGCATCACCAATGGAAACATTTATTAAATAACAAAATAAATATTCTTCTGTAGAAATTAACAAAATACAACATAAATTATTCTGTGGAAATTCTACAAGAATGTCCAACATTTTCTAATAGAAATTAAATTCTCCTTTTTAAAAGGATATTTATGAACTCAAAAATAGAACTGTCAGCCAGTGAAAAATACAATATTAGTGTTAAATGCAACTGAACTGTGCATTTTGCAAATCTGCAACCAATCTAAATCTAAATGTATTGCATGAGAAGGCATTCATTTAACGTTAACCGTTACTTATAGCAAGTTTTATACAGCCAACATGATAGGCAGTGTTTCTTAGTTAATTAGCTACCTATAGTTTTATTAGCCGAGGACATGCTAACGTTGTTGCTGCTGCTGCCACTTCTGCTGGGTTGAGAACTGTTAGTCCGGAGCGGATCGAAAACGCAACATTCTTTTATTGTTATTGCATGCTGTGTGCGCAAATGTTTTAGCATGTTAGTGGTATTTCCTCCCTTTGAGGAAATATCCATGCTGCAGGTATTGCAAGTTGCCCTATTTTCGTCTTTTTTGGTGAAATACAACCAGACTTTTGAGCGTTTGTTCCGCTTGGGTGCCATGATTACTATTGACTGAGCGTATGCTACACAACATGCGTAAGTTACACAACATGCGTAAGTTACGCAATGTGCGTGATGACCATAGACTGTAAAAAAGAATAGACAGCGCCTCCTCACTCCTCCCCGTTTACCAGAATGACACACTTTCATGGGGGAATTCATGGCGGATTCACAGACTCCTCCTCCCCAGCTCTGACGAAGCATGTTCCTAAAAAGGGCATAGGGGCGGGATCTTCTAGACTCTGCCCTCGCGGGGCGTGTATGGGCGTGTAGTTCGGTCGTAATCGCGCCCATTCTGCTCCTGCGTCTCTAGCTCTGATGCTAAACTTGACTCGGCCCCCTCATTAATTATGCAAGATTTCAAAAAATTATTTTACGAAAACAAGCCTGGTGCCCAGGTTTTTTATGAGCCCAGCATTATCTCAGGAAGAATATGTAGCCATAGAAAGTTTAAAACAATGGGGCACCAGGCATTAAAGTTGTTTTTAATGTGTCTGAAGTACAATGCTTTTCAATGGGGGCCTAGCGGCCAAATGGAGGTACTACAGCAATGGAGGATCAATGGCGGCCTCCATGGTATGCGGTCACAAAGTAGAGCAGCCAGCGGCCATTCTTGCCCACAGGAATTGAAACACAGGGAACCGGTTCCCAACAAGAACCGGTTTTCGATTCCCATCCCTAGCCATTACAATTCTTATTGTATTAGTATCGGTTTATTTTTCACTTGAAATTTTACTTTTGCTGTCATCTTTTATTAATATTTTATTTCTTTCCTAATTAACCATAATTTGTTGTAACAAGCAGTGAAGAAAATAAAACCTTCCAATCTTCCAATTTACTGCACTTTTGTGTGTGTTAGAAGTGTCGGGATTGTACTCGGTATCGGCAAGCACTCAGATCCAAGTAGAGGTATTTTATCAATTTGAAAAAAGTGATATCATTGCATCTGTAGTGCCTTGTTCTCACAGCACACAGTTTATGTTCAGTACGCCGTGGATCGATACCGACAGATTATGTACCTCAGATATCTGTATCAGTATCGGAAACAAAAAAAAGTGGATCGGTGCATCCCTAGTGCTGTTTTTTCTTCTTCTTCTGAATATTTCCAGTGTTTCCCTTCCATAGGCATTACGATGGCGCTCCACCATGAATGAAATTCCAACGCAATGCCCAAAAAATGCAAACCTGCCAACGTGTAGGCTAAGTATTTTGTGTACCAATTGCACAATTTGACCTTTATGTACGCTGGTACGACTCACCCAGACTCTGCTTCAGCTCTCTGTCCTGCGTTCCTCACTTACTGCAGCTGGGCGTTCCTTTCACTGTGGAAACATTCGAGCTGAAGTCTAATTGAAAAATAAATAAAGATTTGCGCTGTTTTTTTTTTTGCAAATCTATCAGAGTCATGTCCCTAAGAAGTTTTTGAATAAATATCAAGAACAGTGGCCATGCTTGCGACCCTCTAAAGTTCCTCATCTTGCATTTTGCACAGGGTGCAATTACAATGTGGACATAAGCGACCAGGGAACTGCAGGTAATGTATAAATTAGCCCTGGTAACGAGTGCATATGTGCTGTAAGCATATGTAATTGTACTGCCTGAGTTTTGCTTAACAGCAGTATACTACGTGCTACCTAATGATATAAATAAACCGTTTTGAGACTTGAGTCATGGCAGATCCACCAAAGAAGATGCTATCAGAAGAAGCGAGGACAAATAACTGAGCTGCAAGAGCTGAAAGCTATAGGAGCTTCACTGCTGGAGAAGGCTTGTTTACCCCTGATTCACACCGGGCGAAGGGACGAGCCAAGTGTGAGCCGCGGAGATGGAAGCTGAGCTGGGCTAGCTTCTTAACCCAAAAGAAGATGAAAGGGCTGGGCAGTATACCGAAAATTTACCAATACCAGAATGTGTGACTGTTACTGACGTAATTTTGCCCGTGCTGGTAAATTCGGTATATAAAAAAAGAAAAAAAGATGTGTTTTAGTTTATCGGTAAGAAATGAGCGTTTCCTTGAGTCACATGACTACGCAGAGTCATGTAACATCCAGAGCAGGGAAGCGCTGCTTATGAAGCTACTATGTAGCTCTATCTAGCAATAGTTTAGACTCGTCTACAGACTTTTTTTCATAAAAATGCGACTAGCGACAAACAAAGTTACTTTTTATGGTGTTATTGGATATTTAGACTCTAACGTGGAGCACGTTTTATTTATTTCTTTACGGCAGCAACAGAGCTGCAGCTGAACCAGAGCGTTTCTAGTTAATCTCAGGCGGAGCAGAGATTAACTCTGCCGTGTTTCTGCTTGAAGCTGCTGCCTATTAACACCTGTCCTCTGTAATGTAAAATATTTTCTAAAATAAACGACTGCACACTAAAATCACCGATTTCATTCATCCCCTGTCACCCGCTCACCTCATCTGGTATGTGTGATCTTTAAACTGGACTCTTACGAAATACAGAAAGGAATGGGAATCAAACACTGAATTAAAAGGCTGTTTGAAGCCGTTCAATAGCAAGAAGCCATAATATTTTAGAGAAAATTAAGCTAATTTGGCCACTACCAGACATTTAATATAGAAAAGGACCCCTTTTTTTTAAGAAAAGGAGGAGGAGGGGGGGTGGGGTGTTGTGGTCATTGTTATCGTCCACTTACCGTTAGAGGTTAAATGCTCTGTAAGCCTTTTTATTCACCGCGTGAGATCGCTTCATTCATTCTGGTGGCTGCCTACATTCCGCCGAGCGCGGACGTGCGCGAGGCTCAGCGCACGCTTGCAGGCCAGATATTACATGCGGAGCGGTCTTTCCCGGACTCTCTTGTTATCGTGCTTGGTGACTTTAACAAGGGAAACCTGAGCCAGGAATTACCAAAGTATAGAGAGTTCATTAAATGCCCGACCAGAGAGGAGAACATGTTGGATCACTGCTACACTACAGTCAGCAGAGCGTATCATGCTGTGCCGCGTGCTGCCCTCGGACTATGAGATCACGTGATGGTGCACCTAATTCCCTCATACCGACAGAGACTGAAATTGGCCAAGCCTGCGGTGATAACAACAAGGAAATACACCTCTGAAGCTGTGGAGGAGCTGCGCTCATGTTGGGAGACGACAGATTGGGGAGCGTTTGGAGCAGCCACGGACAATCTGGACGAGTATACGGACACTGTGACCTCATACATTCAGTTCAATGAGACGCGCATCATCCCAACGCGCACCAGGATTTGTTATAACAATGACAAGCCCTGGTTCACACCCAAGCTCCGGCACCTACGTGAGGAGAAGGAAGCAGCGCGGCGGAGCGAGGACCGGAGTACATACAGATGAGCAAGGTACCACTTCAGCAGTGAAGTGAGAAGAGCAAAATCTGTGTACTCCAACCGTATACAGGAACACTTTAGCTCCAATGACTTTGCAGCCGTGCGGAGGGGGTTGAGGGCTCTCACAAACTACAAGCCCAAAGCCCCCCAGGCCCTGAACGACCGGACTCTCGCCCAGGGCCTGAATACACACTACTGCCGCTTTGAACAGCCGTCTGCTCCTCACACCTCTGCTCCCCCCACCATCACCCCAACCATCAACGACCCCAGCACTTCATCAAAGGACTCCTCAGACCCCCCCTCCTCCCCCCCTGCCCTCTCCATCCAGGAGGAGGATGTGCGCCGACAGTTTTTGAGGCTGAACAGGAGGAAGGCCCCCGGGCCGGACGGTGTCTCCCCCTCCACCCTGAGACACTGCGCGGATCAACTGGCCCCCGTGTTCACGGACATTTTCATCACCTCCCTGGCGCTCTGTCGCGTGCCGTCCTGCTTCAAAACATCCACCATCGTCCCTGTCCCCAAAAAGCCACGGATCACAGGACTTAATGACTACAGGCCGGTGGCGCTGACGTCTGTGGTCATGAAGTCATTTGAGCGCTTGGTTCTGCCCCACCTCAAGGACATCACCGCCCCCCTCTTGGACTCACTGCAGTTCGCCTACAGAGCCAACAGGTCTGTGGATGATGCAGTGAACCTGGCCCTCCATTTCATCCTGGAGCATCTGGACTCCCCAGGAACCTACGCCAGATTCCTGTTTGTGGACTTCAGCTCTGCCTTCAACACCATCCTCCCTGGACTGCTACGAGACAAGCTCTACCAGCTCAGCGTGCCCGACTCCCTCTGCAGGTGGATCACTGACTTCCTGTCAGACCGGAGACAGCACGTGCGGTTGGGGAAGATTGTCTCGGACAATCGGACTACAAACACTGGGACTCCTCAGGGCTGTGTACTCTCCCCCTGGCTCTTCTCGCTGTATACAAACTGCTGCACCTCCAGTCACCAGTCCGTAAAGCTGATCAAGTTTGCGGACGACACCACCCTCATCGAACTTATCTCAGACGGTGATGAGTCCGCCTACAGGAGAGAGGTGGACCGACTGGCTTCTTGGTGCAGTCACAACAACCTGGAGCTGAACGCCCAGAAGACAGTGGAGATGATCATGGACTTCAGGAAAGTCACAGCCCCACCGTATCCCCTCACCCTGATGGACTCTCCCACCCCCATCTCTATCGTGGACTCCTTCCGTTTCCTCGGCACCACCATCACCCAGGACCTCAAGTGGGAGCCAACCATCAGCTCCCTCATCAAGAAGGCCCAGCAGAGGATGTACTTCCTGCGGCAGCTGAGGAAACTCAAAGTGCCGACCGAGATGCTGGTGCAGTTCTACACGGCCATCATCGAGTCCATCCTCACCTCCTCCATCACCGTGTGGTTCCCCGGCGCCGCAGACCGGGACAAACACCGACTGCAGCGCATAGTGCGTGCTGCTGAGAAGGTGATTGGCTGCAGGCTCCCATCCCTCCGGGACCTGTTCTCCTCCAGGACCCGGAGGCGTGTGGGTCGGATCACAACTGACTCTTCTCACCCTGGACACCGACTATTCTCCCTCCTCCCCTCAGGCAGGAGGCTACGGTCCATCCAGACCCACACCTCCCGCCACCTGAACAGTTTCTTCCCCTCCGCCATCAGACTCATGAACAATAACAAGACCCGATAGTTCAGTTAAAGACCCATGTAGGATAGAACCATCTGCACTACGTAACTTTATTTTACTGAACTGTGTGGTCTGATCACACTTAGATCTGCTGCTGTCATTCACCTGCACATCTGTGAATGGAACCCTGCTGCTGTTCTCATGTTAAAAAGGATGTTTATCTTTTCATAGTTCTTTTATATACATACAGATTATAATATTTATAAAGACTTTAGCCTTATGGCTCATTCTTTTTATTTTATTTTTTATTTTATTTTTACTTATGTTAAATGTTTTATGTGCACAACTATACCGGAGAAAATTCCTAGTTTGTGAACTTGTTCTCAAACAATGGCAATAAAACCGATTCTGATTCTGATAATGCGATATTAATCTTAGCTCATATTGCCCAACCCTAGAACACACTATCAGAAAAAGCGACAAAAAGAAACTGGGCTGCAAGAGCTGCTGAACGCTGCCGGAACTGAAAGCTATCGGAGCTTCACCGCTGCAGAAGGCTCGTCATGATGATACATAATGAGCGTTCTAAGCCCGGTGTGAATTGGGGTAAGGAAATTTGCAGCATGTAGAGCCGTGGAGCTGTATGCTCCGGCTCATGACCAGGCTGTCCCCCTGTTATGTCGTCCTCGATAACAGCATACCTGCCACAGTTCCTTCTGCTCCCCCATAGAGCAGCAAGATGGGAGAAGACACAGGTGAGAAAAAACTTCCTTCTCTTCAAAACTGTGAAAGATCTTTTCTGTCAAATGGTTACTCAGTTTAGGTAAAAGTAGGATTAGCTTCTACAACCCAGTGTTACAACTTTTCAGTTTTTTTATGGTCAGCCACTGTGAGTGAGACGTTAAGAGATACAGCAGGATATACTGTATGGCTCCTGAACTAACCGTGTTGTTACTGGCAGGCAAGCTTGTAAAACCTTCAGTATACTTCTTCCGATGCGCTCCATAGAGATTTGTTTTTACGACAGTGGCATAACAGTGCAATCCTTGAGAGGGCGACAGAGGGCAAATATCAACCAAATTTCGGAGTGTAAAGTATTGTAATCAAAGATATAGGTTTTATACTGAGTGTTGAGTTCAAAGAAGAAAGGTAGCAGCAGAAAAATAGTTTTCTTATTCACAAGTTTCAAAGGCATTTAGCTACAGATGAGCAGTGTTCACGATTCCATCTATGATTAAGTAATTGGCCATAGTAGTACGAATATTTATTGGTGTACCTTTATTTATATGAATTGAAATTTGCATCAAGACACAAGTGTGTAGCAGCGCCCCGTGTCAAGTCTACACATCGATCTGGAACTGCTTCCACAGAAAGCGTGTGAAAAAGGGGGGGCCATCTGATATAATATTTTGAGCTGATTGGATGACTCGCCAGCAAGTATCCGGCTACCAGGATTTGTCTTAGGCCAATCACAGTAATGACTCTTATGAGCGGTGCAAACTGGTAAATGAAACTCTTGCTAAATCTATTCGGGAGAAAAGCACACACATCTTTGCCATCAAAAAATGCATAAAGTCCTTACCTTTGCTCATTTTTCAACAAGGAAATCATTTCTAGCAGGTTCACTACCCGGTTCTGCACGTATGTCCACTTACGTATGCCATGTTGTTTTGGTTTGCCTGGGCTCATAGCTGAACACCCACCAAAATGCCTGCCCAAAAGCACATTACTAACATACGATTGGTCAGCACCACCAGTGGAGTTGATTCGGACGGGTTAGTTTGAGCACTACAAGATAGATTTTCATGGGTTTGGAAAACTCCAAATCTTGCGAGAATCCCGCTTGAAGCACAACGTTAATGACACAGAGAAGACTGACAATGGAAACAATCAGAACGCAATGCATCCTTTACAGCTTACTACCACACAGTATGTTTTAGTAAGCTGTAAAGGATGCAAACTTGTACTAACAAAGAATCAGCAAAACAGTGAGACCGCGAAAGGTGAACCGTGTAATAGTGAGGGACATCTATTGGCTTATTGACAGTGTGTGAAGGTACATATCCTATTGGCAACAGAGCAGGGATACCCATCCCACACCGCAATCATAGCAATGAATATCAAGTTATCCAATCAAGGTCGATGAGGTATGAATCCTGAGAAGTTGCAGAAGTTTAAAATCTTAAATACAACTGGTAAAAAAAAAACTACCCTATTCTAATAAACTAATCCACTTGGGGTTTTTTAAAAGAACCTGATAAGAACATCTTCAATTAGGCCAGAGGTCTCACTGACACCCAAGTTGCCTCATATGTGAGTGTCAGCCTGCCCTTTATTCATGCAGAGACAAGCAGGAGCTGTGAGCTGCTCTAAGTGGCTAGCAGGCCTCTGTGTGTGGCGTTATGGTAAGAGTGAACATATGGCCATTCAAGAGCAGAGGATCTTCTAGTCATCTATCTCTTTTAATGTTAGTAATATCAACAGACACACACAAAGACATATTTATTTCTTACTTGTGTGTGTGAGACTGTGTGTAATAGCTTATGTTTAGAAAGCTCTGGGAGCCTGGGAACTGAGTGGAAATCACACTGGGCTTCCTCTGGCTCGACGCAGTATCATGGGAAACAACAATGCACAAAGACAACATACCATCCATTGACTATACACTTCTAGCAAAAGAGAACAGGAACCTTTTCAATTATCTTCAGCTTTAAATGTTTTTCTGCTAGATATATCCTCTTGAATGAAATGCCACAATAGAAAAAGGCAGCATAATATTTACACTCATCAAATTATCTTTAAATATGATCAGGGAGTTTCAGAATCGGACTGTTTAAAAGAAACTTTAGATTATGACAGTGTTGAACGTAGGATTTAGTGCTAAGGGTAAACCTTTGTCAGTTGTTTTAAACATTTTAAGATTTCCACCACCTCTCTCAAGTTTGAAGCTACTTGGAGCCGTTCGGGAGGACTTTATATCAAGTTACGATGGATATAAAGTCCTCCTGAACGGCTTCAAGTAGCTTCAGAATAAAAAAAGCAAACTTAAAAGTAGGGCTGAACGATTAATTGCATATGCAATTAAATCGCAATTTGGTAAAATGCGATTTCCTAATCGCAAAGGCTGCGATTTGACTTGATGTAAACATATCTGCTAAAGTCACGTGACTTGCAAACAATGCAGGGAGAGAAGGAAACGCTGCACTTTAACCAGTTATAAAATGACCAAAAGCTTAACAGAATCCAACATTACACAATAGTTGGTACCAAAGAGGAAAAGTACATCAGTTGTGAGAAATTATATCTGCTATGAAAACGTTGATGCTGCGCAACGCCCGGTAATGCAGAACCCATCTTTGTATTGTTGCTTCCTCACGAGGTAGGCTACAGTACGAACCTTTATCAACACCTAAAAACATCACCCCACCATATATGAGAGTTGCACGACTAAACTGACCGCCACCAGTGTTTAAATTTCCAGTAAACAAACTTCGAGGCGACAGGGATCGCTGACGGACCTGTTTGAAAGAATCGCTCCTTACGAACATAAAAAAACGGCACACGGAAATAATTCGCGCTATAACGGGTTTTATAGCCAAAAGTATGCTTTGTTAAGCATGATGAATAAGCTAGGATTCAATCTCACACACACATTTTACCTGCGCTGTATAAAAAATGGTGACAGAAAGTTAAAGCCGCACCAAAAACAGCGGAGTATTTTGCAACAACTGACCTGTGATCAAACCGCTCTACGGAGCCATACCAGAGTCTGAAAGTGCATTAGATCGATGGAGAATTAAAAATCAGAGCTTGTTCCTTCAAGCATCCTACTTCCTGGATAACCACACGGAGGAAAACATTGCAGCCGGAGGGAATTATTAGCTGGGATCAAAAGGAAGAAAACCCTGATTGCAGAACGACACCGATGACCATCCAGGGTGATGATTAAAAGTAGATAAAGTTGTTAATATTTGCCTTTGTCTTAAGATAAGTAAATAATCTTATGGAATAGAATAAATTATGCATAAAAATCTGTTTATAATATCTTATGCACTTTCAGTCTCTGGTACTGGCCTGTAATAAAAAAATGCATGACACAAGCCCCACAAAAATAATTGCACATTAAATCGCAATCGCAATATTGAAGAAAAAAAATCGCAATTAGATTATTTTCCAAAATCGTTCAGCCCTACTTAAAAGCAGAGTGGATGTGTTGGCTTTTTATACTTTATACTTTAAATACAGAAATTAATTTGTGTTACCACTTTTAAATTGTTTAGCAGTGTTGACATCATTCTTGCCAACCCATAGTCTTAGACCTCCTTTACACCTGGCACTAACGTCCTGGTTGCAGATGGAGAGGAAGAGAAATCGCTCTATCTTGACTGTGGGAAGTAGAAAGCTACTATAAAGAAGGTAGACAGAACATGCAAATTTAATGTTGAAAGACCCCCAAGCCCCGATTCAAGCTCAGGACATTTTTGCCTTCACAAAAACCATTCAGACATATTTAGAGACATACTGTACAAACTGTTGGTGTATTGAAAATAAAAAACAACTTAATGTTTTTGATTACAGACAAAGCACTAGTAAGCAGAAGGACTTAAGTGTCACTCCATTGCTGCCCCAAGCATTTTAGCTCATTCAGTAAAATAATTTCAGAAAAGGATTTTTGAAGGTAAAAGAAATCACAGAGGTATATTCTGTTAACAAACCTGTCTTCTTCTAGGCTTACACCAGGATGGCTACCTTCTACACCTCACTCACAGACCTGGGGAAAAAACAGAATACAAACCAAGGAGTCAAACAGGATTAAATGCTTAAAAATCATTCCGATGCCTACACTGGTAAAAAAAATAAAAAGGCACTGGTAAAAAAAAGGGTAATAAATACAACTGAAGCGTCTTTCACTCATTTATATATTTGTCTCTTAAATGCCTGAAATTACATTTCATACCCTGAATTAAAGACATATTTAGAAGTGGAAGGAAAGAAGACTTGACAACCAACATTTTCAGGTTATTGCTACTGTTTTGTTATTAAATGAACCCAGTTAGAGTAATTCTCACTTTCTTTTAAGATGAAAGTAATGTACAAAGCTGCATACTGTTGCTGTCAGCATGTCTTTGTTTAATCAAGTAAGTCTACACTATGGGCCTCAGATATAAAGGTGAGTGATTTAAGCATAACACTCTGTTGGCCTGGTTGGCCTGTAGTGTTGCTGCTTATAAAAACCGCTATTCAGGCTGGCAGTAAGCATTACTACAAAAGCATTGAAAACGCCTGATCCACTATCAAATGTGGTAGGTTTTGGGTACTGAGTGGGAAAAAAAGAAAGTGTGATATAGTGACAAAGAAGATAGTTGTGATCTGAAACAGTGTGAGAAAACCACGACTGTTTTACTGTTAGCAGCTAACAACCCTGAGGTCGGGGTCGTCCTCACAGCTTCCAACAGGTGCTAAATTGAAATATTGCAAAAGTCAATTCAATGATTCAGGACTGCATTTGATCATCTCCAGATCTAAAGAACAGACTGATCAAAACGGAACTGATCAAAACTGAACTTTGAAAACAAAAATTTGTGAAACTTTTATCTCAAGGAAATTTCAATCGAACGCAACTGGACTTGGTCATTTGTCTTGGAAGACGTTTCACCTCTTATCCAAGAGGCTTCATCAGTTAATGCTCGTCGCTGACCCAGGCTGGTACGTCTTCCAAGACAAATTACCAAGTCCAGTTGCGTTCGATTGAAATTTTCTTGAGATAACCATTACCTGGATGAATGAGAATATTCACAGGCTTGTGAAACTTTTATTAATTTTTTCAAATCACATGAAACAATACGAGAAGAAGCAGTTGGCAAAGCTAATCAGGCAGGCCAGCTGAACTTGAGAGCTCTTTTAATTAGAGACTATTGTATCCTAGTTGCACAAAGGGGTCTGTCATCAGGTTTATGACTCCTGCGTTGGACAGATGACTTCTCATGGGGGTTTAGATGTTATTCTAGAGGCTGAGTCCACACGTTGTTCAACTGGAGACTGGAATGTAGAAGCGTTGCTTCAGCCAACATTTTAAAACGAGGAAACATTTCTCAAATTAAACCGAACTCTAAAAGATTCTGTACAAACCGTGAATCGCAAACTACATTTCAGCCGCAGAAAGGCCTGTGGGAGGAAAGAAGCACCAGGCACTGCTGTTTGGCACACATCGCATCACGTCTAAACCAACCACAAAGGCAGCCACGCTCCAAAGTCTTAGAAATTTTACAATGTGCAGTAAGCTCCTGGTCATTGATTTGCCTTGATCAAAATCTGCTTTAAGTGATTTATTTAGCTGGAATCAGTTTGTTAAATTGAAAGTATCTGCAAACTTAGTCATTGTAAATAATAATCTGTAAAAATGACTGACAGCCTGAAGATTTTTCTGTCACCGTTCTAAAATGGGCAAATGCAGAAAATATTCAGTGAAAGTGACCCCTAATATCTATATGCATTCTCAATATTAACTTTATTTAAGTTGTGGTGCCAATTGTTTTAATATTATACATTTTTATAGTTACTGCTGAACTAAAGTCCAAATGTGAATACTTGTTATTTATTACTTGATTGCTCAAGCTCTCTTTGTTAACAGAATTGTTAAATAAGTAAATAAGGTGAAGGAAAAAAAAGAACATCCCGAATCTGTTCCTTCGTTCTTTTTCGTTCGTATTTAATGTGTTACCCACTGTATAGAAGTATGGGATAGGGACTCGGCATCGGTAGATACAGAAAATCTAGACTCAGACTCCAGGCCAAAAAAACCTGATTGTGACATCCTTATACATAAGCATTATTTCTCCCAAACGACTCAATCTGAATTAGTTATATACATCCTTGCTGTTAATTGTTGTGTTTATATATTCTTTTTAAAGAAAAACTCCCCACCCTTCCAGTTTCTTCTTCCACCTACATATCTGGTTTGAAAAATGCGCCTTCAGGAGGACGCACCAGGGGAGGGCTGAACGACATCAACACTTCCTTGCAATTCCAACTCTCTACAGAGGGGTGGCCGAGACTGGGCTTGTTTTATACTCCACAGCGGCAGAACTCCTGTCGTCTACAATTAAGACTGAGCCTGCAGCAATGCTAGACTCAAATTCAAGTGTAGTGTAAAGTTTTAAACTGAAAAAAGCACTCCACTGACGAAATTACCAAACATAATGACCAGGGGTCTCATTTAAAAAGCTTGCTAACGCACAAAATGGGGTCTGAAAACTACATTAGCAACTTTCTAGGGCTGAGAGATACATGAATTTTATCGATTAATCAAACGATCTGCTAATGGAGTTTTAACTTTTGAAAAATCTAGATTTTGTTTATTTATTTATTTTTTACCATAGCACTACATGGATTTTAGAGTTATGTCAACCCGCCCAGGGCCTAACATGTTGCTTTACAAGGATACTTTACAGCATGTCTTTACTTAGATTTTGAATTCAGAACAGTTCTGGGATGACTGAAATTTGTCACTTGCAATATCTTTTTAAGAAAACACAATGTAGGAGAAAAAAGGTTAAAATCGATATCTGATTTGTGAAAAAAAATCTGAGATTTCAAGCCATATCACCCAGCCCTACTTTCTAAGTCTAGTTTGGGATTTATAAAACAAACAAAAAAGAAAATGTGGTAGAAAACCTTAAGCACACTAAGGACCTTGCTTACGCGCTCTTTAGGCACTTCACTTGCACTTGTAGTGCGCACAGACAAAAACACCCCCCCGGTCCATGAACTAAGCCTAGCCACGGCTGGCCTGGGGTGCACTGACAGATGTATCTCCTCAGATCATATAGCAGTTGTACAAGTTGATGTATGTGTGAAGTAAAAATACGTTGCAGCATCCCTCCTACATAATACTGCAATATGGATGATGACGCTCATTGCAGATCAACTACTGGAAGCATCTGGATGGGGGGAGCTGATTTAGATTCCTTAAAGCAGTCATATTAGATATATGTGCTGAAACTGACACGATGTTACATCTCCCAACTTGCTGGAACAGTGTATCCCATACCCTGCTGTTCTTTATTATGTCAGGGACGCTGCTGTATCAACGCCGTGTCATCTGTAGATCCTCCGTTCCTTTTTCTAACTGCAAATCAATATTTTGCATGGGTGATGCATTTTAAAAGTAGTTTACAAGTACATCTTTTTCGTCAGGCTTTAAATATGTAGGAGTGCTTAAACTTATGTTCTGGTGTGATTTAGTTTTATTGGTTTTAAAGGGACTATAAATAAGTTTAACCACAAACAAAATTTTAAAAATTTTTAAAGTTTTCCTCATACATGCTCTAGCAATGCCCTGAGGCCGTATTCACAAAGAATCTTAGGGCTAAAAGTAGGTCGTAACTGGCGAATTTAGAAGTAACTCCTAAAAAATGTGGGCGTGTCACTCCTAAATTTAGGACTCCTACTTTCTTAAGGTCTTAACGTGTGGATGACAGGCTAAACCGTAGAAAAATATCTCTGTTTTGTGAGATCCCCGGCTACGTTGTGTCCTTTATATATTGTTCCCACTGCACAAAGAAGAAAACGTGCACGTCTTCCAATTCATGCAACACATCTAGGGATGCATTGCATGGACGGACATTGCCTACATGTTGCAGCAGCATCCTTTTTATAAGCGGCGATCTCGAGCCGCCACTGGGACTGTAGAAAATACCATCTCTTCTCCAGGGCTTTCCACATAGACACAGACTAGCCAGCAATAATCTGAAAGTATCCAGCTGGGGTGGGGGGGTGGGGAGTAGTATGTGGACCGACTGACCATGTAATGTAAGTAACAACACAATATAATGTGGTGCATAAATTGAAACTTCGTCATAAACACATCTCTGCACACAAATCAAGGAACCAGAATATGACCATTAAAATAAATAACATTTGATTTGAACAATGAATGTCCCTTTTAGGATGAATATAGTAATCAGAATCTTAATACTATTCTGAAGCCCTTAAACTGACCACTTCTCTTCTTTAAGAAGCCTTCCAGAGTCTGCTGATTGGATTTTCTTTTTGGTGGCATCTTTCTCAAACCTCTGGGCAGGAAGAAACCATGAACAGGAGATGATTACTAACACTTCTTCTTATTATTATAATATCATAATAAGATAGGTATGTTATATTCTCAGATATTTGCTCAAACATAATATTACTTTACTACTGCTATCATCACTATATTATTATCATCATCATTATACAACATGGGCTGCACGGTGGCGCAGTGGTTAGCGCTGTTGCCTTGCAGCAAGAAGGTCGTGGGTTCGTATCCCGGTCCAGGGTCTTTCTGCATGGAGTTTGCATGTTCTCCCCGTGCATGCGTGGGTTCTCTCCGGGTACTCCGGCTTCCTCCCACAGTCCAAAAACATGCATGATAGGTGAATTGATCATTCTAAATTGTCCGTAGGAATGAATGTCTGTCTCTCTGTGTTGGCCCTGCAACAGACTGGCGTCCTGTTCAGAGTGTACCCTGCCTAACGCCTGATAATTGCTGGGATAGGCTCCAGCTGCCCCGTGACCCTGAATTGGATAAGTGGTTAAGAAGATGGATGGATGGATGGATTATACAACATATAAAGTAGCAATAAAAACTGATTTGCACAGATGAAATAAAAAATATACAAGCCGGCATAGTATGGCATCAACGGGCTTTCTGTTGTTGTAAATATCTTATTTTCAGTCCATGACACGTTCACAGTGCAGTGGCGGCTACACAAATAAACAGCAAATAATTCTCCCTTATAAATAAATGAAATCACACTCTTACGAATCCGTTTGTTTTCAGTAATTGAACGCTTGAAGGGAGGACTGGATTACCAAAATGACGCTCTGCTTCTCGTCTATGACGGCTCCGACAGCCTGGTTTAACAACAACGCCGCCGTGGACTTTATAGCCTTTCCGCATCGTCCATTTAGCTAGACCTCCAAACGTGCAAAACAAGCAAATTATAGGTAAAATAGGGTGTTTCCTGCTACCCCCTACCATGATGCATTGCAAGAAAACATAAACGTAGATATCACAAAAGATCCTCCAGTTTATTGTGCTCGATGACTAGCCACTGTCGGTGGTGAATAATATCAGGTTTAAACGCTTAATTGAACACCTCGAGCCTGGCTACATTATGCCCAGCCACCACCACATAGTCGACAAAACCATACCCCAGATGCATACAGAAGTTAAAGAGTGTATTGCCATGCATCTGGATAAAGCAAGCGCTGTTAGCTTCACCACTGACATCTGGAGCGCAGACCGCTGTCCGCCATCTTTATTGAGTCTGACTGCGCAGTGGATAGATGCTGACTTTACTTTGCAGAGAGCAGTTTTACATGCACTTGAGTTCAGAGGTTCACCCACAGCTAACATCATCAAGAACGCCATGGAGGAGATGCTGCGTGACTGGAAAGTCGACAAAAAGAAGGTCCATGTCGTTCTAAGAGATAATGCTGCTGATATGAGAAAGGGATTGGATCAGCTTGGTGTGCCAAGCTTTGGATGTTTTGCGCACAGTCTCCATCTTGTAGTCTGTGAAGGGCTGTTGTCACAACGAGCTGTAAGTGTTGCACTAACCAACGGGAGAAAAACAGTGGGCCACTTTAAGCATTCGTCCAAGGCTTACTCGAGCCTTGAAGACCTGCAAATTGAGCTGAACGGCACACCAAAGCGTCTCCATCAGGATGTCCAAACACGATGGAACAGCACCAAGTACATGATTGACAGCCTTATTTATCAAAAACGGCTGCTGCAGGCCTACTCATCTGAAGAAAACAACTCGCTGCCGGTCATTCTAACCGCGAACCAGTGGGCTCTATTGGAGAAGACCTCAAAGGTTTTGGCCCCCTTTGAAGAACTAACAGATACTGTCAGTGCCACCTTGGCCACCACAGCTGACGTCATCCCCTCAGTCTATGTACTGGTACGGTTTCTCAGTAAAGCGGTCCACAGACACAGCTGGATGCAGTCCACAGACCTTTCAGGGATCTGTAATCTGAGTCCCTCTATGCCGTGGCAACGCTGCTGGGTCCACGGTATAAGGACAAGTAAGAGAAATTATTCTAAAATGTTACATATATTTTACACAATTTGATCTATGAGAAAAAACGGATATCAAACACAGAAAGAAGGAAATTTGGTATTAAAAAAATGATTTAAAAAAGATGCTGCAAGCGCAGATACCAAAAAATGTTTCTATTGTTTTAGAATTGTGATAAACAATTGTTATTGTTTATGACAATTGGACTGATTAAGAAATTGTAATGAATAAAAATGACACCCGCGATATGAAATTATTAATCTGGTTAGCCAACCATGGTTCACATTGTGACTTTTTGTAACCGTTTCTTTTTGCAAGCACAACTGTGTTTGGATATTTAAACCAGGTACTTCACAAATGTGGAAACCCTCCGACATGCAAAGGCTGCATTAAAAGGCTGCAGTGTTGAAAGTAGAGGAAGAGCTGAAGACCACTCCGCCATCTGATGAAACTGTGTCTGAGCCAGTAAAAAAAAGACTCCACGGATGGAAGGCCCAAACAGCACCCTTGGCAGCATCTTCGATGAGATACTGGATGAGGGCATCACAGCAACAACTCCTTCTGAGCCTATCACCCCAGGGGCGATCTTTGAAATATAGAGCTACCTCTGCGAGGCTTCTATTGAACGTAAGAACAATACTTTACATTACTGGAGAGCCAACCAAGTTCGACTCCCCACCCTGGCCGCAACAGCAGCTGAGTTCCTTTGTGCTCCTTGCACAAGTGTTGAGAGCGAAAGGCTCTTTAGCACAGCATCAATTATTGTTGAGGAGCATAGGAGCAGGTTCACTGCTCAGCATGAAGCAGAAATGCTTATCTTCTTAAAAATGCAGCAGGAGTAAGAAGTGTAGTCATCCTTTTAGTTAAATATTTGTTTTCTGCCCTGTACTAGTTATATTTATTTTGTTAGCACTTTTTTGTGGGGACAGTAAATGCAATGATCTCATTCTTTCAGGCAGTGTGTGTGAAACTGAAACTTTGGACACTCAACCTCTAGCAGTTGGTCAATTAACAATATATATTTTTTCTTATGTTCCTGCTCTCAGCTGTTCATACCATTTGCTGACGGTAAAAAATAAATAACTGAAGTGACCTTTAATTAGTATTTTGCACTTTAAAAAATATGTTTTTGTTCATTCAATTAAGATATTTTTCAGGGTCTTTATATTTATTTTTTAATTCTTTTTTATATATACTTATGTAGAAGGTTCACATTTATGCAACCAATAGTTAATAAATTGGTCATCCCCCCCCATACTTACTGTTGCTGTTTTATCTAGCCGTTCATACATTCCACACTACAAAATAGGTGAAAGTATTCATGATTTGTGCTGATTATTGTATCGGATTTGTATCAGTATCGGTTAGTACTGAAGGCTAGGGGTGTGCAATTTGATGATTTATGACCGTGAAGCGATCTACACGTGTGACGATCTGTCATTTTTGGGGAGATCGTTTTATCCCGATTCACAGTTCTGCTGCTGTATTTCTGCCTCAGTGTGCGATTAAAATCCTCCGCTCTCTCCCTGCTCTAAGCTAATTACCCCCCGCCCCTCTCCTCCCTCCCCCTTTGCATGTGCGCAACCTGTAAACAAGTATGGCGTTGCTGAGAGCGTAAATTAAGTTTTCGTTCTGAAGTCAAAGTTCTCATCCGTTGAATGGAACTGTTTTTTTTTTTTTTTACCAGACGAGAAAGAGCAAACAAACATCATTTTCAAAGTTTGCAAGGAGAGCGTTGTTGTTTGTTCAATCACTTGAAGAGAAGGTATCCAAAACCAAACAATGAGCCATCTGACAGCTAAAGCTATAAAGCCGACTGCAGCAGCAGTCGCTAGCACTTCTTCTTCTTAGTTCAGCAAGCGCTAGAAAAAGTAATCATAAAATGTACCCGCTATGACACAGACGGCAAACTATCCGTGCAGTTGTCCAGCTGCCTTTTTTTCCCAAACTCTGACATTCCACGCATGTACGCTGAATGCACAGAGAGTTGCAGGGAATATTAACAATATGTCTGGATGGATGGAAGAATAATTAGAACAGCTTACACTACACTCTACCTTCATTATTTTCTGTAGCAGCAGCACTTTGTATACCGTTGTGTTTTTACACTACATTGTTATCACTTACGTTTTTATTAGGCAGCTTTATGTGTGCCTGTTTACAATATCAGCATTCTGCAAAAAACATTTTAACAAGTTTAAGCTGCATTTACCCCGTTGTATTAGGATTATTAATTAGTGTATTATAGATTGCACAATACATCTTGCACACATTTGCAGCTACATATTAGTCTTTCATTTTAAAAGATTATATTTTATTTTATTTTCTGAATATCATATTTTTCAACTAAAGTAAGTTCATGTTTGCTTTCCGTATTTTAGCCCTGTGTTGGTTATCCTTAATTGAATGAATTTATTTATTTAATGTTTCTCTTCTTTAATGTGCAATTTAAGTTTTTTTGGTGATAATAAAAAAAAAATCGTGATACATTGTATTGTATACTCTTTTTGTAAAGAGCCTTGAGATGACATCTGTTGTGAAATGGCGCTATATAAATAAACTGAATTGAATTGAATTGATAAAATGGAAATCGTGATAATATAATCGAAAAATCGTGATATTCTATTTTTGCCATATTGCCCACCCCCACTGAAGGCTGCAATATCTGTATCGTATCGGACGTTAAAACGTTGTATTGGGACATCCCTAATGTTCACCACCTTGCACCATTCAGAGGGAGGGAAAACCAAAAAGTGTGTAAAACAAAACCCATTAAAACACAGATTTTATTCACTGATGCTTTAAAAGCAAGGACTGTACTTCTGGTTTTATAAGAGAGCGGTAAACTCATTTTTCTTAATCCCATGAGGGAAAACAGAACTTCTTCAAAGAAAAAAAGAATGGATGAATGTAGACACCGCAGACTGTCCTAAGTGTGAGCATATTTCACACACCATTTGTGACTAAAACAAACATCAATGCTCTACGAGTTGGCCTGTCTATTGACCATACATGGAATGCAACTTTTGGCTCCATAACAAAATTACTCAGAGAAAAAAGGGAAAGCACTACACAGTAACTAAAATTAGATCTAAAAACTCATGATTGAAGCCATCTTTGTTTTCCAGACTTTGGACTTAATGCCATTACATCATCTCAAAGCCATTTAAGCAAGAAAACAACAGCTATCGACAGTGGACATTTCACCGCCTCATGATTTAATCTATTTCAGTTTTTGTTTATTTCAGTGTGTAGGTTTTCAGTTTCTAAAAGCCTCTACAGAAGTAGTGCAATCCCCTGTGGAGACACATGGCTTCCGTCTGAGCAAAGCACAGAGAGCAACATATAAAGGAAATAAATGCAGTGAGACACTGACAAGCACACAGTTTGGAGAGTCCATGTTGTCTTTGAACAAAATGTCACACCAGGGAAACCACAGCCTTTCACTGGCACCATGGCAACATGCATATCAGAGGTAAGCAAAAGCTGCGGAATCAGGTGTGGAAGCTGCAACACCACATCATTCACACAGAGAATAAGCAAACATTAAAAAGCCCTTCCAGCATGTGCTTGTGTTTGCATTGATGCATTTTATGAGGCATCATTAGCTACCTTGAATGAGCAGACGACTGAGTAATGACTGGGATTAATATGTAATAAAGCCTATATAATTTATGAAATGAGGAATATGACTAAAAATAATAACTAAGAAGTCACAAAACCTCTGTATGATGGAAAGTTTATATAATTTAAGGGATTAAACTCATTTAACTGGATTGTGCTCCTCTTCTTTGAGAATTTTCTAATAAAAATGGTCATTTTCTATGTGAAAACCTATTCCTCAACCACACCATGGAACTCACTGATCACTCAGGATTGGTGTGCGGAAAAATGACACCAGATATGGAAATCTGATGTATGAGTGGTGCATTTTATGCAAATGAAGAACAAATTGCTGACCATGAAGCAAATCTCTTCTGCCAGTCTGTGCAGTATTCACACAAGGGAGATTCCATAAGGGACAGTGTTTCAGACATGTTCTTCACAGACCTGACTCACACATTGAATCTCTGAAACATTCCCCAGTGATGTTTTGAGCAAAGTCTGACCGGTGCAATGTGCCTTTATCAGCGAAGATACCCTGTCGGCTTAAATGCACATCAAACTCAACTCATTAGCTGGCTCTGTACTCTGCAGTATTGGTGGACACATTAGAATAAGCTGTCACTGCTCTTATAAAGTGATGACGTGAGTATGGTTGAGTGCTGAGTGGGAAAGGTTCTTTTTCGAAGCTCATGCAAAACCTCAGCCTTGGATGTATCTTTAATATGGCGTTAAAAACAACATAATGCACTGAGAGGCGAACAGAGGGACGAAACAATGTCTTTATAATCTCCTTGGACAGCGGCCCAGTCAGAGTGGGTGTCTGGACGAGACACGCTCGCTTACTCATTCGCTCATCTGCTCAAGAAAACTGGGCTGCGGCTGCAATGTGTTGCCTTCCTTCCATGGTTAACTCCCACATGTAAACCCCCACTTATTCATTTTCTATTGCTACCTCACATCACGGTTGTTGTGGTTTGGATCCGACTCATTACAGCCCTCCTTACAAAACTGTCGTTCCAAGAATGCCTCATCTTACTTCTTCTTTGCTGCACACTGAGTGGACTGGAACGTAAGACAAAGAGAAAATAGCTCCAGTGGATGAATGTGTGGGTTGGGGGATTTTGGAAAAATGTCTTTGTTAAAGGACAACTAAACACTAAATCAACTTTTTGTAGCTTATAAACTGCATACACATGCTTCCTATAGTGATCTCTACATGTCCTGGTCCCTTTTTTGACATTTTAATGCAAATTAGATAAAATCTCATCTTGAGCCTAAAAACGTCTGTGTGGCGCCATCTGTGCATTTTCGGTTGCACTACATTTGAATTTCATTCCTGTCCTCCCCATTTGCTCAGAAGTTTGTGACGTGATTTGGTGGTGTGTGACGTCCGTCGCTCTGCCGCTTGGGGTATAAAAGCAGTCAAGGCTCGCATACGCCCCTGTAGCGAGTTGGAGTTGGAATAGTGAGCGACCGTTTTACATCGATTTTCAGGTTAGCAAGTTATTATTAGCATAGTATTTAGTTAGTTCTTTAGCGTAGCGTTTCTACTGTAGTTACTTTTCTTTTTACTACGGCTCTGTATAAGAGAGGGGAACTCGGCCACACCTCCGTCGCGAGGCGCTATGAACTGCTCGCAGCACAAAACCTTAGTGCTCCGTTATGCAGATGGTTACCCCTACTTACTCACATTTTCTCATTACCTATGATAAACGTAATGATAAAGGATAACTAACATCAGTGAATTGAAAATAAAATCTGGGCTAAGAGTTCGTTTTAAATGGAATAATTGTGATGGTGCTTCTTTTTCTTTTTTTTTGCACATTCCTGAATGATTTTCTCGTCATGCTTGGATACTTTCTACATCTCTGCTACACATTTTCTGCTGCAGACAATGACGTACAGTGGCTGCAGGTGCGCCTGTCGAGCTAATCGATATTTAGCATTATATTTGGTAACAACAATGTACCACTCCGAGACGGCGCTCAATCTGTTGCGATGCCGCAACAGGTTCGGCACCTGCTGCTGAGAACCAAACATCGGCCCGAAATGATATGACTCAGAGCCACTCAGTTACTCCACAGAACTGGAGAAAAACTCAACCTACAGATTATTTCTCTTTGAGGCAAAGGAGCTCGAGTTGCTGTGGCTCTCTCCGCCTTTCTGGCCGTCTGTGCCTATGCGCTGCTGCCTGCCAGTCAGTCACAGCCCAGTCCACGCCCAGCCAGTATTCCCCCCGCGTTTTTCCTGGTCCGCCAGGCAACGCCTTCTTTTGAGCCGTTTTTCAAAAATAAATGTGGGCGGGGTTATATTCTGGTAGGGTGTTGAGTTACTCTTTAAGTAAAATTTTTACTGTTTTTAGTTGTGGTCTATCTACAACCATTATTTTCATAATGTACTTAAGTACACAACAGCACAAAGTAGTAGATATTGGTGATAAAGTCAGAAAGGAATACATGTCTCTAATTTTGCTTTTAACAAACAACAATTTTGAAAAGTAAAGCATCCATAGGTCTTCTGCCCACCCCTTGAGTAAAAATTATCATAAAACGTGTGTATTCAGACCAGAAAAGTCCTTTGGTCCAGCCCAAAAGCAAACTTTAACTTTTTTCCCCCTTTGGTGCAGTTTGCCTTCAGACTACAAATTTTTGCGAAGGGACTATATTTCTAAACACATCCACACAAGTGACGATCCTTGCTGTCATTGGACAGCAATGACTAGGGCTTAATGCAGACCAAAGACACGGAAATGGAGGAAAACAAGGAGTTACTACATGCTGCATTTCTGCTCTGCATATTTTTGCCGTTATTGGGGCAACAAAATCATATTGATAGCTTGAAAAGTTGACGGAGCCAGCAATCACAAAGCGCCGCAGAGACTGCAACGCTCCTCTGACTCCAACACAGACTTAACATGTGATCTTGCCGCTGCTGACGCTGCCGTTTGGGGCGGTGTGAACGTACCATTTGAGCCATTACGATAATTGCGACGTCCTTACGATTGTCTGAAGGGGAGAATCGGGCCTGAAATCACCCTAAACATCTTTCCATGTGAACCAGGCAGCACCGTGTCTTCTGCCTGCATGCATACCTGGTGTAACTAACAGGGCTTTCCACAAGTGCCGGCTGCCGGCTATATAGCCGACTACTCAATGAAGGCCAGCCGGCTACTTTATGACCAGGATGTGATTCCGCGCAATGCTGTGCACGACGTATTTTCCATTTCATACTTCAGCATTAGTCCCGCTGTGACACGGCTCCATTCTCCGCCAGAATGCTATGTGAACTGGGTTAGCTTTCAAACTCCGCTGCTCCGCCCGGTCCTTTAATATACTTTTGGCTGGTCACACAGAACTAATATCCTTCCGCCCGCTTAAGTTGTACCCAGTGTTATCATGGGGCTCTTGACTCAGGTCTAGCTAAATGGACGATGCGGAAAGGCTATTAAGTCCACGGTAGCGTTGTTGTTAAAACAGGCTGTCGGAGCCGTCATAGACGAGAAGCAGAGCGTGATTTTGGTAATCCAGTCCTCCCTTCAAGCTTTCAATTACTGAAAACAAACGGATTCGTAAGAGTGTGATTTCATTTGTTTATAAGGTAGACTTATTTGCTGTTTATTTGTGTAGCCACCACTGCACTGTGAACGTGTCATGAACTGAAATGAAGAGATTTACAACAACAGAAAGCCCGTTGATGCCATACTATGCCAGCTTGTATTGCCTATTTTTTGTTTTTAGCTGTGCAAATCAGTTTTTATTGCTACTTTATATGTTGTATAAGTATGATAATAATTTAGTGATCATAGTAGTAGTAAAGTAATATTATATTTGAGCAAATGTCTGAGAAAATAATATAGCCTGCTTATCATTCAATTCAATTCAAAGATATTTTATTGATCCGGTCACTGAAGTGCTTGCAGCCGCCAGAGCAGCGCTCCCAGTCACATAATAGTGGTAGTTGTAATAAAAATAATAATAATAAGTATTAGTAAGCTTCTCCTTTTCATGGTTTCTTCCTGCCCAGAGGTGTGAGAAAGATGCCACCAAAAAGAAAATCCAATCAGCAGACTCTGGAAGGCTTCTTAAAGAAGAAAAAGTGGTCAGTTTAAGTGCTTCAGAATAATATTAAGATTCTCTATTCATCCTAAAAGGGACATTCATTGTTCAAATCAAAACATTTTCAGATTTTTTTATTTTAATGGTGGCATTTTAATGTACACCTACAAGTGTTATATTGTTGCTGCTGCAATATTTTGAGTTGGTCATGGACTCTGATCCTGAATGGGAAGATAGTGACACAGTGAAGTTGATTAAAGAGCAGAATGGAGATATGAAACCATTAAGTTTATCATTTATGTTGGAAACGTCTTTTACTTAAGAGTATTTTTATTTTATTTGTATATATATTCTGTTGTTTATGACAAAGTAAATAAATCCACATGTATATCGTGCTGTTACTTACATTTACATTATATGGTCATATGGTCGATTTTGAGTCCCGATCCAATATTTTGCCTTTAGTATTGAAATGTATAAAACTGAAATATATTTTTAGCAAGTAGTAAACTTTTCGATACGACTAGTTTCATTAATAAGCATCACCATTATTGCTGTAAATCCCATGAAATTGAAATATTATCGAATTAAAGGTCAACTTCAGTTTAATATTTCAGTTAAAAGTAAAAAGCAAAGCACTTGGTATACAAGAAGTACATACCAAAAGTTTGGTACCCTCTTGAAACTACGAAAAAAGCGGCTGACATGTGAGTTCTGTGCTATATGTGCGGTATTCATATACTAAAATACATAAAATAATTACCGGAACTGTAGATAGTGCTATTATAGAATCAATTATACAGTTTATTTTAAAAAAAGTTGATTTTGGGCTGAGTTACTCTTTTAAGTTCCTCATCATTTAAGTTCATCATGCATTTTGCACAGTGTACAATTATGATATGGACATAAATCACTAGGGAGCTGCAGGTAATGTATAAATTAGCTCCAGTGACATGTGCATATGAGCTGTAAGTCAATGTAATTATTACATTCTTAAAAAATAAAATAAAGAAGAATTGCCATATACAAAATAAATTATTACCATTTTAATTAAATGCAAATTAAATGTTTTTTTCATTAATTTTAAATAAGTAAGTCTAAAATAACCAAATGCATGTAACTTGAGGCAATCATTTGTAAGAAGCACACATATAATCAAAGCAAGTAAAACTTTCTTTTTTTTTACTGTTCAATATTAAAATGTCCAATGCGGAGCAGATATTTTAGAGTAAAGTCAAAATGTAAAAAAAGTTCCATCTAGTCAAAAAAATAAGTATGAACAATTGTGTGTGTCTTTGTTTTGCAGACTGTAAGCGCCATGTGGAGGGAAAAAATAAATATATAATTAAGATCGTGGCTAGGGCAGTACTAAATGCCTATGTTTTTCTTTCTTTAAAGTATTGTAATCAAAAACATTGGTTTTATACGGCTTGTTGAGTTCGAAGAAGACAGGTAGCAGTAGAAAAATTGCTTTTTAATTTACACGTTTGGAAGCCATTAAGGTTTGAGCATGAAGGATTAAGCATTAAGGTAGATGAGCAGTGCTCACGAGTTGGCCGTAGGGCTGCACAATTAATCGGATTTTGATCGTGATCACGATTTTAATGGCCACAATTAAATGAACCTGATCGTCAACGATATTTACATACAAAATTCGAGCTTCACTACGTGCCTCTTTATTATACACTGCCTCAACCAATAGTCTGCCAACCACCAGGGGGCAAACGCATGGCTAAAGTTTCATTAAACTGCCCAAATAAAAAACGCGCACACGCCACTCAGCACTCATAATGGCTGCACTAAGCTTGCTACGTAGCAGGTGAAAAGGAGTATTTGAGCAATTTAGTAGTTTCAAATCTCCATTATAGATCTGACTAGTAAGCAGAAAGTTCCCGAAAGTGTACTACCGCAGCGGACTCCCCGAAATCATAGAAGAAGAAGAAGGACCTAGCTAAGGAGGGCTACAGACGAACTTCCAACCATTGACGCCACCACAGTTTGGGTGGATAAATGTACGTGAAGCAACTTTACTGATTACTTTAATTGTTTTTTGATTGATTAAACGTTTAAGTTGTTAAGTCATACCAGACAAAACTACTGCTAGAGGATGGCGGGACCACAGGCGAACGTAACGTAAACATCTGGGTCAACAGAACAGTCATACGGGTCAAAGGACACGTAAAATGGTGGAGCAGTACGTCTGATTTCATGCCTATTACGCCATTGTTTGCTATGCAGTATTTACTACATTAACAGGTGAGTAATAGTTGCTATGTAGCATATAGTAAATACTCAGGATTTGGATGCAGGGAATGTCAAAGGCCTTTTTGTACACAGAAGGCCTTTTCTGTATAAGCTGTAATTGTTTCCGTTAAATTGCAGTCTGAGATTGCACTCTGCAATAACATATTTAGCTTGTACTTTTAAATATATATATACTGTATATATATAATGGACTGAACTTATATAGAGCTTTTCTAGTCTTACTGACCACTCAAAGCGCTTTACATTGAAGCCACATTCACCCATTCACACTCGCATTCATACACCGACACCCAACATGGCTCGGTAGGACAATGTAGAATTTGGGGGTTAAGTGCCTTGCCCAGGGGCACATTGACATGTGACTGGGGGAAGCTGGAATCGAACCTACAACCCTCCGATTGCAAGCCAACTATTCTACCACTGAGCCACAGACACCCAAGTTGTCTATAAGTATTGTTTATTGCCGTTGAAAGATAGGTTCACTGACAAAGTTCATTTCATCTTTCTTTTTCTACAGTAGCTGCATAGGAAACTATTAATGTTCCCAAATACCAGAGCTTAGTGGTAGCTGGGACACTTTTTAAAGTTTCACTGTGCTCTGAGTTCCATACATAAACATTTGGCATGTGTTCAGTTAGAAAACAGCTGTATTTGTTCATTACACGTGGGTCCCAAACTGACAGGGCTTTACCAAAAAATTCAAATTTCACTATATGTACCATTACATCCCTACAAATTCCGGTCAAAAAGGCCAAGTATCTGGAGCTTAAAATGATAAATGAGGCCAAATAAAAATAATTCCAAGGCATGTCGATTAATAACCTTTTTTTTTTAAGTCTTCAGCTATATAAAGCTTCAACCTTTAAGCTTCTGTGGCATAAAAGTCAGTCTCGCCTGCGTGCATTTCTGTGTGTTCTCTTTACCGTTTGCTCTAGATTTCAGTAGATTGTGGGCATCAGGGAGCTGCTATAGAAATATAGGAGACTTCTGCAACTTGAGACTTGGAATTTCTGGTAATAGTGCATTTACACTTCAGCATTTTCTGTGAGAGCGCAGCGCAGCACTCAGAGCATGTTTTCTGTTTTGATCTGAGAGAAGGAGTGGGACTTTCACATCATGCGTTGTGCATGCAAAATCTTTAGAGGTAGATCAAAATAATGTTAGTGGCCCAGTGCAGCGCTTTATTATAAATTTTTACACTAATGAGATGATCAGCTGGATGATATACCAGGCGGATATTTGCGTTTTTACGTGTTTGGCTTCGGCTGTGTTCACAGATGAAAAAAATGTCCAGCATTTTTGCACACTGTGCATTTGATTATGCTGCTAAGTTGTTTCTACTGTGTGCAATAGTGTAGTTAGTTTATTTATGCTTAAGTATTTATTTTCAGAATTTTAATAATTATTTTTTACTTGTTCTACCTCAAATGTTTTCATATTTGTTAAATCTACTTGTTCTAACTTGTTCTACCTCACCTATGTTTACTATTTGTCAAATATTGTTTTAAAGTTCAATAAATGTTCAATTGGGACTCGTAACATTTGTTATCATCGTTGTTTTTATTATGTAAATTTAGGGAGCAGAATCAGGATCGGCTCCAAATATCGGCCTAAAAAAATCGGTTGCCCATAACGATCATCGGTAGAGGCTGATGAAAAAAATCAGTATGGGAAAAATAAAATAAAAAATCCATATATATATATATATATATATATATATAGACACACACACACAGTGGGGAGAAGTTTTCCCACTTACAAAGCATGTAGAGGTCTGTAACTTGTATCAAATGTACTCTTCAACTGTGAGGGAAAGAATCTAAAACAAAAATGCAGAAAATCCCATTCTTCATTCATTTTTTTTTTGCATGCAGCCCAGGCTTGGAAAAATAGTTTCAGTTCCCTCTATTATGAAGGATATTTAAGTACGTAGCAATTTACTTTAGAAAGTCTTTACTTTTCATTCATTCTGTTGTAAAGGTTTAAGATGTGGGAAGTAGAACATTAAGACAATTATTCATCTTTTCAATACTATAGTGAATTAAAAATCAGCAATATTGAAGAATCTCAATTGAAAATGAATGGCCACTTACACAAAAATCATAAAAGAATGAAATCGGAAAAAAAAGCATATCGTCTCAGCCCTACAAACTGGCACCTTTTTTTTACTAATAGTATTGATTGTGAATCGATTCTGAATCGAGAATCGTCACTCCACGAATCGGATTTGAATCGAATTGTGAGTTGTTGTAAGATTCCCATCCCTATTGAAGACTTTCCTGACTAGAACATAAATAAATAAAAAACATAACTGTAGAGCTCATCATACAGTGTCTTATTGTTAGACACTGATTGT
Source organism: Apricaphanius iberus (assembly GCA_028564705.1). Classification (NCBI taxonomy): domain Eukaryota; kingdom Metazoa; phylum Chordata; class Actinopteri; order Cyprinodontiformes; family Aphaniidae; genus Apricaphanius; species Apricaphanius iberus. Next base: position 474,481 of record JAPXFQ010001198.1, read on the forward strand.
TGGATTCTGAATTTTGATCTACTGTCAGAGAAGAATGGCAAGCGTGACAGAGACAGGAATATACATGCTGACTGTAGTTATTAAAGCCAGCTGGTGAGTACAGCTGACATTTTGAAGAGCCAATGAGCAATGTTGTTTTTTCCAAGCATTCTGACAGATGGGCGTAGAAATCAAAGACAAATTCTCAAAGTAAATATGATGAAAAAACCCTCAGAGTGTAATTGTAAACTCATCAGACCTAAACCATATGGATCCAAAGAAGAGCCACATTTGTACAGCCCACACACACCAGAGTAAATGGGAAACTATAGGCCTACGGTCCAAAATAAAAGTTGTTCAATTTGCATGTGCCAACAACATCACAATGTGAAGATTTTGCATCATAAAGACAAACACATATTCTCAATAAATAGTTTGAACTTCTCTCTCATGTTTAAAACAAACAAAAAATATGCTAGGGTTGATTAAGGTTTGAAAGAGTTCAGGAATACCGTCGGAAAAGTTTTGGCATGCAATGAAAAAACAGCTATGAACTAAAAAAAAGGATTGCATGGAATATTAGAAAATCCTTCACAATGCAGCCTTAGAATTCCAATCTGTCATCATATTTAAAGTCATCTATGATCTAACATATGACAGATTGGCAGTGGATAACCATGACTACTCAGAGAATTGCATGGAGTAACTTAGCAGTCATCTACCATCATGAAAGTGTATTTTCACGCCTTCTAATTATAATACCTTTCTCTCAGCTCTGTAAAAAAAGAACTTTAAAAAAAAATGCTTTCTAACAATGAAGTCTGATAAAAACCTCTTTACTCTTTCTAGATGTGTAACTCTGACACTGATTCAGACCTCTGCCAATTTCTTAAGATACTACTGTATAAATTAACTGGGTGAATCCATGCACATTCTGCCCTGTCTGCTGGAAAGATTTAGGTCCCGTCTACATGAAGATGAAACCAGATGTAGCAGCAAACATATTTAATCCAATAGGCGTCTCATCCACAAGGAGTTTCAGGAATCGGTTTGAATCGGCTCCCAAAGTGGAGGAATCTTAAAAAACGCTGCCTCAGTTCTCTTCATGTTTACGAGCTCTCTGGCATTTTTCGGAGCGGATGATATTGCTCCCCCATTCCTATAGGAGGATCTTTTGTGACATCAATGTTTATGTTTTCGCATAATGCATAGTGGTAGTGGGGGGTAGGAAACAGTGTATTTTACCTATGATTTAATTGTTTTGCACATTTGGAGAAGGATTAGCTGTTCAGATGGTTTGCATCTGTTGTGTGGTCCACTATACAGCTTGTTGGGGTCCTGATAAAAAAACTTTTTCCAAAAACTATAGAGATTGCAGGTGATCAGGAGATTAAAAATGGATTCTCAAACGAAAACCTGCATTCTGCAGCAACTGACAGAGTTTGTGAGGCTCATTTTATTCATGGTAAGTCCTCGTGATCATGTATTTGTTATTTAGAGAATGTTTGTAAAAAACCTTGAGGTTTGCATATTTAAAAATCCTCTGCGTTATATTGTTTTTCGCGTTCTGATTCAGATGTCCCAATGTTCGAGCAGAACCCTCTCTGTTCCCGCTGCTGTACATGCAGCAGCTGTAAGTCTGATCCTGACAGCTGCCTCTACTTTAATCATTAAAGCTGCTACATGACTGCATGTTTCGCCAAGACTGGATTGAAAATAAGAACTGTGTAAGCGGTGATATTTCGTTTTTTATCAGAAACCAGACGCCATTGAATTACTCAGGTCACAGGACAACTGAAATTTTCCAACAGTGACTACATTTCTATGAATATATAAATAAAGACGATGTTCAATGAGGACTTACTCTGCAGTCGCGTTGAGGATTTCGCCGTTCTCCTTGGCAATCACCTACAGGTGATGCGAATCAGGCTGTGTCTCCGCTTGGCCAGGTCTGACCTCTGCTTTTAGAACGAACACAACTTTCTGTTTTGTTCAACAAAAATAATCTCAGGCCTCGAGAATTTCGAAAGCCATAAACGTTTTTTATGACTGGGTCCAGGGCTCCACGGCTTTCTATTACATAGAAATAAATGTCTCCCCGATGGATTTGTGGCCAGGACACGGGCGAATCAAACCAACGTTTTTTACATGTCTCAAAGCGGCTTTAAATAACTTGAATTTTGCAGTCATTAGAGATTTTAAGTTTCTTTCTAAAGCTCTCCCTGTCCTCAGACGTTAAAATGCTTATATATCTGGGATATGGCCAGCTAACTCTCTTGGAAGAGTTAGTTGTCTCCATTTTGTTTCTTCTCTTGGCACCCAACCAATCACGCATGCGCATAAAGACGTCAATAAAAATCCTCCCATATTTAACGCGCACCAGCAACTGTGTAATAAAGCAAACAAACATGGCGCCGTACTGTGTTGCAGTTCTGATAAAGCAAATAGTGACCTTATTATGGATCCTGAAACACGATTTACTGTCCCTCCTTTGTTACCGGGAGCAAAAAATTGAGCTACGAACACTATATGGTTTTAAACAGAGCTCTCATCTAAAGCTAGATTTTTTTCTGTTTGTGACTGGGTTGACTGTGCATGCTCAGTGTTCTTTTCTTTGATTTTCTGGCAGTGTCACAGCGTCACTAATGGGCCTACCACGGTACTACAGGAGTCTCAGCAGCCGTATGGACAGAACTTCTTTTGACTTTGTTTTTGAAAAAGTGCCATTTTGTAAACAAGGTCTTATGGTGCATTCAGACCGCAGGCTTTGTCAGCTTCAGCAACGTCAAGATTAGATGATAAGTCTATGGTGGAGCAGGGCTGTACAGTGCGAGCATGTCGTCGCATATGCGACTAAAAACATATTAGATAAAATAAAATGGGCGCACACGTGTGAGTACTGATTTCAACCCTTTCATTCGCATTTTGCTCCTAAATTAAGTCAATACAATACAGACCAAAGTACAGTAAAATGTTCGCGCACCTTTATAGGCTACAAGTAATTGACAAGTCATAGCCTACAACTTCTTTCTTTTTTCACACCTGCAAAACACAGAATTATGGTAATGACACGCGATGACGTTTCAGACGCAGAAGCAGCGCACCGATGTAGCTCAGGCAGGCAGTGTCGGATATGCTAGTCTAGAGTAGCAGGAAAATTGCATACGTAAAACAGGAAAGTTCGTGACTGACAGTGAAAAAATTAATGTGAACAAATTCGAGTCGTATTTTAAAAAGAAATTAAGTGGAACCAAGGAGGGAGAGGATATGAGAGGAGGTATGAGAGGAAATGTGAGAGAAAATGTTGAATCTGACAAGGAGCCAGAGATGGCAACAACTAGCGTTAGCACTAACGTTAGTGCTACCGACAGTGCTAGCAAGGTTTACAAGTTTAAATCAAACTGGCTCACACTCTTCCCTTGGCTGTTGTTTGACAACGACCATATGTTCTGTACATATTGCAAAGGGCAGACGCAGGCAGGTAATTCGGCGTTGGTGACTGGAAACCCACATTTTAAAAAAGACTCCCTCATAAAACACAGCAAGTCCGCCTGCAGAGACAGTTTTATGATGCGACAAACCAAATCCGCTTCGACCGTGACCGCAGCCATGAATGAGGCAGGTGATGATTTCCGAGGTGGAGGTGAGGAGGCAGCTCAAAATAACTTTATCGCCAAGGAGGAAGAGCCATTTGTGAAGTTTCAGCCACTCATCACACTGCACAAGAAAAACGGCGTTGATATCAACCCAACCTACGACAACCATGTCAGGTACATTTTTTCAAATAATTAATAATAATACTTTTCATTTATAAATATTGTGTTTTTCTTAAACAAAGCAATGTCATGCAATTTTGACATGTGTGTACCATTATGATAAGTAATGTAATTGCATGTGATGTCAGTCAGTCATGTAGTTTAGTAGCCTACGTGTCAATGTGTGTACGGCATGTATAATGCCAGGCTATGTATGTTATAATGATATTTTTTTTACCTCAGAGTCCTAGGGAGATAAGTGGTTGTTTTGCAACACTGCTTATGGGGATCTAATAAAGCTACAAACTATAAACAATAAGCCTTTTACAACAGTGTTCTCATTCATCATGGTGTGCGGAAATGATTGGACAAGTTGCCGATCTCATGAAAGAGAGTCTAGCTGTTAAGATGAGAACAGCAAAGTACCTTGCAGTTCAACCATGGCACATGGCCAGATGACCATGGCAGCCTTCTGACCTTTGGTGATGATTGTGTGGCAGACTTGATGAGGCATTTCAGAGAGCCTCTAGAGAGGTAAGAATTTATCTTGCACTGCTGTGCTATGTGATGCGAACAATGATGTTTGGATATTTGCTAACTCCCTCTGTTAAATCTACAGATCAGGGTGTGACCTGTTGGCTGTTCAGGATGAGTGGCAGGGACTGAAGATCTTGGTCAGTCAAAACTTCAAGGACAAGTCCTACAGTGGCCTGTGGGAGACCATGCTGACCAAGGAGCCATACAAGGAGGATTACAAGGTAAGAAAACACTACTGAGTTTTTGTATGCTGCAGTTCCCTCATATTATTGGTGGTTATAGATGAGATAAGTAAGGCCTATCTTGATCCCCCTAGAACATACTGGAGTTTGTGCAGCTGATGCTGGTGCTGCCCATTTCAGCTGCCCAGTGGGAGAGGGGCTTCTCTGCACAGAACCGCATGTAAAGCTCCAAAAGAAGCAGCCTTGTGGTCTCCACCACTGAAGACCTCATGAGGATCACCCTGGAGGGGCCAAATCTAGAGGATTATGATCCAAGTCCTGCCTTGGACCGTTGGATGAATTCAGCAAAACGTGCCAGGCGGAAAAATTTTTTAGGAGCACCTGTGCTCCTCGTGAAAAAGCTAAGCATACAGCCCTGTGGTGGAGGCCGTTGGAGGAGCGTCACGGTCTCTGTGGCGCTTTGTGAGCTTTGGCTCCGTCAAATTTTCAAGCTTTTCCTGCTTTTCATGTTTCAAAGCTCATAAAGCCAGCAACGCAGAAGTTCAGCTAGTTGAACTTTTGACGGTGCTGACGGTGCTGACGGCCCTGAAGCGGCGCGTTAACCAATCAGATCTTATAATTGTAGTGACGCAAATTTAAAAAAATCATAAGTAACACTTACCGAAGACAGATGGACAGGCGCACTTCGGGAGGAATAGAGCGCCTGTAGTTGGTGTCCTGGTAGGAGAGTCAAGCTCCGATGCGGCCCAGGAGGTTGTCAAACTGGGCACGGGAAAGATGGAAGTACCGCTGAAAGCGAACCTCATCCACAAGCAGCTCCTGGAGCAAATGGTTAAACTCCCCAAACTCAGAAAGCATCCGTAGAATAAGATGTATCCACCAACGGCGCTGATGTTGCCGAAGTCGACGTTGTCTAACTTTATTTAGCAAATAAAGCCAAGCCACTCCCTCAATACTATCTGCTATAGTTCAGAATGTCCGGCAACAGAAGAAGCCCATCCCATGCGCTCTTTTTTGCTCAGAATGGCAGACTTTGCAAGCTTCAACATAGAAGCGTCAAACTAGATGCTTTGTGAGCTTTGCCTGACAAAGCCCTTGGTCTGAATGCAGCATTATACAGCTCTTGATGTATATTAAAGTTGAAGCCAAAAGTTTAGATACACTGAGTAAAAAGACATACATCTTTTTTCCTTACTGTTTGAAGTTAATTCAGACATTTCTTCATTTAGCTAAATGCCAAAACCGTAAAGATCCTTTGGTGTTTTTTGCTTAGAGTCTTATGTGAGTTTGGGTTTTGATCTTTCTTTATTCATTCAGATCTCATTGTTTACTTTATTAAAGTGTTAACCCTTTGAACTTTCCTATCTTTTTGCATTTAGCATTGTTTTGTGATTTGAGTTTCTTTCTAATTGGTATAATTACTTTGACGGTTTACTTCCTCTTCTGTTTTTTCCTCCCATCCTATAATATCTGTTGGTATTTAAAATCTGAGTTTCTATAATCTGGCACTCCTATATTCTCACTTATTTGCTTAGATTTGATTACTCTTAGTTACTTCCTTGTTAGTTTTCTACTTGTCTATATATGGTTAGGATTTTTTTCTTCAGTTTTATGCTTGTATCTTTATTTTCCATCTCTGTTCTGTTTATTTCCTCCCTACCATTCCGCTTCCCTTCCCAGCTGCAAATCATCTCCCTCTGCTCTCACACTCCCACCTGCATCTGCTTTGTCCCTGGATAATCCTCAGGTTTCTGTGCCATTCTTTACTTCTTCTTGGGTTTTTTTTGGTTACATTTTGGGTACATTTGCTTAATATTTGGTAGCCTTTGAAAAACAAACTTTGGTCAAACATTTTGGTTTCCCATGCCTCCTGAAATAACTGCTTTATTTGAGTTTTGCTGTGATTATAATATTAAACAATAATATTAATATCATGAATTCCTAATGTGGGGACACTATAACTCCTTATCATTAACTACACAGAAAGCCTAGTGTTCCACTTTATTCCCCTAACCCCCTGTTGATGTAAAGACTACAGGGGTGTGGCATGCCAGGTTTTCCTAGAAGCTGAGGTTAGCAAAGCATGTTTTCAGTGAGAAGCCTTCATCACTTCATCCAGATGGCGATCTTGTTTGATCCAAACCACAAAGCTGGAGTGTTAATCGAAACAGAGGCGCCAGACAACAACTGTAGACCTCTCACCAGAGGATGAGGGTGTTATTTGACAGCTCGATGGGTCTAAAAGGATCCACTATGAAGGACCATCTCTGAACTTTATAGAGTAGGAAAAGTAGTTTTGTTCACAAAGAAAAGTTGAAAAAGAAAATGCCTTCAAATGTCTATGACCGTGTTTTCCTCTTTCCACTCAGATTCTACCATACTCTGACTTCAATATTAAAAATGAGCATGCCAACCATGATATTAAAAAATGTGATAATAAAAAACAACTTACAAACACTATTGTGGGAGCAGAGGACTGCAGCATAGCTGCATCCTTGGTCTCAATAAAGAATGCAAACAATCCTGGCTATCCATCCTGGGAAAACTAGAGGACAAATATTGAAAGTGTTTCCCACACTAAGGTTTTGTGAGATAAAGAACATGAGGTTTAGGACGAAACAACCAGCCAACTTTTGGGTGATGCTATATTGTTAATTCTGCTGCTTAGTTATAACTAGGCGTGTAATGGTTCCCAAAAATCATGATTCGACACATTTTTGCGACAGTTTAATCCAGAAAAATTTATCGAAATGTGCTTATGACTTTTTAATAAAATTTAATCAGCAATCTTTTTCTACATTACTTTCTTTCAATTCCTGAAATTTATTCGATTTTATTATTTTTATATTTAAATAATTGAAAGAACAGAACTGACTGGAGAGCTGATTGGATTTTTTGGTTTATCAATAAATAAAAATAAGACAAGCATACATAGGCAGAGCAGAACAGAATAAAACCACTTGAAAGCAGTCAATGTTAATGTTTAGAAATGCCGGGGATCCACCGACTTGCGTTTTGTACAAAATAAGGTGTTTGGGGCTGTTTGGATGGCAGCCATGTAGATCTTTTTTTTCCTCCAGTATCCGTGACGTTTACGTTGATCTTAATATTTTTTCAGGTGAGACATTCAGTTCAATGCAGATTGTGTTATAGACTTTATTGCTGTGGAAAGATTCATTCGCCAACAAACTTCTGGTTGTTCCATCTTGCTTTTTCTACTATAGCTGCATGAGGAACCATTAATGTTTCAAAATACCCGAGTTTAATGATAGGTGGGAGTCCTCTCTAAGATGTGACACAAAAACAAATCAAGGCTGCGCTCGCGAACATTGCACTCCACTCTAAGTTTCATACAGAAACAGTCTGCATGAGTTCAGATAGAAAACAGCTGGATTTGTTCGGTGAGTACTGACTGAACGGACAGGGCCATACCGAAAAAACAGAATAGGAATGCATGTACCATTACATCCCTAGTTATTATATATTAATGAAACGATTGGTCCAATTCTGATTCAGGCTAAAAATGGAGGGAAGTTTCTGTAATTCAACTTCCATGTTCTATACCACACTCATCAGGCCTGAGAGCAATTCCTACTTCTCTAAAGACACACCTTGCTGGTATATTAGCATAATAATCCTGGTAGGTGTATTTTATGAATGCGCAGTGGCGGCATGGCGATGCAGGAATATTGATGCATTTGTGCCTGCAAGCTTGATAGTAACATTATTGCAATATTGCCGCAACGCTGGTCTTATGAATGACAATCATGTTGGCACATCGAAGCCTGATGTCATGCAAATGTGTGGAACATGCAATGAGCCCCGGCCGGCAACAGAATTTAAAAAGGAAGTAACGTGGGGAATATATTCCGCATTTGTAAACTGAATCAGTTGAAACAGCACACTTGAGTAATGCAGAGGTCAGGGAGCTTCTGGCCTTTAGAGCTAAAGAGCAGATTGCCAGACAGTTCACGGGGACTTTAAAGGACAGCTACCTTTTGGAGCAGCTCACAAATAAGACTTGAGCAGCGGGGCTTTATTCTGTCTTCCATCTCATGGTTTATACTCAACGCTACACATCGACATAGCTATGCCTCTCTGTTCTCACTCGCTGCATCTGGCGCTAAAAGGTAAACTCTGTTTGTGTTTCACGCACCTGCCGGCTTTAAGTAAATGTGAACTGTAGCGCCCAAAGTCTTGGTGAAAAACAGAAAAACAAAGACGCAAGGTTTTTTTTTCTTTGCAAATCTATCAGGGTCCATGTCCCTCAGAAGTTTTTGAATAGGGATGTTTGCGACCCTTTAAACTTCCTAATCTTTCATTTTGCACAGTGTGCAATTACGATGTAGATATAAGCCACTAGAGAACGGCAGGTAATTTAGAAATCAGCTCCGTGACATGTGCATATGTGCTGGAAGCCAATGTAATTATTAAATTCTTAAAAACAAAACAAAAAACGATTGAAATATACAAAATAAATCTTTACCCTTTTAATTAAATGCACATTCAAATATTTTGCATAAATAATAAATAAATAAAAAAATAAAATGCAGCCAACTTGTGCCTATCAGCTTGTAGAAGCACATATGATCAAAGCGAGTGGAACGTTATAGGTTTACTGTTCAATATGAAAATGTCCATTGAAGATATTTTAGAGTCAGGTCAAACTGTAAATAATGTCTATCACTTGTCAAAAGAGAACTATGAGCAAGTGTGTGTGTGTGTGTGTGTGCGTGTGTTTTGCAGACTGTCGATGCCATGTGGAGGGCAAACAATTAAAGATCATAGCCAGTACAATACAAAATGTCTTTATTTTCTTTATTTAAAGTATTGTAATCAAAAATATATGTTTCATACAGTGTTGAGTTCGAAGAAGAAAGGTAGCAGCAGAAAAATCGTTTTTTGATTTACAAGTTTCAAACCAAGCCAAGCCAAGCCAACTTTATTTATATAGCACTTAAAAAACAGCCAAAACTGAACGAAGTGCTGTACATTAAATACAACAATATAAAATTCAGAAATTAAAAAAAGTAAAATAAGATGGATAAGATATGAGGCTGTTAATGACAAATAAAACTGAAATAAAACAATCTAACTCTCATGTCAAATTGAAAGCCAGGCGAAATAAGTGGGTTTTCAAAAGAGATTTATAAATGGACAGTGAAGACGCTTGCCTAATCTGCAGTGGCAGGGAATTCCACAGTCTTGGGCCTGCCACAGAAAAAGCTCTGTCCCCCCTGAGTTTACGCTTTACTCATGGTACATCCAGGAGCAGCTGGTCTCCTGACCTGAGGACCGCGTGGGGGAGTGCACATATAAAAGCTCAGAGAGGTACGAAGGAGCAAGACCATTTAAAGATTTGAACGCAAATAAATGGATTTTGTAATGAATTCTAAAATGAACAGGCAGGCAGTGCAGGTATGCTAAAACAGGAGTTATGTGAGCTCTCTTTCTGATACCAGCTAAAAGACGTGCAGCTGCATTCTATACAAACTGTAAACGGTTAATGCCAGACTGAGCAACACCAAAGTACAGAGAATTGCAGTAATCAAGGCGTGTGGGGATGAATGCATGTATCAAAATTTCAAACTGTCGATTGGATAAAATTCATTTAACCTTTGCAAATTGTCTCAGCTGATGAAAACTAGATTTTACCACTGCACTAATCTGCCTGTCAAAAATAAAATCACTGTCCATTTTCACCCCAAGATTAGTCACAGTGGACTGTAGGTATCTCACTAGAGGGCCAAGGTCAGGAGGACAGAGCCCAGCAGCAGCACTGGGACTAAAAACCATAAGCTCTGTTTTACTATCATTGAAATGAAGAAAATTGCTAGCCATCCAGGCTCTCACTTCCTCCAGACACTGTAATAAAACTTCCAAAGGCGAGGAGTGCTCACGTTTAAAAGATACATACACCTGGATGTCATCAGCATAAAAATGAAAAGCACATTTGTATTTTCTAAAAATCAAGCCAAGGGGCAACAAATGTAAAGAAAAAAGCAAAGGGCCAAGAACTGAGCCTTTTGGGACTCCACAAGTCAGAGGAATTGAAGAAGAGTTAAAATTTTGCATCTTGACACAAAAAGTCCTATCAGTAAGGTAGGATCTAAACCAGTTCAACACAGTGCCTTGGATCCCTATGCATTCCTCCAAACGAGACAACAAAATATTGATGTCCACAGTGTCAAATGCAGCTGATAGATCTAACAGAAGAAGAACCACATGATCCCCGGAATCAGTTGCTAAAAGGACACTGACAACAACCAGGGCTGATTTCAGGCCAAACTGAGTCAAAGCACCCCCTAAAGTTGGAGAATTTTTATTTTACTAAATGCATTTTTTTTTTTTTACAAAATACAAAACTGTGAAAAGACATACATTATTGCTTGAAATGTAATATTTTTTAAATTTAATACAATATACATTTTTCAATTCTGTTTTTATGCAACAATACTTTTTTTCTGAGCAGTCTTTAAACGCATCATACACGTATGTGCGTCTTGTGAATCTCCAGCAGGAGTCTGTTGCAGAGAGCTGAATGTTCAGCAAAGATAAGAGGATTTGCTGTTTTTACCAAACAAACTGTACATTGAGCTGTGTTTTTGCATGCAATTCAATATAGCGCCAATTCACAACAAATGTAATCTCAAGGCACTTTACAACAAAAGTCATTTCAATACAATTATACAAACATTCCAATCAGATAAAAGTTTTCTATGTAAGGAATCCCAGCAGATGAGTCATCGACGTGAGGTTGTGCCCGGATCATGCAGACTCCAACCACAGCAATTCCTCATCAATCCCTCATACTGAGCAAGCATGTAGCGACAGTGGAGAGGAAAAAACTCCCCTTTAACAGGAGGAAACCTCAGGCAGAACCTGAATCAGTACAAGCGGTCATCTGCGACGACTGTCTGGGAGTCTGAGAAGACAGAAGAGACCGCTTGGAGGATGCTCGGTGACTTTGAACATCATCTGGACCGATGTTCCCCATCCAGCAGGGGACTTTATAGTTGAGCAGGGTACCAGACCATGCAGGTAATCTTTGCTGAACGAATAGTTAATACATATCAAAATATTGTGTTAAACATAGTTATTGTTACCTGTTACGTCCTACTGAAGTATACTGCAAAATGCTAAAAAAAGAATAGCCATTTTTCTGTATCAACAACAATATCAACAAAATTAAATTTTAAATAAGAGAAAAACTATATACATACTTTTGAGATTAGTATTTTTTGGCATGTAAATTAGAAACAAATTAAAGGTGAATTTAACTAAACAAACAGGACACGTTTTAGTTCCTGTTTCTTTGAGTAGAGGTATGTCTGTCACCTCGGACTGCAGGTGGACACTTTTGGTTGCATTAGTTATAACTACAGATCATCTCGTAAAAACACTGTATTGATATTTATTTAGAATAAAAAAAAACCTCTTGTTATAAAATACTTGTAAAAAAACATGGAAATCATGATGCTTTTCGTTTTTTCAGAAATAATAGCTTTTACTGGTAAAAAAAAGCAAAAGCTTTGATTCAGAAAAAACTGAATTGATTTAAAGGGACTATATAATGCTATTTTACAGCTTTCAACTTCTGGGACAGAAATGTATATGATAAAATGTTAACGTCGGTATTATACAGTAATAATTTGTTTTGACATTTAACTTATATCCTGTAGTTAATGTTACACCACGAAGTGCAACAGATTGTTTCTCTATAAATCCTACCGGGGTAAACCACTCTAACTGCAGGACACTCAACTTTCAACCAGTGATGTCACTAGTTGAACACTCAGTCAATTTCCAGGAGAGGGAGCAGAATTCAGGACGATTACTCAGACATGTATGAATTAAGCCAAAAACCACTCTGGTGGGGTTTTTTATGATAAAATTGCACTACCACATGGTTGAAAACTCCAGTTGCGACAAGATTACATGTAAAGTCTATGGTAGAGTACTTCAGAGGTCCATCAAAGTCTCTGCGGTGCGTTGTGTACGTTGGCTCCATCAACTTCACTTGCGCTACGTATGGCAACGCAGAAGTTCAGCTAGTTAAACTTTTGACGGACCCAACACAGTTAACGCAGTGCGGCAACGAATCAGAACGTCTCACTGTAGTTATGTCAATATACACGTATCTTGAATGAAGCGCGGGTCCAGCGAAAACATTTTCAACAAACGCAGATTTAAAAAAATCAGAAATAACACTTACCGAAGACAGATGAACAGGCACTCCTAAGGAGGAACAGAGCGCCTGTAGTTGGTGTCCTTTTAGGAGATTTGAGCTCCGATGCGGCCCAGGATTTCGTAAAATTAGGTGCGCGGGACAGACGAAAGTAGAGCTGAAAGCGAACCTCATCCATAAGCAACTCCTGGAGCAAATGGTTAAACTCCCCAAACTCAGAACGCATCTGAAAAATGAGCGCTGATGCACCCGATGTCAACGTTGTCTAGCTTTATCTAGCAAATAAAGCCACTTTCTAGTTACGATCCACCATAGTTCAGAATGTAAGGCAACAGAAGAAGCCCCGCCCACGCGTTGTTCTTTCCTCAGAAGCAGGCTATGGAAGCCAAAATGTACATTCGCCAAACTTCATCCGTTGAATGCGTTGCCTGACGCAGACCAACTGTGTGGTGTGAATGCACCATAACATATTATAAAATGAATAATGGGTATATCGAATTGAGGGTGTTTCTGCATGCAAATGACTGTGAATGGGCACAAGCTTCTAGGTACGCACATGTGGCATTTATCAGTAGATGATTGCAGAGGAACATGCATATGGGGAACCTAAGTCACACCCTTCTACTTCCGGTCCATGGATCCCCTACTGCCAAAAAAAATGAATGAGAGTCCATGGAGTGATAAAAGTTATTTTCTGGTCCAGTTTGAAATGCGCCGTGGATCGAAAATATGATGTCCGTGAATTTTAAAAACGAATTCTGATGCAGAGAAAAGGCTGATTACTGCAAAAGTTATTTTAGGTTTTGTGTAAAAATGGTTAGCAGACTACAACTGCAGAAGAAGAAGGAGAGCAAGGGTCCTAGTCTCGAGGGCGAAGAAAAGTGCATTAAACATGGAAACCACTATAAACCTGACCATGTGGAAAATAGCAGCTATGATGGGGGTAAAGCGGTCGGTGGAGTGAGAGCCAGCATGTGGCAGAAGCTCTACAAGCTCTTGGTGAGTGTTTTACGTGCTATAGCTAATGCTAGCTCCCTCACTTTTATCGCTCCATTGACTTCCATTCATTATTTTTCGGCCAGGGGACCCATGGGCCGACCGGAAGGCGAGGAGACCTAAGCTTGGTTTATGCTTGAAGCATGTACATTCCGCGCGGAAATGAGACGTGCGGAACCGGCCGAGACGCCTTCTAGCAGCGTTTATACTTTTTGCGGCTTGTCCCAGCTGGGAGCCAATATTCTTGAAGACTGTAGGGGGCGGCGTAGGGCTCTACGGCATGCATACAACACTACACCATAGTAGAAGGAGAAATCACTGTTGTTTACAAGATGGCGACACCCATGAGCTTTAACAAAGCAGAAGACCATTTATCCTGTTCACTACTGTTAGAAAAAACACGAACAAGGAGATGGTCTACTCGTCCATTAAAACACTGTTGATCACAGTGATCTCGAACCATTAAGATGTCTGTATTTACGAACCTGCACCAATCGGAACTCTCGCCAGTCCGCCATGTTTTTCCGCACGGGAATGTCAGTGTAGTTAGAAAATTTCCTAGGTGCGCGGTGCAGAGATTTCGGGCTCCATGGGGGCCGCGCGGAGAGGAGTGGTTGCTTAAATGACGTCATTTGGCCACGTGGAGCAGTGTAGACCTCGCGGATGTGTCAAGCATAAACCAAGCATTAGGCTCCCCATGAGTGGCCACCGCAAATTTCATACATACAGCTTTTGACTTTTTGTACGTTCATTCGTAGGATAGAATATAAGGCCATTTCTATGAATGTTTGGTAAATGAGGCCCTTGGTTTTTATACAGCCACTTGAAAATTGCATTTATGTTTTAAAAACTCTTAAAGAAACAAAGGACGACTCGCACACCGCAGGGCTCTAATTTGCAGTTGATTTATTTAGCTGCAGAAAGGCAGTTATGTTGTGTGATGAAGAGCTATTGCTCGAAAAGTAACTGCCTTTCTGCAGCTAAATAAATCGACTGCAAATTGGAGCCCTGCAGTGTGAGAGTTGTCCTGTTTCTTTCAATATGGCCTGTGTTTAGGCTTAGCACATGACCAATTTTTTTTAACAGATGTGCGTGTGGATCCCCCTTTTTTTTTCTAAAAACGCTGCAGTTGTTCCTCAGCTCAGTAAGCTCACCAATATTTCCCCATAGGGCAATCAGTACTGTCTGGTTTATCAATGTGTGCTCTGCTGAAGACGATCACGCCTCAATCGCCTCTGTTTCTGTAGGAACAAGATCAGCCACCAACTCGGCCACAGTTCAAGGTTCTGGCAGGATCCAGAGCTTAGGAATTTTTTTCATTTACCTTGTTGTCTAGTTCTTCTTTGTCTTTCTTTTCAGCGCTCCACTATTGTACTTTGTGTTTTGTGCCATTATGAAAAACTAATCCCAGATGCTCCTCACCAAACCATACGACGCCTCAAACTTGGACCAATAATAATCAATCATTCCTGGGAGAGGCTGGCCAAAACAAATCAGAAAACCCTTCAACGACACAGCCGGCAATAAAATTAAAATGCTCTTATACTATTCATTCACATTTAGTTTGGACCCAATGGGGCTGCAGCCCCAGTAAGGACCTGCTGAAGTCCAGGCTTGGTAATAAATTATCATTAACAGTAAATTTAAAAAACAACATGGTAAATCATGTGTTCTTTCTCTCGTCTAATCTCTGGTGTTTTCAAATGTGTGTTGTGTTCATTTGGAATTTGAGACAACAAAACGACCTCGTCTATGCTGAGACATCATGGAGGCCTACATGAAAAAAAAGAGAAGTGCACTAAGCTTTTTAACCCTCGTGCTTCTTCTACAGTATTTTCATACAGCAGGCGAAATCATTTCAAAAAAGGAGGAACAGTTTTAATTTTTTAAATACAAAAATTAACATTTGGTCCCTTTTGACGTAAATCCATCCATCCATCCATTTTCTTAACCACTTAATCCTTAATGGGTCGCGGGGGGGGCTGGTGCCTATCTCCAGCTGTCAACGGGCGAGAGGCGGGGAACACCCTGGACAGGTCGCCAGTCCATTACAGGGCCCTTTTGACGTAAATGTGATTACACCGTAAAATAAGCCAAATTACCACAAAAATTCCCTTGTTAGCTTCCTCTTTTTGTTTGTACCAGACATTGTAAAAACAGTCCGACAATAAGAACAGATTAAGATCATTTTTGAGAATTTATGTATTGCCATCACGAACATCATTAATGTCTTTATTCAGTTTAGAGGTTCACACGCCACATAATTTGTATTGTCCACTTGATGGCAGTAGAGCAGATTAAGCACCATAGACGTCGGCGCATGAGTCAACCCACTGGATGGAAGGCTTCAGTTCACCAAGAGACTATGTCTCGCCATCACTACCCAAAAGATCTTGAACTGATTTCTTCCCTCATGCTAAAGAGTCAGATAGAACTCCACTGAAAAGAGCAGAGGCTCCCAAATCAGGTCCTCGGGGGCCACAGTCCTGCATATTTTAGGTGTGTCCCTGTCTCTGCAGATCTGGCTAAAATAAACTGGTGATTAACAGGCTTCTGTGGCAATTAGAGGTATGCTAAATGAGCAACTCAATCATTTGCTGGAGAGGGGACACGTCTAAAACATGTAGGTCAGTGGACCCAGAGGACAAGGTTTGGGGACCACTGCAATGGGCAGGGCAAGGCAAGGCAATCTATTTGTATAGCACACTTTCAACAACAGGGAAATTCAAGGTGCTTTATATTATTCAGTGGTAAAGAAACAAACAAAATATATGGTACATAATACAGTAATAAAAGCATTAAATGCAACATAAGAGAAAATGGGGGTCTGGTTGTCCACAGCGGTGACCTAAACATGAACCTGAACCTATTATTACACAGTCCCTGTACTGGGCAGAAACCTGCCCAAACAAGGTTAAAAAATTAGCTATAGAAGTAGCAATTAAGCCTAAAATGCACAAAATATATGATAAAACATGACACTCCAGCTATTATTACTCGCTTACTCAAAGGCAGCTCTAAACAGATGAGTTTTTAGGTTTAATTTAAAGCAGCTCAGTGTTTCAGCAGCTTTACAGTTTGTTCCAGATAAGGGGAGCATAGAAACGGAAAACTGCTTCTCCACGTTTTGTTCTAATTCTAGGGATGATCAGACGACTAGAGTCGGAGGACCTGAGTGGTCTGGGCGGTTGGTATAGTGACAACAGATCTCAATATTCTTTGGTGCTAAACCATGCAATGATTTATAAACTAGTAGGAGGGTTTTTAAGTCTATTCTCTGAGCTACAGGGAGCCAGTGTAAGGACTTAAGAACTCGGGTGATGTGCTCTACTTTCCTGGTTCTAGTGAGAACACGAGCAGCAGCCTTCTGGATATGCTGCAGTTGTCTGATAGACTTTTTAGGTAGACCTGTGAAGACACTGTTGCACTAATCAAGCCAACTAAAGATAAATGCATGGACAAGTTTTTAGAGGTCCCGTTGCGACATTAATCTTTTAATCCTAGAACTATTCTTCATGTGATAGAAGCTGGAGCTTGTTGTTGTTCTTATGTGACCCTGTAGGTTCAAGTCTGAGCCCAGTGTTACAATGGGGCATCTTTGGGCCAAAATGGAACGTGATATATGTATAATTGATGTACAGCCAGCATATCAATGAGATCCAATCATGTAATATGGACTAAAATCCTGTATGAACGGCTCTAACATATTTATGAATCTGTGCCACAAAGAATTGAGGGGAGTACTGCAGGTAAAACAAGTTCTGATCCGCTACTAGCAATGCTAATTAAATGGCTGGTTTATTATATAGAAATGTATTCTAAAATTTTTCTGCAGTGAAGTGAGAAACTGATTGAAAAACACAACTAAGTACCTGACAAGTTATCCCCGACAAAAGTGGTTCTACAGGGTGTTGGATTTTTCCAGTAACTGTATGGACAGTCATGGAAACTTTATTTGTGCAAGACAAATCTATACATATAGAAGGAACTGGATGCAGGTTATGAAGTAAAGAATTGTAATTTACACACAAACACGCGACATATTCCTCCCATTATTTTACTGAGTAGTACAATCTTTGTAGCCTTACAACTGTTGCCTTTCTCAGAGGACTTATCGTTGTTTAGCAGGATAAATGAAGATTGTGGTGGAGCCGCATCTTCCCGGAGTTGGGAGCATTCACGTGAACGTCACACACTCAGACAAATATCTTCTGAACTTCAGAGTTTCAAATCCACACTGTGCGCTTAAGGCACCCCCCAATACAACACCAACAGCACGGCACCTGTTGCTAAATGCAGCAAGGTCAGTGTAATAACAGCGGGACGGTATCACTGGGACCATTAACTCTCCAGCATCCAGTCAGAGACAACATGTTGATTTCTAACAACAACAACAACAGAAAAACTAGCTTAGCAAGCTAAGTGTTTTGTCATTTTAGAAGCAATATCGTTCATAACGAAAGTAAATAACTTTATGGAATTTACATACTGCAAAAAATCAAAGTCCTGGAAACGTCCGGGATGGGTTTTATTCATATATAGATATCTTCAGCGAAGTGAGAAGCACTCATTTACTTCATTATGCGACCTCAGTTTGGTTGTGTCATATTCAGAAACAGAAACACGTCTACAGGCGGGAGTCACGCCGTTCCCTGCAGTCCGCAGACAGTTGACTCACCCCCCCGGGGAAACAAACGTGCCCCTCTCTTTCCACCGCCGGCTCCGGATCGCTGCAGTCCGATGCACGGCTACACGTGTCCACAAGCGTCAGTGTTTTCGGAGTTGGCCCAAACCACCGGCACCGCATAGTAAAGAAGATGTACCGCTTGGGAGGATAAACGGGTCCTTCTTCCGGTCCGATCGGTTCTGTCTGTTCAAAGCATTTGTGCTAGTGCAGAGCATGACATAAACACGGACTGTAGTCGTATGTTTTTGTATTTGTATCTACCATATTTTTCCATATACAGCATTTCATGTACAAGTCAGGTCCATATGTGATTTTTGATATTCAAAAAAAAAAAAAACAGAGTGAGACGTCTTCCTTGTTTGCTTTCTCACTGGCCGTGCTATTTTTAGAGAAAGACTCGGTCTCCATCTAGTGGACAGCTGAGAAACGGGTAATCACAAAAAGAAAAGTATTATTTTATTGAATTTCATGGAAAAAAGGTATTTCCTGGTAAGCACAGTTTATTTAGTTTAACAAACACAACATTTACAATAAAATATCCCATTCTCTCATTCTCTGTCTGTGTGTGTGTGGCACTATGGTGCATGCTTTTATCACCGGTAGAGTTGATTACTGTAATGCCCTGCTTTCTGGTCTTCCCAAAAAGAGTATTAACTAGTATACAGCTTCTACAAAATTCAACAGCTCGTGTCCTGGAGGTGGAAGCACATTACACCGGTTTTAAAATCACTGCATTGGCTCCCTGTACGTTTTAGGATCAATTTGAAGGTTCTTTTAAAGATCTTTAAGTGTCTTAATAGACTTGGGCCTTCTTATCTTTCCCAACTGCTTTTACCATATGAAACCTGTCTCTGCACTCCTCTGACAACAGTCTCCCTGTCATCCACAAAGTCAAGGCACAAACTCATGGTGAGGCGTCTTTCCAATATTATGGGCCTCACCTCTGGAACCGGCTGCCGGAGAACCTAAGAGGCCGCAGAGAGCGTTCTTGTTTTTAAGAACAGCCTCAAGACTTACCTTTTTAACCTCGCTTTTAAGTGATTATTACTTATTATAAGTTATGTTTAGGCTGCACGGTGGTTAGCACTGTTGCCTTGCAGCAAGAAGGTTGTGGGTTCATATCTTTCTGCATGGAGTATGTATGTTCTCCCCGTGCATGCGTGGGTTCCCTCCGGGTACTCTGGCTTCCTCCCACAGTCCCAAACATGACTGTCAGGTTAACTGGTCTCTCTAAATTGTCCTTAGGTGTGAGTGTGTGCATGCATGGTTGTTTGTCCTGTCTGTCTCTGTGATGCCCTGCGATGGACTGGCGACCTGTCCATAGTGTACCCCGCCTCTCGCCGGGTGACAGCAGGAGATAGGCACCAGCACCCCAGCAACTCCTTGAGGATTAAGCGGTTTAGAAAATGGATGGATAGTTATGTTTAAATTGTTTTGCATGTTTTACTTGATTACATTAGTCACTAGTTACTCTTATCTTATGTATCTACTGTTTTTTTGTTTTATATTTTAACTTCTTGATGTTCATTCCAGTGCTTCCTCTGTAGGAGGCTTCTAACATCAGGAGCGGTGATCGGCTGTGGCTGCCTGGGTGCTCTCCAGGTAGCGCTTTTGGGTGGAGGTGGGGGTACCAGCCTTGCCTCCTCTGGGCCTTAGGCCAGTGTCTCGGCTGCTGCTGATGTAGATGGCTCCTTAGATGGCGTTTCCTTAGCCTGGCCCGTCTGTACTTGACCTAATGTTCTTTACGACTGCTTTTAACTGTGTATGTGCATGATAGTTGGGCTGGGTGAAGCGGGAGGGGGGTATAACCAGAATCATGTTTTTAATTGGTGGGGAGGGATGGGAATGTGATTACTGTGGGGTCATTTTAATCTGTAAAGCACTTTGAGATGTGTTTCCTGTATGAAAAACGCTTTATAAATTAACAGATTTGAGAGAGGTAATTTGTGTAGAGATCTTCCATAGGGGAAAAACGTAAACAGGTCATGTTTATACAATTAATGACAAAACATTTATTAAACTTGACATTTATTACAATAAATCTTTAAGCAAAATAGTCTAATATTATATATATATATATTCAACTCTGTTCAGATCAGTCCATTTATACAGCACCAACTCACAACAAATATCACCCATAGGAAGTTTAGACAAACAGTTCCACTTCAAACCATGTTATACTGAAATATATACTCACTAACCACTTTATGAAGTGAACCTGTCAAATTACCTGTTAACGTTAAACATCAATCCTCCAATCATATTATAGCAACATTATGGCTTTACATGTTGTGAATATCACTAGTTGATATCAGAATAAGGAGGAAGTAGTGATCCAGTGAACAGCAGTTGTGTTAAAGAAAAGTACTTCTTGATCTTCAAGGAAAATTTGCAGACTGATTTGAGATGACTAAAAATGCACGTATCATACCAAAGGTCTGCAAAGTAACAGGTCTATCAGCAGAGAACAATTCACAGAGATAACAATTCACGCAGATTCACCACAAAATGGGGTCTAGCTGAAGTATACTTTGTAAGCACACTTTGGAGCATTAGTTCCAAAAACAGTGATCTTTGTCTCATCACTCCAGAGTATAGAGTCCCAGTAGTCTTCATCTTTTTCAGCATGGGCCCTAGCCAATTCTAGGCATTCTTTTAATGGGTTTTAGGAGAGGCTTCCTTTGCGGATGATACCCATGCATGCCATTCCTCTGCAGTGAAAACGGTCTTTAGCTAACTGCAGTGAACTTGCACGGCGATTTTCTTCACCACTTCTCATCAGAAGCTCCTGTCGAGATGTTAACTTCTATGGACGACCTGGATGGCTCTGTAAGATGGTTGCACTTTCATTTTTCTTAAATTTTTGGATCACTTTTGCTACAGTATTTTGACAGACATGTAACGTTTTGCTGATCTTCTTTTAACCCTCACCTTTCTTGTTTAAATAAATGATTTCCTTTCTAAGATTTTGTGGCATTTCTCTTCCGTGGGGAGCCATTACTGACAGCATAAAATGGGAAATGCTTCTCTGTTAATGCCCATTATAGACACCTGTCTGCTGGACACTTCTTAAATGAATCATTAGACTCACCTGGGGTTGAATGCCTGTTTATTCTTAAGAGCATAATCTTAAGTGTGGCTTTTCTCCTAAGACTATAATTGGAGTGTATTCATTTTTGCAACATGGGCTTGAATTTATTTTTTAGGGAAATTACTTTTTGTGTGTGCAAATGAACAAATCTTATTGGCAATAAATGGGCCACATTTGTGGGAGTATTTTGTAGTATAGTCCATCCATCTATTTTCTGAACCGCTTATTCCTCTAGGGGTCGCGGGGGGGGCTGATGCCTATCTCCAGCTGTCAATGGGCGAGAGGCGGGGTACACCCTGGACAGGATTTTGTAGTATAGTATGTCATAGAAAATGTTGATTCTGAAAGGAAACTAAAGGTTTTCTGACTAATGTAGTGGACTGTACTCTTTTGTGCTGGGTACTGTTTATATATATATATATATATATATATATATATATATATATATATATAGTGCTCTGTTCATCAGACTATAACAATTGCATTACATGCGTTTTGTATGTTGCGCTTATTTGGCTCTGTAGTACAGATGCATTGTTGATCTCACGCTATGACAAAACTTTAAATAGTGACAAAACTGAGATGTGATTTCGCTGCTGACATTAATCTATTTTAAGTGGATTTTTTTCCTTCAGTTTTATTCCATGGAACAAAAAACACACACAAAAAACCCCAGATTGAATGTGACAGGTCTAAGAGAGACCATTTGGGTATCAGGATCTCTTGGTTTTATTGAGCTACAAAGATTTACCAAACAGGTACACATCTTCACAGACGTGTTCCTCTGTTTGATTCTAGATCTATATTTTTACACGCTCCGTTTCATATTAATGCTCATGATCTATTTGTTTTTATAGTAGTAGAAAACTGTTTGTCTTTCAAAAATCACCAGGTGGCGATGGAGAGTCACGTACCATCTGTACTTCTTGCTCCAAAATCTAATAACCAAAATGAGAACTGCTCGCTATTTACATTTTTATTGTTTGCCATTACCTAATTTTCAGTATCTTTACAGTAAGACAAGATGACAAACAGGTCTGCTAGGATTCAATATTAAGCTGCAACATCAGTCTTTTTTTTTTTTACATGGAACAAAATTAGGCTTTTCTTTGCTGCAAGGTTACCACTGAAGTTGCTTTCAGGAAGTGGAAAAGAGAGATATGTGGTGTCACCTGGGCTTTTTAAACATTCTTTTCAGCTATATTTTTTTAACTAATTAGCACCACAAATTAAAATAATAATAAACATTTCAGACGTTTGAAGGTTGGACCAGCAACATACAATGTTGACAAGAAAAATGTGATTTAAAAAAAAGATTTTTTTAAATAAAGTTTCCCTTTTGATAGATTAGTAAGAAATTCATCATTGGCATTGTTAGAATCTCCAATTTATCTATCAAGAATTAATCTCAGAGACAAAATAATTTAACGAGAGGGGTTGAAAAATATCCTACAGTCAACAGGGCATTTGTAATGTGGGTTTTCTAATAAAAAAAATGTGTTTGTATGGTAAAAATTAGATTTTACATCATTTGTGTGGACATATAAAGGAAAGTAACTTTCACACTTAACAGAAATACTTCATTGTAAAATGACAGTTTTAGAAAAATGTTAATATGTACTTTTTCCCTGATTGTTTCTATTTTTCTGCACTTTACTTTGATGTTTAATTATTGAATTAATTTATTCTAAGTAAAGATTTCCTTGGTCTATGTTAATATTTTCTTTATATAGCTCCAGTTACAAATAGTATAGCTATAGTGTTTTTTTTTCTGGGTCTCTAAACAGTCTTTAATTCTTTATGTTCTCTTTTTTTTTTCTTTTGAGAAAAATAAACAAAATTATATAATAGTCTTACATACAACCAACTGAACCTAAAACATAATGTCATGTAAATCAATAGAGTCTAGTTTCATACCATCAAATAAAAAAATAAAAAACCTCCACCTTGGCTCATTTTATGTAAAAAAAAAACTAAATGGCCAAATTCAGTCTGTGTCCAATTAAAACAAAACACATTTGATCCACATAAAAGGCTGATCTAAATCATCAGATTCGAGAAGATTATTTTAAAACACACGATAGATATCAAATTAAATCAATTATAAAATTAAAGCAGGAACCAGAAGACAGTAAAATTATTCATAAAGGTCAAATTAAAGGTAATAATATTAGAACAAATGAATAAAACTGGGTAACTTTGTATATTGTATAAAAAATAATAATGTACAAATTTTTTTCTTTTTTTTACGTTAAAGAAACCGCAGTGGCTCACCCTGAATAATAAAACATTAAAATTGTGATCAAACATAGTTTATAAATGTAATATTGATTAATGAACTACTCTTTCCTTAACAAATCGTGCCTAAACATTCCAGATAGGAATTATTCAAAAGATTGGGCAGTCAGCCATCTTTCAGTCTTGTCCAACGGTCCGCAGGGAACATTAATGTTGAAATAGATAGGATTAAAAAGAAATAAAAGTTATTGTTAAGAATGTTCGTAATTATTATCATTGAAAAAGTTTCCCCTTGGGAGAAAAATGTGAGCTTGTGACCAGATTTATATCTAGATTAGTGACAGTGTTAATGCTAAAATAAAGTGCTAGCTAGCAAAGCTTCTTCAACCTGAGCAGTTGTTATCAATTAGTTCATTTTAACTATGGTTGTTTAGGAAAATATTACAGGTCATCTTGTTTGAATAAATATATTTCTAGTTTTTTGGAGATTGTTCTGTTGGGTAAAATTGTCAAGGTTTGTATGCCAAAACAAATGTTTCATCGAAAGCACATTAACAGACCTCTAAGATTATTTTGTGTAGGTTACATATCAAGACCACTACTAAATTTCCAAATCATTAATTTTGAAGTAATTTATGTACCTTGATTTACATAAAATTACAAAAAATTTATAACCCAAAATGGAACATCATGAGAAAAATTTTCACTATTTGAATAAGTATTTTTCTAGATTTTGCATGGGTTAAGAAAGTGCTAGCGATTGCAAAAAAATGGCCACCACAGTCTCAGTCTAGATTTACTGTATAATCCTAATTTATAATAATCCAGTTTATTACTGGTAGTTAGAATATAAATACATTTTGCTATTTACATTTCAAAAATAAATTTAACAAATTTATTCACTATATGTGTATTTTGATTGTTAAAACTCCATATTTAAAATAAATAAATAAACAAAAATAAAAAAATATGCTCAATTAAATCAACTAAAACCAAAAATATGCAAATTCTTAACCCAAATTGTTTGGAATAATTTCAAACAGTTGGTTTGTACAGTGTACACATATTTAGCCACAGTGCGGTGCCCTTCCTGTTTCCACATACAGATTGCTCCATAGATCTGCTCACGCTGTAACGAGCAGAGAGGTAATCAACAGGAAGGAAAGCCACACTTTGTAATACATTTTGCAGGATTACTAATAGGGGTGTTAAAGGGTCAGAGGACTCTACCCTGAACATAAAACATTCAAACACACTCTGCTCACTGAATGAATGCTGGAATGGTACATTTTAGTTTAGAAATATATTAGTGGGAAAAACATCTTTGCAGACAGTTATGGATAAAAGATAAACATCAAATGACAATGTGCAAATGTCTTCTGTTGTTGTTTACTTGTGGACATAAAAAGTGTGGTCTGCTGTGTGTTATTTTATGGCATCATGGATGAGTTGTCGATGAGTTATGTTGATTTGCCGTACACTCCAGGAAAGGTTGGCCATGGTTCCATAATTTCACCATTTGTGGATAAAGAAAGTGGTTTGCTGGAATGCGTTTGCAATGAGTTTGTACCCCTTCCTAGAGTCAATAACTTTATTTCTCTTTGGTTCATCTGAATTTTTTTTAATCAAGATTCTAACTGGTTCTTTGTGAGACAATTTATCTTACTTCATTTCGTCTGATAAGTTATATCTAGGTATTTCTTGATTGTTATGATCATGATTTAGGGGACAAAAATATTTTCACCTAGAGCTAGGTTGCCTTGTACAGTTTTTTCCTCTCAATAAATTAAATCATTACTTGGAAGCCACATTTCATATTTAATCTTTATCTGATTTTTTATTTTTTTTTAAGATCTAAAACATCTCAGTGTAGCAAAAAAAGTAGAATCAGAATAAACTGTAGGCCTACATTTTCCACATCATTAATGAACTCCTTTTAATCATCATGTAGCAATATTAACAATGAGTTATCATAGAACATATCTGTGGCCTATTGTTGGCATGCACTGAAATTATGTTCTGGAAGTCAATCTTTGTCACATTAGGGTGGAGTGAGGACGAATCGGAAAGTAGGGATTTCATCAGCGGCTGCTCCTTTTGTCCCGGAGCCACAGCCAAATTCAGTCTCTGTCTGGCTCAGTCTAAATTACTGTTAATCACAATTAACTGGACAATGATGCAGGCCGAGTTGAGGGACAATTGAGGGGCCGGATGAGGATTCTTTGGACTAACAAAAAGCCACCGATTGTGGCAGAGAATTCCATTATGAGGGAAAGCTTGGTGATCAGAGGGGGGCGTAGAAACGGCCTAAAAACAAAAGAACGTGTCCAGAGGGGAGGATTACATTTATCAGGGCTGCCACGCTCACAGAGGCAGGATCAGAGAAGAACAGTGAAAGGGAAAGAAACACAGAGACTATCTGAATGATAAACGTACAAATGTTTGGAATAGGACAAAAAAAACCCACTTTTAATTATTTCTGCTATATTTTGGAACATGAAATTGCTAATTCTGTCAACAATGATTCCGTAAAATCGTTATCTCCAGAAGTGATTTGCTCGTGCCTTTTATGCCGTGCA
Source organism: Apricaphanius iberus (assembly GCA_028564705.1). NCBI lineage: Eukaryota > Metazoa > Chordata > Actinopteri > Cyprinodontiformes > Aphaniidae > Apricaphanius > Apricaphanius iberus. Next base: position 500,713 of record JAPXFQ010001198.1, read on the forward strand.
GCATTTTTAAATGAATTAATTAGGCGATCACAGTAATTACTGTTTATATTGTTGTTAATGAGCCCAAAGGCAAGCGAGCTGCACTCATCCAAATTACACTCATGAGGCACGGAGCCAAGAAAAGGTCCAAACCAGAGCGCCTCCTGCTAAATACTCCCCGGCTCTTCCTGGTGAAGAGACGACTGAGAAAGTGCTTGGTTACGCTTGAAACTTGAAATTTCCCACAGAACATGTCAGTCTAATTAAAAAATTTAATTAGATTTGAGGAACTGGGTTTTAAATAGTTGTTTCTAAAAGAGGGAGAGGCTCTGAACGGCTAAAGTTTAAGGGCCTGATTTATCACGACTCCTGATAATGGCCGCAAAATTGTGTGCGGCGCTAACATTTTTGACAGTGGGTTGTTGATTTGTGGGTGATCTACTAAGATTGAGTGAGCAATTCACAACAGACGCAAGGAGCAGTATTCAGATGGGGACCTTGTGTCTGCTGCTGTATGTGCCATGAGCTGCGCAACAGACTCATGATGGGACTTTGGAAAAATACAGGGGAAAAAACAACATACATATCAATTTTATGGCTGTTACAGAGTTCATTACTTTTAGGTTAGAATGTTGGGAATTATATTTCTCTTGTGTCAGTAATACATTTAATGCGTACGGTGTACATGCACCGCTCTCTTCTCCATCCACACAGCATATTCCAGAGTCAGACTGAAAGCTGCAGCATTTCCAGAACACGGTCGCTGAGATATTTTCTACTAACTTTGTTGAAATGTACCACACTTTATCATGACCTCTATTAAATGTGAAGTTGCAGTAGAAAAAAATGTTATCTTGTATATGTGTAATCTTAAAAAAATGGAGTTAACATGTTGACTTAGGTTCAGGAGCGGGGACCACGTTTCAGATCCACTTCGTACACCCTAATTAGTCCTAATCCAACTCTTCCGGTACCCCGCACCTGTTCTACATCTCTAATCACTTCACGATACACTTATAAGCTCTGCCTGCTCTTCCTCCCTCGTTTGGCTCGATCGTTTCGCCCCTCCCTTCCCCTCCCTCTAGGTTCCGGATACCTGCCGACCCATCGCCGCTCTTCGCAGGGTCTTGCCGACCCGCTTCGTCTCTTCCGGGTACCTGCCGACCCTCTTTCCTTTTCCGGGTACCTCCCGACCCGCTTCGTCCGTTCCGGGTACCTCCCGACCCGTTTCTTCTCTTCCGGTTACCTGCTGACCTGCTTCTTCTCTTCTGGGTACCTGCTGACCCACCCCTTCGGCCCTTCCCCCTTTTTCTTAGCAGCGTCAATCGGACACAGCCCCCACGTTCCGTGCCCCTGTTCACTCCTGTACTACCTCTTCCAATCTCTTTTAGGTTTAGGTTTAGGCTCAACCCCACGTTGACGACTCTGCAATCTGCTGGGATTCCTTACTTAGACAAACTTTTATCTGATTGGATTGCAACGACTTGTAAAGGTCCTCGATATGATTTTTCGGTGCCTTGTACATTGTATAGGCTTTGTCTGAGGGGGGTTCTGAGCAGGTCCGGAAAGACGATTCCTCGAAGACTGCACCCCCACACTGAGTCTTCCCCTGGGTCTCCGACGATGTCCCTCCTCAGACCATTCAATTCTCCACTCCTTCAATAAACTGTTAAAATTCTCAATCTGTGGCGTGGTCCTTGCTAGTGAAATGCTTTTAAAATGTAGCCTGATTTTCATTGTGATACTGTACATGATGACTAACTAGAACTCGGGAATATTAACCACTCCGGTGGAAACTAATGAAGATCCATGAGATCGCAACTCGCTGTACACCCAAAACGTCTTCAGCAGGTGAAAGTGGAGTTATGATGTGTCTTTGGTGGGACAAATAGAGAAACACATTCATAACTGTCAGATTTATGGCAATTAAACTGTTAATTACTATTAGGTTACATTGTGTGAGAATTATATTTTTCGTTGTTCAATAATAAACTTATGTTGAATGTGGTGGAGCAAAGTTAAGACCTCCTTTCAGATTATGTAAAAAAAGATGCTAAAATAGTCGGCATGAACTTTTCGATGTTGAGTAAATCACACTCTGCTTGGAACGCTTACTTGTTTGCCTGTTCTCCTCCCAATATTTTGCATCTTCTGATAGAAACACTGATACTGCATATTCAGCATGGGGAAAAGTGCTAAATGGATTGCACCTGTCTTGCTTTGGGTTTAACAGGTGCAATGCTCTCTGTACCATTGTTAGTAAATCAGCTACAGGCTGTTTTTGCGACACTGTGCGGTTTGTGGCGGTTGTAACAAGGGCAAGCCACTGATAAATCAGGCCCTAAATGTTAAATGGTCTGTAGCCTACTGTATGCCACTTTATCTACTCCTGAGGACCCCAAAGTGCTTTATACGTCTTTCAGTCATTCACACACTGCTGCTGGTGAGATGTGTTGTAGCCACAGCTGCCCTGGGGCAGATTGACAGAAGCGAGGCTGTCGAAAACTGGCCTCAGTGGGCCCTCTGGCTGCCACCAGTGGGAAGTGTCTTGCCCAAGGACACGACGACAGAAGGAGTGGGGGGTTCAAACTGGCAACCCTTTGGTTACAAGATGAGCTCCTACCTCCTGAGCCACGGTCACCTCAATTAAGAGAATACAGAGAGATGTTTCAGATCCCAATCCCTGTCCAATGATTTGATTTTTGTCAGGAATCCATCTCAGCTTTTAACTTCCTGTCCATCAAATTTGCTCTGACATTTAATGGCTGCATCCTACCCGTGTTTCTGTATTTCATCAGGCGCTGCAGCTATCTGACGCACAATGGCTGGGCTCTATAACAAAAAGGTTTCATTGTAAATATGATAATTCCATCAGAGTTGGTAATTAGGTTGGGTTCGAGTGACACAAGCACATCTCAGCCTGAGAAATCCCTGTCTTTTTTTTATTAGTTAAAATGTCAAAGCGGTTGAAACAAAATGGTGGAAAATTTTTCATCATCCATTTGCCCCTGGCACTCAAACTCTTTCCTGCTGAAACATCCATCCATCCATTTTCTGAACCGCTTAGTCCTCCAGGGGTTGCGGGGCCTGCTGAAAACTTTAACCTTGAAATGTTTGACATCTAAGAGTTAATTATTCAGAATCAGTTCCGTGTTTGCTGACATTTTAGTTCAGAGCAACACACCAAACATGTTTTTCATTCACATGGATGAGTCCACTTACTGTGGCACCACATGCAACTTTAGGTACCTTGATTCTCTGGGAAAAGGTAACAGTGCTGGCATAAAAGTTAGCATAGGTGTCATTATTGTCCAGGTGATGCTTCATGCAAGGAGGTGAATGTTGTTATTTTTCTCTTTTGAAATACATTTATTTTAAATAAAACCGGTCAGCACGTATGTTGTGTTTATTCAACACTTAAAAGGGTAAAGCACAAATATCTGTTCATCCTTGGACGGATCTGAAATGAGGTGCATGCTTTCACTTCTGCTACACCATGCTGGAATCCAAGTGCAGGATAATTTCTGGGAACAAATGTCTTTGATAGAGGTGGAAAAGAGTCCACAGCTCATAAAGCATAGCTGGGGAAGTGGGAGGCATCAGGAGAGATGTTGCACCTGGGTTTGTAGGGGGTCATTCAGGTTTTATGAATGAATATGTTTTTTTTTTGTGTAAAAAAAGAAAGAAAAATATTTTTCTGTTGCCTTGGTAACTAATATGCTATCCCCTACCTGGAAACACACGCACACCTCCAAACTTGTCTTTTCCTCTGAATACTGCTGGTTTCTCTGGGGATGAACCATTTCAGAATCTACTTCAAAGCAACAACTACCTGATGATGCAGAGCTGGCCACATTTATTGCCCCCCTTGGTGAAGGTGAGTAAACCTTAAAATCAATTTTTGTTTTACAGAAATAGAACAATCTCACTCGGAAAGTTGTAGAAAAATCCTTCCCTTAATTTGAGAAAATGTATAAGGCGGAGAAATAAATCTCACACTAAGAAAAGATTTTACTTTTAGCAAAAACACAGAGGGCATTTCAGTAAAATGTATTTGTTACGTTTTAGAGTTGATGCAAGGTACTCTATGACTATGTCTGATTCTCTGGGGCACCACTGGCCATCGCTGGACCAGGAGACATATTTATCTTGCCGCCACACAAAGAGCAGAGGGTTCTTAACAACAACAACAAAAATCTCCAAAGCTCCATGTTGGAGAAGTGCACTAGAGAAGGACATTTAGGGGCCAAGAGGTCTCCATAACAACCATTAGACTCTTATCTAATTTCTAAACTCTTTGTTTGTTTTTCACCCAAAAAGGCCTTTTCTTTTCAACCATCACAAGCATAAACATACAGAGTTGATCTTTTTGCAGGATATGAAATCTACAGGACTTTTCACTGGAAACGTATGCATTCATGAGATCAGAGTAAAGGTGAGATTTTAAGCTACACACACTCAAGGTTTGCCCGGATTTCAAACAAAAGATTAGTATGTGAACAATCCCTGCAAAAAGACAAGTACATGTTTATAAACTTAGTGCCACACATGAAAATGAGAATGGAGTAAACCATTAGGAAAGCCAAGACATTTTTAAAATACTTTTGTACTCTGTATGTTCCAGCTTCAGGAAATGCTATGGAGGAGTGTGTGTTGTGCTAATAGGAGCAGGTGCCAACAGATGTGACATTGGTAATTATATGAAAAAATCTTTATTTTATTCCCTTATCCCCTCTAAATGAATGTACCCTAATTAAAGCTCAATCCATGTTTTGTTTTTTTAGACAACCCTGATTCACATTACATGCCACCTCAAAGCACTGAACAAAACAACAGACACAGGAGCTTGGATCGTAAAAGAAAAACAACAGATTTTGTCCTATTTGATGGCGTGTTTCTATTGTGGCTGATATAGAGTGGAATGGTGCTACCAAAATTAACTACAAAGATAAATATTGTTCACTGAGCCATTTCTGCTGATGGACCTGTAGAACGTGGTGTGGCGGTCCTGGCTTCTACTGCTGGATCTCTTCTGGGTGACTCTGACACGGATTTTAAGGCCGACACGGATCAGCGTCACTGAATGATTCAGTCTTAAACACAGACACGCTTAAAGCAAATCATAATTCCCAACATGGTGGAGAATGATGAGCATATAATGCTGTGGAAATGACCGTTCAAAAGGCAGGAAAAATCCAGAGGTTTCCAATAAAAGACCATAAACATACATTTCACCCATAGAGAAGTGACATTTATTAAACATATTAAGAAGAATAGCATCCAAATATTTTCATGTTGCATATTTATAAGTTCCCTTGCATTCCCTTTTCCTGCACCTCCTCTCTCTCTCAGACATTTATCTAAATAGAGGCTCTCTAATTAATGTGTCTGGCGGCCTTATTATTCTTTGAGGGTGATATTTTCCTGTGATGAAAGGCAGAGAAGGTCAATTTTAACAGAGACCCATGGGAGAGGGGAGGACGAGCACATACCGTGTGTGGGGTGTGTATTTGTGTGTGTTAGATTACCTGTGTGTGTGTGTGTGTGTACCTTTACTCCAAAGAGAGAGAGAGTTTAGCATGTAATTGGATGCCGTGCAACCTTTGTGCGCATGTGGATGTGTTGATCATGCCAAGTTGTCCCACCACTCTGCTGCAGCTCAAAACTTGTTGAAAAAGAAATAAAAAAGAAGCTTTTTTTCCCTGTTTTCTCTCCTTATGGAAATTATTTTTTTCCCGGATTCACATAAATAAAGATGACCTTTCATTTATAACCTCCTTGTTCACCCGGGACAGATTCTGGTTTATTTGTGCTTTTGTTAAAAATTGTTTGAAATTACCAATGCACAATACATTCCCTTCTCATTCTTTACAATTTATAAATGATACACTTTCTGTTTTAAGTAAGAATTGTTTTACTTAAAACTTGCTGTAAATCGGGTAAGTCTTAAAGTTAGCAAAATAATGCAAAAAAGGAGTTTTTATCCTTCATCATTGTGTAAGGACACCATGAAATGTATAAAACTGAGTATTTATGAACTGGTTAAATGGTGAAGCACAAAAATGAACATTCAACATTTTAATTTAATCCTTATTCCCGCTCAAAATTAAGAGTTTACTAAATATATAGTTTAGTCCCTTTAAGATTGTCTACATCTAACCCCACATGTACAAAACATTTAACACATTCTATGCTGTCATTATTCAAAAAACAAGGATGAAGCCAAATGTGGAAGATACAAAAAAGAAATTTTAACAAAAACTGCCATTTAAAAGGTTAAACATTAAAAATATAAAGACACTACCATTACAATGAAACTTAAGAGAAACATAAATACAAATATATCAAAGTCATAATTGCCTCATGTTGAAAGAAACAAATATTCTAAAGCTCTTCTCTCAGATGCAGTTTTGCATTAAGTAGAGGTTTGTTTTTTTATATTTGTGATTATGTCTTAAATGTCAACATTTAACATACTAACTAAGACCTGTTGAGTCTATGTTGAAGCTCTTGAATACTCATGACTACTCCTTGAAAGGACTTGTAATTCTATTAAAAATTGCTGAATATGATTTAAAAAGGTGCATTTGATGAGTAGCCAAACACGGATGACACTCCTCATCAAAATCAAATTGGCTAAAGATGGGTGAATCAGGATGCTAAAAAACTAATTAAAAACGTCAGTTGAGTCCTCAGTTAAATTATTAGTAATAAAGCAAAGATAAAATAGAATTATTATTTACTGTCCTGCTTCGGGGAAACCGATGTGTATCAGTGAGTTAAAGATCAGTGGAATGTTCAAACAGGTTTAAAAGATATGAAAACCAGAATAAGAACCCTATAAAGTAAGAGCAAATTTACAACATTAGACTTATTATACTGCGCAGTTGGTAAAAGTAGCACATTCTATTCTGCGAAGGAATATGATAAGCTAAAGAAAAATGTAGAAGACACATAAAAAACCAACAACAGAATCTTTACAAGAAGTTTAAAAAAACTTAGCAAACAAAAGGGATTTAGGAACAACAGCAAGAATGTCAACTTGAAATGATGAAAAACTGAGCAAAAACAGCAGGGATGAACATACTTGGAGTTTGTTCAGGGAATGTTCTAAAGTCTACCAACTGCTTGGAGAAAGGATCTTCAGTGATGATCCTCTGTCATGTAGCCGTCTCTCTCCAGTTCAGCAACAGATTAACAAAAGGGGTGGGGGCAGGGGCGTAGGCTATGGGTGGGTCTGGGGGCCAAATAAATGGCTGTTTTTAAAAGAAATTAAAGTATAGAGATAATATGTTTTATCTTTGGGGGCAGTCCCTTTAAAATCATAATTAAATTATAGAGATGATACGTTTTATCTTTGAGGGGTGTCTCTTTAAAGTCATCATTAAATAAAAGAGAACGGTGGAGAACTGTGGCTGGAGGTATTGGACTGGAGGAAAACCAGGTAAGTGATAGATCTGTTTCTGGAATAGTGTTCTTGACAAATAGTCTTGCAGCAGAAGGAGGGGATTTTACTTGGATGCCAGGTAGGTGAATCCTTGGAGGAGGTAAGCAGGAGACAGATTACTGAGTTTGGCTGGGGATGGGTGGCAGGTCGTGGGTCTGATCTGTTGTCTTTTCTTACAGGTTGGAGCGTTGGAGGGAGGACAGGCTGTGGAGGATGGTTTGACAGTGAGTTAGTTTTGTATTTGCCAGGAGGGAGTTGCAAAGAAGCTTACCAGGGAGGAAACCAATGGAGCGGGCCAAGGTGTGGTATGGTAGGTGTTTTTAAGGGTTGAACAGTACGAGAGCCAAACATGGCGGTATCCAGGAGTGAGGGAGTTGGATCGGCAATGAGGAACCATCAACAGAGACGGAGAACAATCTGCCAGGAGGACAAAGAGGACAAATAAGGTAAGGTAACTCTTAGCAAAGGACTGGGAATAATCATGCTACAGCGAGCAAGACTAAAGTTGGCCATGTACTATGCTAGTCAGCGAGAACCATCTGGCGTCAGCCTCCAGGAGCCGCTCTCCTTTTGAGCAGAAGCAATGATGAGGCTGATGGAGAAGACCCGGTGCCACACCTGCAAATCACAGCCTGTGTTGAGAGGTAAGGAAAGCAAAGGGAAGTCAGCATAGTAGCATTTAAAACAAGAGGAGACGAGTAGGCATAAACCACCACTATAGGTCCTAATAAAAATGGGGAAAATGCCTGTATGCATACTAGGGATAGACCAATATAAAAATCTGGGCCAATATCAATATCTGGTATTAATAGTATTGTCATGGCCAATAATCAATACTTTATATTATATACATTTCCCTACCAATTTAAAAGCCTTTTAAAAAAAAGGACCACACTACTGACACTTCTGTTTTTCAGTTAAATGCTTTACAAATGCTCAGCATTGTTGCTCCACACATGTGCTTCACACACTGTGCACAGGATACCAAGCACCCAGGGGTCTACCAAAAAAAAGCAGGCTCATGAAAAATCTATAATAGAAATAGTGATCATAATAACAGCATAATGAATATAAACGTATTTAGAGCATGTTAATAGGTTTAATACAAAAGTCAAATTTTTGCTGGAGACAAAGGTGAATCCCCCATGTCTCCAGTCTTACCATCGTCCAAACCTGTTGATACATTTATACATCTGTTCCATCATGCCTCAGTCTCAAGTTTGCCACACACCTGTCAAGCTTCTTGGCTATGTCTGCATATAGCGCTTTCTTGAGCAATATAGGTAGTGTGACAAAGATCTGACTCTTTTTGCATTGGTAAATGCTCCCAGAGTGAACATTTATGATAAAAATATGATGCAGTGTTTTTGAAAACATTTCAGACAGTCAGACTATACCAAGATTGTCAAATTAAAATCTTAAAATTGTCGGACCTGTTGACTGAGAGGCAAATATATTATAAAAAAATCTTGAAAACCGGCATGGTTGTCCAATATGGAAATTCGTAGCTGCCACAGCTGGGGGAAAAGGAGCAGTATCTTGCTAGAAAGAGACATTTTCTCAGTTTAATCAGATACAAAGCTTGCATGGCTTTCTCATTAAAATGAGAAAACATTCTTGTTTTAAGGAGATATGTTATATAAAAAGTTTTCAAACATTTAAAGTTGCAACATTTAAATCTTGTTAAAGTGACAGTGTGTAGTTTTTGCAGTACATCTTTGAAAATAGCCACTAAAATATTATGTGATAATAATTACGTAAAGCACATTAATTGCAAAATATTGGCGATATTGTAAAATATGACTTTAAAAATCAGTTTTAAGATACATAGGCGTGGGTCCTCTTTTCAGGCGAAAGCCATATTAGATGTCGTCTTTACTTCTACAAGAGCCCGGACAGACAAAGTGCACGGAACATGCCCGCTATTAAAACATTGATTTCCCCTCAAAATGCAAAAAAGTATCGCCATAAATACATTTTTACCTCTTCGCTAGTTCCAAGCGATGAAAGAGAGACTGATGTGCTCGTCATGTTGCTGCAAATAGATCATTCTCAGGGAATTGAGCGTTTGAAACAGCACTAGTTGGACCTCCGTTTTTAAGTTTCTTACACGAAGACACAGATACCGCATGCTTGTGATAATTAAGGTGTGCACTGCCCCTTACTGGCTGAAAATTACACACTATGCCTTTAAAACCTAAATATCTTCTTGTTTTAAAAAGAAAGATCGTAACTGTAAATCAGCCACACTGCTTTCGAGTTGTTTAAGAGTCTAAGACACAGGGGGAAGAGTGAGATGGAGTTCCTTTATGCCATTTTAATAAATTGTGATGTGTAAGAGAGTGAGTTCTATATACAGTAGATATTACTTCTGAATTGATTTCCCAGCGGTGGCAGTTAAATGCCTTCTGTAGCACAGTGTGACAGTTAAGTGTTGCATTTGCAATAAAAAAAAAAAAAAACTGTCTGGGAAACAAATTAATTTGTAATATTGCCCATGTCCGACAAGTTTGTGACCAATGTCTGAAGTGGATGTGCTGGTCTTTGAGCAGACACTCATTTAGGATTTAAATCTGTTTCCATGGTCCAGCTTTCCTCAACAGGTCTCTTTATTTTATCGGCTGAGCGACTTCTCATCACAGCACACTTTCCTGTGCATCCAAGCTGACAGTTTGAATTAATAACAGCATTTATTTATGTGTGTCAACCTGCTGTGTTTAACGCTTGAAAGGAGGTTTCATTAATTGTGTCGTATTCAAAGTGTTTAAAGGTATTAGTTCTTGGAATTTAATGTGTAAATGCACTAAAAAAACTATTAATATTGCTGACCAGGAGTGTATGGAGGAAGTTTTAAAGAGGGCAAAAGGGGGGCCAGTGATGCTTTTGGGTGTTACATAGAAAATATAAAAACCCCAAATAAAGATCAAACATTGATGTGAACATACATTGAGTAAGGAAAATATTCAGGCCCTTTAAATTTTTCTTTCTCTGTTTTATTGCAGTCACTTGCTAAAATCAAAAAAGTTAATTTCATTTCTCATTATGTACACTGAGCACATGAAAGAATTTTTTTGTTGTTGCAAATTTATTAAAATAACTTAACTGAAATATTACATGGTCATAAGTTTTGAGATTCCTTGCTTAGTATTGAATAGAAGCATCTTTCGAGGTAGCAGCCATGAGTTTTCTTGGGAAGAATGCAACAAGTTTTTCATACCTGGATTTAGGGATCCTCTGCCATTCTTCTTTCCATATCCTCTCCAGTTCTGTCAGGTTGGATGGTGAATGTTGGTGGACAGGCGTTTTCAGGTGCTCCAGAGATGCTCAATTGTGTTTAGGTCTGGGCCAGTCAAGAACGGTCATAGAGTTGTTCTGAAGCCACTCTTTTGTAATTGTCCTGTTGAAAGGTGAACCCAGTCTGAGGTCTCGATGATCTTCCAGGATCTGTCTGTACTTGGCAGCAATCATCTTTCCTTCAATTGCAACCAGTCGTCCTGTCCCTCAAACTGAAAAAAAAAAAAAAAACGTCTCCAAAACATGATGCTGCCACCACCATGTTTCGCTCTAGGATTTCATTGGGAAGGCGATGAGCAGTGACTGTTTTTTTCCACACATACCAAGATGCGGACTGAGCGACGGGAGAGGCGGGACATTTCCCAGTGGCCTGGCCTGCTCCATGACTGCAGACGGTCAGGTTGGGTGGTGCTTGATTAATACATAAACAATCCATCCTGTAGCTCATCGGGGCATCCGCCGTACTGGACATCGACGTAACAGATGCAAGGTACTTGTTGGACATGTCTCCCACACTTTCTGTGTCAATGCCCTCTATCCCCTGCACTTTTGTCAGTAGTTTAATCCGTTAATATGCGGTAACTTATTTTTCCTACCGGTCTTTAAACGTACTTCAAGTGTACACAAGCTAGCAGGAATCAGTTAATCACATACAGGTGCTGTATATCATCAGAGCAGTATGTTGAACAACCGATGCAGCAAAAGGCAGAAACTTTCGACAGTTTTCTCCACATAAGCTGTAAATTGGGTTATGTTTTTACCAGCTAAGGCTACTCAGCAAGGTCAAATCTTTCCTATCCCGAGCTGACCTCGAAAAGGCTGTCCATGCCTTCATCAGCTCGCGGATTGACTATTGCAATACCCTCTACACTGGACTTAATCAATCACTCCTCAACCGTCTTCAACTGGTACAGAACGCTGCAGCACGTCTCCTCTCCAACACCTCTAAATACTCTCACATCAGCCCGGTCCTCCGCTCTCTCCACTGGCTCCCAGTTCGGTTTAGGGTAGAGTTTAAGATCTTGATGGTTGTTTTCAAGGCCATCAACGGTCTGGCCCCTGACTATCTCACTGACTTGGTAATGGTCTACCAACCAGCCAGAACTCTCCGCTCCTCAAATCTCATCACATTGGTCTCACCCAAGTATAACTATAAAAAGTTTGGAGGCCGGTCTTTTTCCGTCCAAGGCCCAAAGCTGTGGAACGCACTTCCAGTGCAGCTTCGAAGCAACTCTAAGTTGTGTGTTTTTAAATCACAGCTGAAGACACATCTTTTCAGACAAGCTTTCGACACATAGCAACTGACTTAATTGTTGTTTTTTACGTGCTTTTATTTATTTAGTGCCGTCTACTATGGTTCTTGTTTTTATTTGTGTTTTTATTCTGGAAAGCGCCCTGGGCACCTTTTGGCTGTTGTAAGGCGCTATATAAATAAAATTTGATTTGATTTGATTTGATGTTGTTAAATGCAGATAATGTTAGTTAAATTATGACTAGTTAATACATGTTACTAATGTACTACAGTACTTGTTTTACATTCCTTACTAGTAAGTTCATGCTGGGAATAATCCCAACCCTCTTTCATTCATGTGCAGAAGTAGTGCTCACTATTGTTGTGCACATATTTGAAAGAAATAATCAAGCTCCATCATACATCAGGGGTCTGATTGTTCCGCATGTTCCTAACAGAGCACTTCGATCTCAGAATGCAGGTCTATTGGTAGTTCCTAGGATTTCTAAAGCAGAATGGGCCGCAGATCTTTTAGTTATCAGGCCCCTCTCCTGTGGAACGAGCTCCCAGTTTTATTCTGTGAGGCAGACACTCTCTGCTTTTAAGACTAGGCTTAAAACCTTCCTTTTTGATAAAGCTTATAGTTAGAATGGCTTGGGTTATCCTGAGCTGTTTTTATAATTATGCTGCTATAGGCTTAGACTGTTGGAGATCAAACCGACCACTTTTCTTCTCTCTTCTACTTTTCTTTTCTACTACTCTCCAGATATATTTGTTCTGCTGTTATTGTGATTGTTAACCTTTTTTTCTCTCAGTGTTTTTCTCCCCATAGAAGCTCCACCCGTTCAGGTACTTTGCTCAACTATAATGGCTGCTGCTGGATGGGGAGCATTGGCCCAGGTGAGGCTCTAAGTGGCCGAGCATCCTCCATGCTTTCTCTTCTCTGCCTTCTCAGTCCCCCAGATGGTCATGTCAGATGACCGATTGTACTGAGCCAGGTTCTGCTGGAGGTTTCTTCCTGTTAAAGGGGAGTTTTTTCTCTCCACTGTCGCTACATGCTTGCTCAGTATTAGGGATTGCTGAGGAATGGCTGTTGTTGGAGTCTGCGTGATCTGGGCACAACCTTAAGTTGATGACTCATCGCAATCTGCTGAGATTCCTTACATAGAGAACTTAACTGATTGGAATGTTTGCACAGATGAAAAGACAATAGAAGTAGCTAAGAAAAAATATCTTTGACACATAAGGGACTTAAGGCTAATTACCTGCTACTCATCCTATATCTGTTTTAAAAATTTTGCTTTCCTCATTTTCATATCTTTATTGTTACAATAGAAAAAAGAGAACCGGGAAGGGCACATAGGACTAGAGGCCAGCATCAGGGAAGATGTAACAGGTAAGGAGAGGTTAAAACGTTCTGAGAAAAAAAGATTAATTTGTGGGAGAAACCAGGCATGAATCAGGACAGAGTTTGAACTAATAATTCAGAATAACTCTCATTTCCACTCCAAAATATCATTTTGTTTGTAGTTAATAGTTAACCCAGGATTAATGACAATTAGTTATATGTGCTGCCTTTACATTTCCCAGTATAGGTGAAGATGAACTAGAATAATACAATTCGAGTACATGTTATATCATAATAAAAAGAAATCAAATTTTGTTGAGGAAAGAAACAGAAACTATGTGTGGGCACATGGGCAGCCTTTGTTTTATTATTTTACCATTTGAAATTGTGTTAATCTGCCTGAATTTCACTCTGCCATGAAGCCCCGATTGGTGGAGGCTTGGAGTGATAGTTGACTTGGTAGAACTTTCTCCCATCTTCCTACCGCATCTCTAGAGCTCAGACACTGATCTTTGGGTTCTTCTTTACCTCTCTGAACAAGGCTGTTCTCCAACAATAGCTGATTTTGGCTGGAGGACAAGGTCTAGGAAGGCTCTGGTCCCAAACTTCTTCCATTTCAGGATTATGGATGCCATTGTGCTCTGAGGAACCTTGAGTGCTGCAGAAACTATTTTGTAACCTTGGCCAGATCTGTGCCTTGCCACAAATCTGTGTCTGAGCTCTTTGGGTAATTCCTTAAACCTCATGATTCTCATTTGCTCTGGCATGCACTGTGAGCTGTAAAGTCTTATATAGACATATGTTTGCCTTTCCTAATGAAGTAAAATCAATTTAATTAAACACAGCTTGACTCGAATGAAGGATCAGAACCATCTCACAAAGGATAAGAAGAAATGGACAGCATATGAGTTAAATATGAGTGTCACTGCAAAGGGCCTGAATACTTAACCTGGCATTAGCCAGATCTATGTGTAGCCCCGCCCCGCTTCGTGCCTTCACATTTCGATCTGATATCTTTGAAATAGAAACCGTCTTAAAGAGGGAGGACCGTCTGGTAGAATACCTTGAGTTGATTGGAGCACGCGCAAGGTCACGCCTGTCATGCACCGGCTTCTACGCGAGCGTCAACCAGCGCAGCTATATATTTTTCCGCTTTTCACAAAGTGCTTTACTCACTTTTTAACGAAGAAATTGTATCCAGTTCCTCTACAACCGATTCAATGGCCGCTTCTATGCAAGCGACCATGTTTCTTTGTCTTAGCTGGGCAGTTGATACAATCGTCACGACTGAACTCCCACCCCAAAGCACAATGTTGACAAACCATTGGCCCGATCAAAAATGGGTTGGAGGTCAAAACGGTTTTGACTGGAGCAGTACAAGATGTATTCTCCTGAGTTTGGAAAACTCCAAATCTCACGAGAATACATCTTGCAGAGCAATGTTACTGAAAACTTATGACCATTGAATATTACAGATTTGCTTTTTTTCATACATTTGCAAAAAATTCTACATTTCTATGTATTTTTTTCTGTCAAGATGTTACTGAGGCTTTGGAGTTCAACTGAAGCCAGTGTGGCTGGTTAGACGCGTTGAAAAAAGGCTGATGTGTGCCAAACACTGGCACCACCGATGCTCTTGTCCTGCAGCTTTCCTACAGCTGAAATGTAGTCTACAGATCAGGAAACAGTAAATTCAGAGAGTAATTTTGACTTCTGATCGCTTCAGTTGGAGAAATGTTTATAAAACTTTGGGTGAAGCGGTGCTTAAATTCAGTCTCCAGTGGAGCACAGATACAGCCCACAGAAAAACATTTAACCCCCATGAGAAGGCATCTGTCCCGGGCAAAATCCATAACCTCATGAAAATATAATCTCCAGCTCCCACTATGTGATTACACACAAAAGGGAGAATAATGGTTCCATGTGGAGCAGGAACCACAGCAGGTATTTGTATTTTAAGTGCAATCATTTAATTTATTTTTTATAAGTAGTTCTGTTTGCTTTTTTGGATTGAACATTATTTAAAATAAATTAAAAAAAGACTGATGGACTGGCGACCTGTCCAGGGTGTACCCCGCCTCTCGCCCGTTGACAGCTGTAGATAGGCACCAGCCCCCCCGCGACCCCTGGAGGACTGAGCAGTTCAGAAAATGAATGGATGGATAAAAAAAAGAATAATATTGAATAGCTATTAACTCACTGGTCGATTGCTAGAGATAAACACCAAACCTGCTGCACATTCATCTGCCAGACAAAAGCTGATGTTAAAGAGCAGTAGTTAGACACAGGGGCGGAGCTATGGGTGGATGGGCACCGGCTCACCAAGATTGACAGACAGATTTCCCACCCACCAGAGGTGCCCAGGCCATAGCTTGGGGTTGCCATGGCAATACCAAGATTTGGTCAAGCAGCTGTTTAACAACGGCAGTTATTTTGTAATAACATTTTAACAATACAATGTAAAATGCTTAATATTACGAATGT
Source organism: Apricaphanius iberus (assembly GCA_028564705.1). Lineage (NCBI taxonomy): Eukaryota > Metazoa > Chordata > Actinopteri > Cyprinodontiformes > Aphaniidae > Apricaphanius > Apricaphanius iberus. Next base: position 516,496 of record JAPXFQ010001198.1, read on the forward strand.
GCACTGTTTTCCACAGTGTAATAAAAAGATAGAAACTTTTACATCTGCTATTAATTATGATCTACGAAAAAACTCCAGTTACTTTGCAACTACTTACTGACACTACACAACTATTACGCTATTGCAGAGAAAATATCATGGTGCTATTCCTAACACCCACCCAGTGAGGTTCATGATTTTTTAATATATATATAATTTTGTCTTATTTCATTTTTTCCATAATTTTGTCTTATTTCATTTTTTCCATCCATTTTCTTTACCGCTTAATCCTTAATGAGTCGCGGGGGGGGATGGGCTGGTGCCTATCTCCAGCTGTCAACAGGCGTGACAGGTCGCCAGTCCATCACAGGGCCACATAGAGACAGACAGGACAAACAACCATGCACACACTCACACCTAAGGACAATTTAAAGAGATCAATTAACCTGACAGTCATGTTTTCAGACTGTGGGAGGAAGCATGCACGGGGAGAACATGCAAACTCCATGCAGAAAGACCCTGCGCTGGGATACGAACCCACAACCTTTTTGCTGCAAGGCAACAGTGCTAACCACTGCGCCACTGTGCATTTTATGTTTTACATAATTTAATTATGTCTTTTGTGTTTTTTAACACCTACGCAATTTTACAGAGATCCAGTTATGGAATAAGTATCTACTGTAATATAGTCACTTGTAGGTAGGCTATAGGAATGGCTAGGCGCTACGTCATCATGTCCAAAAAAGCCACTTCCGTGTCGATTTGCTGGACTACAACAGAATTAAAAATGGTGCAGTGCTGTGTCCCGTGTTGCAATAACAGAAACGTTGAAAACAAAAAAATCTTTTATTACTGATTTCCCGACCACGAAAAAGAGAGGAAGAGATTGCTGAAGTTGATACGGTAAGTTGGATCTCAAATGATGAACATTAATAACAAAAATAATAATAACCGGCTTGCGATTACTAGAGAGCTAACGTTACTAACTCGTAACAAAAAGCAGTTGTAAGATGTTTTTAGGTGAGAAAGTAGACCTTCTAACTTCATTTATATGGTCTATTTATTAAGAATCTGCCTAATTTAAATGTTCTCCGGCGTTTTCGGAGCAGCTCAGCACCACAGGTAGGCGGCGGGAGCTGCGGGCACAACTGGCGGTTGGAGTGTGTTTTCCCCGCTTACTGCAGCCTGACCCCGCTACGTCCGATCTGTTAGTAGCGGCTAAAAGTCAGATATAAAGGGATTAGTATTAGTAAATGTGACAGATAACTGCAAGTATCAGAAAATAAAATATATTTTTTATCTGGAATTTGTGATACTTGTTTAGTTTATATTGGTATTTTATAAACTGTGTCGTCAAAGTTTATAACACTATTTTGGCATGTAAATTCATAGTAATAAAATTATTTCACCACAGTACCCGTTAATGATCAAACAGAGCACTGTAAGCATTCTGCTAAGATTACATCGGTGGAGAATAAACTCTCTTTTTTCTTTGTTTTATGCAGACAGTTCTGCAGGGGGGAGAGACCAGAGTTCATTCTCTCATGTGACTTCCCAAAAGCTCGGAGCGATCTTTACCCGTGTCCTCGATCATCTTCAGTCTCCTCATCTTCTCTAATGTTTTAAAAAATATATTTTAACATTTGCTTTTGACAAGATAGTCACAGTATACATTTCCTGTGCTAGTTGGTTGATTTGTGTCATTCTAATGAAAACAACCTTTACTAAAAACATTTTGTCTATTTATGTTGTAGGTAGGCTATCTGATATGAGTTTACCGGATTATGATAAAAAAACGTTTGCTAATCCGTGCTTAGAAATTTTGTAAATAAATTTTGTAGTTGTAAAGCAACACTGCTGACCTAGGTTGGTAAAATATGAAATGCCTTAAACTATTAGTGCTTGTATCCAGCACAAACTATTATCAAACTAATCTATTAACGGTATACCTCTAAAGCTGGTCATCATCAATTATTTCATTTGAGTAAACCAAACCAAAACACGGCTAAAAGACAGTCAGCAACATCATCCCGTCTTTACATTTACGTTAGCTAACCAACATCCTTACTTTCTCACCTCAACATTGTAGCTTTTTTTCTTCATGGAGGCCTGGACTTTCCCTGATAGACTTCCACCTGACATTGAAACTGATATAATCGTATTTGAATTATAGGAGTTAAGACCCTTCTGAACAAACTTTGGGAAGTCAGTAAAGTAGGCTGTCACTGTATAAAAGTTGACCGGTTCTTGTGCTGTAGCGGCTGTAACCATAGTTGTTTACGCGACCTACCTAAAAATGAATGGACATGGAAGCTATTCTTAGCGATTTGTGATGTCACACTTGCCATTCCCATAGATATTCTGGCGTAGTAGGGCAGAACAGCTGCTCAGGAGAACAATTGGGTGCCGCAAAGGATCATGGGTAGTGGATTCATGTTCATTGTACAAGTTCTCTGGTTTTATGTTATAGATTTGTGTTTCAATGTAGTCATGTTCTTTAGTTAGCCTTTGAGTTATGTTATTGGCAGTGTTTGGCGGTATTTGTGCACCGTGATAGAGATGGAGGTGCACCAGAATGAGGTTTCTGATCTTGACCCATAATGCTGTTGCTGTGCTTCGGTGCTAGCTGTCAATAAAATTGTCTTGTTGTGGTTGTGTGGTGTAAGTGACACAAGGTTTAATACAAATCAGGCCTTTTCAGTTAATCAGTAATTTTTTTTTCTGGGTGATGTCACAATATCATTTGTATTATAGGATACTTTACAGTGGGACGGATTGTGTTTAGCATGCAACTTTAACATGCAGACACGCACATCTGTTATGACCTTCAAAATTAATCAGGCCCATCCAGATTATTCCAGGCCCACCCATACTCCACATTCTGGCTCCAACACAGGTTAGATATGAACAACTTAAACATGAAACAGACAGACAGATAATATCAAGGAAAGATGTAAAGACAAAAAACAAGGTTGTTTTCACACCTGATAGTCCAGGAGATTTTGTTCAATTAGGCACCATAATTGTAACATTACTTCTTTTAGCTGGTTGGCATTCACACTTTCTCAAACAAACCAAACTTTACAAACATAAACATAACTTTACAGACATAAGTTTTTATTGTTTTTTTGGATTGCTCTCTTGTCTTTGGCAAATGTGCCCCAAAAAAAATGGGAACAATGGACACCGGACGTGTCAGTAGCACGTTAATGGAGCAGCACTTTTTACTCGCGTATTCTGCTGCTTGGCCCTTTCCTCCGGGGACGTCAGCAGCATGTAGCATCAGGGAAGCAGCTGTCACCGAGAGAGCCCGAAATCATACGAGAACAGCAAAATAACGTATGGTTTCATCAGTAAACGCAACAACAAGCAGGAAAAAGACATGGCTCCAAAAGGTCTGTATTTCATGTTCTGTCCGTTTATCACATTAATAAGCAGCATAAACTCACCATCTTGCCCCAAAACAGCAGAGACGTCACTTCAGGCTTTATCCTTTACGTTGTCCTTTGTTTTATTTTAAAAATTTTCGGATGCCGAGCCGTTTGATTTCCTGTCTTCCCCTATCCAAAATTTCGAAATTCAAACGTTTCATAGGCATAGCACGTAGAACACAGGACTGCCGCGTATATTTAGAAAAGTGCTGCGACATGACACCGGGATACGAATGACGCGGTTTTTTTGGTTGTATTGAATGCCCTGTGCCAGGGCTGTACCTTAAAGTGATAGTCTGGATCTCTAAATGAATTACAAATTTTGAGAATTGTATTAAATTGACCTCCTGGCCTTAAATGTTGATATAAAATAAGTCACTTTATGAAATATAACATTATGGGTAAGTCCCGCCTTCCCGTATCTCAGCTATGGCTCAAAAGCCACGGTGCCGTCCGCTTGAACCAATCAAGTGATGCCAAGGGCAATCATCATGCTGTGTGCTCGTAACTGCACGCAAGCTCAGTTTTCTGTTTTCACGGAGCCTCCGAATCAAGCCTCTGTCAGTATTTTCAAACCAAAAAAGCATCCTCACCTCTGATAACTCCATTGTTGACACTCTGGTTGTTTTCTCTCTCTCCTCCGCACGTCTTGGCCCATTGACCTGGTGCGTGCACGGAAAAGTAGGCGCAGCTTCAAGTGCAATCAGAAAGGGAGGGGGAGGGAGCTTGGGTCGTTTTTTTTCAAATCATGTCCCTCTCTTTTTTCTTACAAAGTCAAGACTATCACTTTAACTCTTCATAGCCTATTGCACTGGTGCACAAGAGGTTGCTGGTTTTGTAGCATGGACAAAAAAGACAATAAAGTTGTAGCATCAACACAAGTTGGTTTGATTGCGCAATCATACCTCCAAAAATGAACAGTGCATTCATGGGCAAAGGAATCAGAGTTTGAGTAAAGAGGACTAAAGAGGGCTGGTGTGAATGGACCTGGCAGGAGCATGTGGGTAAAACTGAATCCAAACATGGCAACCAACCTGCTACAACACTAGAACACATGTAACCTGAACAGAATAGAGAAGTTAGTCAATAGGGGTAGATTTGAGAAACTCAGTGTTATAATTTATGTTACTTATCAAACTAACCAGCTAAAATTCTTGTAGTTAATCTGGATTTTTCCATTGTAAGCATATTTCCATCTTTTGTTCCGTAAGAGCTTATTATAACCATTTGAATAAGCAATCCTTGCTCTGTACCATTGAAGTTGTATTTATCATGCTGCAAGACATAAATCCAGGTTTACCTCTGAAGCTCTAGATACCACAACCTCCAGAAAAGAGGTCTGCAATTAGTACTGGCCAATCAATGTGGTAATTGCAGAGCAAGACTGATGGACGGAGCACAGAGGGGAGGGGTCCACTTGATATTGATTTGCCCCTAAACCAATTAGTTGGTTTCAACCACTTTGGCTCGCTAGTCCCCAGCCATCTGCTTGCAGTATGCAAGGAGAGAAAAAACTGCTATAAAGAACTGCGTAGACAGTTTACAGCCTCCTAATCAGGATTCAAAGCTTTGTCAGAAAATTGATTAAATTCTGACTTTAATAAAACACATTGTTATTACAGAACACTCCATTGACACCTGTCACCAACCGGATCAAGAAAAAATGTCAAGACAATCTCAGAAGTAGCTTAAGAAAACAGAATGGGTGATGTCTGAAACTGACTTCTCTTACACCAGAGGTCATCATCTTCCACCCATGTTAATAACAACTATATACTGTATGAAAATAGTAAGCATACGGTTTGAAAGTTTACATGTGCAAAAGGTCTTTTATATGATCATAGTTCGGATTAGAATTTGAATGTTTACATAAGCCCTGTAAAAAAAATGGATTATGTAAAGCATGCATGTTTGATCGGAGTAAATCATTTTGACAATCAAAACTATCTAAATTACCGGAAATTGCCATAGAAGCAGACTTTTGTTGTAAACAACATTGCTGCAGACATTCAAAAAGGAGTAGAGCATGCTTTTATTTTGTCTGATTTACTGTATGTACACACCAAAAGCGAATTAAGCAAGCGACGAGTCAGGTGTACATGTTATGTTGAAAATCTCTGAACTCCAGCTTTAATTCGCGCCGCGTCAACCAATCAGGGGACAGAGTTTCAGTGATTCTGTGACTGTCATGGAGTCACAGCCTCAGCAGGACAAGGAGGAAATACTGATAAACATCGTGGCTAATCACCCCGAGCTACATGACACAAGCAGTTTTCTTTACAGAGACAGGAAAATAAATAATTATAAATAGGTTAAAATATTTAGACAGGAATGCTCTTAAGAGGTTTGTGGGTGGCTCTTAAAAGAGCCGTTGTTGCTGTGAAAGCACGTCTCTGCCTAGAAGTGAGCCTTGAAACGGCCTCTTCACCTGGTTTTCCGGGTTGCAGCTCCCGCACCACATCCCACGCTGCTCAAATATTATAAACTTTTACGAGCAAAAGAAAAATGGACAGCTGCTCAGACATGTAGTTGGTGTGTTGGCAGACGAAGCTTGGACTTTCACAAACTGGGCGAGCAGGTCACGTTATCCAGGCGGTGAGAAGCCGGTGATTATGAGAGGGTTCTCGCTTCTGTTTGTGGATAGGACAGCGTGTTCGGCCCCGGCTTCAGCGGAGCTGGGGCTAGAGTGCAGCTACCGGTGGATTATGGATTATGGTCTCCGATTCGCCGTAGCTAGACTGTATCTGTAGCTCACCAAACCCCGAGTGCAGCGGTGCCAGCTCTACCGGAGGCCAGGCCGAACACGTAATCTACTCTGTCCTCCGTCAGATCGGAGACCATAATTCAAAATCCACCGGCAGCTGCACTCTAGCCCCAGCTCAGCTGAAGGCCAGTTCGCGTGTGAAAATATTATATTTGAAGCGCGTCCAGTTCGCTTTGTACACGCTTCAAGGTGCGAATGTTCAAGTATCCAGCTGGGGGCATGTGGCGCGTTCTGACGCTTCTGGTGTGGACACAGTGTTACAAATACAAGCCTTTATTGTCATGTTCACAATCAAATTCTAAACCAAACGGCAACGTATTGTACATCTATGCATAATGTAACGTTCATGCGCAGTAATGACCAACATTAAGAATAAAAGTTTACATGCATAGCGATCGGATTAACCAGAACTAAACAAAACAGGATAGAATAGAACAGAACAATCCCTTACTCTCCCATAAGGCAGAATTTGGTTGTACCAGCAGCAAAGCTGCAGGAAATACAAATGTTAATTAACACTAGGAAGTGGAGAGGAATAAGAAAAAAAAAGAATTTAAGAGTAAAGAAAAATATGTACATTATGGAGAGAGTTACATAAAACAGAGAACTGCACAGTTATTAAAAATAAAATTAAAGATAAGTCACATTCCCAGGTTGTAATGTGCAACACAGATGGATACTTTAAAGATATTTAAGTTGTTAAATATTCAGAAACATGCACAGAATGGGCATGTGAACTTGTGCATTAAAAAAGTAAACAAATTTCCAAAAGTTTGCATATATAAACTGAGAAAAAAACAATGTGCCAATTACGGCACCAGAAATGTTAATTGGTGAGTTAGTCCAATTTACAGCAGGGATGTAAACATTTATCTTTGTTGGGAGCAGTTTTGGTTGTATAGCTGCAGGGGGGAAGGACCTGCAAAAAATGCTCCTTCATACATCTAGGATGCAGTAGTCTGTCACTGAAGGAGCTCTGCAGCTCAGCAACATCTCTCTGTCTCTGTCCATCATTGATCTTATTTTGGCTTTAGTCCTATCTCCCACTTGCTGCACTGGATCAAGGGGGCGCTCTAAAACAGAGCTGGCCTTCTTGATAAGCTCATCTGGAAAAATGTATTTAGAAGCGCTCCCTGGACCCCAAAAGACCTCAGCTGCCTCAGCAGGTAGAGTCGGCTCTGTCCCTTCCGGTAAAGAGCATCAGTGTTGTGACTCCAGTCCAGTTTATTGTTCAGGTGAACACCCAGGTCCCTATAAGAGTCCACTATCTTAATGTCCACTCCCTGGATGTTCACCGGTGTCAGTGTGGTGGGTCTGCGTCTCCACAAGTCCAATTCCTTGGTTTTCCCAGTGTTGATCAGCCGGTGGTTTTGCTGACTCCAGTCAACCAAGTTCTCAGTCCACTGTCTGAACTCTGAGTTGTCCTCACCTGTGATCAGACGACTTCTGTAGGTGGTAACATGGGGAGTTGGTGGAGAAGTCTGCAGTGTAGAGGGTGAAGGGGAACAGCGCCAAAACCATTTTTACAGCATTTGTGAATGCAGCTTGTCGAAGGAACTCAACAACCTTTAGTAATTCCTGAGGCTAAAACACATTCTCACGCCTGTTATTATAAATATTCATGACTCCATCTTCAAGACAACAAAAGCAAACCAATAAACGATCAAAGAGAAATAAACTGATCAACGAAATTGACTGCTTACGTTTTATCAGAACATGTCAAATCCCTTTATTATTATTTTAATGTAAAGCAAATAGAAAACACCACATGTAGCAGCCATATTCAAATAATTAAATTTATCATCGCAATTATTAAATAGTTCTAAATTTGACTAGCCTATGCCACAAAGCTGTGCATTTATGTGTTGGTTCTGATTTATGTACTAAAGTACCACTGATGGCAACAGCTCAGAAACTTCCTGGAAAGGTGAGAGGAATCACTGATTGTGTTTAGAGATCCTGTCCTGCAGAAGCTCAGAAAGAGGTCCTGCACAGAGGCAAGAAATGCTGAAGACCTTGTCAGCTCTCAATATTATCCTCTTACTGGACAAACTCCTTGGGGCGGGTTTTCCCCTTCTTTTTCTTCTTTTTCCACTGTGGACTAATTCATAAATGGACCGAGGAGTACAAATGGCTCTCTACACTGATTACACACTTTATTAGACATACTGAAGAAAACGGCAGAAACAATACTACTCTGCCCATGGCATGCGATTTTAAACAACCAGGCAAGTCGATGCCAACAACTCAGAGTACCCCTCTGAACAGACGCGTCTATTGGGAAGAACCCCCGACTCATCAGAAGAGTGGCCAGCTCTTAGACGAGAAACACCCAGGAAGAAAAATAAGGAATATTAAAAGAAACTCCTCAACCAAAAACTTTGATTATCCCTTTAAAGAACAGATTCACAACACTAACCTCTACCATCATCTCTCTGAGTCTGGCAGACTCTCAGAAAGGCCAGCGAAACACAAAGAAAGATAAACGAAACAGCCACAACAAGCAGCAACAACAAGCCAACACTGACAAGAAACCAAAGAGAACAGAAAACAGCAAGAAAGGGAAAACGCTTGCTATTATTCATGACGTATCAATCAAAGGTATTCAACAGCTATGCATCAATAAAAGTGTTTTTAATTACCCACAGATGACAGTTAAAGAACTTTCTGAAAGGATTCCAATGATTATTGAGAACAACCCAGGGCTAGAAAAATGTGTTGTCCATGCGGGAACTGCTGACATCTCTGATAGAAAAGAAATCTAAAATTCTAAAGAAAGACTTCTTGGATTTACTCCAGAACTTTAACATCAACAAGATAGAAGTTCACATATCTGGACCAATCCCAGCAATGCCCTTGGGCAAACAATTTAGCAGGATCAAGGCATTCAGCAGGTTTTTTAAAGCTATCTGTGCTGAAAGGTCTATTCGATTTCTAAATAATTTGAAGATTTTCTGTGAAAGAAGACATCTATTCACAAAAGAAAGAAATCAAAATATAATACCATGCAAACATAATCTCTCAACCTCAGAAAGAAATATTAATGCAACTATACAGAACATAAAATCACTATTAGGAAAATCACTCCTAATCAATGATTACATCATCATACATGATATACATGCTCTATTTATCTCAGAAACTTGGCTAGATGAAAATACAGAACAAACTGTATTAATAGAGACTTGCCCAAAAAATTATCGCTTCATTAGTGAGACCAGGAAAAACAAAAGGGGTGGTGCTCTTGCCATAATTTTTCATCAATCACTAAACTTTGAAAAGGTATCACTAGGCGAATTCAGAACCTTTAGATATTTAGCTACTCATACAAATGAACCAAATAAAGTCCTATTTGTAAACATATACAGATCACCAAAACCTAACACCGTCCTTTTTTTTACAACTTTAATTACCTTTGCTCTCCAATATGTCTAGACTATGACCAGATAGCAATTGTGGGAGACTTCAACATTCATACTGACAAACTCCAAGACAGTGGAACATAAGCACTAAATGACGGCCTTCATAACTTTGACCTAACCCAACACATTAATGAGCCAACGCACAACCAAGGACACACTCTGGACCTACTTATTAGCAAAGACTTAAATATCTCTAGCAATGTCGTAACTGATATCGCATTATTTGACAATTTCTGCATCTCATTTGACAGTACTATCTAAGCCAACATACCTAATCAGAGTCAAACCACTGTTAAAGAAACGCCTCCTTAAAGAAAACTCAGCTGAAAACTTTAAAACTGATGTACACTCCAACCTTCTAAACCACCAACATCCACCAACACACACACTCTGAAAATAAAATGGTTTTCTATCCAAAATCTCAGAAATGATGGATAAGATTGCGCCACTTAAGGTTAAAACTCTCTAGTAAAAAGAAGTCTCCGTGGAGAAGCGATCCACTGGTATGTTATGAAAAAAGGGAATGCCAGCGTGCCAAGAGGAAATGGTGGAAAACTTTACTCCAGGTTCATTATGAGATATATAAAGAGAAACTGAAAAAGTATCAAGTAACCTTAAAGGGTGTAAGGGAATCATTATTTTCTGAGATTATTCACAGAAACAACAATAATGCTATGGCATTATTTGCTACAGTGGAGAAATTAACTACTCCTCCAGCGACAGTACCCCCCAGACTAAACTCCACCAGGGTCTATAATGAATTTGCCAGCTTCTTTACTGAAAATATTTTGAACATAAGAAGGTCAATCAGTACATCAACTCCAACCCCAATACCAATGAGCCCAATTAACACCCTAAAGAGAAAATTACTAATTTCCAAATAATAAATCAATAGAGTATCTGGTATCTGGGGGTCTTGTTCATGAATGAGGGAAAAATGGAGCGGGAGATCGATGGACGGATTGGTAAGGCATCTGCAGTTATGCGCGCGCTGTACCGGTCTGTCGTGGTGAAGAGAGAGCTGAGCCGAAAGGCAAAGCTCTCGATTTACTGGTCGATCTACGTTCCTATCCTCATCTATGGTCACGAACTCTGGGTGGTGACCGAAAGAGCGAGATCATGGATACAGGCAGCTGAAATGAGTTTCCTCCGTAGGGTGGCTGGGCTCTCCCTTAGAGATAGGGTGAGAAGCTCGGTCATCCGGAGGGGGCTCAGAGTAGAGCCGCTGCTCCTCCACATCGAGAGGAGCCAGTTGAGTTGGTTTGAGCATCTGGTCAGGATGCCTCCTGGACGCGTCCCTGGTGAGGTGTTCCAGGCACGTCCCACCGGGAGGAGGCCCAGGGGAAGACCCAGGACTCGCTGGAGGGATTATGTCTCCCAGCTGGCCTGGGAACGCCTTGGGATTCCTCCCAAGGAGCTGGCCCAAGTGGCCGGGGAGAGGGAAGTCTGGGTCTCTTTGCTTAGGCTACTGCCCACGCGACCCAACCCCGGATAAGCGGAAGCTGATGGATGGATGGATGGATAGAGCTGTGATGAAATTATTGAGAAACTAAACTATGCCACCTGCTGCTTAAATATCTTACCAACAAGTTTTCTAAAAAAAGGTCCTCCCAGCCATCAGAGCGGATCTGATCAAAATAATTAACTCATCCCTCCTATCATTTGTCTTCCCCAAAGCATTAAAAAAGCAGTTATCAAACAAATACTAAAGAAGAAGAACCTAGACAGCACTTTGATGCAAAACTACAGACCAATCTCTAATCTCCCATTTATCAGTAAAATTATTGAATAAGCTGTGTTCCAACAGTTGAATAGCTTCCAAACAATGGACAACCGCTTTGATATTTATCAGTCTAGTTTTCGTAGGCACCACAGCACAGATACTTCCCTTGTCAAAGTCCTCAATGACATCCGTACAAATACTGACCGTGGTAAAACACAGTACTTGTACTATTAGACCTCAGTGCAGCGTTTGACACCGTTGATCATGCTATATTACTGGAACGTCTAGAGAGCTGGGTCGGACTCTCTGGGACAGTACTCGACTGGTTCAAATCCTACCTCAAGAACAGGAAGTTCCTTGTGTCAATTAGTGTGTTCTCATTACAAAACACAGAAATCACATGCAGGGTCCTCCGCCCTAGGGCCCCTCCTATTTAGCATCTACATGCTCCCACTAAGCCAAATTATAACCACCAACGATGTTAACTACCACAACTATGCTGACGACACTCAGCTTTATATCTCAATGTCACCAGGTGATGTTGAACCCATCCAAACCCTCAGTAAATGCATTGCGTAAATTAACAGCTGGATGTCCCATAATTTCATCCTATTGAACAAACCCCCCCCCCCTAAAATACTTATCTGTGGATCCAAAAAAGATCGACTACATATCCAGGCCAGAAATCTAGGTATAATAATAGATCTGAACCTCTACGGTCACATAAAAGCAATTACACGGTCAGCTTTCTATCGCCTGAGGAACATTTCTAGGATTAAAGGACTGATGAGACAAGGAGACCTAGAAAAACTCATCCATGCATTTATCTCTAGATTACTGTAACAGTTTCTTTACAGGTATATCTAAAAAAATCAATCAGACAGCTGCAGCTGATCCAGAACGCTGCTGCTCGTGTTCTCACTAGAATCAAGAAGATAGAACACATCACCCCAGTTCTAAAGTCCTTACACTGGCTCCCTGTATCTCGAGAATAGATTACATTAGAGATCTGCTATCACGGTACAGACCATCCATATCACTCAGGTCCTCCAGCTCTAGTTTACTGACCCCCCTTAGAACCAGAGCCAAACAAGGAGAAGCAGCTTTCAGTTTCTATGCTCCTCCTATCTGGAACAAACTACCGGGTGAATGCAAAGCTGCAGAGACACTAAACTCTTTTCAGTCTGAAATTAAAACTTAACTATTCAGACTTGCCTATGAGTAACTGTTTTTAGTTGCTTATTTTTCATTTTCACACGAATTATAGTCTTTATTACTGTAAATGCTTTCTTGTATTTTAATCATCAAATTGATTTATGCCGTGTTCCAATTTTAAATATGTAAAGCACCGTGAATTGTCTTGTGTTGAAAGTGTACTATACAAATAAAATTGCCTGCCTTGCAGGTCTCCTGTCCGCCAGATTGCAGCTACAGCGTGAAACTTAGATGCAGAAATTTATGATGCCAGCAGGAGATACGTTTGTTTGCAGTACTATTTTCAGGATACCATTGAAGTTCATATGTTATTGTCATTTGATCTATATCTACAATCTCATGGCTTGACTAGAGTTTACTGTCTCAATGCAAACTATATTTATATTAAAGTTAAAAGCACATTCAGAGGCACTGATGTAAATGAAAAACCTTGGAAATTAGTGATAAAGAAAAAGTTCCTATTGATCAATTTAATGTAAGACAGAGAGGGCAGAAGTTTGTTACATTGTTATGTGAAAACCAGTGGTGCAAAAAGTGGGTATGCACTATATGTGGCGCTGCACCAGGAGGAGGGGGTGCCAAAGCGATGGGGGGGTATATTTCGAGAATGCAGTTTCTGTATATAACAGCTTTTGTGTGTGGCAAGGTACACAATGAGGGCCTGGGCGGGATTGGATCCCACACCTCCCAGGTGAGAGTCATGTACAATAACCAGTCATCATGTGCATGTGTAAATAATTTATATGATCATCAATAAAATAGGGAAGTTACTGACTATCTTGGTCAAGAGAGGGCTCCGCCAGCACATGCTCGTGCTGGAACCCCTCTCCAGAGCACGCGTGAGGGTGCGCTTTACGCGAGGAGGCGGCGGATAGGTTTAAATTGTCAGCGCCTGAGTTCGCCATTTGTTTGGACTGTGATTGACAATAAGAGAAGGAAGCTCTTGGGGGCTCAAAACAGGAAAAGAAAGAGGGAGAAGGAGAAAGATTGTGTCGGGATGAAAGATGGTTTATGGAAGTGGTTGAAAGACAGCAGGTAAATTATGTCAGCTGCAGCTTTAGCTTCTGTGTGGCTTGGTTAGCTAGCACTAGTAAAATGCAAGGCTTACTGTTTTCTCTCAACTGTGTACTGTTCAGTATTTACAATATAACAGACAGATCATGACTAAATATGAAAAAGGTTGTGATGTGTGTCTTCAGACAATGATCAAAGCGCTCACCCCCACGACGCCACACACGACTTGCCCACCCAAGTCTGTTACGGCGACGAGCCGGAGTCAGGTCAAGACCCCGATGAGGACGACGAGCATGCAGTTGAGCTTCCCTGAGACGGTTTCTGACAGTTTGTGCAGAAATTGTTTGGTTATGTAAACCAATTGTTTCAGCAGCTGTCTGAGTGGCTGGTCTCAAACGATCTTGGAGGTGAACCTGCTGGATGTGGAGGTCCTGGGCTGGTGTGGTTACACGTGGTCTGCGTTTGGGAGGCCGGTTGGATGTACAGCCATATTCTCTGAAACACCTTTAGAGACGGCTTATGGTGGAGAAATGAACATTCAATGCACGAGCAACAGATCTGGTTGACATTCCTGCTGTCAGCATGCCAATTGCATGCTCCCTCAATGCTTGTGGCATCTGTGGCATTTTGCTGTGAGACAAAACTGCACATTCCAGGGTGGCCTTTTATTGTGGGCAGTATAAGGTACACCTGTGCACTAATCATGATGTCAGATCAGCATCTTGATGTGGCAGACCTGTGAGGTGGGATGGATTATCTCAGCAAAGCAGAAGTCCTCACTATCACAAATGTTGACTGATTTGTGAACAATGTTTGAGAGAAATTGTAATATTGTGTATCTGGAATGAATTTTAGATCTTTAAGTCCATCTCATGAAAAATGGGAGCAGAAACAAAGGTGTTGCGTTTATATTTTTGTTGAATGTATGATTGTATTTCTATGTCTACTTGTCAGGTTGGGTCTTCGGCTGCCCTCTGACCTGGCGCATCTCAGGCCCCACATCCAGGGGGGCCTTTTTCCCCTCCGTCACTCCCTATCGGTGACAGATGCCCCTGCCCGCTGGTCATTGATGGCTCTCGATGTCTGGGGCTGTGGGCCCGGATGCGGCCTGCCTCGGCCGTGGTGCATGTGTTTGTGGGAGTGGATGGGGTGGGGTGGGGTGGAGTTTGGGGGGTGACAGACAGTACCTGGAGAGGATGCTTTAAAATGCATGTGATTATACATAGCAGATGTTAACAGATGTTTAATACCTCTGCTGATTTGACTTTTTCACATACATATCACTTTGTTTTTATCTGCAGCACTCACTGTAAAAATGCGCTCCATACACAACGTGAGCAAGTTTTTTTGGCAGGTGGATGACTATGGCTCAGCAGCAGACTTCTCTTTTGGGTGCGCTAAATCCATGTGGGGAGTTTCAGCTAAGTTAACAAATGATGGCAGCCTTGTTTTAACCTTTTTATCCGAACATTAACATTACTCTATCAACAGCATATTGTCTAAATTACCGAGCAAACATAGCTATGTAAGCAGAGCACGGAGTGAACATGAGAGAATCCGACAGCAGACATTAATACTAATGCAGTGTAATGGAATAATCTCCTGATCAAACTCCACTTCCCAAAAGTTATCTAGTTAAGTTTTTTCACTTCTTCATCCCTTCTTTTTTGCTTTGTGGGGGAGCCATGTCCGTCACGTCTTTTCGGCTCCCATCCCCAATTCCTGTCACTCACTCACTCACTCACTCACTCGCTTCGGTGTATTATCAAACAGAGAAGATTCAAGAATCTTATACAGATCCAGAAAGAGTGCAATGAGGCAGGAGTGACAGATTTTAAAACCACCACATTGAGATGCATCCAGGAAATGGGCTACAACTGCCTCGAATCAAACTACTTCTGAGCAGGAGCCAACTTACGAAGCGTCTCAACAGGTCCAAGGAGAAGAAGGACTGGAATGTTGGCCAGTAGTCGAAGGTCTTCTTTTCCAATGAAAGTAAAGTGTGCCTTTCATTCAGGAATCAAGGTCGAAGGAATTAGAGGAAGATGGGTGAGGAACAGAACCCAAGGTGCTTGAGGTCCAGTATGAAATTTCTCAGACATTCATGATTTGGGCTGCAATGTCTGGTTTATCTATTGGTAAAATACAGAAGTATAGAAATAATCTTTTCCACGATATTCTAAATATTTGGAAAGGGGCCAACCTCATTAGCTGAATTTTAATGTAAAAAAACGGACAAATAATCTTCATCTTTTAAGAGAAATTACTCCATGGAAAAAAATCTATTTGTATCAAACTGGCCTAAATACTGTAAACTACTGCAAAGACAACTGCCAAAAAAACCAAAAAACAAACAAAAAAGAATTCTAGATCACAAAGAACTTCCAGATCAGACATCAATTACAGTAAACACAGCTTCATGATGTGAAAACGTTTCCAAAACCAACCCAAACAGTTTTCCCCTGAGGAGCTCTTTGAACTGTATTCCGAACTCTGTTAAAACCTTCAATGCAAAGCTTGTTCAACATTGGCAGCTCAAGGGTGTGGGCGCAGTACAGGGAAGTAAAGAGTTTTAGACAACAGCCATGTGACTTGAAGTCCAACGGGGTCACTTGTATTCACGTAAAGAAATTCAGGTACAGAATGAAACACTGTGTGAAATATAAGGATAGACAACATTAGACTGGTCAAAAGTTATTATCATTGATAATTACTCCTACCAGTTGTTTGGGACATTTGGAAAGTCATTTGTACTATTATTTAACCTGTATTCTACCAACAAGAAGCATCCTTATACCATTCATGGGTCTGGCTGCTTCTTTTGATGTCATAATGTTAAGTCTGGTCCTCTCTCAGTGAATATATCTGTGCTGATTATGCCACTGATGATTAGGTAAACAAAAAAACTCATAGAGCAAGCATGGATTTTGAGAGCTATTTAGAACATGTATTTTTCTATTCATGCACTCATAATGTGCAAAAAGCCAATCTCTTCTCCGGGTTAAATCATTAATGTGTGCAACCTGCCCATCCAGCCAGAATGATAGACTCACTTGCGATCATTACAACAGCACCATATTTTTTCTTCTTTCTTTTCTTTCAGAGACTAAAATGAAAAAAATGGTTTTCTTTCTTTCACAGAAACACTAAATGGACCTCTCTCTAATTATAATGACCGCCTCTGAAAAGGTTGAACCATAATTGGAAAACAGCCCCAGAGGACAGACCATCTTCTGCACAAGTGGATGAAATTAAAGGGAGAGATGAGGGATATCTGAGGCAACTGAATCCTGGCAAAATGAAAATCTGTGATGAAAATAAAAAGAGTTGCTTTCCTTCTTCACCTTCATCGGTCTGATAGGTGCATATATCAGAGTGAAAATATAAATTCACGTAAGTAACCAGGCCCATTGGAACTGTTCCATACATTCTGTTCCTATATACATATATATATATATATATATATATATAGACAAGAGAAGAAGACAAGAGATTATAGTGAACTTTGAAAAACATTACCATTGCCAGGAAGGCGTCCAGGAGGCATCCTGAACAGATGCCTGAGCCACCTCAACAGGTTCCTCTTGAAGTAGAAGGGCAGTGGTTCTACTCTGAGGACCTCCCAGATGGCCAAGCTTCTCACCCTGTTTCTAAGGGAGAGCCCAGATACCGTGCGGAAGAAACTCATTTCAGCCGCTTGTTCCTGTGATCTCGTTCTATTGGTCAGTACCCAGAGTTTGTGACCATAGATAAGGGTAGGAACGTAGATTGACCGATAAATTTAGAGCTTCACCTTTCGGCGCAGTTCTCTTCGCGACAACAGACTGATACAGCGCTCTGATCAATGCCGACGCCCTACCAATCCACCTATCAATCTCCAGCTCCATTTGTCCCTCATTTACTCCACTTGGGGAAGAACCTTGTCTCTGTCCGGGCACTCTACTCCTTTATGGCTTAATACCATGTTCTTGGAGATGCTGATTCTCATATGAGCCACTTAGTGCTCGGCTGGGAACTGCTCCAGCAAAAGCTGAAGATCGCGCTAACAGGACCACATAGACTTCAAAAAGCAGAGACCCAATCCTGACGCCACCAAAAATAATCCTCTCATCGCCTTGGAGGCTCCTAGAATTCCTGTCCATAAAAATAATATACAGAATCTCCGACAAAGGGCAACCTTGGCCGAGTCCAACTATCACTGGAAATGAGTCTGACTTACTGCCAGCAATGGAAACCAAGCTGTGACACCAGTCGTACAGGGACCTAACAACCCGTATCAATGGGCCTGGTACCCCAGGAGCACCCCACACAGGACTCCCCGAGGGACACGGTCGAATGCCTTTTTGAAGTCCACAAAACACATGTACAATGGGGAGTACAAGTACTGATTAATGAAGTTTTCCCACTTACAAAGCATCTATAATTTGTATCAAAATTACTCTTCAACTGTGAGGGACAGAATCTAAAACAAGAATCCACAAAATCACAGTGGAGGATTTTTAAATAATTCGTTTCCATTTTATTGCATGACATAAGTATCTGATCGCCTATTAACCAGTAAGAATTTAGGCTCCCACAGACCTGTTCGTTCTTCCTCAAGAAGGCCTGATGTTCTTCACTCATTACCTGTATTAACTGTACCTGTTTGAATTCCGACCATCCACCTGTCCAGAATCGACGGGGTTCTTCTTCGCCAAGAAGGATGGAACACTCCCTCCCTACATTGTCTATCGAAGGTTAAATAAAACAACTATTAAAGATCGTCACCCACTATCACTGATGAGCATTGTTCTTGACACACTTTCTCGGGCTTCTATTTTCACTTGTCTCGACCTGTGGAAAGCCTACAACTCAGTCCGCATACGGGAAGGAAATGAGTGGAAGTCTGCATTTAGCAATCCAACTGGTCATTGGGAGTACCAGGTTATGCCCTTTGAGCTTTGCAATAGTCTGGCCGTCTTCCAACGGCTACTCAACAACGTCCTCAGGGACCTCTACATCTGAGGTGGATCATGTCAAGGCGGTCCTTGAACGCCTCCTCCAGAATAACCGCCATCACTGAACGCTCCACCACTTTCCTGGGTTATGTTATTTCAGCAGAGGGAATTGCCATAGATCCCCAGAAGGTGACTGCTGTAACCAACTGACCACCTCCCACCACCCTCAAACAACTAAAACCCTTTATTGGCGGTTCATCCAGAATTTCAGCTCTGTAGTGGGCCCTTTTCAGAACCCCACCACAAAGCAACCCGCTCCCATCATCCCTCCGCACCATATTGTGGGGTCTCTCAGATGGCGGACGGATTAATTTGGCCTTGGCTAATGAGCCATTACCCCCTGAGACACCTCCTAACGGTCTCTACATTCCGACCAGCTGCTGGAAGGAAGCCCTGCTGCGGAGTTACTCTTCGCCACTCGGTGGTCATGCCGGTGCTTCCAGGACAGTCCAGTTTCTCCACCACGCCCTTTGGTGGCCCTCCATAGCATAGGATGTCAACAGCTTGGTCCTCCGGCGCCAGGACCAAGACCACTTAGCCAGGGCCCGGTTGCTTTGTCCCTTACCAGTCCCAGCACGGCTGTGGTCACACATTGGGGTTGTCTTCATCACCCGGAGAAGGTATGACCACTATCCATCCAGTGTTCCAATGCTCCCTCCTTAAACAGAGCGTTGTTTCACCCTTGTCCACTCCTGAGACTTGCCCCCCCCCGTTTCATCGATGGTGGTCCGGCTAGGCTATAGTCCAGAGGAACGCTTCTGGGTCCAATCCCGTCACATCCTGGACTCCACCCTGATCGCAGATTTCCACCACCTCCATCCAGATTGACCTGGCCCTTTGGGAGCTGGGCTTGGGGGGAGTGGGTGGCTGGACCTCGTTCCTCCACAACTAAACAAGACCTCATCGTCTTTGTCTCGACGTAGAGCTCATGACTTGTTGCTACGCATCTCTACCTTGGATCAAAGTCTCTGACTCTCAGTTCCAAGCTCTCCACTCCAGGCTCTCCCGACTCAACCTAACTCCGCATGCCTCGTTCAGATCTTCGCCTGTCTCCAGAAGTCTTCCACCATCTGTGTCTGGAAAGCACAGCTATACACCAGAGGCTGCTCCCGTCCATCTGCAGCCTGACAAACTCATTACCTATATACCTATTACCTATACTCATTACACACTCCAACAAACTCCAAACTCTCCACAATGACCAAGACCAGTGACTCTGCAAGGACATTAGGGATAAAATGGTAGAACTTCATAAGGCTGGGATGGGCTACAGGACAATAGGCAAGCAGTTTAGTGAGAAGGCAACAACTGCAGGTTAAATAATTAGAAAATGGAGGAAATTAAAGACGACGGTCAACCTCCCTCGCTCTGGAGCGCCATGCAAGATCTCTCCTCTTGAGGAATCAATGATCAGGAGGACAGTGAGGGATGAGCCAAGAACTACATGGCAGGACCTGGTCAATGACCTGAATAGAGTTGGCACCACAGTCTCAAAGAAATCTATGAGTACACACTCCGCCGTCATGGATTAAAATCCTGCAGTGCACGCAAGGTCCCCTGCTCAAACCAGCACATGTCAAGGGCCCTCCGAAGTTGCCAATGACCATCTGGATGATCCAGAGGAGGAATGAGAGAAGGTCATGTGGTCTGATCAGACAAAAGTGGAGCTTTTTAGTCTGAACTCCACTCGCCGTGTTTGGAGAAAGAAGGATGAGTACAACCCCAAGAAAATCCTAACTGTAAAGCATGGAGGTGGAAACAATTTTTGGGGGATAATTTTCTGCAAACAGGACGGGACAACTGCGCCGTATTGAAGGGAGAATGGATGGGGCTATGTATCGTGAGATCTCGGCCAACAATCTCTTTCCTTTAGTAAGAGCATTGAAGATGGGTAGTTGCTGGTTCTTCCAGCATGACAACGACCCAAAACACACAGCCAGGGCAACTAAGGAGTGGCTCCGTAGGAGACATATTAAGGTCCTGGAGTGGCCTAGCCAGTCTCCAGAATGGAGTAGTTGGCCAAAATCCCTGCTGCAGTGTGTGTAAACTAGGTGAAGAACAACTGAAAATGTCTGATCTCTGTAATTGCAAACAAAGGTTTCTGTATCTAATATTGAGTTCTGTTTGTCTGATGCATCAAATACTCGCCATGCAATAAAATAGAAATTGATTATTTAAAAATCATCCACTGTGATTTTCTGCATTTTTGTTTTAGATTCTGTCCCTCACAGTTGAGTAGTACCTTTGATACAAATTACAGATGCTTTGTAAGTGGGAAAACTTCAAAAATCAACAGTTATCAAATACTTGCTCTCCACACTGTAGAATGGTTGGATGAACTCCCACACACCCTCCAGGACCCTGCTGAGGGTGTAGCACGGTCCAGTGTTCAATGGCAAGGAGCGGAAACCTTATTCTTCCTCCTGAATCTGAGGTTCAACGATCCGTCAGATTTATATCATCATTCAAATAAAAAAAAGGCTAATTACTGTTATAACATGTGATGATGATAAAGCCTATACATTGTATGAGTGGCATGTGTGTTAAACAGCTGACTGCAGGCATTACCTGTGCAGATAGGCCAACTAAGTAACCTGTTTGTACTAACTCATTACAAATACTTGAGACCTCCACCTCCACCGTTTAAAACGGCCTAATAGTTCACTCTTGATGATGATATGCTCAGTGAATACAATCTCAGCACTTAGAAGTTAACATCTACAGTCTTTAAGGGGTGTAGTCAACCAAGGAAATGCTTAATTGGCCAAAGTCCTGCCCTGCGCAATGACCAGTCGAAAAAAAAAAACAACAACAAAAAAAACATCGAGAGAAATAAAAGAGAGACCCACCCTGTTTTGATTAAACATTTGCTGCTGGACACTTGCCGCGAAGAACAACAGCAAATAAAAAACGTCAATGATGCATAAAACACAAATATTGATAAAATTCTTTGAAAATTAAATGATTTTTTAACTGCAAAGTAAGGAGCTCCGTCCTAGGTAGGTAGAGTGGGTGAAAGTCAATCACAATCGCACACTTGACCTATAAATAAATACAACTGCCAAATATACCAAATAATAAAAAATCCTAACAAACGGCTATTTTTAAAAGGTTAAAGTGTAGATTAATAAAAATAATGTATTGAGTCTGCATAATACAGCCGTTAAGGCTACTTACAGATCTGCAGGTAGTCCACCTTTTTTATGTTGTGGCCTGGAGGTGCGCCTATCACAAAAAAAATCTATTAACTTTTAGACATTAGTCAAAGCAAGCCGTCAGACATATATATATATATATATATATCGCTTACCTGACAAGTTTGGTGTTTTTGACTCCATGACAGTGCGACCACAGACAATCTTAGTTTTAGTAAAACTGTTTTATTGTGAAATAACAAAATTTAGAAAAACGGACTTAGATCGGAAGTACTCGGGAGAACTCGTGTCTTCTTAGGAAAACCAGGAAGCAGGACTGAAGGAGAGGTAAGTTTAGTTAAACACAGATCTTTGGAAGGGGATGATTTTCTTGATTCTTTTGTTTGGTTACAGGTCGAGGAGGCAGAAGATCCAGAGGAGGAGGCAAGTAGGATTCAGTGACTTAACAATCCTGAGGGTGACGTTTGTATGTTTTGATTTCTTTTGCAGGTATGGAGCTGACAGTGGAGCCAGAGGAGTCTGGTACAGGTGAGCACAGAGAAATGGAGAGGGTATGAGGAAATGGTGAAAGTTATCTTACTTGTAGTTGATGGTGATATGTTGGATGGGGCGGGCAGGTGAGCTGCGGAGTACCAGTAAGGAGAAGCCGATTCCAACTGGAGAATGTTGCGGAAACTGACCAAAGGATTTGAAGGAGACTAGGAGTAAAGTCGTCTGCAGACAACGCTCTCCCTTTGAGTGCTGGTTTTAACAAGCTCCAATGAGTTCCAGCTGCAGCTCCCAGCCTGCCACGTCCCTGCAGGAACAGATTAGGAAAAACTCAGAGAGACAGGACACAAACAGCCACAGAATCCTAACATTACCGCGTCTAAGTGATAGGCCATATTGGTCATTGAGGTATGGTAAGATTCGCACTCCTCAATCTTTTTTTTGGTAAATGCAGCCAGACAAAAGATCTAGATTTGTTGGACATTTTGTTTCCTATAGTCAAAACAAGTTGTGTTTTAACTGAATCAGAGTAAACCGAACTGTATTCCTCCTTACTGAGCGCCGAAGCAGCATCATGCGTAGCGCAGCCAGCCACAGGTACTGTTCCCGTTTCTTGTGGCGCTATTACACAATAGCGTGAATTAAAGCATTTAAAGGGACTATATCTTGCTATTTTACAGCTTTCAACTTCAACTTTGGGATAAAACATGAGCTAATTTTATTTAAAATAAAGTAATATATAATTGCTTATAAATGAATAAACCCCAAGGAGTAAATCAATGAAAATATCTTTATTGTTAAAAAAAAATTATGCAACTTTTGTTTTTATTCTAATTATGCAAACGGTCGACCAATGAGAATGTCGGTTGGCCAAGACAACACCGACCAATTGGTCGACCAAACAACTAAAATTGACAGCCCTACAGTCTTCCTTATCTCCACTTTTGGAGGTACAGCCAATCAGCACCAAGAGCAAATAAATGGTGCCTGGCTGCGTTTGGAAATGCCTGTCAATAGCAAGTCAACAAGCATTGTGATTAGGTATTCCAGCTTTGCGAGTTGCATTTTCTTTTCTGTATGTTATAAATGCACCATGAAAAACTCCACAAATAGGCAGATTTTCCGCAAATAACATTAAGTCACGGTCCACAGAAATCCTTTGGAATTACTTAATAACCTTTTCCGGACAGATAGATGTCAATGGTTTTGCGGTTAAATTCATTATTTTAGTTAAATCTGTTACTTTTTAAGTAATTTTAGCCTACTTTGTGATGAGACCTTAAGTGGGGTGTAATTGAACTCTACCTTATCCACAGGTAATTC
Organism: Apricaphanius iberus; assembly: GCA_028564705.1. Lineage (NCBI taxonomy): Eukaryota > Metazoa > Chordata > Actinopteri > Cyprinodontiformes > Aphaniidae > Apricaphanius > Apricaphanius iberus. The sequence goes on from JAPXFQ010001198.1 coordinate 540,008, forward strand.
AAGATTTACCAAGGGAGTTAATAGTTTCTTTTCTCTCAATAAACTTTATTTTATCTGATAGAAAAATCTCTGTCATTATATAAAAAACAGAAGAATACATTTTAGTTGTAATGTGAACAGTTGGATGAATTATTAGTATTAACTTGCTGTTATTGATTATTTTAGTGCACTTACATTTGCCTGTTACTTTGCTCTTGAAACGTCCTCATTGATGGACAAATAAATGATTATTCTATTCTATTCTATTCTAGTCATTTTTTGTGGTGCAAAACAAAAGCGTTGACAGCCGCTGATCAGGGGCATAGTGAGGATTTTAATTAAACTTAACAGAGAAACATGGAAACACTGGGCGAAACTAATGGCATGGAAACAAGCCGGAGCGACAGGGTATGAAAACCAAATATGGTGCCACACACTGAACAACTAAGAGCTTATATAGGATACAGATCATGTGGAACACATGAGGATGATTAGGCAGCACAGGTGAAAGTCTTAACTGAAGATCAAAGGTTACAATAAGGACACAGAACACAGACTAACACAGGAAAAATGAAACAAGACCTAATGAACACACAAGGAGAACAAAAACCCCTAGCTAAAAAAGCTAATGTAAAGAATCTATATCAGCAATAATACAAAGCCAAAAACAATTTAGAAGACTAAATGAAATAAAAACATGATCCTGAAAAAAATCCATCAAAAATATTACAAAAGAATAACACAACAATAAACTATGAAACTATACTACGAGGAAAGAACTAAAATGGCGGAAAGTATAACATTTAAAAGAACTCTAACAATCCAAAAACTCTACCGTGACAAGTATATTTTATTCTGATTCAGTATATTTTTATTACTATGGATTATTGCTATGATCTCATTCTAACCCAAACCTCCAATATGCTTGAATTTTGGTCTGTTCTCTGAGACTTATTATACCCCTTTTTGAAAGACTAATTTAAAGTATATTTGCCTAATCATTTTCTATAAAGTAGGCAAACCGTAATGCTCTCTAAGGGAACAAAACTGAGGCAGGAAAATATGGTAATTGCAGTAGAAAATTAAAAAGTGCTTTTAGACAATTTAGACATGCGGTTTTTCAGCTTGCTTTCACTTCCATAATGTATTTGAATGTTTTTATTTCAACAGAACAAATTAACATGCAGTAACTGCATCCGCTCTTTTCATTACCAATCTAATAGATTTCAATCTATTGTTTTTTTTGCATTAATTTCACCTAGGCTCATCAGAAAAGAGGACACACACACAACCTCCCAAATTACCCACCCACCCACACACACACACACACACCCACTTGTGTCATTGACTTCCATTCATTTTAGTGACTGTATTATGCCTAACGCTGACACTTTTCCTAACCCTAACCATTATTGATTTACTCCTAACCCTAACCTTGATTAAAACTTAATTCATGCCATAACTCTGAAAACCAAACAGTATAGCTCTGACATTGTCCGAAAGTAAGGACCAGGCTAGATGTCCTCAAAGTATTAAACGCTTCTAATTTTATATGGAAAAACTTGAAATGGTAAAAACTGCTCTTCAGTCTGAATGCTAGACTGAAAACCTCTGTGTACAACATATGCTACTCATCCTTCGTTTCCCTCTGATTTTCTTTCTCAGAGACCCTCACAATGGTGCTGCGAGCGAGAAGAGAAAACTGCTTCCTTAAGCACACTCTGCTCTTTTTTGTTTCCAACAAAGCAAGTTTATTAATCCAAAGGAGGACATAGAGAAAAGGGAAGAGGAAAGAGAGAGAGAGAAAAAAAGAGGATGGTGTGGGGGGGAAGAGAGCGAGCACAAAAGCCAGTCGAAGCAGTTTTGAATTTCATCTCATTTTTTTTTCTTTGAGAACCGAGGGGTGGGTGAAGTGGAAAAAAAGAAATCAATTATGGAGCACACCTGAATATTATTTCGAGCACCCAGCCACCCACTCGCTGCCTGTCCCCTAGAAAACCAAATTACTCAGCAAAGTTATCGCTTGCTGTAGCAGGTTTGGTATTAAAGAAAACAATCAAGCGGGCTCGGATTAATCTCTGACGGGGGCCTTATCTTTAACTTGCACCTTTGTTATTTTCTGATGAGTTGCTTTCCCCCCCCCACCACATTGTACCATACTTCACTGCCCCCTTTCATTTTCTCTATGGGCCACGGCAGAGGACCTTTCAGTTTATTAAAAAAAACCTTTATTTGTGAAGAACAAAGAGGAGGCGAAGGCAAACAATAAGGTCAGGCAATCTCTTTTCTGCCAGCAGTCGCTCACCTGTTATGTGGAGTGTTATCAGTGCTGGGGAGGGATTCGCTGTAGGTGAGCGAGATGGGCAGGACGGCGGAATCTGCTGCTGTTGCATGGAAGAGAAAAGGCTGATTGACACGTATCAGCCTGCAGCCTTGAACCTGTTGGCTGCTCTTCATATCAAAGAAAAGAGTCTGCTGCTGCACACCTCTGCTCCACAGCTCCACAGGAAACAGAGACTGAGAAGGCAGACACATTTATTTCCTACACAAATATGTATGCATTTTCAAAGAAGAATCCATAAGCATCACTACGACAATTATGATGCCAAAGTAGTCATGTAGTCTCCTTTAGCCTGAGTATGACAAAGGCGCATGAAGCAGAAATGCCCCACATATTGCTCCCGATGATTTACTGCTGACCCTCACCACCCGAACATTTGTCCTTGACAGCCTGTCCAGTGAAAACACCTGCCAACACTTGGACACAGTGACCCATTAAAACATTGTGCTGTGTCATGGTAACAGACATGTATTGATTTCAAGGATCAAACACAGACAAGCACAAAGCTAGATGGTACAAAAAAAAGGAGTGGGTGTTTAATGACCCAGACTGGTGAAACTTTAAGCTTTCTAAGATAAATCAGAAATAAGACTCTGGTTAAATAACTAGTTAGCATTGGGCATTATTAGACACTTGCTGATAAAGAGGTGGAAATAAAAAAAAACGTGTATGCTGCAAGTCTGCTGACAGGCATGATGCTTTTCCCTGTGAGGAAATTACAGAACCATTCAGATATTGATGATACAACAATGGACTTTCACAAGCTTGGGATTAGGACTTACCCCTGCTTTCCACCAGAAGCGTAAGCGGCATGTAACATAATAGACACGTTTTCCTCACAAGCTCAGCAGCTCATCCCTTACTACCGGGACTGTTTTAGATTGACTGCAAATGTGTCCTACGCTTCTGGTCCTTGGAGATCACGAAATCATAGGAGAATTGCAATTGCATAACTGTAGTATGCAGGAATTTTTTTTTTTATTTCATGTTAAGTATTAACTCACCATCCAGCCCCAAAACTGCAGATAGTTCTGTCCATGTCTTCTCCTTTTTCATTTGTTCTTCTAAGCCTGATTGCTGGTAATCCTATAATATGGGCGATTCCCCACTTCTTCTCATCCATGATAGAAAAACAAGCAAACAATAAAAACAACGCATTAGATCCACTGACTGATTAACTTCAAACCTGGTGTCACAGGTGATCAGTGTTGACACAGGTACTTTGAAACAGTAATCTGATTACTGACTACTGATTCCTCTTTTAAAAACTAACTTAGTAACCTTACTGAGTATTTTAAAACTGACTATGGCTAGGAGCGACTGAGGCTCAGTGGTAGAGTAGAGTTGGCTTGCAATCAGAGGGTTGTTGGTTCGATTCCAGCTTCTTCCAGTCACATGTTGATGTGCCCCTGGGCAAGGCACTTAACCCCAAAAACATCGACCTACCGTGCCATGTTGGCTGTTGGTGTGTGAAAGGGTGAATGTGGCTTCAATGTAAAGCGCTTTGAGTGGTCAGTATGACTAGAAAAACGCTATATAAGTTCAGTCCATTTACTATGTTAGATTACAAGTTACTTTATTAGCTACTTTCAGCAGCTGACAAAGCTTTTTAACACTCGCTTAGACACAAGCAACACGCTGCGTCTTGGCCACGTACTTGCTTGCGCACTGCACATACTACTAGAAAGTTACGCTATGGGGCAGAGTACAAGAACTCAGACTAGATAGCATGCCGGATATGTAGGGTACAAACAAAACAAGTATGCTGACAGTAGAGGAGATAATCAGCTGACAGAAAAAAAGATGGCAGCACTGTCATATAAGGTATGTACAGTAAGACCATACTTACCGCTATTGTTGCATTCTTTCCTACTGCTTTTGCCGCCATCGACCCCATGTACCAAATATATCTTTTTGCTTAAGAAAATTTAAAAAAAGTAATGCACAGTGGCTTAAACAAGTATCTTTATTTGATGACTAATATGGAAATAGTAGGGCATTATGCTGCCATCCAGCTGTTTCGGACACCCCCACATCCGAGTCGCTGTAAGCGAGAACTTGATATAATCCCCCGGTTATAGTGTTCCGTTTTTTGTTGTTGTTGTTGCCATCACTACACGCCAAGTTGGAAAGAACATGGACGCCATCAGGTCAGTGTTTTTGTCAAGCCAAGAGGGGCAGGCTAGTCATTGTTATTTTTTTTATTAGCGACATAGCATCTTTAGCAGACCAGCATGAAAAACAAAGCTTTACATTGCATTGCACGCACAGCAAGACCGTGCAATGTATCAATTGGATTAAAGCAGCAATGTGGTTAAGTGTGTAAGAGCATTTAAAAATGACATTAAAATGACTAACATAGTACAAATAAAAAGAAAATACATTTCAACTTACCATCAATTACGGGCGCAGCTTCGAGTTGGAGCTCAAATATTCCGACCTAAAGGGGGCGTGTCTCTGTGAAATGATGCAAGACAACTGGGAAATGTCCACTTTCCACCCCGGAAGACTTAGCTTGATCGCACCATCAGATTAGTAGTTACGGAAAAAATTGTCATATTAGGAGTAACACTTTACCAAGTAATACTTTCCTGAAACACTGCAGGTTATTACATTTTGTTTCCTTTTTTATATAGTTAAAGCAACTCTAAAGTTAACACTTTAATTGCTTTAAAACTATTTTCAGTGGTTCCTGAGCCAGAAACTTAAGCAGCTTCACATGGTACAGCATTTAGCACCCCTCTGCTGGGCAGAGACTGCACTGAACAACTTTGATGGTTCAGGTAGGCAGTAGTGGTAGGTCTCTACCTGCTTTATGGTGATAGGTGGAGCAAGGGTCAAGAAAGTAAGTAGATTCTGTCCATTATGTCACTAATGATCAGAATGATATTTATTTGCCAAGATGGCATCAGCAAGGAGTTTTACTGCGGTTACAGTCTGTCACTGCACGATCTGTTCCGGAAGCACGATCCGTACCCTGAGCACTTATGAGCATGCGCGCCAGGAACTACTTCCGGGGGGGGTTGTTTAGCTCTGTTTAGCTCTTTCGCCACCTGCAACATTTTCTGGAAAGGCTCACTTTTGAATTTTTAATGAAACATGACATAAATAGTTAACTGTCTTTAATGTGTTGCTATTTTGCCCAATGAGTTTGAGGTAGCAGCTCTGGCTCATCCTGATGTCAGCCCATTCTGTGTCGATCATCTCTGCTCCTCTCAAGCAGCGAGACGGGTGTTACCATAAAGTACCACATAAAAGCGCACTCCAAATGCGTGCGGCTCACTTGACTACGGACAAACGAACGATGGCTGGCTTGACCGCAGTACATTTTTCAGCTCCATAAAATATGTGACAAATAAGAAAGCTGTTAAGATTACGAATGCAGCAAGTGCATTTATCAGCAAGTAAATATCAGAATCAGAATCAGCTTTAATGGCCACGTATGACACATACAGTACAAGGAATTCGATTCCGGCAACTTTTCTCACTAGTACAGACTTAAATAAGTGAAATAAAAATAGATACAATAAATAATAATAATAAAGGATAATATATACACCAAACTGTAGTTATTGTAAAGAGAGTATATATGTCAGATAAACAAGATTGCCTATCTATTTCTGTTTATTTGTAAAGTGTAAATGGCCTTGATCTGTAAATATGAATGAACAAATGAAAAAAAACAAAAAAACAAATCTAACCGGAAGTAGTTCCTGGCACACATGTGCGGATGTGCTCACGGTACGGATCGTGCTTCCGGAACATATCGTGCAGTGACACACTATGCTCTTTTAATTACACAACAACAAGGAGAGAGAGGAAACATAATGCTACATAATAAAGTAGCAATGCACCTACAAAGCTGTTTTCATTTGTCTATGCACAAAAAATGCTTTAAGTCTATCACAGCAGACTATGCAAATGCCTATTACATGCTAAACTGCTATTATAAACTGCTGAGAGTGATATGTTGTGGAAGCATAGTGTGTAAAAATTAGAACAGCTGCCTACATTTAGGAGAGGGCTATTAGATGTGTGTTTCGCTTTGCAAACGTTTATGCATCAAGTGGAAAACAGGATTTATTGTTTTAGTTTTTATGTTCTTAAAGCAAGTTTCTGTGAAGATAATATCAATAGTAGCCCTCTGACCTGCAGTTTACAGATGTGTAAATTGCAGTAAGTTTGTAGAAAAGGGAAAGAAATCCTGAAACAAACGATAAACTAATAACGGTCAGTTGGAGGGGTGTCAGCTGATTTTAGAAATGTAAAACTTAAACTTAAACTGCTTGATTAGTTATGACAATAGGCTGTATCAATACAGTGATCAAGAGTCCACTCAGATAACTGCCAGAAAAGCACCATATAAATGCAATTATTATTATCAATGAACGTTGGTATCTATAGTTGTATGAGTAATACTCCCTCATTTTAGAACATAGAGGAGTTTACCGATGCTTTTGTTCCCCTATTTTGGGGACTCGTTCCTTAAATTGCTCCTCATTTTCCAGAGATAATCAGGTACCCATGGTTGTATTCCTTGGATATAAATATTTTATTTTGAGATGGATAAAATCATTAAAACAGTTTTAGAATTGAGGCCGATGTGGATTTATAAGCAGAGAACAGGATGGAATAAGAATTGTAAACAAAGACTTCAGTAACAGAACTGGACACAAAAGACAACAACAGAGCCTCTGACACTCCCTGACAAAACTGAGAACTATTAGTGGTAGCTTATCATTGGAACATTACATGGGTGATAATATAAGCAGATGAAATAAACAGTTGGAGAGCAGGTACCTAGATCACTGAGGGAAAGAAATGGACGGAACACAAAAGTAATTAGAAATAGATCAAAAGCACTAAATAAAACTCAAACTTCCACAGATTGTTGCAAAAACAAGGGCCCCTGTGGAATCAGCTGTTATCCTTCCACTCTTTTGGAAATATCTTAATTGTTCCTATAGCAAATGACATCTTTCAATTGTAGGTGAGGGAATTATCACTTATAATTTCATAGAATCTCACTTTGAAGAAATGTAATTATCTCTTGATGCCTTGATTCTAATTCCAGTGAGTCTCCTGGCAAGATTCTTAATTTTCCCATGTGGCCATTCTCCATATTCCTCGATCGTAACACAAACAAAAAACAGTCATTGAACAAAATGCTGTGCCGTTTGTCATCAGTTCATTCCATTCGGTTACAGAACCACATGAAACAACCTCTGCATTGATTTTTGATGCATACTACATTTTGTTCCAATAAAGTAATAGTGTGATGCCTTTTACTGAAATACAGTGATGTAGGTTAGGATGATGTGGAATAACAAAAAGATTCCTTTAAGGATTCTTAGGTGTTTGTGTTTTGAGTTTCTTATATTTCTTATATTTTATTCATTTGGTACCATATCTTTTTAGTACTAGGGTCTTTAGATGTTCGTAATGTGAGTTTCTTTCTAGTTAGTGTTTGTATGTTATTTTCCTTCCACTACATTTTCTCCTCTTTTTCAATTCAGTTTATTTATATAGAGCTAATTCACAACAGCTGTCACCTTAGAACGCTTTACAAAAAAGTGATTTCAGTACAGTTATGTAGACATTCTAATCATGTTTTCCCCCCTCAGGTGTCTGTGCTTTGAGTTTCTCTAGTTTTCTGGTCATTCCTTTTTTATTTACTTAGGTCTTCAGTCACGCCTGTGCTAGTCTTCCTTTTCTTTGTTAGGTTCTGTAGACACCTCTATTTTTATTCTATTATGCTGATCTTTTATTAGTCATTTTGTCATCTCCTCTATTGTCTTTTTGCTCTTTACTTCATTTCTCTCTTTAGAATAGTTTTATTTGAATCTCTTTTTTCTGTTCTGTTTCTCTACTGTTCATTAGTGCTTTTTTTGGGGTTTCTCTGAGGTTCTTTTATACTTATCTCAAATCACTAGAGTTCTTATTTTTCTTATTTTGGGTTAGTTTCTGTCCAGTCTTCTGTTTATGTATTTGCTTTTTTTATGTTTGTTCTTCTGTTTAACTCCACCTGCTCTCTTCCTCTCGCCTACAAATCCTTTCCTCTTATTAGTCCTCTGGTTTTCCTCCGTCACTTTCACTCAGTATATTTAAGCTTTCCACTTCACCTTGTTCTCCACTGGGTCCTTCCGTAAAATTTCCTGCAATTTCCTGTGTATTTGTTTGAAACCTTTTTTAATTAAAACTTCACTGTTAAGCATAGTTCTACATATTCAAACCAACATTCAAACATGACAGTTCCTCTACCAGTGTCTGGAATTCAGATACATTAACACAGTCCTTGATGTATGGTAATCTCTTCATTAGGTGTTCTGTTGGATCAGTCATTAATTAAATGAGTCCATCACGTATTCTTAACTCCTTGTTCAAGCTGTGGCAGCTCATATCAAAACAATTCCACTGGTATGTGCTAAGTGACAAACCCAAATGAGACTGTTCCGGGGTGGGGGTGAGGGTGGTACTGTTGTGGTACTATGCAACCTAAATTGTATTTAGGTTGCATTCAGAGAAAAGATGCAAGCACATTTGATATCCTTGATCACCACAGCATCAGAAGATGCCAAGTTTCCATGTTTTTCCCCTTATCCACCAGACTCTGCTTACTCGGTCAGGTAAGGCTGGCCCAGATTGGCCTGGTTGTGTTTTCCATTGCCACATCAGGAACCTGGCAGTCTGAGAAGACAGGGGTAGGCTCACCATAGCAAGGTTCTGGCAGAAATCAGCCATCACTTACTATTTTTCGACATTACAAATGCTGATGCCTGAGCCGGTGTCTAGCCCACGCAATGGGCGTAAAATTGCGCATGGACGGTGTGGATGTGTCCATACCAATAGTCCTATGTGCTAAATTGTCCACACCAAAATGAAAATGATACATTTACATTGACTTTGCCCTCTTTAGTGCCTGCCCAATGTATTTTGTGATTGGCTTTGCTTCCTGTAGGTTGTCGTGGTCGTGTTTGGGACCGAAGTTTGATATCAACTAAGCATGTTGAGAAAAAAAAGGAAGCGAGAGGACTTTCGGAGCTATTTTGATTTACACAAAACTGCAAGTCAGTCAAACAACATATGCCAATTCACTGTAACACTAACGATGAAATACACTATACCTATGTTAAGGGATAATGTATTGTCGTTGGAACATCTGACATGACACACGGGACCCCGGTGACTTAAGCAGACGAGTCTTGATTTTTTTAATTCGACCAGAAAGGACATATTATGTCCGATGTCAACAGCCAGACATTAGCCTATTATATAGCCTAGTATATAGTATTTTCACGGCCAGAACACGGGGGCCGCTCTGTTGGCTTTTGCTAACTTCCAGTTAGCACAGTAACTGGGTGTTTAAGACTGAGGACATATACAAATCTTGCAATCTTCCATATGAAGAGATCCCGAATTTGACGATGAAAAAATGGATATTGTGAATCTCAAAAAGGCTTATTCTGTCACATATTGTAAAATAGGTAGTTGCAGTAACTCGTATAAATGCTTGAATGAATGGTTTTAAAGAGAGTGCTGCCTTGCGGCGTCTGCGTTGCTAGGCAACCGGGTTCTGGCGAGAATATGACATTTAAAACTTAGCTTATTTGATTTAGCCTTTTCTTATAACTGGAAAACCCATACAGATTATATTATAGTTTTTGGACATTGCTGGACTGAATGTGTGGGTCCTCTAACCGAGCGGCATCAATCCCTGAATGACCAAACATGTGTTTATTCTGGAGCTGCTACTCTGCAGCTGCGCGGTGAGGGCATCCCAGACCTGGCTGTCACCACCACCTCAGCATGGCAACAATACTAAGCCAGGGAAAGAGGGCAAGCTGTGACAGCAAACGCACGTGTGCTAAAAAATAAAACTATAAGAAGCATGATGTGCATGCCATGTGCGTAGTCTGTGTGCAGTGGCTGCAAGCATGTACAATGTGTGTGCCAAATGCCAAATGCAAAGAATAGACCGTTACAGCATGCGTGTGTTTCCTTATTCATTTAGAATCATCCCCCCCAATACCTCCATAACTATGTGTAAACATCTTATTCATATATCCTAATATAAATATTTATTTAAAAAAAATTTTTTTGGCAACTTGTTGTTTTTTTGGCAACTTGTTTACTTGGATCAGCTGTCTCTCAGCAAACAGCTAAAATGTTCCCCATTGTGTTTTGCAGTTCACAGTAACCTTGTTTGTGATGAAAACCCTGCTAATTAATGTTAATTAATGTAGACAATTATTCAAATTTCCCTTAAATATAGATGCAGGTAAGCTGCTGGTTTTGGAGATGTGATGCATTATGCCCATGACATCATTTCTATTTGTCAGTAGGAGACAGAAGAGCCCCAGCCAGCTGGCTCAGCTTCAGACACAAACAAATCGTGGATACAGGCACATTTGACAGAATTGAATAAGCTATTAAATGTACATTTGACTTTAATGCACATTGGCCAATACATCATAGGCTACATGTTATTTCAAAGTCAGACACCATGTGTTATTTCAATAGGAAATAACACATGTTTTACAGCCGTAATCAATCCAAATAGAAGTCATTTTCTAAAAGGTCAATGACTTCTTATCCAGATAACTTTTAACAACCATTTCTTGTTCCAAAGAATGTTTTAATGTTCTTTACATTGTTTTATTGGTTTACACATAAATTAATGGTGCTAAATTAGTTTTAAAAATTACAATTGATAAACAATTTTAGCTTTCGTTCCAGCATCTGCAAACCAAGCCATGGGTTCTTAAAGCATCAAGATTCTTCCCAGGATAAATCAGAATTCATTATTTCTATATTTATTGCATTTTTTAATCACTGGTGTTCTCTTATTTTTAGTTAATCCTTTAGTTGATCAGTAGTGTGTTGGTTATTAGTTTTAGTGATTAAATGTTTGTCTTTTCCTTCTTTTGTAAATAAACTATTGTATTTTGGAAAGTCACTGTGTCAGTTTTTTGTTCCACACGCATATGGCAAGGTTTCATGATCAATAGACAGTAAAAAATTCACTCCTTCCGATTATGAAACTGACAGACATTTGACTATTAAAATATCTCAAGGAAATTTCAATCGAACGCAACTGGACTTACCAAGTCCAGTTGCGTTCGATTGAAATTTCCTTGAGAAAAGCATGACCTGGATGAATGAGAATATTCACAGGCTGACTATTAAAATAGTTCCTGGTAGACCAGGTGGTGCCCTAAATATTAATAATTTTTCATAAAAAATTTTTCTCATTGACTGCCATAAGAAGACTCTTAGCTATAGTCAAATAGCTTGATTTTACCTTAATCTCACAACAGTGGTCCTTCACGGCCTGAACTCTGGTGCCCACCAAACAAGCTACTATCAACCAAACAAGTGTTGGGGAATATTACCAAGATTGTAGTTATCTGGCTATTAAAAGTTAAAGGGACTGCTTATGGCAGTCAATAATATTAATACTTTATGGAAAATTATTATTATTATTCGGGGCACCACCTTTATCAGGAACTATTTTAATTGCCAAATGTCCAAATCAGTCTCATAATCTGAAGGAATGAATTCTTTACGGTTTATTGACCATAAACTTTGCAATATGTGTGTTTGGAACAAGAAAGACAACGGTTACGTTCCAACAAAACCACTAAGCTAGAAAAAAGAACACACTACTGATTAAAATAAATGAATAGTTAAAATAAAAGAACAAAAAGAGATGGACATGTAATTAGATGAGAAACAATTAATTCTGATATGATTCTGGAGGAATCTGGGTCCTTTTAGGAACCAAGGCTTGATCAGCAGCTGCTGTAATAAAACTAAATTAGTTTCACTAATTGTGATTAGTTTAACTAATTTAGCACCAATTGTTTACCTCTAAACCAATAAGCAATGTAAGAAATCATAGAACATTCTTTGGATTAACAAATGTTAAATTTAAAAATTATCTGGATAAGAGTTATTAACCTTTGGAGAATTACTTAATTTATGGCTTGATCACAACAGTAAAACAATCCCATATTTTGATCAAATAAGAGAGTTCAAACATGGCTAATGAGATTAGTTTCTGCTCTTAAACAATCTATTTTTAAACTGATTTCTTTTTGAACCGTTAATAGCGTTCTTTGTTTATGAAGCGCCGGCTTCCTTAGCTGTAGCTCTCTGCGGCACAAGTGGGGCGTTTAGAGTGGCTAAATTACATTTATTAAACATTAAACAAAAAGAAAAAACTTCTGTCTGATTGAGTAGCTCAAATTACAGGGTTTAAAACAACTCTTTGTCGGGAAAAGTCTTTAAAAAAACACTGATCAAAATTTCAGGCCGAGGCCTGGTTTACCCAAAGACAGCACATGAAAATTAAAAAGTTATCAATAAAAAACCCACCTTCAAAATTAGTTATCCTAACTAATTTGCCTCTGTCCAAACAGACCTTATGAACGTTTAAAGTCCTCCGAGTTGCTGCACGTCGGTCAGGAAAGGGGAACCTCCAGGGAGTGATAGCCAGCAGTCTAACAAAGGATCGCTAATCTGGCTAGCAGCTGTGGGAAACTTCTGGCTCTAGCTTATCCTGGCTGGCTGCGTGGTGATTTGTATCAACCTTTTAACAGTACCTTTTTGGAGTTCTCCAGTTCAGCATTCACCTTTTATCAGCTCGGTAGTGGAGGCTAAATGCAGATTCGGGTTGGTCCGGCTCTTGGCACACGTGGCTCACAGCTCCCGTTTCTCAGAAGTTGGCAGCCTGAAACTCAGACGGGTTTTGTTGGTTTCAGGGGATAAACATAGTCGTTGTTTATCAATGTTCAAGATTCCCCTGGAGTGCTCATTGGGTTCCTTTGGAGCAAGTTTCTGCCAGAAACTTGGGCCTCCTTCCGCCAGGGATGGAAGATGGTTGGAGACGATGTTCTGTTGCTCCCCGGCCAGCAGAACGCAAAAGAAAGAGCGGGTGGAAGCAGGCTGTATTTATAGACCCCTCCTTCCTGTGGAGCTAGAGCAGAGTAGCGCCACCTGATGCACAGACATGGATGAAGAGGTGGTCTTGGAGCGATTCCAAATGAACAGTGGTACGGAGCAAATAAGGTGTGAATGCAACTGAACTTCATCCAACCCATTTAACAAAAAAACCCTACCTTTTTAGTCAGAACGAGAACACATCTTTGTGGTGATATATGAGAAGTATTTATTTATTTATTGCATTTTAGTACCTGGGCTGTGAATATCCCCAAGGCGACATCATTATGATTTCTTCATTTTCTATTCATATTTATAATGTTATGTTAGTTCTACAGGATCCATCTGCATCCTATTGTAGACCTCATGTTCCATCAAACCGTCTTGATGCTCAAACATTTCTACGAAGATCTCTAGCTGTATCAGATGTTGCACTACAATTTTTGGTTATGGGGTTTAAAAAGTTTGAAAAAAATTAGGTCATAATTTTTTTATCATTTAAATGATAACATATTCCGTAGATACTTTTAATCATTTCTGCTGGTTCTGTTGGACTTTAGTACGGCGTTTGACACTGCTGATTATAAAAACCTACTAGAATGACTGGAGAGCTGGTTTGAACTTTCTGGTACCGTACTTGGCTGGTTTGAGTATTACCGCAGAAACAGGAAATTCTTTGTGTCAATAGGCAATTTCTCATCAGAACAGAAATCACATTCAATTCAATCCAATTCAATTCAGTTTATTTATATAGCACCAATTCACAACTGATGTCATCTCAAGGCACTTCACAAGAAAAGTCATTTAAATACAATTACTGTATACAAACATTCCAATTAGTTAAAAGTTTTCTATGTAAGGAATCCCAGCAGATTGCATGAAGTTGTTGACATGGGTTTAAGCCCAATTTATGTAGACTCCAACTAAAGCAATCCATTCAGCAATCCCTCATACTGAGCAAGCATGTAGCGACAGTGGATAGGAAAAACTCCCCTTTAACAGAAAGAAAACTCCAGCAGAACCGGGCTCAGTACAAGCGGTCATCTGCCGAGACTGTCTAGGGGTTTAAGAAGACAGAGAAAAAAGACAAAAAGAACAAAAGAACTGATGTAAGAGTACTTTTTATATATTAACAGAACATGGAGTATGTTCCGTCACTGGGAGTATCATCAAATTGATGCTTCCCATCTAGCAAGGCGCTGCAGCTGAGCAGAATACCAGACCAGGTGGAGCAACTCTGGAGAGAAAAACGCTGTGAGAAAATACATCTGGAGAGTAGTAGAAGAGAATAGTAGAAGAGTGAAGAAAAGTGTTCATTCTGTCCTCCATCAGTCTAAGTCTACAGCAGCATAACTACAAAAATAACCCAGGATAACCTAAGCCATTCTAACTATAAGCTTTATCAAAAAGGAAGGTTTTAAGCCTAGTCTTAAAGACACACTCTTGACACTAACTTTGCAGATATCTGGCGCCCTCTCAAAGCTTGCGGCGTGGCGTCAATGTCATAAAAACAAATCTCGATGAGGGGAAACAAGTTTTCCCTCAGCTTCTGGTCTATGAGTGAGCAGTCTCAGCTTCTGGGCTATGAGTGAACAGGCAGCAGGAACTGCAGGAGGTGCACTGTTATCGAGGACTACGTAATAGGAACAGCCTGGTCTTGAGCTGCAGACTACAGCTCTGACCCATTAATTTGCATGCTGCAACTTTCCTTACTCCTGATTCACAATGGGCGCAGAACCGATGCGCCCCGGTATTAATCATCATAACAACCCTTCTGCAGTGGTGAAGCTCCCACAGCAGCTTCTGGCAGCTTTCAGCTCTTGTAGCCCAGTTCCCTTTCCTCGCTTCTTCTGATAATGTCTTTTTTGTGTAAATAATGTTCTCAACATTCAGAAAAAATCTTCCCGTAGTGATTCATTTAGAATAATTCTTATTAGGGTTTCATTTCATGTCATGCAAAGAAAAAAAAAAGAAAATGAAGCAGACTTTGTTAAGAGACTTTGCAAACAGAAAGCTGCATGCCACACAGATTTCAACAATTTCTTCACCTTCAACCAATCCCGATTGTGCCATGATTCCATTAAATTCTAAGCGCCTCAATCTGCAGCAACATCGGCTGTGACAAGTGTTGCTGTTTACTCCTTCTCCGTTATCTTCCTCCTACCACATAGTCCTGTCTCCTCTTTTTCTTATCACATTTCCTTCGTCTTCTGCATCCCTCTATAGTGAAAAGAAGGAAGACAAAATGCATACCCAGCCAAATCTACAGAATATACACCAATTTAGAATTGTATGGCATTACTTAATTAAGAATAAAAACTCCAGGCTGAATAGCTTACGCATCACAGTTCATAGGGTTCTGACTAAATGTGTGTGTGTGTTTAGAAAGAAAATGACAGCCGGAGAATTCTTGAATTCATAGCCTACGTCTTAAAAATTGATGAATTGTTAAACCAATAAAAGCAGCTGGAGATTTCTTGTATGTTTTTTTAAGTGAAAAGAATTATATTAATTTAATGAAGAAGAAAACCAGCTTTATGTATAAAATCATAGTTTTTTTTTAGGATTACCCATACATATAAGTCATTAAGTAAGTATATTATCTAATTCCCAAGGTGAAGCTTAAAAAAGTGACACAGCTACATCATGAAAAGTAATTTGTGTCTGTTTGATAGTCGATAATGGACAATAAGGCTCTCTGCCCAGGGTGTTGTTCAATCAATGGTCGACAGGTCTCCAAAAAGTTAGCTATTGTGTCCTTGCATGTCACATTAATAGCAAAAAATACTTTCCAATAAAAACTACAATTTAAATAAAAAAATTGATTTCTAATGTAATTGACAAGTTTGGCAAGTAAGACTCTAATTTCAGGCAACGACTTTAAGAAGCGAGCAATCAATTTTAAAATGTTTCTTGTAAACAGGAAGACAAAGACGAAGGACTGGATCTGATTGGATCTCGGCTGGCGGAGTTGTATAGAGGGAAACTGGACAGTGATTAGAATGGTTTCAGGGATGACTTTCAGGACAATAAATCTTAGCAGGAGGAGATCACCTTATTGAGAGGATGCAGCGAGTTAATCCTTGGAGGAGGTAAGTAGGAGACCGAGTGTGGCCGGGGATGGATGGCTGTCGTTATTCTAATCTGGTGTTTTGTCTTGCAGGTTTGTTAGTGGATGATTCTAATCAGGTGTCTGTTTTCGGCTGGTTGGAGTGTTGGATGGTGGACAGGCAGGCGGCTTTGGGGGACAGTTTGACAGTGGGAGCGGCAAGGAAGATGACGAGGGAGGAATCCAAGGCAATCCGGCAGTGAGTATGGTATGTGTTTCAGTAATGGATAGCATTTGATCCAATGGTGAAGGAGTCCAGAAGGAGCCAGGGAGTTGGATCGGCGACGGAGATCAAACACTGGAGGAGGAGAACAATCTGGAGCAGATCTGCCAGGAGAACAAAGGAGGTATGTACACACTAAGCAACAGGCTAGGATAAATTATGCTGTAGAGAGCAAAACTAAGAGATGGCCTTGTACCACGTCAGGAAGTGCTAACTATCTGGCGTCAGCCTTCAGGAGCCACTCCCCTTTAGAGCAAGAGCATTGATGAGGCTGATGTAAGACATCTACCAATCCCACCCTGTGCAGAGAGTATTGAGAACAAAGGCACACCCATACACCCAGCAGACAGACTACTAACAATAATGTGCACCCTCCTCAATTATTGTATAAGTGGATTGTTTTGTTATCATTACAGCATTCAAATCCTTTTTAATGAGTGACCACATTTTTAATCTTTAGACTGGTATTTTGACTGTTTGTCTTTCCTAAGGGTCTCTTATTTTTAGTGTTGAGAGACTCATCACTGGGGAACCCAAAAACACTCCAGCAATACTAATTCCGTCATAAAAATATTGGTAAATTAAGATAAGATTACTTCAAACCTAAATCTGCAAAGGGAATGAATAATAGTGGGCTTGACTGTAGATGGGTCAAACCTTGGACTTAATTCTTCTTCAATGGCCACAGATTCATTAACACTATGATAAATTTTGTGAAATGTTTGATCAAAATCCACAATGAGTTTCAGGTACAGAAAGGAGGGTATTGTTCAGCATGTCCTTCATGTGAAAAATCTCCACTGTGTTAGCTGGTTCTTGCCACCGCAGATTAATGTCAGGAGCACACAGAAATAGCAGTCCAACCGTGACGGGGAATTAAGTTTCATATGTTAACACTCTGAACATTTGAGGACTCTAAAAAGAGGACGAGAAAGGTGGTTAAAAAAAGACGTTTGGTTTGATCTCTGGGAGACCGTAGTGGGTAATAATACTTTAATCATACAGGCTTCACTCTGGAGTGGACACTAGGAAGGCCTCGATGGTAGGAGTAAGGCCTCAAGCTGTTGGTGTGTTGTATTTTAGTACACACCATTTGATTTCTGTGTGATTTATGCCCTGTCCACAATTGTGAAAATAAAGGCAATTTAAAGGTCATTTTTATTTTAGCTTGATCAAATGATTGGACGATCCAGGTGTTGTCACACTGAGGGGCTGGTATTTTGCTTTTGTTCTCTGTCACCACATCAACTCTCCAATATAAAATTGTTAAAGCGGTTTCGGCCGCTGCAGTTTCCTTTTTGGTGGTTAAATTATCCAATGCAATATAGTTATTATCTTGTAAAATGTAGTTCTAATTAAATTTAGTTATTTACATAGCACCATTCACAACAGATCTCATCGCAAGGCACTTTAAAATAAAAGTTATTTCAATACAGTTATACAAACATTCCAATCATGTTAGGTTTTAGTGGCTGTGTGCTGGGGGCATGGGTGTGTTTGTTTCTCCTCACCTCTATCTGTAGGGTGTGACTGGCAGGCAGCACAGGTGTTCCTCATCAGACCATATCAATCTCTCAGTTCAAAAGGGGAGTGAATCCTGGAGGCTGTCGCCAGATGGTTATTGGTTATTACTTGCGTGGTACACAGCCAAACTTTTCTAGATCTAGAGTCCTAGATGATCTCTCCAAGTTGCTTTCCTGTCACTTACCTGTGTTGTCTTCCTTGCACACCATATTCTACTCCTCACCTCCCGGATTCCTTGGATTCCTCAGAGCCATAACCTATCCCGTGTTCTCCAGGCTGGTTCCCCTCACTGACAATCTGCCAATCCATCAAATTGATTAAGCTCTGGTCAGCCTTGGCACTACTCCAACCGGTAAACAAACCTAAACAATACCCTCTAAACTTCCGTACTCTTACAGCGCCTGCCTTGAATTATCCTGTGTTGAAACTGTGCCATACAAATAAAATTGCCTTGCCTTGCCTGCCTATCCACCCTCTAACACAGCATCTGCAAGAGAAGAAACTGATCACCATCAGCAACAACCACACATCCCTAGCCAACCTCAGCTACTGGAACCTACTTACCTTAGAGAGACAGGTAGAATGTAAGTGAGGTGGTAGAATCCACCACTGGGTGACTGTGGCTCAGTGGTAGAGTAGTTGGCTTGCAATCGGAGGGTTGTAGGTTCAATTCCAGCTTCCTCCAGTCACATGTCGATGTGCCCCTGGGCAAGGCACTTACATTGTCCTACCAAGCCTGGGTGTCGGTGTATGAATGCGAGTGTGAAAGGGTGAATGTGGCTTCAATGTAAAGTGCTTTGAGTGGTCAGTAAGACTAGAAAAGCGCTATATAAGTTCAGTCCATTTACCATTTACCTCCTAAAAGCAACACCTTCCAGGCACAACCTCAAATCAAAGACTCAACACAATCTACTGGGAATCCTTAGATAGAAAACTTGTAACTGATTGGAATGTTTGTATAATTGTATTGAGATGACTTTTCTCGTAAAGTGCCCTGAGATGACATTTGTTGTGAATTGGCCAGTGATGCCGGTAACGCGTTACTTAGTAGCGCGTTACACCTATTCTGACCTAATGCGTTTCTTTTTTCATACAGATTAAAGTCCACTGTGAGTTACTATTTTTGTCATTTTCTGGAGCAAAAAGATATATTTGGTACATGCCGGCAAAAGCATGAAGAAAACAATTATCAATAGCGGTAAATATGGTCCTACCTTCAACTGCTGCCGAAACAGCTAAAAATCTCCTTTCCGGGTGCCATTTTTTTTGTTTTGGCCTGAATCTGAGTTCTGTACTCAGTAGGCCTACTCTGCCCCCTAGTGGAACTCTCCATTTGTACATGCAGTGAGAGAGCAAGTATGTCCCCAAGACACAGCTTATTCCTTTATAGTTGCTGGTGTCAATGTGAGGTTAAAAAACAAGTATATCCATTCTTACTGTTAAAATGCACTTCCAATAACGTGACTATATGTAAAAGTGGTTATTGTGTTTATGTGGAGGCAGGGGGGAGTGTTATTGGCAGCTGCAGAAATGAACTAAAAAGTAACTTGTAATATAGCTTAGTTACTTTAAAATAAAGTAATAAGTAAAGTAACTAAGTTACTTTTGGAAGGAGTAACCAGTAGTCAGTAATCATATTACTTTTTCAAAGTAACTGTGGCAACACTGGAATTGGCGCTATATAAATAAAAGTCAATTGAATTGACTTGAATGTTCTAACACATTTGAAGTGTCAGCTATTTTCTTACATGTGTTATATTCTGTTTTTTTATAATCCAAAACAGACTCCAAATGTTCTTGCCCCACTAACAAGGTAACATGAATTTAGAATTTTACGGTTAGAAGCGCTTCTCAGTGCTCAAGTGTCACACTCTAAACTGTCTGCAACATCACTTTATTTACATTATAACACAAAGATGCCTGACAAGCTTTTATATGCAGCTTGTGATCCCTTTATTGATTATTATATAATTGTGATGCTCATAGGCTGCAGTAATAAGTCTTTCTCAGACTCCTTCTTTTCCCACTTATCTAGCATCCATTGCAAGGGGCTTTCTTTAATATAGGGTTGATGCACATGGGCCTCGCTTGTTAAGCCTCTTTTGAATGAGCGGGGATTGAATTAACCCGAGCTTCGTTGGTGGAGCCGATTAAGTCTGGAGTGAACTGTTAGGCTAATTCAAGCAACAATACTTCAAATGAGCCTCGATTTCTTGAGCTTGTTTCATGGAATAACCCCCTGGTGTTCAATATCGGCACAAGATGATATTAGATAAACTGGCCTTGCTATAAAAGCATGTAGAGCTCTTGTGTCGATGGATACAGTGGTTGTGCGTCTCTGCACCTACGCAGATTATGTATAAAGTAGGGTTGAGTCAAATTACGATTTTCGGTACAAATACCTGACAGCAAATGCATTACAGACCTATTTGATAGCAATCCCAGTGCATTTGTAGTTTGATGAGATTTGCATATTAGTTTAAAAAAAAGCCTCCTCAGTGTATGATGACCATCACTGACTATTTTACTGACTGTTGGACAGTCTGGAAACTGACTATAGCACAATCACTTTTCTTCTAATGCTGATATTTAGGTCCTTTTTAAAGCTGTTCTGGATGTGCCAGCGTGTGCAGACACAAATCCTGTACACATGGAACTGATTTCTTCACGTACATTTTTAATGCATCACATAAATTCATAGGCTGGCAAACAAACAATGGAAAAATTTGTTTTCCCCAAATAAATGAGAGTGTTTAACACCCTAATCCTCAAAAAATGAGGACAAACAGTATATAATAACGTTATGTGATAGAGGGAACTGGAAACTTTTAGCAGAGCTTAAACATACGGGCCTGCTTGACATATAAATCATCCAAATTATTATTCCTCTTCCTCTAAATGTTGGACTTTTGGCTGAATCTGACGTCTGCTAAAAGTGTCATAAATCCTGGTTTATTTCTTATGCGTATGAGATTTGAATGTCTTCTTCGTCAATGTTCATTTTAGAAATGATTTATCTACATCTATTTGCATTCGGTCTCATAAAGATTTTTTTCCCCTTCCAACTATAGCTGTTAAAATACTTTTTTTGTAGTTTTTTGATTAAACTGAATGCACTTTTAACTTTCATGTGAAAACAGCATATGTTGATTAAAACAGAAACAGAACTGAATGAAATATCCCAAACTAGCTTAAAAGGTTCAGAGTGAGTTATTTCTGTCTTGATTTTGCTCCAAAGAAAACCTGCTGTGAATACCACAATGTCCTCATACTGCTGCTGAAACACAGTTAGGATTCAGCACAAAGGGCGCACCTCACTCCTTTTCTCCCCTCTTTCTCTTTCCCCTCCTCCTCCACAGCCATTGTAGCCCAGTGTGTGCATTGTTTGATGTTGTTTGAGAAGTAAATAGACGGTGCAAACACTTGACACAGTTGTTGAACACGAAGCCTCTAAATGTCTCCTAACTCGACATGAAACACTATGCTAATGTCTGTTGCATTAGTGATAGGGAGCATGGCAGAGAGGAGGAAAATGAACACCAGCGACTGAGCTCAGCTCAGCTCGACGCAACGCAACACAACAGAACAGCACACCTAGTGTAACATGGAACAAGATAATGAATGCAACAGAGTGGCGTGAAGAGGCCCTTTGTTCATAGCAAAGGTGTGTTGAAGGGGTTTCTCTGTTTGCAAGAGCAGCAGAAAACTAGTTAAAGTGAAGCTATGGAATAGTTACACCTCAGAAATGAATTTTCTCACTTTAACGTATGTTTGATAGCTGCCTCACCGATTGGTTTTAGCTCAGAGAGACTGATAATTAACATATTATTTTCTTCTGTACAGTACTCATTAACTGAAGGATAATGCTGCTATACTGTTTTTTTACTATTGTTTGAATTTAATTTCTTCAATATTATTTCAAACCCAATGCCTCCTTAGGGGGATAATTTTTCCTATACTGACTTTTAATTGTCCCTGATGCCCTCACATAGGTGTTTTTTTAATAATTTAAATCATTGTTTCCTTTTCTTTCATTTCTTTTTATATCCTGAAAGTGCTAATACACTCCATTTTAAAATGTTGTGATGCCTAACTAGAATTTTTTCCCCCCATGGTTGAAAATATGTCTAAACAATGTCTGAATGATTAAAGTAAAACCAGAATGAAATTGGTACCTTTTTGGTCAAAAAGGTTTCTGTCCTAGTTTTCAGACATTTATTAAAATCCATTTTATAGATTTGATATGTATAAGAAAAAGTTTATTTCAGAGTGAGCTGTGCTGTGGACCACTGGATTGTTCTACTTTCAAATACTTTGGGCATAAATAATATGAAAACTAAAGAATTCTCATAATACCTGTCATTGTTATGCTGTCCTCCTTAAATAATTTATGGTCAATTTTTATAACAACTTCTAATTAAACTTTGTTGCCACTGACCTTTTCTGCCATTTCTGCATAATCTCTTTGAAATAAGGAAAACCTCAGAGTTAAAAGATAAAAACTTGGTTAAGTTAAAAAGCATAGCGGTATTGCTGCTGAAGTGACGTTTAAAGAGACGTTTAAAATCACAATTCATGTTGAGTAACTGATATATTTATTTTATGGACAAAACCAAACTTTCTCTCTGGTGATATCCAGAAAGCATCTTGTTGTCATTCCATAAACATTACAGCTCAATTGTTTCAAAATGCTTTGCATAAAAAAGCAATTTGCTTCCATTCAACACCACATAGTAAAACTATGTAAAAATACAGAACTGTAAATCGATGTCACCATAGTTCCAGAACAACAACAACAAAGGAATTGTATTCATACTGACTCATTCAACATAATTTACTACACAGGGCGCAAACCATGCTGACAACCACTGATCACATATAGCAAATAGCTTAGAATAAATATATCTAAATTATAAAAAAATGCCCATCTCAAAGAGCAGTAATAAATAGCGTAATTACAAAATAACAAAACAAACACATTCCACACTGTATATATATTATATGATATATATGTATAAATTCCCCTCTTGCCCACCGTGGGCGGGTCCTCCTCAGTATCTTTGCTGTTCCAAGTACTGCACATTTCTGGACTGAGATGTCTGACATTAATTGAAAGATCCCTTTCAATTAATGTGACACAGAGACCGAGAATCTCTTCTGAGTTAAAGCTTACCCTTCTGATACTCAGCTCTTGGTATTCTTCTGTGAATAAATATACACTTACTCTTAAAAATGCAAAAAAAAATGATTATTTATTTCAGGGGACATTTGGCAACCTTCAGATTAATCCAAGTATTAACCTGGTACTGTGTTAAACTTATTTCAAATAAACAGCTCAGTTTAAACAGTTGTTCACACGTGTCAACACTTTGCAAAGGTCTGGAGAAGAACCACTCTGTCATCTTCAGATGAATAGAAAGTCACAAAGATGTTAAGAAATCTGCTATTTGTTCTCCCTGAAAGACCTGACCTTAACCCAACAAACCACAAGAAAGAAGCACAGTCGTCACAGTCACAAAGTCATCAGGCCTGAGAGCCCCCAGTCGAGTTCAGTGAGTTTCCACCTGACATTGGTTGGACTTTTCCAATAAAAGGCTCCTTCACTCTCCTTTCATCACTCAGACGTCGATCCATCAATATCAAGAGCTCCAGAGAACCCTAAACCTTCCGGTTCAGGTTCCGATGCTTCTAGATCTCCGTCCAGTAACATGTGTGATGAATGTTTAGCCAAAAAATGTTCAGCAGGGTGAACATATTTAGATTCCTAAAAAAGAGGTTGTAGTCTTTAAAGCTTCACTTCCACTTTGTTATCTTATAAACAGTCGCAATACTGGGAGACGCGCTGCAGTGCATCACAGACTGGTATCTATTCCGTCAATGAACGGATCAGGCAATCCACTAGGCAGCAGCTCGGGGAGTATGTCAGATGAGAGAAAGGTTGTGTAGCAAGCAAAAATGTCTACCAAATCAGAGTCTCATTGCTTTGGTGTCAAATGAATTTGACTAGGACTAGCATTTTTATTTATTTTCATCCCAAAAACTCTAAATAGCAATAAATAATACACATGAACATGAACAATAAGAATAAAATTACAACTGTTCCTTCTCCAACAAAAAGTAGCTTTCACCCATTTGTAAATGTAAAACAAACTTGAAGACAGTTGACAACGAAGGAAACATTAAAATAAAACAGAAATGACTTCTTCCAGTAGATATCCTTAACTTTGTTCTGCCCAAGGGTTAGATGACTGAGAACTAGCCAGGCTTTCATCCATTGGCTTTCCTTGTCAAACAACTCCTTTATTCGTGTGCTTAGACCACTGTTGCATCCAGCATCCTTGTAGAGATTCATAATGCTAATTAAACAGTAATTTTTTTTCTTCAGTTCAAGGCTCTCTGCAAGTGTTTCTTTTATATACAGGTTGGGATGAAATGGTTCATATAGTGCCTGGAATAAGTGTCAGACCCGAATCAATGTCCCCAGCATGGACATATCTTACATGAGAGCAAACTTAATAATTTTTGAAAAAAATTCTGGAGGTACGTGTTGACCTTTTCTTACTTTTTTCCTTACTTCCAACATCCTCACCCATGTCAACCAAATGGTTAGCCATTACCTTATTAGAATTATGTTGAAACCCTGGTTCAGTTTGTAGCAGAAAGCAATGTGCATCAGATATATTGGAGGGGTTGGCATCACACTGACAGGCAAGGTCAGTGTTAGACAGAGGTCAACGTCAGGGCACTTTCTGCATCTCTGCTTCCTGAATGGCCTGGATATATGGGTGAATAAATCCATCTAAAATAACATAATGCTCCCCCTGTCCCCCTGCAAAATGTCCAAGAGTCAAAATACAGGCAAGCTTTCAGCGTAATCACCAGATGGTGATATCAAAGAAGTGGCATCCATACCAAGACTCAACAACTGTAAGAATGATTATAAAGCCTTAAATAGATGGCATAGACCCAGAAATTAAGATAGAAGTCAACAACACCTTTCGACTTTCTGTACAAAACAAAGATTGCATGAAATCTCGAATGATGGTTTAACAGAATTGTGATCCTCTCAGGGAGCCAGTGCTTTCAGATTGTGCTGTCATTCTCCTCTCTTCTATTTCTTTTCATCAGAGGGATAGAGGGAACAGTCCTTCCAACCAACCAACCCATCCACCCACCTTGCCTTTCTTCTTTTCTTTACCCCTCTCTTGCTGCTATCTCATGTCATTTTCTTTCCTCAGCTTATTTTACCACATCTGTTTTCCCCCACTATTTGCTGTTTTCCTCAATTTTTTGTCCTTTGGCAAGGATGCTCTGTCAAAATCGATTCAGCCTCAGAGAAATTGATCTTTTTCTTTTCCTCTTTTCATCACCGAAAATAGCAAAGTATGGCAAAGACCAAAGACGAAAAAAGAGTTCACTCTGAAGAAAGTAACAAGAAATGATCATGACATAACAAGATGAATAAATAAATAAAACAAAAAACAACCAACACCTTTTTAGTAATGATAAAATCATTATGCTTTTAAAATCACCATTAAGAGGTTGAGCTCAGTGAAGTGAATGTAGAAAGATTGCAGTGTGCCACACCACGCTGTCGCTCTTGTCTCAAATGATGTTTTGAACATTGACTCTCCCCAGTATTGACTCTCTCTCTGTTCTGCACTCTTGGTTTTCTTGTGTGCTCCCGAAGCCACCCTGGAGGAAGCCTACTAATAAATTACCCCGTCTGCCTCTCTCCTGACGCCCCAAACTGAAAGTGATGGATGTGAATAAATGGGCCATGTACAAGCGGTGGTATTCATCCAGTCATCTTGGTCCATCCTCTATGCCATATTAGATCTCACTTTGTTAGTATGGCATGTTTTATGAAAATATAGGCCATGTCCATACAGACTATAGATGAAAAGTCTAAATAATCTTCTATTCTGCAGAGCTGCAACGATTGCTTTGCAGTGCAAAAGCAGTTGAATTTTATGAGTCCGTCACAAATACATTTCAGGGTTGCAGGATTGTGTGGTTTTTTTTTCCTACTTAGGTGGTTCTGGTATGGTCAGCCTTTTATTGTTTTCCTTTAATATTGAATTTTAATGTTCCATGTTTTTGTTTCACTTCTTTACCTCTGTGTGATTTATTTATTTAATTACATTTTTTGCTTGGTTTACATTCCCAACTTTAATCATTTTTAAAGTAGCTCTTTTTTCTCTCCCTGTATGCACTCTTAGAAATATATTTAGAGGAACCATTATGACTGTGTGTTCAAAATTTCTCTTTGACAATTGTGTCCTCATTTTGTTGCTAGATTTTATTTTGTTGTTTCATTCTCAATTCAATTGAATTAATCAACACCCTGCTCTTTCAGTGTTCAGTGATTTTTGACATGTTGGCTTTGTCCTGCTACATCCTGCCTTTGAATCTTGCAAAAAAAAAACAAAAAAACCTCAAGTGGTTGTTTCAAAAATTAGGAATTCACTTTTTTTAAGTATCACGGATCTGTATTTCTATTCACAAGGCGCACAGTTCCGGAAACAAGCAATTGATGACTGATATTTCTGAAGTTGGAAAATTTAGCAAATTCCTATGTGTAAAGTCCATAAATTCAAAACAAGTTCTTAAATTATGGTACATCAGACAATTCCCATTACATCTTATTTTTAATTAAAATGTATTCTTTAAATTCTGTAAATTCTCGTCAGTACAGAATAGTAATAGCAGCTTACAATCAATACTTCGAAACTTTAGTATCAGGTTGTAAAGCTAGTGTTCTGTATATATATATATATATATGTATATATATATATATATATATATATATATATATATATATATATATATATATAGATAGATAGATAGATAGATATATGTTACAGAATTGTTTTTTTATGCCATGACCTTATTTTGTATACCTCTTTCTTTTAAACTTCCTTGGTTGTACTAGTTTTCCCCACAGGCCACTCTCTTGCCTTGCCCTAGACAAGATTATCATTTCAGGATTTTTCAGAACCAAGATGATTTGCCGTACATTATGGAACTATGAATTCTGCTGTCAGCCAGAAGATCTATAAAAGGAAATGCTTGATCAACAGTTTGTGAGCTTAAACGTATGTGCACTTGTGTGTTGTGCTGCAAGGTGATGCCTTAAAACACACCAGCAAGTCCACCTCTCAGTAGCCCCTAAAAAAATAAAGGTTTACGAGGGGCTTAGTCAAAGTCTGGATTGAAAAATGATTGATATCCTGTATACACACTGTTTTTTCCATCAATAGTATAAACACCTTTGCTTAAACAGAAACATGTGGAACAAAAAAAACCCAAACACCTTTTCACTTGCATTTTATTCTACATAGAAACTTTTGCTACATAGCATTTATGACAGAATTTAGACCCATTTTGTTAATTTCTAGATAGAATGGAATAGAATAGAATAATCCTTTATTTATCCCAAGAGGGTACATTTGTTAAATTTATAGTGCAACCTGTCCAAGATCTCCAAGAATCAATACAGAATTTGGCCCAGTTGATTGATGGATTATGTGTTTTAAGTCAGAGTTAACTTAGAATGATGGGAAGGTCAGTGATGGGAAAGAACAAAAGTTAGTTCTTGATCATTTTCTGAAACCACAAATGTAAGGGGTTTAGTTTCTTGGGTAATGGATGAGAGAGAAAAATTATGCTATTCAAGGACAAAGGGCGATATGGGGGTGGTGTCCGGGCTGCCATGTGCAGGTATGGGTACAAACCAGAGGTCGAACTAGACATGTTTTTTGTCCATCTTTATGACTGTCGGGGTAAAATAATTCAGGTAATTTTTTTCATCCTATTCAGGGGGGGCTGGTGCCTTTTGCCCTGATCAGTAAAATTAATTTTTTATTTTTTTTAGATAATATCCAATCCAAATCAGCTGAAGAGGGAACTACATATAAAAGTGAAATTAAATGATTGCACTTAAAATAAAAATACCTGCTGCAGGAATGCTCATTTATTCGTTCTAATCAAATAGTGTGATTGCTTCAGAGGTTATGGTCATGAGGTTTTGGATTTTTGCCCAGGACAGATGACTTCTAATGTGTGTTTAGATCTTGTTCTGGATGCTGAATCTGTGCTCTGCTGCTGCAATGGAGACTGGAATTAAGCAAAACTTCAGCCATTGTTTTAAAATGAAAAAACATTTAATTATTTCAATTATTTTTTTTAATGTTTTCTTGGAGCAATTCGAAGTCTAAAAGACTCTCTGAACGGTCAGTTTCCTTGACTCGTAAACTATTGGAGGAAAGCAGAAGAATCCGCCAGTGTTTGGCACACATCAGGCTCTTTGGAGAGCGTCTAACCAGCCGCAATGACATCAGTCTTGGTCTGAAGCCTAAGTAATTTCCCATTGTGCAGGCAGCTCCCTCTCAGCGAGATGCATTGAATACACTGTCTGGGAATCTTTTTTTTTATTGATTTATTTATCTGGACTCTGTGAATTTGCACAGAATTGCACAGGTGTGAACACTAGTCTTTAAAAATTATGGGCAGCCTTCAGATTTTTCTCCGTTCTAAGAAACTGGTGAAATGCAGCGACCCCTGGTCTAAACCCTGAGACAGAAGACTTTGTGGTAAATAGAGAAAATAGTTGGACATAACTTGTTTTTTATCCCGATTGAAGCCCCGCTGCTCAAGTATTTTTGCAAGTTGCTCCAAAAGGTGGCTGTCCTTTGCAGTACCCGTAAACTGTCTGGTGATCTGATCTTCAGCTCCAAAAGCCAGAAGCTCCCAGACCTCTGCGTCACTCCAGTTTTCTATTTCAGCAGATCGAGCTGGCGAGGAATCAGCGCAAATTCAACAAATCATCATGACATCAACCTTTTCTGTGACAAGATGTTGCAGCTTCGTTCATAAGACAGCGTTGCGGCAATATTGTGTTAATATTACTACCAAGGTCGCTGGCATGAATGCTGCAAAATTCCCGAAAGGCAATGCCACCATGGCGCATTCATAAGACACACCCAGTCGGAAATTTTACCCAATATGCCAGCATGGGGTGTCTTAGGAAAGAAGTTATAGTAATTTGACTGATTCTTTTTTACCAGTTACTGAGCAGAAAGTTAATCTGAATTCACTAAATCAAAAATTGACGGCTCACTGGAGCGCTTTTTCCTTAGGCAGGGAAATCATATCGAAAATCTTACTGGAGTTTGTTTTTAAAGAACCAGGAGATCTTTCAACAGCCCAAAGGACATTGTAACAAAAATCCTCTTCTCTCCCAGATCCCAGATGGAAAATGCTTCCGGGGTTGGTCAAACTACTTCTTTGAATAAAGGAAAGGCAGAAGTATCATCTGGAGCTGAAAAGGAGGCTGATTGTTTAGGTTTAGCTGCAGGGAAGGGAATTTTAGCACAGAGATCTTTGAAGCGCTTGTTTAAATTGCAGCACCACGGGAGCCCTAGTGAGTATTGCAACAATATGGATAAGTCTTTGTTGAAGGGGTGAAATCTGAATTCCTATGGTGATCCGGAACAGAGGAGGTCTGGGAAGCAAAGCAGATCCTGTGAGGCTGGGACTGGTAGATGGTGTGATAGAACGTGACCCATATTCCTTAACCTTTGGAACAGGTTCAGTGAAGTCAGACAGGCGAGTGCCAGGAAGACAAAGAAGTGACACAGAATCAAGAAATGGTTCCAGAAGAAAAAAACACTTGCCACCAAGGAGTTCAGCAACGGGAAAGCCACATGGGGAAAAAAAGAATTAAACTCTTCAAAGGAAACTGCACGGAAAAAAACACAGAGGAAGGAAGTTATTTATAGAATGAAGAAAAGTAGCAACTTCCTTAATACACCTTTACCATCTGGCATCTCCAATACCACTCCTCTTTAAGCTGCCTCCTTAACTGGCCTTGGTCAGAAGCAGCTGGCACAACTCTTACCCGCCAAACCCTGAAAGGGAAAGCTAAGGAGATTCACAAATCTGCACACACCCAAAACCTAACAGCTATAGGCTTAGACTGCCTGAGGATAGACTGACCTCTTTTCTTCACTCTGCTACTTTTCTCTTTTACTACTCTAATAGGACATTATTTGCTATTATTGTGAGAAGCTACACCTGGTCCCGCATTCTTTGAGAGGGGCATTGGCTAAAATGATGCTTCCAGTAACTTAATATTCTCCCTCAGCTGTTATCCACTTTATACTTTCTTTGACATAAAAAGGACGTATGTTATTTTTGTGTGTCTGCCCCGTCTTCTCAAACCCACAGTTGGTCATGGCAGATCGGTGCTTGTATTGAGCCAGTTTATGGTTCTTCTGGAGGTTTCTACCTCTTAAAGTTGAGGTTTTGTTTTGCTCCCCACTGTAGCTACATGCATACTCAGTGTGCGGGATTGCTGTGAAGTCAATGACACAACGCAGGCGACTGTCTATTGCCGTGCAGGATGAGCGAATGCAGCAAGTCAGTGACTCGATGCACTCTACTCGTTTTCCTTTGATAGAAAACTTTTAAAGTGACTGGAACAATGAACTAAAGGATTACGTGGAATGTACTTATGATGGATTTGAAATAACTTTTCTTGTAAAGTGCCTTGAGGTGGGTTGTGTTGTTAATTGGTGCTATTTTTAATTGAATTAAAAAATTATTTGAATTTAACTTTCAAACATGCTGAGCAAAAAAAATGTATCAAGGGGGAGGTGGGCCACAAGTGGTAACTCAAACCAAACTCTAACCAAAGCTTATGATCCTGGGTCGGAACAGGAGTAAACTAAATGCTTTCCCTTTTAGGCTCAGCTCTCGTTTTACCACAACACACCAGAACCCATCACAGATGCTGCTCAAGTGATTCCTTTTTAGAATACATTTCAGAGTAATAACAAGTTTCCCCTCTTTGTTTTACTTTGCATCATCTAAGTTGGTTCCTAGTGTAATTACACACATTTAACATCATCAAGATGACTTTCAGTAGCATGATGATTTTTATTATAATAGTGACACAAAAATGTCAAAAGTAGCCATTTTTACCTTTTATAAAAAATAAAATCCTCGCTTTTCCACATCCAGCCATATATAAACTCACTCACCATCTTATTTTGATTTTACATTCGTCCTCTCCGCCTGTTTCAGCTTGAACCACAATTGGTGAATATACGGGGTAATCACTCGGCAGGCTGCAAGAAATTATGTGGGCGAGACAAAAGAAAGACAAGAAAGCAGCAGAGGGTGAAAACAGAGAGCAGTTTTTAACCATTAAAGCAGATGGAAAGAGCAGACGTGAAAATAACGGACAGAGCAGGAAGAGCCAGCTGGTGCTGCCAGGCAGACACAGTGAGAAAACAGAGATACTTATTACAGACAGAGACTAATTACTATGCTCTTACCAATACTAACAGGCACACATCTCAACCACAGCAATCACACCTGAGACCTGCCATTGGCCGAAAGGAAGCCTAATTTCAACCAACGGGAGGTCTACTGAGATCCTTTAATAAATAACGATGCCCCCGGATTCAGACATGTGCACCTGCGCCAATTAACAGGTTACTAATTGGCTCGTTCAGAGCCGGATGTAACGAAAAAGTCTGTTCCTCTCAGCACACTGATTGATCCACAGGGAAAGGTAGTGGATAATGCTCTGTGTTGGGCTCCTCAAATTAGAATCAGTTTTTTATTTTTTTTTTATTTCTGACTTTTTGGTTAATCTTCATTTGTCTGTGATACATACAGAGGTAAGAGTTGGGTGATGTAACAGTTCAGTGTTCACTGTTCTGGTGCCTGTGCAAAAATATGAGGCTTCAGAGCCACATGTGACTTGCTTTCACCTGTCAGTAATCAGGCCGCTTTAAACCTGCAAATAAAGGTCACTTGTAGTTCTTTTATATATCTGTAATTCTAAAATGTCTTTGTATTAGAGTGAAATCCATGTCTGTAACTTTCAGTAATGTTTAATTTGGTATAATGTCAAAAATGGGTTACTGTTTGTTTCCTTTCTTCACATTCATCTATGTAATGAAACAGGTAGAGACACTTTACTCCTGACTCAAGTGGTGGTCTGGTTGGTTAAAATGCATCACAAAATCTTCGTTCTGTGTGTTGACAAGGCCTCAGAAAACTCCATTCATCCCTTCTGCTCTTTAGTATGAAGGTAGATATGTTTCAAAATATCGGCACTTGTAACTTGGATCTCCTCGCTTGTACTTTGGATCTGCATTTGTACAACAACATTTTCACTCATATCAAATAAGTATTTGAAGTATCTTCTTAAAAGGATATCAAAGAAAATCTCTGCTAGCTGTATTTTGGTACTGGTCCTCTGCTACTGGATAGCATTTTTGGAATGGACTAAGGTGTAGATGAACCAGACAAAAAAAAAAAATATTTAGATATTAATGATCCTAAAGAGGTTTTAAAAGGCTGCTAACTTGAATTAATCTTCTCCTTGTGTTGTATACCTGTTTTGATCTATAAAATAATGTTCTCAGCCTCTGAGCTGTGAGTCCTCAGTCAGGAATATTGCTTTATGCTCTGGTCCTCACTTTTTCATTCTTAATATAAAATTAAAAAGATCTATAACATTAATATTTACATACTGTATAAAATGCAAAGGTTATACATTTTTTGGGTGTAAGATAAACTCATGATATTTAAAAATTTAAAACATATTTTCTTCTTTTTTTTTTTATAAAATAGAATTTTGATCCAGCCTTAATTACAATAATTTCATAGTGTAGGTCTGCTGTTATCCATTCATTTCAAAACTATAAAACCTGATACGGCAGCTGTTGCTGTTTCTGTGATAAATCTCCAATATCTGTCTCCATCTTAGTTGTCATCTGCATCTCTCTTTATTCCCCACCTCATGTTTCACTCAGTTCTTTTCATCCGAAGCATTGTGTTGCTTCTCTTCTTTTCGTGTTCCTTGTTTTTGCTTTTTGCGAGCCATTTCAAAAACAGCAGCTCTTACTCAGCACCTCAAAGTCTTTTTCCTCTCTCTCTCTCGTCTGCTTCATTTTACCGCTCTCTCGCCCTTGTCTTTCTCGCTGCAGCTGCACACTTAAAGACCCTTGCAGCATTATCCTTTTAATAAAGGCTGGGGCAGGAAGCTGGGAGGTAGAGGACGGAGACAAAGACGAGGCCGCCGCTGCCACAGCAGCCTTCAAACCTCATTAACTTTTGTCTTGTTGCAGCAGTGACACACACTCATAAGAACACACACACACACACACACACACGGGGAAAGATGTTCTAGCAAACATGTATGCATTAAAACAACTAGCCACCTACAATCAACCACAGAATCCTAGTGTACAGCTGTCCACCTTCAGCTCAGAAATCTTTCAAATTTCAAAGCAAAAAAAACAACAAAAAACACATTTTGTCTTTTTAATTTTTTTTCAATGATTTGTATGCTTCTAATGAATAGACATAGATTGACACCAGTCAGGAAAAGATAAACACATATTAGTGTGATATGTTTAAACATTCTTGTCGTTCACAAATACAAAACCATTATCTCTCCCTGATACCTTGATGGTTTTTTTTCTGTAATATTTTTTTTTGCTAAACTTTTGGCTGTATTTAAAGGTTACATAACACTTGACCAGTTTATGGCCAGTTTAGGGGTAAAGTTTTATTTCTCT
The DNA here is from genome assembly GCA_028564705.1 of Apricaphanius iberus. Lineage (NCBI taxonomy): Eukaryota > Metazoa > Chordata > Actinopteri > Cyprinodontiformes > Aphaniidae > Apricaphanius > Apricaphanius iberus. The sequence goes on from JAPXFQ010001198.1 coordinate 573,727, forward strand.
TAATCGATTTTTAAACTTAAAACAAAATGTATTTCTTTAGCATTTTCTAATTACAACACGGTTGTTGCAATGAGGTTTCTATTTTTTTATATGGCTTGGAATGCCCCATAAAATATCAGCTTTCGTGGTTTCCATAGGTTTAGATATTTTATCTTATATAGTAAATCTACCAACCAGCATACTTGGAATGGAAATAAAATAAACTTTTGATGACTTTTTAAAAGCATTTCACAAAAAATAGATAAATAGCTCAGTTATTGACATGTCTAGGCTCAGAAAATGATTTATGGGATTGGAAAAAATTTAAGGGGTAAAAAAATGGTTAAACTAATGAATGATTATTCAATCGTAGTCAATAAATTAGAATATGCCTTCCAATGAGTCTCATTAGTCATATTAGAAATACATTCTTAAATTAACATGCTTTATGCATATTTTTAACATGTTTTAAATTGAGACCATATTTCTGCATCTTTTATTGGTCCAATGTAATATTCTAATTTTAAATGCCTTGTTTTCTTTAACTGTAAGCCTAAAATACTAATTAATAGAAATAACAGCTTAAAAACATCAGTATGTTCACAATTTATCTACATAACGTGATTCAGTAGTTTAACTTTAGTAACTGAAATAATTAAACTTCAATAATATTGTATTTACTAATAATCAACCAATATTGTTTTGTTTTTTTGGTCACTTTTATGCATTTTTTTGCCAATTTGTAGAGGTCATAGTCAGCTTATAGCCGACATCTGCTGCACCTCCAAAATACTGGAACACACATGCTTATTCATGAGGATTGTTTCAGTTCAAATTAAAAAATACTTAACTGATTGCAGAGGGGAAATAGGTGTTGTATTGCATACAAATTCATTCTTTAAGGAGTTCTTGTAGATGATGCAGGGTCCCCACTCTTGAAATGATTTTGCATTTGCTTTCTAGGACATTTTCAAGACTTTTTCAGCTGCTACAGTACGAGTCAAGTAATCACAACTAGGGCTTGGCGACATGCCATATCGGAATATATTTTGAAACCAATACAATACTGAACCTTTGCCGTTATAATAGTCTTGTAGTTGTGCAGAGATGGTTGTGTTTCCAAATGCCACCTGCTTTGCTCTACTTGTGATGCAACAAAACTAACAGAAGTTATTCTCTACTTTAGTTTATATACTGTTATTTAATGTGCTGATATCAGTTTAAAAGTCCAAATTCTGAGAGTCCTGCTGTATTCACAATCAGTCACTAATGTTAGAAAATATTAAATATTATTGGACTCAAATTAATTGCATCTGCTCACACCAAGGCATATAACTCATCTGGTATACATAATTGATGAGTTATGTGTTTTTGACTCTAAATTATTTTGATTAATTAAATCTTTGTAACTGTTTTTTGTTGATTATATTGCTGAAATGGATATACATCTTGTAAAGCTAAATGTGTTTAAATACAAAATCAATTTAGCTCACTGGTGTATGAAATGGATCTGAAATAAAATATTCTGACAAACTAAAATATATCGTATATCCCGAGTTTTGGAGGAGTGTTATTTTCTACAATTTGTATTACAAAAAATAAACAAACTTTTTGTAATACAACATTTTACAATTTTGTAAAAATTGAACATTTTCTACAAATTTATATTTTATACATTTAACCAGATTCCTTACATGTTTATTAATCTCCCTCTTCCTGTCAATTACTTTCTCCTTTAAATATTTTAGGTTCAATAAATCACCAAAACAATTTTCTTCAGCTTTAGTCTGAAAAATATTTAATTTTAATTTCCAGAGATAAGTAGTATTAAGTAGTACTTATTGTTAGCTACCTTTTTAGTCTGGCTTTTATGTAGCATTACTATAATAAATGTATGGTTACCACTTAAAATTATTCTATGTATTCATTTAGCCATGTTGAATTCAATTAATTTACATAATTCATTCAAATGACATTCAAGACTTCAGTTCTCACTGCCTCTTTGCTGTGGTCTGTGTATCTAGCTAAAAACAAAATGAAAACTTAGTGCTCTGCTCTCTGTGCTCATACAGAGTATTTTGATAGAGCTGAATTCATCACGTTTTTCACATTCACTTGTGTTTTGTTTCTGCTGTAATAGAACGAAATACTGAGTGGAACGTGGCCTAATAATACTACCTGTTACCCATCGCTATCTTGTAGCTGTTATCATGTTTGCTACGGCTTCACTAAAACCAAATATGTAGAAATAAAAGCAGACAAGTGCTAGAGCCCAATATTGCCCTTTGAAAGCTGATGAAAACATTCATGCATAAAACGTTTAATTCGTTTGCGTTCAACCACAAGGAGGGAAATTATTTTCTAGGACAACTGAAACATTTCCAGGACATTTAACTTTTTATCCATTTTTCATTTGTTTTCCTAGAGTGGAAAATTGGTCTATTATTTTCCAGGTTTTCCATGATGCGTAGATGTAGTTTCTTTGTGCTTCTTCAAAAGAGCTTGAACGGCACATCTTGAAACCTCAGTCTGCTTTGAAATCTTGGTCAGGGAGAGACCCCACTGTTGTAGTATAACTACCTTGTGTCTTGCTGCTGTGCTAAATCTTGCCATGACATGAAAATGTCTACCACAACCTTACACTGGAAGTGTTTAGCTCTTCCTCATTCAGTTTTAAGCTTCCAACACAGCTGTTTCTGCTTAATTTAATGACTTTGTTTCAACCTACCTGTGACATTGATGATCATTAGCACCTGTTTGGTATAATTGATTCATCATACTCCTGACTATTATCCTACAAAATCCATGATTCTGTGCAAGTGTAGCTATAAGAATTGATGCTGGTTTGAAGGCAAAAGGTTAACATCAAATATAAATTTTTATTTAGATATTACATTAATATGCTCATTTTGCATTTTGTAAATTGATACAAAACAGTATTTATATTTCTGAAAGAAATATAAATGCAGGATCTGATCTGCTGTGAAGATAGAGTTGAAGTTTTTCTGTACAGAATGGCAAGAGTTGCATAGGAAACACATGTTTCTGTTGTGAATTCTTTTTCTGGAGCAAGTAGCCTATTATTATAGTAGCCAACATTGTTTTTGTGCGAAGATGTGGACTATAATGATCTTTCAAAGCCAACATTCTAATGATGATTTTCAGAGCTGTTTGAAAAACAACTGAATAAAGTTACAATTTGAACACTTATTAAAGTTTGCATATGGAACATTTTCATAAAAAGCTACATTAAAAAAACAATACATCCACAGGGCTTTTAGAGGGAAGCAGGATGAATGTAACATATTTCCTTGAAAATTATACTTGAAAAAAATATAATAAAATGTACATTTAAAACGGGCACAACAATGATGTTATGTTTGTACCAGCTAGTAGAGGCCACAGGTTGCAGGTTGACAGATACGGTCTTTATGATCCACAGCTCAACTTGCACTAGGGAGAATGGTGGATGCAACTCAAACAGCTGCTTCAAAACCCCAGAAATATTGTTATCCGTCGTAGGAGGGGAGTGACTGCAGAAGAACAGAACCTAGAGTAGTTCTAGCTGAAGTCTATACTAGATGGGCCCACATAAAACATTTCCACGTTGTCAAACACACACGGGAACGACTTTTCTTCTGGATCGGTAAGCTAACTCACTTGCTAAATTTGCTAACGTTAGCTGTCAGTTAAAGTCCTCTAAAATACATTCCTCACTGGACACAGTTCAGGTTGGTCACTGGGCGTATCGGCAGTTAACCAGGCAACCAAGCAGCTGGAATGAAGTTTTTGTTCTTGTAACAACAACTTGGATAAACTAGATGTTGCTATCATGCAGTGCACATTTTATTAATATAAAATGTCAAACTGATGAATACTTATGGATGAATAATGAATATTTATTGCCTCAAGCAGTCTTCAACCCACACCTAAGTTTATGGTTATTATCCCCGGGAATTTTGACAACAAAACAAAGTAGTTGCTCTCTGCTACAGTAGTTCCTGTTTAATCCTGTTTCTTCCTGGTTCTACTGCTAATCACTAAATAAATAGGCTTGATTGATTAGAAGCTGACTACCTTCATATTCTCAAAATATTATATATTCATCCATCCATCCATCTATCCATTCATATTCTATTCTGCGTATCCTTGCAAGGTTCCAGGGAGGGGAGTGGGGTGCTGGTGCCTATGTCCAACAATCATTAGGCGAGAGGCAGGGTACACCCTGGACAGGGGTACACCCAATCCATCCCAGAATTCTCATTATTGTGAATAAATTCAGTAAAACCATTTGAGGTTTATTTAGGGTCCAATTCGTCACAAGATTACAACATTAAGGAAGAACCATTAACCACTAAGTATAAATTGTGCTGCAACAAAGGTTTCCATGTTTTTAGAGTTCCAAGATTTTAATAACAAACTGAATATATTGCTCACTAAGTCAACATTCTGCTAGATGACTTCAGTGTTAAGAAGTTGGTTCTTACTAGCCATCATTTGATCGAGAAGTATAACAGATTAATATAAGAAAAGCATTCCAGTTATTCTTTTCCACCACACTTATGGCAAGTAGTCGTTACTTTACTTATTTTAGGTGCAATGGTGATATCATGCCATTTGTTTGAGAGTAGTTGCTCTAAAACTAAGTTTTATGGATATTTTTAAAAAGCAAAGGTAATGAGGGTAAAACTTAAATCTATAACAACTTATCAGCGCAGCTAACTGTATTACCAGCAAACAGGAATTTATGTGTGTGGATATAGATCCTTATCTTATCCCTGGGATTTTCAAATAACTGACATTCAAAAATATTCTATAACTGTAACATGTTTAAAGCTCAAAGGTATAAAACAGACCAACTTTGCTTAAATATTCAGCCTTTTATTTAGTAAAAGATTTGCTCTCTCTTGGTCTCTCGCAGCCTAAGTAAGCCTGTTCTCCACTTGCCATTCAAAAAAATGTAATCTTTCAAATAGGCTTTACATATCTGTGTTTTCTTGAACTTCATTTACTGATGAGAAAAAAACTCTGAATTTGAATTTCTCACCACTTGGTATCTCGGGCAGATCCAGCTAAAAAAAAATCAGCTGATGCAATAACCAGCTGGTTATTATTATTTTTTGGTGCATCTGACAGATGATGGATTGCCTTATTTTTTCTTATAAACATAACAGTTGTCAAAACAGCTTTTTAACAACATTATTTGTTTTCAAATATGCCTTTTCTATTCATGATTGTGACTTTTCCTCATCATCGATTCTACACAAATGCCTACATCCAGATCTGTCAAATATGAGTTGCTTCAATCAGAACTTTGAACTACCCCCATGGTGCTCAGGATCCCGATTCACTTCTAGTAATCTATAACAACATGAGTGTTATACTGTTGGTAAACTTCTGTACAGTTATGTTGTACAAACCAGCTTTGCTTCAAGCTGAATCTGAAAGTATGCAAAATGCAGACAAAAAAAATGACTCAAGACTGTTTAGTGTAATAATTATGTGACAGTTCCTAAATTTTGGATGGGGTTTTACTTTTTCTTTCTGCTACAGACGAGTCTACTGTGCACTTGTGTACTATACAGCAGTTACAACTACATACAGTAAGAACACAGGAGGGGAATTTAAAGAGGGTGCCAGAGTTGTTTATGCCACTCAGTCACTCGCTAATGAGTAATCAACTTTCACAGCTTGAGTGTTGGGGTGGTAATTCGGGTTGCACACCATGTTCCCGAACCGTGGAGTAGCGATTCATTATCATGGAGATCTGTATAATCAAACAATTAGTGGATTTCTTCTCATCAACAAGGCCAGCTCCCTGTCTGATGCGCTCATCGGTGACAGGAGGTGGTTTGAGGGCGGAGGGGAATGATCATCGCTGACAAGTGGCTCCCTCCTGATGTTCCCTGGCTGTTTTCCAGTTTGGGGGCATTGTGAAGGGTTAAACAGCTCTGATGTACACCCACCCTCTTTGTGGATGTGTCAGACTGAGGAGGAAAACCACTGGGACAGTAATTGACAAGTAGGTACATTTTGAAGGCTGTAGAGGGAGGGAGAAAGAAGAAGGAAGGGCTGTTTTGGAAGATGAAGGCACAAAGAAAAGAGAGGAATCTAAACGTGTCAGCCCTTGTTGCTTGTTTACAGTTTTTACTCTCGAAGCAGAGCCATTTAAATCTTTATGGAGCAGGGAAAAGAAACACGACAACCTTTTTGCATTTTTAATGTTGTCGTATTTCCCTTGTGGTTGGTTTGAAAAGCTGACATGAGCTTATTCTTTCAATAGGTTTGGAAAGATTCTGTCACTTGAAATGATGCCAAATTTCATCACAGAAACATCCTCGGTTCAAATCTTTGAACTAGTAAAGGATCTGTCGTGTGAGAACCTTTTATTTTCCTAAAAGAAGGATCCTTTTCATAATTCGAATAGTTAAAAATAAATGTTATGCACACAGTGGATATAGAAAGTCTAGGTTTATTCTTCTGCTGTTCTCTCCCTCACTCCCTACTTTATAATATAAGGATATGACTGCAATTGCAGCAGCTACTGTTTCCTGTTTAGTGGCTAAAGTATGTAATCCATTGGGGCAGTTCGTCTTTTAAAATTTATTTGTAATTATTTTTATTTTTTTTACCATTTTGAAGAATATTACTGTATTTTATCTTTCCTTGCTGCCAAAAACTTGTTCCACTCATGTCACTCCAAACAAAAAAGAATGACTAATAAATCCAAATACATCACTTTTAGTCTAAGATAGTACCTTATAACTGGTTACAAAATGCATATGTAAAAGGAAATATTATTTTAATCTAACTTTATATATTGAAGACTCGAAACTGTTCACATTTAGTTGTTAAATATCTTTACACCCTTACTTAAATTTGTTCTAACATATTTAACGTGTCAGCTATTTTCTGTCATTTGCTATATTCTGGTATGCCATATTTGCTATATTCATAATTCACAACAGACTGCAGATTATCTTGCGCTACTGAAGAAGGTAACATGATTCATTAACATTAATTCAGAAGTTTACAGTTAGAAGTGCTTCTCAGTGCTCACTGTGTCACAGTCTAGACCGTTTGTGTAACACCACCTTATTCACTGTGTTACACCATGCAGCCCAATGCTGCATTCAGACCGCAGGCTTTGTCAGCGTCAGCGACATCAAGATTACATGTTAAATCTACGGCGCTGACGGCCCTGAAGCGGCGCGTTAACCAATCAGACCTTGTAATTGTAGTGATGTCACTACACGTATTTTGAATGTAGCGGGAGCAGGAAAAACCTACATTTAAGTCTAGATAACGCAGATTTAAAAAAATCATAAATAACACTTAATGAAGACATATGAAGGCGCTCTTCAGGAGGAATAGAGCGCCTGTAGTTGGTCTCCTGGTAGGGGATTCGAGCTCCGATGCGGCCCAGGAGGTCATAAAATTGGGCGCGGGAAAGATGGAAGTACCGCTGAAAGCGAACCTCATCCATATGTAGCTCCTGGATCAAATGGTTAAACTCTCGAACGCATCCGTAAAATAGGGTGTATCCACAAACGGATGTAGCCGTCGACATTGTCTAGCTTTATATAGCAAATAAAGCCAAGCCACACTCTCGATACTATCTTCCGTAGATCAGAATGTCCGGCAACAGAAGAAGCCCCGCCCATGTGAGTTCCATTCTGCTCAGAAGTGTCAGACTTTGCAAGCTTCAACATAGAAGCGTCAAACTAGATGCTTTGTGAGCTTTGTCTGACGCTGACAAAGCCTTTGGTCTGAATGCACCATAACAATGCAGCTGGTGTTCCCCTTATTGGTCATGATGTATTCGTAATGCTCATAGGCTTGCATTAAAAATTATTTCTTAATTATCTAGCATTGACTGGTGGTCGGCCTTTAATGCAATGTGGAGCAATTGAGCCTGGCTTGTTGAGCCTTGCTTGAATTAGCTTGGATTGAATCCACCTGAGCTTCATTTGTGGAACCGAATAAGCATGGAGGTAACTGTTTGGCTAATTCAAGCATGGGTGTTTCAAATGCAAATATGTACAATTAAACACCAATATGGTAGTGACAGCAGCATGCTAGGGGATAATCTTTCTTCAGGTAGAGTTAGACTTTCTATTGCTCTAGATGAAACACTGAAATTGTCTAAATACCACTCAACTTTTACCCAAAAATGTAAGGGTCTGCTAAAAAACATTGCAGGTGGAGAACAAATTCATTTCTCAGCATCCCTGTGAGTCTAAGCACATTTCAAATACTAATAATAATAACTACGAATGAGTTGTCCTCTCAGTTTGAAAACTTTAGACAACATTTACAGGGCAGGTCAGGTCAAGGGACACTACCAAACTCCTACCAAATTAGACTGACTACTGAAATTGATTCAAAAGGGTTTTCAAAAAGTATTGATCCAAATGTGTGCACAGTTTACTTTGGTAACATATTAGTTTCTTTGTTGAATAATATAGGATATAAATATCACATTAAAGGTGATTTACAAGGCTTTATCATGCTTGATCATTTTATTTCCTATTTACAAAATGTGGGCTTTGCTTCCTTTTAGTATCCACTGTATAATATGTAAAGTCTTACTACGTTTGGAGCTTCAGAATGTATGATTTTCTTTGAAAATGGCCAAAAATGACTGGAAAAGTAGATACAGTATTTCATTTAATGAGCTGTGAACACTGTACAAACAAAGATTACAAAAACTCAAACTTGTGACCCTGATGGCTAAATGTGTTATATCTATGAATCAAGCCGTAGAAACCGACCCATTGAAAAAGCAAGCACAAGATACGTTGGTGTACAAATACAACCAGAATGAACAGTGTTAAGTAAATTTGATCTATAGTAGAAACGGTATATATTGTTATTGTGTCTCTGACCTATGTGTGCTCTGTCATAGTTACATTCCAAAAAAGGATGCCTTTCGTTGTATGAGTGCTTGTGAGTTATACTACATTTGTTAATTTGACTTTGCAACAAAAAGGTAAACATGTATAAGAATATATAAAACAACTTCCTTTAAAAAACTAGAATGCAGCTACTATCTTTACTGCTATGAAATGTCATATAACACAACATAAATAAGTAGACTCCTTTATGTCCACATTTCACATACATGTTTAGTGACTGAGAAGTTAAAACAATCATAGTGAGTCAACTTCTGACTGACTGATTTTTATAATAAATCAGTCAGTTACAACATTTTATGTGTGAATTTAATGTGATAATTGTGGATGAGCTTGGACTGGTAAAAAAAGTGTACTTATATAACTTAATTTATAGCCTATTAAATGCAATAACTTTATTATGGACTATTCTGATTTTTAATTTTTTTTGGTATTATTGTTAAACCAATAAAGCTGATCAGTGTAGATGGTTTTTTTCTGTCTTTTTGCTACCAAAAAACCCCCAAAAACTAATCAAACCACATGTTGAATTTTTTTGTTGCATATTTGAACAATAAATTGCTGTATTCGAACACTCATTGTTAATTTAATTGTTAACAAAAATATATTACTTTCAGTCTCCTTTATTTTAAGGTGAACTAGGTAATTGTATAAGCTCATCTCAATAACTGATTTTTATTTATTTATTCCTATAATTAAATAAAAAAATTAAACATCTTATGTAGATTTGTTATACACAGATAGATTTCATAGGTTAAATTTATTAGAAAAAAAAAGGTTTTTCAGAAAATTGGAAAATTAAATTAGCACAATCAAAGGAGAAATGTTTTGTTTCGGTACACAATCATAGCAAAGAATGTTGACAGTCATTGACACCCTTCACAAGGATGGTAGGCAACAAAGGTTGTCTTTGCCGATGTGTCTTTTTACAATGAGTTCATTGAAGGGTTAGAGATTCCTGTGGCTGTGACTGTGGTCGGTGCTTCAAGATCCACCACACACATATGTATCCAAGACATGGGCCACTACTGTTGGATTCTATTCGATAAGGACTAATGAATCACCACTAGGAAAAAAACAAGACTGGACTGTTGCTCTGTGTTAGGAGTCTGTAGTTATTGTTTTTTCTATGTCTGTTTCCTGCACATTTTCTCCATGTTTCTGGAGAGTTCCACCAGAGGTTCTGGCCCAGCTAAGGATCTGTCGGTATAGTTGGGGGCGGTGCCACCCATCTGCACATGCCCATTTGCAGCTAATTGAAGCTCAACACAAACTGTGGATAAGGAGCTGACTGTCAGTACTTCCGTTCCTTAGGGTCAGACCATCTTGGTAACTCACAAGTCCTCTGTGTAACATTCTAGCTCCCAATGATTCTGCTGTGACAACCTGCTAGTCCTTTTCAGCTACAACCTGTTAAATCTTCATGTGTTCCTTCCAAGATTTCCCTTGCCTTTATTTCCTTGTCTACAGTTCTCCAGTTTCTCAGTAAGCTATAGTTTATCTTCAACATCTGACTTCCTTCAAGCTTCAAGTTCCTCCGTGATCGATGCTCCACCTCCATGCTCTGCCTGCCCGCCCTCCGTACTCTTTCCTCACTCCAAGATTCCTCCATCTTCTCATCTCCAGAAACTCAACAGAAAACCTTCGCAGACATCCTGGACTTCTAGCTTTTCCTCCCGGGGTGTCCAATCTACCAACTAAGCCTCAGCTGACCTAACTCAACGAATAATTGCCCATAAAGCACACGTGTCAAACTCAAGTCCCAGGGGCCAAATCCGGCCCTCCAAGGTCATTTATGTGGCCCTCTAAACTCTAGAGAACCCTATGGATAGAAAATGTTTGTTCTTTTTTGTGCACACCAATACAATCTTATTAGTAAAATAAAATCAGTGTTTATTTAAACAGTCCTTAAATCACATAATTATGTAAAGTTGTTCAGGATTATTTAATTTTAAGATGTACTTTTAGAATACGGAGGGTGATTTTACCGGTTTCTTATAGTTTTATCAATAGTTTCAGCCACAACCGGCCCTTTAAGGGTATTCATCAGCTTGATCTGGCCCATACTGGAAATTTGTTTGACACCGCTGCCATAAAGGATTCTAAATCACCTAGAGACTTCTCTCCCTGCAGTCCCTCTCACCTTTGTTTCCCCAGCTTTTTCTCCGGCTCCCGGGCTTCTTTTCCATCATTACTATTCATCATTGCTGATATAAAATATTTTACTACTGGTCTGTGTCTGTAAGGTTTAACAGCATGATTACACGGTGTTCCAAAGTCTTCTTTTCAGAGGAAAGTTAATTTTCTGTAATCAGGAAATCAAAAATCCAGAGTGTGAAGGAGGGGCTAGGGAGAGAATCTTAGTTATTTAAGGTCCAGTGTGACATTTCTACAGTCAGTGATGATTTGGTAAGATATTTCACCTGCTGTTCTATGCCCACTGATATTCAAGTCTAAAGTCTAAAGTTAGTGCAGCCGTCATACAGCAAATTTCAAAGCACTTCATGCTTCCATCTGCAAACAAGAGGGTGTTTTGTATTGCTTGAGGTCTCGGCACCTGCCCACACTGCCAAAAGTACCAGTACCTGCCGGCTTTATGCACTTCATGCACTTTTATTATGTAGCGCTTTTCTTAAAACTCAAGATGCCCTGATTGAGTGCATGTACAGTACAGTACATGGACATACTTTTCCATAGGTAAATAATTATGTATTAAAAATATTTTTTAATGACCTCAGGTAGTATATTTCTGAAAAACTAGAACTGAGGTTTTCATTAGAAAAACAAAGGTAAATAAATGGCATAAATGTACCTTTTAATGATGTTTTGATCTATTTTAGATGCATCTGTGTGACCCACCCCCAACAAAATCTTCTGTACAATGTGCCACTACCCAGGTTTGGGTCTCAGAGTCTGTCATTTAGTTATTTTTCTGGTCTTGGAATATTAAATCCCATTGGAGCACAGTATGCTGCGTAATAATTCAGTCATGAGGCACTAGTGTTATTAACTGCATTCATAGCTCTGATAATGTAATAAAAAACCCACATGATGCATCTTTATTAGTTTTGCATGAAAACAATATCAGTCTCCACCAGTGAATATTCCACAGCTGAAATCAAATTTGTTTGCCTCTGTTGTGATGAATAGTTTTTCCTAAAGTGAACAAACCACCGCTTTATTCCTACTGCAGAGTGTGTGCAAATGGCATTACAGTGTATATTACTTATCTGGGGAAAATAGGCTAGCTGAGAGACGTTATGCATATGATAAATAATGTATTCAGTCAGACTTACCATATTAGGGTAAGCCATATGTGGTGTACACACTATGTGTGTCTTGTGTGTGTGAGAAGAAAACTGACATATGTGTTGATGAAGTTTACTATTTTGATCCGTGGGTGTTCAAGCGGGTTATTGCAGGGAAAAAAATGAAACACAGCTAATGCAGAACTGGGAGTGGAATGAAAGGAGAAAAGAAAGAGAGAGGTACAGCACGCGCTGACATAGATGATATTTACAGACGTGGACAAAATTGTTGGTACCCTTCATTAAATAAAAGAAAAACTCATAATGGTCACAGAAATAACTTTAATCTGACAAAAGTAATAATAAATAAAAAATATATAAATGTTGACCAATGAAAGTCAGACATTGATTTTCATCCATGCTTCAACAGAATTATTTAAAAAATAAATGCATGAAACAGGCCTGGACAAAAATGATGGTACCCCTAGAAAAGAATGAAAATAATGTGACCAAAGGGACATGTTAATCCAAGGTATGTCCACTAATCAGCATCCTAGGTGTCTACAATCCTGTAATCACTCAGTGGGCCTATATATAGGACTCCAGGTAGTCACTGTGTTGTTTGGTGACGTGGTGTGTACCACACTCAATATAAACCAGAGGAAGCAAAGGAAAGAGTTGTCTCAGGAGATGAGAAAGAAAATCATAGACAAGCATGTTAACTGTAAAGGCTATAAGACCATCTCCAAGCAGCTAGATGTTTCTGTGACTACAGCTGCACATGTCATTCAGTAATGTACGATCCATGGGACTGTAGCCAACCTCCCTGGACGTGGCTGCAGGAGGAAAATTGATGACAGATCAAAGAGACGGATAATCCAAATGGTAACAAAAGAGCCTAGAAAGACTTCAAAATAGATCCAAGCTGAACTTTATGCTCAAGGAACATCAGTGTCAGATCGGAACATCCTTCGCTGTTTGAGCCAGAGGACAAATCATAAAAAAAACAGACTGGAGTATGCCAAACTACATGCTGACGAGCCACAAAGCTTCTGGGAGAATGTCCTGTGGACAGATGAGACAAAAATTTAACTTTTTGCCAAGGCACATCAGCTCTATGTTCACAGACGGAAAAATGAAGCATATCTAGAAAAGAACACGGTCCCTACTGTGAAACATGGGGGAGGCTCGGTTATGTTCTGGGGCTGATTTGCTGCATCTGACACAGGGTGTCTTGAATCTGTGCAGGGTACAATGAAATCTCAAGACTATCAGGGGATTCTAGAGAGAAATGTGCTGGCCAGTGTCAGAAAGCATGGTCTCAGTCGCAGGTCACGGGTCTTACAACAGGAAAATGACCCAAAACACACAGCTAAAAACACCCAAGAAGGGCTAAGAGGAAAACACTGGCCTTCTATGAGCCCTGATCTCAATCCTATTGAGCATCTTTGGAAGGAGCTGAAACGTGCTGTCTGGAAAAGGCACCCTTCAAACTGGAAACAACTAGAACAGTTTGCTCATGAGGAGTGGGCCAAAATACCTGATGAGAGGTGCAGAAGTCTCAATGACAGTTACAGGAATCATTTGATTGCAGTGATTGCCTCAAAAGGTTATGCAACCAAATATTAAGTTGTGGGTACCATCATTTTTGTCCAGGCCTGTTTCATGCATTTATTTTTTAAATAATTCCGTTGAAGCATGGATGAAAAGCAATGTCTGACTTTCATTGGTCAACATTTATATAATTTTTATTTATTATTACTTTTGTCAGATTAAAGTTATTTCTGTGACCATTATGAGTTTTTCTTTGATTTAATGAAGGGTACCAACAATTTTGTCCACGTCTGTATATGTTGCTTTAAGTGTTTGCTCAGCATGAAAGGAAATCATAGTCTTTTGTTTATGATATAAGAAATACAGAAAGCTTCACAATGATTAACACCTCCACCAAAAACATTTGGTACCTCTAAAATTATATTTTTACGTGAATGCAGATTGACCAGTAAAATCTGATGAAGTGTAACACTTACAAAGTGGCGTTGAGTCTGTAGAAGAGCTTCCTTCTGTCCCTGAGAGATTGGCATTAGCATTCTTTCTTGGCTTTGAATTTTTATAGGGTTTTAATATATTTTGCAGTATTTTTTGTGTATTTCATTTCTCTATACTATTATAGTAAATTTAAATTGTTTTTGCATCATGTCCTATTTCATTTAACTTGACTATAAAACACTTGGGTCCGTTTTTTTAATCATTTACACAAATACATCTGTTAATGATAAGAGAGTAAAAAAACTATGATTTATATTGTTTAAAACTAGCATGAGATTTGAAATCAGAGACGTCCCCCCAACCCCCAAGTCAGTTATTACCTTGTTAGGTAGAGGAAAAAGATTGACACCTTTCTCATCCTAACACAATAACTATATATAAAAAGAGGGATGCTAGAAGTAAATTGTGAGATTCTGAAGGGATCAGATATGGAATTTTATTACCTTTAGATAAATTGAGGCTAAGTGGTTATTATACAGAAATTAAATCAAGCTTCATCTAGATCATCAGAAAGAAGGGGGAAAAGACTTCATAGACTTTAGAAAACAGCACCTTCCTTTGTCTGACTGAAAATATCAAAACATTTTGTTATTTGAGAAATGAAAAAATACTGACATTAAACAAGGAAAACAAGAATTCAAACAAACAATCAATGAATAAAATAAGACTAATTATTGTGAGTGGCAGAAATCATTAGGTATACAGAGCTATTTTTTAAGTCCATTTGTAGAAGCATATTAATAAAAAACAAACTGAACCGTGCGGTATTTAAATAGCCTCCAAAATTAACGTTAATCTACAGTGACTGGATCCAAGATGACACCGATTTTGACAGCATAAACATGTTTTTCACATGATATGATTGAAAAGTTTATAAATATCTCTTGACTTGATCCTGACGACACACCGTAATGATGATAAATAATAATGGGTTTAAGAAGTCACCTTGGCCTCAGTGAGGAGTAGACCTCTGCAGCAGACTCAAGGAGACATCCTCAATAAATGGCCGTATGTTTGTGTGTGTGTGTGTGTGTGTTTTATCTCCTTTTTCCTCCTCATCTCAATAAAAGTTTTGGTTGTATCAGCACAAATTAGCATTGATTGTACCTAGCTAATCTCACACAGCTGCAGAATGGAGCATTAGGGAGAGGGTGCAGGGCCCCGGCCCATCTGTGGAGGGACCGACTCACAGTCCCCTGGAAGCAACATCACTTTGGCCTTGTCAGATGGTTCCCCCCACTGTGACTTAGCGTGTGTGTGTGTGTGTGTGTGTGTGTGTGTGTGTGTGTGTGTGTGAGAAAGAGAAGGAAGGGAGTAGTCCATTGTTTGTTTGCTTGTGTCACAGTACCTCTCAGGGAACCTTGGGTATGAAAATGCTAACTCGAATCTGGTGAGTTGCTGTAATTGTGGATAAGCAATTCTCTAAAGAAGTAACCCCCCCTGTAGACCTTAACATCTGTGATGGAATTATTTTACTGTAAATTTCCATGAATTATAGCGTTCCTGCTACTGTTGGCTCTGGTGTTATCACATTTCCCCCTCATCAACTCCCCCATGCAAGATATTGTTCCCCTCAGCACCATTCTCCTCCTTTTTCTCACTTCTGCCCTCTCTCTTCATACCAAGCAGCAAATATGTATCATTTGTCTCATACTGGGGCATGCCGGTCTCTGTCTCTTTCAGTCGCTTGTGCCTTGTCATCCTGCACGTCAGCAGCTGTTCCATCCTTCAGACCACAGCACAGTTAAAGTGGCAACGATCTTTCCATCCCAGTTCTCATTACTGTTACTGGCTGTTTTTAACTCTACACTTAAATTCATCTTTACAAATAATGAAAAGCAGCTTTGTTGCCATTGTTATAATATTTCCAAACCGACCTCTTCTTTAGTCTTACACGCGCCACCATTTCCATCAGTACAAAGAACAGCTACTAGCAGCTTTTTTTATACCCCATCTGCTTTTACATCCCCAGCAGTGGTCCTCTTAAAGCTATCTAACTGTTTTAAAGTTCGAGTCCAGGTGGCGCTGAAGGCCCTGTGAGCGTGGCGCCAGCGGCAGGACAGTCCAGACGATAGGAGCTGATGCCCTGTCAACGCTGACCGCTGTGTCACCAGCACTAAAAGCCAGTGAGTGCTGCTGTGGCGCTCACAAAATCAAGTAAAGTGCTTGAGTCCATCTCAACCAGGGGGATAGATACAGAAATTAAGGAGTTTATTTATATAGCTTTAACATATAGTCATTGCTTTGTGTTTTGTGGCAAACACAGTTCTCAACCCAATTCTTGCATAAAAAATAATAAAAAAATAAAAAAACGCCTCTCAGTGTACTTGATGTACTACGGTAAACTTTTCAAATAAGTTAATTTCACCTCATGTTCCTGTTTGTCAGCTGTATATTACACAGAACAGATCAGTCTTCGTAGAAACAAAGAGTAAAACACTATTCAAATATTTTCCTTATTAAAAATTGATATGTTTGGTTTTTTAAACGTAGAGGTGAGAATGCACCTTATAATTTGACTATGCTATAATATGCTGTAATTATAGATCAGTAAAGCTCTTTCAGTATTACATTCTATTTGCTGGCGTGCCATTTTGAAGATAAGAATTCATGAAAATCCATAGTGAATATTTTTAAGTATGCTTTGCAAAGAAACACAAATAAAAGATGTAGCAAGTGATCAAAATAATCTTTTCCTTGGCAGCCTTTGAAATAGTTTAAAAACTTAAGTGCTCACTAAAAGAGTCAGGATCATCATCCCACTGACAAATGGTTGCCCATACAGTACTGAGGAGCAGCAACTACAACTGATGTTATTATTTGAAAGAATCAAAAGTCGTCTTATTTTCCTTAGATACAATTTGTACTGGTTGAGTAGCATTTTATTTACAAATTTTGTTCGTATTAGAAACTGAAAAATAGCCTTGAAATAACCATAAAATTTAGCAGAATCACATCTTGAAGCTATAAATTTATTTTTCCAACCAAAGATTTCATTAATTTTATTTTGAGGATTACTATCAATGACAGAATCTTGTATAGCATCTCCAAAGAAGAAAACTGTGAATTTGAGCTGTGAGCCTGCCGTGGTTTCATTTTCTAAAAGGGTTCCTTTTCAGGATTAAAAAAAATGTTTCCATAATAAAAATCATAACTTGTGCGAGAGAAAGAGTTATCAGAGTTTTCCTTGTGCATATGGAAATGTAGCCTCCCCACTCCCCTAGCTGTTGTTGGTCACTGGCTAAATGAACGCTAGTATAATTTCATTATATTTCTGATTTGGGAAACCATTAACAGTCATGCTGAGAAAACTGAAGGAAAAGGAGCAATATGGATTTTCTGAGTTATTCATGATGCTTAGCCCGCAAAATCAGGCTGCAAATATTACTTTGTTATGTGATTTTTGTTAACTGTATTAAAAACAGGCACAATGGTAGAAAATTATCCACATTAAGCTAAAAAATATATTATTACATTTAATGGACATCTATATTTTTACGTTATTAAACTCCCAAATTAATTGCATCATTCTTTAAATTAATGTAAAGATCAAGTGATATAATGAAGCCATAATATTCTGTCTCAAGATCATCATACTGTGTAAATGTCATAATGCCCTCTGTCTACTCTCAACAATTTAATACAGAACCAGAACCAGAGCATTATAATTTGGAGCAAAGTTTCCAAAGCACTTTGCCTGTGCTTGGAGGATGCGACCTTGGCTTTCAGGAACTTTTCTGCTTCCTTTGTGTCACGTTTCAAGATTATTTCAGTTTAAATTTGTACCAATTGTATATTGCTTGTTTCTTTTTTTCCTATGCTGAGGATAATGCTTGGATTGTTTTGCTTTGGAATTGAATCTGTAATACATTTTACTAGACTTAGTTATTGTTTAAAATAATGTCAATTTCAATACAAACTAAAAAATGTATCATGATTAGTATTTTGTCATAAACTAGCAGCCCTTACTTCACTGCCACTAATCTAATGGAACCCTTTTTGATAGTGTCAATGTTATGTCAGCAGCAGCATTGTGACAAAATGGAAATACTAAGAAAATCTATTTTAAGGCTGCAGATTTTTCAGTTTGGCGTCTTAATAAATCAATAAATATATTTCCCCCTCTGCTAAAACTAATCTAATGTGCTATTACTAAAAAATACAGATTTGGATAAATTACCAACATTCTTGCTAATATTTTTCTTTCAGTTTAACAAATATCATGTATGCTGTGATGCTTGGTGTAATCTGTCAACAATTTTCTTATTTTTGATCTCTCAATGATGTTCTGTTTTAGAAAGAGAAAGTTTTTTTTTCATCAGAAGAAAAAAAAAGATTAATGATGTCAGACTGTGTGGAATATAGATTTCCCCATTTGTACTGCAGGAGCTTGTCCACACTGATGCATCATTGTTTTACTTTAGTGCTCAATAATTTCTAGTAAACCACAGAGGGAATCTAACCACCACCCTCCAGACTGCTACGGAGCAACACCAAGGCTAGATTAGATCTGTCAAACAGAATAAGTTTTAGCAGTTACAATAAAACAAAATACAGCATCCATCCAACTTGCACTTTTCCCTCTGCCTCCATCCCTGCTCAGCCTTTCTTCTCCATCCAGAGACCATTAACTTAATGAGAAGTGAGATAGGAGTGGATGCAGCAGGAAGCTCCCTTTTTGCTGTCCCTGTCCATTGCTCTTATCTTTCCTTACTGTAATCTGTCATATTCTTCCTTTTCTGCCCGACCACCTCCTCTCCTTCCTCGCCCTGCTCTCTCCCTCTCTTCAGTTTTATTGTTGGACATCTTTTGCAATCACCTAACTTGTGCCACAGCAGCACAACAGCTCTGCTTCTCGGGGTGACTCTTGGGACAGACATTTCATTTCCGCCCTCTTAACGAGCTGCCGGTGAGTGTACGTTAATAAGTGTGTGTGTGTGTGTGTACGTGTAGGAGCTATGAAGGGATATGGTTGGTGTGGGGGTGTAAGGGGGGCCTTCACCATCGGCCTCCTCCTCCTCCTCCACACTCTCAGACAGAGATAATGGGGGAGCTGATAGCAGCCTTGGAGACTGCTGTGGCTCCAAGCACAGATATGGACCGATAACGCCTCCACCACCTCGCCTGCTGCTGCTGCTCCTATGTGTGTGTTTGTGTGTGTGTGTGTGTGTGTGTACGTGTTTTGTTTCTGAATGCGGGTTTGCACACAAAATTTGATCTATGAGTTAAATCTTCTCCAGATGTGTCAGATTTTGCATGTTAAAGTTTAAGTTAAGAGAATACTTCCACATCTGTGTTGTGGGAGTTCTTGTGTGTGTGTGTGTGTGTGTTTACAGAACCGCTGCTCTTGCTCTGCCTATGTACACCCATCGTGTGTTTGTGTGTGTGTTTGTTTGTCCCACATCTGCTCCTCTAAATGAAGCATGTGTGGCTCTCGGTGTCTCTGCATCCTCCTTCATCCCACCAGACATTCCTGCCTCCTTTTTATGGGCACCAGAACAGCTGGCCACCCCAGTAGGGCATTTTCACAATGAGACAATCACAATATACGAGCCTTCTGCCACACTTTCACTGGAACACACACACACATACACGCCGAAGATGTATGCAGCATCCAGAGAGCCATAGTCTCCTGCCTTTTGCTAATACGTTTCCTGTTGTGAAGTTATGTTACAGCGCCATCAGAATCTAACAGCCAGATCGGGTTACCGGTCCAAATGAGTTCCTCGATGGCCCAACCTTTTCCTAAATGCCACAGATGTGTGGATTTGCTTTTCATTGTCAAAGCACCTCCCAGTCAGTCCTGGCATAGACTACTTCTTCCTCTCCTCGTCTGACTTTGATGAATGGAAAAAAGGGAAACCTTCTCGTTGTACTTCACATCCCCTCCTGCAACAGTCACATCCTGACAGTTTAAATGAGAAAATGATTAATAGGGCTCGTGATTAACATAATGAGTTATTATCCAGGACAGGTAGAGAAATTATTTCATCAAGCTCGGCTATATTTATCTTTGTTCACCTATGCACCTGTTCTGTTCATTTCAGAGGGTTTTATTGCGTCTGAGATTACAGTGTTTTTCCATTTGTGGCGCGGCACTGATTGGTTTTCGACAGAGGGAATGTGAGTGGCTAAAAATGCTTCCCTTTTGTACATGAAAATGTATATTTATAAGAACCTGTGTCAGACATGCAATTTTTTTAGAACACCTCTCTGTTGTGTTAGATTCAACAATGAAACAAGGGAGGTGGAATTGCTTTAATTCAGCTACACAACAGAGGTTTTTAGGATGGAGAGCCTGTTTAAGTTCATGCCACATCATGTAACTCAGATTTAAGTTCATACTTAACTCTCAAATCTTTGTCTATTATTTTTTCACGTTTTCAATGCATTTAGAGGCAGACACTTTATAATGCTCTATATCATCATCTTGTTGCATAATCTGAGTTAGCATGAGTTTAAGGTCACACTTGATGTCTGGAAATTTTTTATAAAAAATTCCTCGGAGTGAGAAGAATTGAATTCCAACAAAGTGCACTTTTTTACAAACGTTTTGAGAAATACTGAGATATTTTAGGAGGGAAATGTTGGATGACTAATTGGTCAGCAGTGGTTTTTGCCTTGCCAAGTCATTTTTTTTATTGTTCAATCCAGAACACTGACCTTAACTAAGCCAACTAAAACCTCCAGGCCTTTAGACGGTTTTGTGCGCTCTTTTATGACCTCCTGGACGAGTGGTTGAGTTGAAGTCTTATAATAATTTTGGTATGTTGGCCACTCCTGGCACGGTTTCCTACTGTTCCAGACAATGGCTTTCAGTCTTATACCCTGAGTGGTTTGCCATTTACAGTATGCTCTGGTGTTTTTTAATCCTTATCTTAGGGCATACTTATGTGGGAGCGCTCCTCAAGAGGGCGTTATTGCAAAATAAAAAGTCTCACCCCTTGCTTCATGCTCTCCCCCTAAGCCACGCCTCAATAACACAGGCACACCCAGCCAGCCTGGTTGCGTTTGGGTGTCCGCCACATTTGCGTTCTCCAGCTTATCTTGGGTAGTAACATAGCGCATTCACAGGTAAAATAAATAAAAACACGTCGGCTACTGCAGCTGTCGCAATCAATTTATCTGTTGGCGTGACAAGGTAGCGTAAGCTCACTCCCTGTTTATAGGCTAGAACGAGTGTTGCGTTTACACGAAGGGAACGTGAAGGGGGTGAGGTGCTGGAACACGGAAGTTTTGCTTACAAGCCTCTTATCCTGGACGGACCGTGGAAGTTAATTAGATAAGGTTTCCCACTGTAGAAAAAATGAAAATTACTCGGTCAAGTTTAAGAACTCCTAACTTATAGGCTGCCACTGGTATATGAAGAGCATTTTTTGCAGTTTTAAAAACAGTGTTTTAAAATGAAATTGTATACCCTGCCTTTATAATAGTAAAAAAGGCAAGGCAAGGCAATTTTATTTCTATAGGACACTTTCAACACAAGGCAATTCAAGGTGCTGTATATGATTCAATGATAATTACATCAAATACATAATTATAGAAGCATGATTAGAGAAAAACAGAAATATATAGGTTTAACAAATAGACACAACCAATTAATAAGAAAAGATCATGTAAGGAACAAATTTAGGCAATATAGATTAAAAACAGATAAAACACAATAGGCTAAAAAGGAAATAATAATAAAAAAACCTTAAAGAATAAGAATAAAATAAGAATAAAACTTAAACCACGAGAATCGTCCTTACGGCATTCCCTTCCACTACGTACCACAGGATTGTGGGTCCATGGAGACTTGTTTCTACCTGAGACTACTTTAACTTTAGTTGGAGCAATGGTATTAATGATGTCTGAGACTTTAGAGAAAAAGTTATCTACCAGCTTGTTAACAGAGTGTTTGTTGGGGGGTGCGGATAGTGGGTGTTGGGTGGGTGGGATAGAGCAGTAAATATGTTCAAAGATTTCAGCTGAGCTGTCAACAAGGGAGCGTTTTTTTTATTTTTTACAATGGTCTTATTTTGATTAGATAGTTTAGCCGGGATCATGCTTTCAAAGAAGATGCAGAAGTGGTCAGATAATGCATCATCCACTACAGAGATGTTAGAGATTTTTAGTCCTTTGCTAATAAATAGGTCTAAAGTGTGACCTTGTTTGTGTGTTGGCTGATTGACATGTTGGGTTAGACCAAACAAGCCTAGTTTTTAAGCACATCACAGACAACCCAAACCTGTAGGGGGCAGGAGTTCTCCAAAATCCTATCCACTCCGAGTAACCTTCTACTTTGTAAGTTCTACATTCAGCAGTAAATAATCTTGTAAAAACAAGCGAAAAAAGCGAGAGAAAAAAAACGCTTGGAAAATTGAT
Source organism: Apricaphanius iberus (assembly GCA_028564705.1). NCBI lineage: Eukaryota > Metazoa > Chordata > Actinopteri > Cyprinodontiformes > Aphaniidae > Apricaphanius > Apricaphanius iberus. Next base: position 596,285 of record JAPXFQ010001198.1, read on the forward strand.
AATGCCAACAGAGCTCTGAGGACATAAATGTTGTTTCTGAGTAGAAACACAGGTCGCACACACAGTGTGGACAGTGATATGACACCTAAAAATCTCGTTACATCTGTCAACATGCTGACGCTTAAAACGGAGAAAATGTAGATCTTCACTTTTGATGGGATTTTAAAATAATACTTTTTGGTGTGTTTTCCCGTGGATGATAGGCCAAACCGTAGAAAAATATCTTTGTTTTGTGAGATACCCGGCTAGGACAGGGCATTTCACGACTAATCTCCAAATAATGCCAAGGACAGGGCTTTAGTTGGACATAATTCCTCTGAGGTGGTGCTTGCACATCTGATCCTCATCTCCTCATCAGGTTGGCAGATGTCCTTTCTTTGTCTAAAAAGACGAGGTAAACCCTGTTTGTGGTAAAATTTAGTCTTCACTTTTGCTATGTGTTTCCTACTAGTAGTAGTTACCAGTAGAAGCTCACACTTTAGATTAATTCTCCTGAGCTCTACCTTGAGGCTCCTTCAAAATTTCATATAAGAAAAAAATCATCAACTTTGCATTACTGTATATGCCTCGTTTCTTGGTCTTCCTTCACTGACATATATCTTTGATCCTCACCTCAGGCCAGCCTACAGTCCTCACCTCTGCCTGTGTGCAAACAATTTAAAGACAGCAGGACACAAACCCACAGAAAGACACTCTCACCTGTCTCCTGTCAGATGTCCAGATTCCAGATTAAAAAGCACCTTCTCCTCCTGTCTGTGTAAACAAAGAGAAACAGTAGGACAACATTCTAACCAATCACTCAGTTTCTACTTACGATGGATCAATTCTGCTCCCCATCCTGTTAGAGAAAACCCTGGACTGAAAACTTGGACTGAAAACCCTCCCCTTTTACTGGAAGAAGACATACTGGAAACCTTTTAATTACAAGATTCACTGTAATTTGCTGATGAGAGAGATCCTTAGAAATTGTTTTTTAAACCTTTACAGACTGATAGAGTAAAAAGCTTTTCCTTTCTTATATTTCTATATGTTAGAGCATGATGTGTTGCTTTAAGCGGTTTTTGAACCATTTAGAGTAGAGGCAAGGTTGGAGTTTCTTTGGGGAAAAAAAAATCATTAGTGCTATTGTTACCAACTAATATGTGTTTGAATACACCAGGAAAATATTATATTTTATGGCCAACTATTTATTTTCCAAAAATAAGTGTTTTAAAAGTGGGTTAAGTGTGGAATGGTGGACTGGAAATCACACTGTCTCTATTTTGAAGTATTGCCTTTACCAACACCAAATTTGACTGTAAGAAACCACAAAATTATTATTTTAAAATCTGGTGTGTGTGGAGACGTATCGCGTTGGTAAGACGTATCGCGTCATTTCCTGTTTTGTGACTAACTCGTTTGTAGCAAGTCGGTGTTTCTCTCTCTCTTGAACTGATCTAACTTTCTCTGTCAATAAGTTTTTTCTGAGTTGCTTAACACACAAACACATTAAAACGTTAATTTTCTTCACGGTTTAGGACTCTTTAAGCGTTTTACTGGGTTAATTACTTTGTTCTTAGGTAAGGTAAGGTACCGCTTGGTTAGCTTAGCTTCACGGCTAGCATGGCTTCGGCAGCTTTCTCTCTTGTCCCTCCATCTCTCTCTACACCTCCTCCTCTTTCCTGCTCTCTCTGTCAGATGTTTAGTTACTCCTCCGCCTCATTTAGTGAAGTTGGTAGGTGTAATAAGTGCAGCATTTTTGTAGCTTTGGAGGCGAGGGTTTCTGAGCTAGAGGCCCGGCTCCGCGCTGTAGAACAGCCAGGCCCAGCAGTAGCTAGCGCGGAGTCAACTAGGACAGGACCTAGCCGTCCTTCAACAGCTCCCGTGCAGCCGGGACCTCAGGCGAGCTGGGTGACTGTTCGTAGGAAGACTAGCGCCAGACCCCAGTCCGCGGCCAACCTCCAGCCCCTTTCTCTGAACAATAGGTTCGCCCCGCTCAGCGACGCACCCGCCGAGCAGGAGAGGCCGATTCTTGTAATTGGCAGCTCCATAGTTAGGAATGTGGCTCCAGAGACACGAAAGACCACCGTCAAATGCCTTCCAGGGGCCAGGGCTGCGGACATTAGGTCCCATCTGAAGCTTTTGGCCAAGGACAAACGGCGGTATAGCAGGATCGTTATCCATGCTGGTGGCAACGACACCCGGCGACGGCAGTCGGAGGTCACTAAAATTAGCGTAGCTTCGGTGTGTAGGGCTGCCAAAAAGATGTCTGACTCTGTAATTTTTTCTGGTCCCCTGCCTGATCGTACTAGCGATGACATGTACAGCCGTATGCTTTCGTTCCACCTTTGGTTGTCAAGGTGGTGTCCAGAAAACGATGTGGGCTACATTGATAACTGGGGGGCCTTCTGGGGAAAACCTGGACTGTTACGTAGAGACGGCATCCATCCCACCGAGGACGGAGCTTCGCTTCTTTCCAGGAACATTGATAGGGTTATCTCTAGTTCCCCAAAGCCGTGACAACCCAGAGTCCAGCTCAGGGAACCAGAGTCGAGCTCAGGGAAACCAGAGTCCAGATCAGGGAACCCAGAGTCCAGGTCAAGGAACAGGGACTGCCACCCACCCACTACCCTATAGAGATAGTTTCCCGTCCACTACCCAAAACTAATTAATTAAAAGTTAATGCTACTAGAGCAAAGTATAAAAATCTCATAAAGATAAATAAAACTCGGACTGAACATAAAAACAAATCAATTAAATGTGGTTTACTAAACATAAGATCTCTCCCCTCAAAAACACTCTTAGTAAATGACTTAATTTGTGAAAATAATATTGATTTGTTTTGTCTTGCAGAGACATGGTTGCAGGAAGAGGACCATGTCACAATAAATGAGTCAACTCCCCCTAGCTACTTAAACTTTAGTGTCCCTCGAAGTACTGGTCGAGGAGGTGGAGTAGCAACTATCTTTCATTCCGATTTACTAATTAATCTCCAAAAAAATAATAGTTACAGTTCCTTTGAGCATCTAGTTTTTAGCTTTCCTCATACACATAACAAAGCAGTAAAGCCACTTTTGTTTGTGGTCTTATATCGTCCACCAGGACCTTATTCTCAATTTTTAGATCAGATTTCAGATTTTCTATCTGACTTAGTTTTAAACACTGATAAAGTCATTATAGTCGGAGACTTCAATATTCATGTTGATAATGAAAGTGATAGTCTAAATACAGCTTTTAAGACTATCCTAGACTCAATAGGCTTTACTCAAAATGTGCAGGGACCAACACATTCTTGTCACCACACTTTAGATCTTGTGCTGTCTTATGGCATTGACTGTGAAGAAATAACAGTCTTTCCACATAACCCTATCCTGTCTGATCATTTCCTTATCACTTTTAAACTTACTCTAATGGATCATATCAAACCTGAAAGAAAACTTCATTATACCAGAACGTTATCAGACAACGCTGTAGCAAATTTTAAAGAAGCTCTTCCAACTTTAATTTCCTCAGTTTATAAATGCAGAACAGAAAACAGTGATTTAACTCGTGACCCCTCACAACTTGACATTTTAGTTCATAGCGTTAATTCCTCCCTGCGTCGGGCAATAGACAAAGTTGCCCCCTTGAAAAGGAAGGTGGCTAGCCATAGAAGATTAACTCCCTGGTTTAATTTAGAGCTACGTACCCTAAAGCAGAATGTTAGAAAACTAGAGAGAAAATGGCGCTCCACGCATTTACATGATTCCTTTTTAATATGGAAAAATAGTTTATTGCTATATAAAAAGAGCCTTCACACAGCTAGAACAGCATATTATTCATCTTTAATCGAGGAGAATAAAAATAATCCTAGGTTTCTTTTTAATACAGTTGCCAAACTCACACAGGATCATAGCTCTATCGAGCCAACCATTCCCCAAGCTCTAAGCAGTGACGACTTCATGCAATTCTTTATAAATAAAATAGACTCCATAAAGAATAAGATAATTGGGAACCTTCCCAATATGCTTGCTTCCTCCTTAGTTAATGAGGCAGCCTCAAAAATGGTGGAACCTAATATATGCTTAAACTGCTTTAATGCAGCCGAACTTTGTGATGTACTAAAATTATTAGCTTCATCTAAACCTTCAACTTGCGTTTTAGACCCAATCCCAACTAAACTCTTAAAAGAAGTTTTCCCTCTGATCGCTGCTCCAATTTTAAATATAATGAATCTATCCTTAGTCAATGGATATGTACCACAGGAGTTTAAGATTGCTGTAATTAAACCTCTACTTAAGAAACCCTCTCTTGATCAAAACGACTTAATTAACTATAGACCGATATCTAATCTTCCCTTCTTATCTAAAATTCTTGAGAAAATAGTTGCACACCAGATATGTGAGCATTTAAACAATAATGAGCTGTTTGAGAAGTTTCAGTCAGGCTTTAGAGCTCATCACAGCACTGAAACAGCTCTGGTGAAGGTTACTAATGATATTCTCATAGCCTCAGACAATGGACTGGTGACCATTCTGGTCCTGTTAGATCTCAGTGCTGCCTTTGACACTGTTGATCACAATATTCTCATAGAAAGGCTTCAAAGTGTCGGTATAATAGGAACAGCACTAGGTTGGTTTAAATCTTATTTGTCTAACAGATTTCAGTTTGTTCAGGTAAACAATAGATCTTCCTCAACCTCAATAGTTACTTGCGGAGTACCACAGGGTTCAGTGCTTGGGCCGATTCTCTTTACTATATATATGCTTCCTATTGGTAAAATAATTAGGCAGCATGGGATAAAATTCCATAGTTACGCAGATGATACACAGCTATATCTATCCATTAATCCTGATGAATCCAATCAGTTAGGTAGACTACAGGCATGTCTGGAAGACATAAAAACTTGGATGACTCTAAACTTCTTGCTTCTAAATTCTGATAAAACAGAAGTTGTCGTCTTTGGACCAGAAGCTCTGAAAAAGAAACTACTTAGTCAGCCCCTTCACCTGGACGGCATTAAATTAGCCTCCAGTAATAAAGCAAAAAACCTCGGTGTCATTTTTGACCAAGATATGTCATTTAGAACTTACATTAAAGAAGTCTGTAGGATTTCCTTTTTTCACCTTAGGAATATTGCAAAAATTAGAACCATCCTGTCCAGGAATGATGCTGAAAAACTAGTCCATGCCTTTGTTACTTCAAGGCTGGATTACTGTAACTGTCTATTATCAGGTAGTCCACAGAATACAATTAAAAGTCTTCAGTTAGTTCAAAATGCTGCTGCTAGGATTCTGATGAATATTAAAAGAAGAGATCACATTTCCCCTGTTTTAGCTTCTCTTCACTGGCTCCCAGTAAAATCTAGAATAGAATTCAAGATCCTCCTTCTGACATATAAAGCCCTTAATAATCTAGCTCCATCATACATAAGAGACCTGATTGTTCCATATGTTCCTAACAGAGACCTTCGCTCTCAGACTGCAGGTTTACTGGTAGTTCCTAGGATTTCTAAAAGTAGAATGGGTGGCAGATCTTTCAGCTATCAGGCTCCCCTCCTATGGAACCGGCTCCCAGGGTTGGTTCGTGAAGCAGACAATTTGTCTATCTTTAAAACTAGGCTAAAAACTTTCCTCTTTGACAAAGCTTACAGTTAGAGATATGTTTATAGGTAGTTAGAGTCAGGTCAGACAGGTAGATAG